>CM060854.1:6862816-7576774 GCA_030737835.1 Acorus gramineus | reverse complement strand
AGTCAAATCAGATCAATAATTCAGGTAGGTCGTCGTCAAGCGTGACAGCGAGCATATGATCGATTTTGTCGATGATAAATCAAATATTTTACTATTTTTTTAAAAATAAAGCTAAGAAATTTATCACAGATAGATAGAGATTTGGGCGAAATTCGTTTTTTTTCATTTTTTGGGGACGACATTCATGGAGGTCCGGAACTCCCCGTCCGACAACTCGCCCGTGACGTCGCCTCCTCCGGCCACGCCTTCAAAGCAGCCCAAACCCTCCCCCAACCCCGTCGACACCAAATCGGTCTCTCAGAGGTCCCAAATCTCTATCTATCTGTCTTTTTCTCTCTCATATGGTGTTCTTCATCAATAAAGTTGTCGTCTTTTTGGATTTGGTATTGCAGGCTCCACAAGGAATTGACTTCTCTTATGGTGAGTTTTTTTCGCGATTTGAATTCCTTTATTTTGTTTTGGCATATCGGGGACTGATTTGCTCTTTGGGATTAGTTTAATTTGCTTTTCTGTTCAGTGGAAATACCAATATGAATATCACCTCTATTTTGGTTTAGAGGTATGTCTATTGGATCCTATGATTATCTCGTATTGCACCATCTGGAGATATTTTTCTTTGCATGATCAAAATTGGAGATTTGTTTTTTTTTTTTTTTTTTGTTCAGCATGATTCATCTTTATTGTTTACAGAAAAATCTGAAAGTATTGACATGAATGTGCATAGATGGATGATTGTATTGGGGTTAAAATAACTGATGAAGCTCTCTCACTGCATATAAGCTTTCCTCAAACACAATCAAGTAATGTACAAAGATTCTAATCTTTCCTGAGTCCTGACTCGCTCTTATTTATAGGAGAGGAGTTAAAAAAAATAAAAAATATATACCCCGCACGGAAACAATCTAGCAGATTATGTAAATCATCTGCAGTGTCTGGAATCATGGAATAATTCCTGGTCACCATTCAACCCTGTCTACACATTTAAGTCACATATGAATCCCTTTGCACACTCTTGAGTACACTGGTTACTGGCTGATGACTGGGCTGGGACAAGCCATGAAGCTCGATGAGTGGGTTGGTCCCTTCAACTCCTGTCATGGCCTGGATGCCCATTTTATTCAAAATCTAGTCTTGGGTTTGGCTCTTTCAAATGGGTTTTAAACACTCACTTCACCTTGACAGCACCTTTGGAACCTCATCTCAATCTCCATGTTCATGGTAAGGATGCAGATGGCCTCAAAGTGTCAACACATCTAAATTCCTAGTTGTTTTTTTCTTTGTAAGGTTGCTTTTTTGCAGATTCAGAATCTTGTTTCTTGCGGAAATTGCTTTTGGATTGTTTATCCATCTTCAAAATATCCTCCATCACTTTTCAAGTCTTTGACATATATGCTTGTGCTGATTGATTATCTTGTTTTTTTTTTTGATGGAAAGGGTAGGCAGTCACCTTTGTATTAAGAAAGGCAAAAGCCCAAATTGAGAGTTACATATCATTTTAAAGAGAAACCGAAAAGGAAGAGGATGAGAGGACTAGAAAACCCGACTCCCAACCGAAGTCGACAATCATTCCCCACCCCAAATCCTCCCCAGACCAAACCTACTTAATGACCACGTTGCCATCCACGACCCTCACCTCCGCTGCCCCCACGCAAAACCTCCCCCATTCCTAAATTAGTGTGACTGTCAACTCCCATATGTTTTCTGCATATGGTGTCTGACCTCGGAAGACCGAAAGGTTCCTCGTCAACCAAACCGCCCATAACAATGCTGGAATGTAGGATTGAGAGACCTTAGCCCGCAACGAACGGTCTCCTGATGATCTCAAGTTCCTTCCTGCATCCCACATCCCTTCCACGTCGACGAACCCGTCCTGAATCCCCATAGCCCCCTTCAGCCAAGCCCAAACCCGGCGCACCATTGGACATGCTATAAACAAATGATCAACTGTAGTAATTGATTATCTTGTTGCATCTACATTAGTAATCTTTAACACGGGGTAGAAGTTCTGTGTTTAGATCTACAGGCTTTCATGCTGAACATGATATTGCCTGTCTTTTTCTTTTTAAGTTTTTTTTTTTTAATTTTGGGTGGGGGGGGGTTGGTTGTGTGCGGGAGGAGCAGGTCAGCTTTAAGGTAGGATGTTATTAACTTTTTTGTTTAGGTAAGTCTGGGACTTCAACCCCATAACAGGATATTATAACTTTTAATGGTTTAGGTAAAGCTGTGGGACTTGAACCTTTATGATGTTATAATCAAACAGGTTCCTTTTGAGATTAGGGAAGTTGCATCATTTATACGATTAATATTGCACATGCAAGATGCATGATTTTTTAAAGAAAAATGGAAAAGAAACAGAAAACACAAGAAAACAAGGAGAGGAAAGATACCTCCAAGTTGTTAAGTGCCAGCTCTGGCTATAGTTAAGGGCTGTTTTGCCACCATCTTAGATTATTTAGAAACTAGCTCTGTACTACCCTGCAGCTAAGTATCTCTATGCAAGATGCATGACTTTTAAAAGAAAAATGGAAAAGAAACATAAAACACAAGAAAACAAGGAGAAGGAAGATACCTCCAAGTTGTTAAATGCCAGCTCTGGCTTGTTAGGGGCTGTTTTGTCACCATCTTAGATTATTTAGAAACTAGCTCTATACTACCTTGCAGCTAAGTATCTCTATTATAGTGCTGGAGCACTTAATGCCACTACCCTGATTTTCTGGATAGCTCAAGGACAAAAAAGGGAATATTGCCATCCCATTCCCCTACAGGGATTATGTCCAATGTCTGGGCTGGGTGGTTTTGTATCTGGCTCTATGCCAACGATACTCGCTTCAGTGAATCAACCACACACTGGATAGATATGGATGTTCTGATAGCACTAGGCTACTCTCATTAAAGTGCTGCTATCCAGGAGTAAAACTGTGCAATATGTTTCCCTGCAATGCATCAAACTATTTCTATCCTTTTTCCAACATTTCTTTGTGGTTTCACCCTTCACTACATTTTTTTCTTTGTTAAACACGTTCACTTTCATCCATTGGAGTGGACACTCTCCAAGTATTCCATTTCCATCTTGCCATAATCATTAAACATGGCCATCTCTGCCCATTCCTCCTTGACAAAGTTGAAATTTTTGCCACCTCATAGTTGCAAGGGATCTTGACAAGTGTTTGGTACTTCCAAGATTTCTCTTTTTTTTTTCATAATGTGACAAAAGCTAATGTGGAAACTTGATAGGCCAGTTTGGTAACCCTGGTCTAGAAGAAGAATTCCTTCTTCTCAGGAATACAGTTTTGATAGATTCTGTGGAAAGAAAAATCTTGCCTAGGATATTTATGAATGAATACATGAATGAATGATTCCAAACAGAATTTTGCTAGGTGTTCTAGCAGAAGGGGAATGAAAATGTACACCAAACTTACATCTAAATTTTAATAAGGTATATTCGAGATAATAATTAAAGTTGCTGTTTTTCATTTTTGTCATGTATTATTATGAACATAACAAAAACAAATCCGTATCTGACATATAAATTAAGGACTGGGGACGCTACATCTCAAGATTTGACATAATTGATTTAGGCGGGGGTTAGAATCTGCATAAAAAAATAGGCTATGCTGGTGTGCCAGCTCTCCTACCTGGCCTGATTATATCTCTTCTAAAGGGTCATGTGGAGACCTTGTTTTGTTTTGCTTTTGCTTGATCTATGTCCTCTCATCTGCATTCAGACGTTGTTCTACGATTTGCATAATTAATAAATAGTGGCAGCAATTTTACCCGTTTTCAAAAAAAAATTCCGTATCTGACATAAAGATCCAGTGTCAAACACGACATCCCAAAAGGATTAATACTGATGTAATGGGTGTGTGTGTTACTGTGTCAGTGACAACATGGACACACAGAGTTTGGTAGTTCTGAATCTGGCCAATTTGTTCCCTTATTGCATACTTTCCCTACATTGTCTAGTTGATACATATAAGCAGAAGTATATTTTACCTTTCATACTTACTTTTTCTCTGATTCTACTTCGCCCTGGGTAAATATGGCAAGGAGATTCTGCAATTCACTTAGGAAAATAGTATATTTGTAGATTAAAAGACTATCTGGAGGGGTTTCTTGGACGAGCATCATTTTGCAGTCACTCTTGTTTTGGGAACCCATCCACGAAGTGCATGCATTGGTGGGTAAATTTAATATCTTTGAACTGTTGGTTATTTTTTGTCGTGGACCACTCATTTATGTCAAGTAGAAGAAACCTTAATAATTGTTTTATCATTGTATTATGAAATTGTCCCTTGAACAAGAAGGAGACAAGGAACCTCCAAAAGAAACAACAATAACAAGAGAGTAAAAATGCAAATACAACAAAGGAGGCCCAAGGAAAGAAAAGAGCCATCACAAATTAACCCTAAACTACAACCATGTCCAATTATTTCTCATGATAGACCTTTGGAAAATCCACTCCAAGAAGAATAGTCATACAATCACCAAGAGACTAGCCCCGTAATAGCAATCATGATAATTCGTTCTTGAAGAACTTGGACAAAATATTATTTCTGTTCCTTCAGAAAATTCAGTTTCGCCAAATTTGCTAGTTGAATTTTCATTTGTTCAGTAATAATGGCAGTACTTGTTATAGTTGAATATGAAAGTTCATCTTTTTTTCCATTGTGTATATGTAGTTGGAATCTCACCTCTTGTACTGACCAGATGTGTGTCCTTTTATGAACAAGACAAAATGTTAAATCTTGCAATGTGTGTTGGATATTCTGAAGACTATACCGTATGCACCTCTATCTGATTTATGTTCTTTTGTATTTTCTGGCCCCTGATATTCAGTCATGTTTCACTGCAGATGAGTGATAACATTGGAGTGTCAGCTTTTCCTGAAGGTGAAAACATCTTTTCCTGGACTGGAACCATTGAAGGTGGCAACGGAACCATGTATGAAGGTTTATCTTATAAGCTTTCCCTGCGATTTCCCTTGGACTACCCTTTTAAACCACCCCAAGTAAAGTTTGAGACTACATGTTTCCATCCAAATGTTGATCAATATGGCAACATATGTCTAGATATCCTCCAGGTATTTGTTATCCTGGTTCAATTTTCTAATTGGCATGCTTAGTGAATTTTGTGAAGGACCTGAGGCAGTGTTCTTTTGTCCCCCTTTTTTTTACAGGACAAATGGTCTTCAGCATATGATTGCAGGACAATCCTTTTGTCCATTCAGAGCTTGTTAGGAGGTGATCTTTTTCATATGAGACATCCATATGTTATTAGTATATTTTTTATGTCATGTGCATGCATGTATACAACTTATTAGTTTATGTTGCTCTATTGCATACAGAACCCAATATTGAGAGTCCTCTGAACAGTTATGCTGCCACATTGTGGAACGACAAAGAAGGTGGAGTTACCTTTCTCATGTTATATGTATTTTTGTGTTTTTTGCTTGATCCGTACAAATATAGTTGGGTGTAGAGTGTTGAGGAAGGCCATCCATTCTGGTTCAATGTAAATGTAAAATGAAACGGCAGATCAATGCTAATAACAAAATGCATTTATTGTCAAACTCAAAATATACACTGGATAAACAAATTGCATTTATTTTCTAACTCAAGCAATAGCTTCTCATTATATGCAGGCGATGATGTTTTTTAGGAATAACAAATTAATTATGGGTAAATGTCATCTGGCAATATTAACATATTTCATGTTGCCTTCCCACCATTGCATAAAATGGGTAAATGCCACGAATGAAGCCTATTGGAGCTTGCAGCTTAATCACGTATCTTTGCTGTGCATAATAATGAGTTGTTGATCTGTCTATCTGTTTTTCACTGTATCCGTAAATCACTGTTTCAGGAGGCATTAGAATTAGCAGCTGAACTTCGTATTGACATGTGTAGAGTGTGTGTCAGAGAGATCATGATCAGAAATCATTTTTGTGCATAATACTGAGTTGTTGGGTTGTAGACTTGATATTCCTTTCTCATTAACAAGCTTATGGATTTACCAACCAATACCCTGAAGAGCTGTGATTCCAGATAAACTTGTAAAATTAAGTAAAATGCAATAGGATGGTTCTTATAGGGTCATGAACACTGTCTACTCAATCACTTTTCTCAATCCCAGAGAATATGTGAGTATATAATGCCAACATAATAAAATTACACAGTCACAGATCAATTATATTACTATTTCATCGTGATAATCTTATCACCAATAACCTGGTAAATATTTGTGGAATTTCTTTGGTGCAATGAGTGATTTGAACAACATTGTCAAGCTCTGCTATAATTGACCTCTTATCGATTTCTTGGATTGATGCAGAGTACAAGAAAATGGTTCACAAACAGTATATTGAAGGAGCAGATGCCTATGATAGTTGATTTGTAGGTTTGTTGTCTTCGGAGCTCTAAATCAATATATAGCAGTGGAAATGCATATAATAGCTTCATGAAAGTTCTCTGCACCATGTGCCAAATAGTTTCAGCATGTATCTTATGTGCAGTTCTCCTTAATTTTACCCTAGCATTTGTGTCTCATGTTCGGTCCAATTGATGTATACATGTTTTTCACACTGTATTTAAATGTATGACTCTATACGATTTGATCATCTGAGACATTGGGTAGTCCTCTTCCTTTATTTTCCCCCTCCAAAGACTTCCCTAGTTATATGTATATTTATTGGTCAATACTTACCAAAAAAAAAATATTACTGGTCAGGTTGTGCCATTTGTTGTAATAAAATCCAGATAGCACTCAGGAGATCTTTCAGATTATAAAACCTAAATTGCCTTCTTTCTCATCTTTGGTTGAGTTATGTCATGATTTCTTGAATATCACAGATTATTGTATGAGAACATTCAGATTACTGTATCATATTAATTTCTTTTTGTTCTCATTTTTATCATTTTTGGTTCATTGTAGTTGTTTTATTCTTTTACTTTATTCTCTCATGAAATTATAGTGATTTCTCCATTTTAGAATATTTTGTTAACTTGAAAGAAACTATACTGTTGCAGTGCTATATTTTTTTAGTTTATGATAAAATGAAATTTAAAAACCTTGCTGCAACCTTGAAGGCTTACAACCTTTGTTACAGTGTAAAGTTGGCTTCTACTGGGATTGTTTGTTTTCTTTTTGGATTTTTATTTAAAACTTGTCCATTTCTTTCTAATGGAATTTTATTCTTTTAATTATTTGATTTACAAATAAGATTATTGATTTATTGTTATTTTGTATTTTTCATTATTTTATTTATTTTAATTTGTAATTTTGTGAATTTTATTAGTTATTTAGTTTTTAATTTTTAAAACTCATGTGTCATTTTTTACTTATTTTAATTTTATTGTTTATTAGTTTCTATTTAATTGGGATTACTTTTTCTTATCCAAAAATAATTTTGAGAGTGTTTATACTTATTAAGCTCACACTCAAACATAATGCGTTTGGTTCGGGATTGCAAAATTGATTATGTAGGAATCTTTTTAAAACTGATTTTGCGGGGAATTTACTTTCTCAGTTTTTTGAGATCCCAGCTTTTGGATACTATTTACCTTAAATCTGTATGCAAGAAGTTGTTACAGTAAAACTGTTTGGTTGCACGATTGTAAACACAGCTTCTTGTAATTGCAAACACTGCACAATTGCGCAATTAAACGCATCCATGTTAGACTCAATCTCTTTTTTAATCTCAAATACAGTGTACATCTTTTCTAATTTTTTATTTATCAGAATCCAAATCTTTTATATTTTTGGTAAATAAAAAATAGGATAACTACACAAGCTTCTTCGATACAAATAAACTCAATTGATTTATGGTTACATATTGGCATGCCCATATGAGATTAAAATTACCAAATATTGCATAGTGATTTACATATCTATTTATGGAAGATAATATTTGATATAAATAATATCTTGTATTTATATATTTATTTTGGGTAAATTAAAACAAGGAATAACATAAATTTTATGTTATTAAGGGAAGTCATTTATTTTATACAATAATATTAAGGACAGTCCATGAGTTTTAATTTTTTAACATAGTAAAAAAATGGATATGTTTTATAAAAAATACATATAATTTCATGACAAATCACATGGATCAATCGGATTGAAATCATGAAAAATTTGTTGACGAGGTACATACTCTCCACAGGACTATCCCCACATATTATGTCATGTTTAACAATGCTCAAACCCAAAAGAAAAATATTACATTTAATCCATTCTATAATTTAAAATACAGGCCGCTTATGTTTTTTTTTATATATATAAATCATATATTTTATCTAATGAGATATTTATTTTCATAAAATGATATATTAAATGATATTATTTATAGAACGTATGAAATTTTTTTAACAAAATATATATACCTCAACCCGTTACAGTAAGTGAAAGGGCTAATGATATATATAAAATTATAAAAATTACCGAGTGAAACAATCGATCAATCAAAAAAATATATAACTCAGAATCAATGTCTATGTGTATATATAAAAACATTTTATAAGGTAAATATTGTTTATTTTTCTTTTTCTGCCAAACAATTCATGATTTAAAATATTTTTTATAAATTGACACGACAATCTCTTCCAATCTTTTAAAAATGTTTTGCATAGATTTTATTAAAATAATTAAACAAAAAGGTTTGGCATCAACGGTAAGAAAGATATTTTGCATTAAATGCAATGAATGAATCACTTCTAATTTTCAAACTGGATCAATCAATTAACGCTGATTGATTAACTTCACTTCCAAGTTTTAAAATGAAAAGTTTTTATTTCCTAAAATGAAATGCATTTCTAAAACAGCTCAAATGAATTTCTTTAATTGTGCCTGCCTTATGATTATAAATACAAGTCCCGTTCATTCATTTTTTTCCCCAATTCACCGAAGAAGAAGAAGAAACAATGTTCATTCAATCTTTCAACATGTGGTCCACCATTGAAGGAGAAACTCAGATGGCAGAGGTCCAACGCATCTTCAACGAAGCAGAGGACTACAACACAGCAATCCAGCGAATCAGAGAGTACCTCCACGACAAACCTCTCTTCATCAAACAAGAACCCATCCACCCATACTTGCTTCAATCGCCGCCCATGCAAGAAGAAGAAGACTACGACGTCTACATTGATGAAGTGACTCATCTGTTCCTTCTCTACAACGAAAGGTTCGGCCAACCGTGGGACTTCTTCTACAACCACGGCATGGAAGTACTTGATGAGAACGGAGAACATGTGGGACCGACGGAGATGGTGGTCGATGCGACTGGGCCGGAGGCGCCTTCGATGGCAGAGGTTGACGGAGGTTTTTATCAGAGGTTCTTCGACGAAATCGATGGTTTTCTTCATTTGGATTGTTAAAGCTGATTAATGTTCTTTTAATGTTTTTTTGTGGTCTGGGGATTTGGATGGGTGTCATTTTTTTTTTTAGGTTGTTGAAAGTAGTTCGATCTGTTAATAGATTGTTGTATCGAGGAATTTTTTAAAATAGTTCTCATGATGTTCCACTTTTTTTTTTTTTTTTCTTCTCAGTAATCTATATTGATATATGTCAGATATGGATATGTTTCTGTAATGTTCATACATAACCTAGTTAATAAATGACAACCTAGTTAATAAATGAACTGTGAATTAGTGACAAAAATGAAACAAAGCAACTTTAATTATTATGTCGAATATATTTTATTAGAATTTATATCGATGTATATGAAAAAAGAGAAATCTTGGAAGTAACAAACACTTGTGAAGATCCCTTGCAATTACGAGAAAGCGAGAGTTTCAACTTTGTCAAGCAGGAATAAGCAGAGATGATCATGTTTAATGATCATGGCAGAATGGAAATGGAATATCTGTAAAGTGTCCACTCCAATAGATGAAAACGAACATTTTCGACAAACAGAAGACATAGTGAAGGGTGGAACCAGAGAGAAATGTTGGAAAAAGAGAGAAAATAGTTCAATGCATGCAGGGATACATATTACACAGTTTTATGGCTCCTGGATAGCAGCACTTAATTAAATGAGACAAGCCTAGTGCTATCAGAACATCCATATCTATCCAGTGTGTGGTTAATTCATTGAAGCGAGCATTGTTAGTTAGATCCAGATACAAAATGAACCACCCAGTCCAGATGAACATAATCCCTGCAAGGGAATGCGAAGGCAATATTCCCTTTTTTGGCCTTGTGCTAGCTACCCAGAAAATTGGGATAGATACATTGTAATAGAGATACTTATTAAGAATAAGAGTTTGACTGAGTTGTATTGGATAAGATCAAATCTCAAACTAAATGATTTAATTGTTGAGATTTGACTCTATCCAAAACTTAAGTCATCCTATCTATAATATGATTCACGTAATCTCTTTTTATTATCCAGAATATTCAAGATGTAGTCTTTTCTGTATATTTGTATTCCATTTCTTTGTCTCTTTTTTTCTCTGCATCTTTTATATTTATCTAATTATCTTAGATTTAGATTTTCTACATACTTGTGGCAACTACTCCAGGCAGCTGCAGGGTAGTATAGAGTAACATTACCATGAACATGGAGATTGAGATGAGGTTCCAGAGGTGCTGTCAAAGTGAAGTGGAACCCCATTTGAAAGACCCAAACCCAAGGCTAGAATTTGAATAAAATGGGCATCCAGCTGGCCATGACTGGAGTTGAAGGGACCAACCCACTCATCGAGCTCGACGACTTGTCCCAGCCCAGACATCAGCCAGTCACCATTGGGCTCAGTGTGTGTAAAGGGACTCATATGTGACTTAATGTATAGATAGGGTTGAATGGTGACTAGGAATTATTCCATAATTCCAATCATTTCAGATGAATGAGTCCAATGACAATTTCAATTTTCAAATTTTGGGCTTATTGAAACTCATAAAAATGCCAGATATTGAATTCGTAATGCATTCTTTACCACTAAATTTATTTCCTCCAATCTAATTAACCAAGTCCACAATGCAAAACCATCTAAAAATTGAAACTGGTCTTAACCCATTCATTTACAAACCATGAGCAAACGATGCTGTTGAAGAAACTTCATCATCATCACACAAAGGCCTCCATATCAATATAGATTACTAAGAAGAAAAAAAAAAAGCATCATGAGAACTATTTAAAAAAAAATCCTCGATACAACAATCTATTAACAGATCGAACTACTTTCAACAACCTAAAAAAAAAAATGACACCCATCCAAATCCCCAGACCACAAAAAAACATTAAAAGAACATTAATCAGCTTTAACAATCCAAATGAAGAAAACCATCGATTTCGTCGAAGAACCTCTGATAAAAACCTCCGTCAACCTCTGCCATCGAAGGCGCCTCCGGCCCAGTCGCATCGACCACCATCTCCGTCGGTCCCACATGTTCATCAAGTACTTCCATGCCGTGGTTGTAGAAGAAGTCCCACGGTTGGCCGAACCTTTCGTTGTAGAGAAGGAACAGATGAGTCACTTCATCAATGTAGACGTCGTAGTCTTCTTCTTCTTGCATGGGCGGCGATGGAAGCAAGTATGGATGGATGGGTTCCTGTTTGATGAAGAGAGGTTTGTCGTGGAGGTACTCTCTGATTCGCTGGATTGCTGTGTTGTAGTCCTCTGCTTCGTTGAAGATGCGTTGGACCTCTGCCATCTGAGTTTCTCCTTCAATGGTGGACCACATGTTGAAAGATTGAATGAGCATTGTTTCTTCTTCTTCGGTGAATTGGGAAAAAAAAATGAATGAATGGGACTTGTATTTATAATCACAAGGAAGGCACGATCAAAGAAATTCATATGAGCTGTTTTAGAAATATATTTCATTTTAGGAAATAAAAACTTTTCATTTTAAAACTTAGAAGTGAAATTAATCAATCAGCGTTAATTGATTGATCCAGTTTGAAAATTAGAAGTGATTCATTCATTGCATTTAATGCAAAATATCTTTCTATAAATGCAAAATATCTTTCTTACCGTTGATGCCCAAATCTTTTTGTTTAATTATTTTAATAAAATCTATGCAAAACATTTTAAAAAGATTGGAAGAGATTGTCGTGTCAATTTATAAAAAATATTTTAAATCATGAATTGTTGGCAGAAAAAGAAAAATAAACAATATTTACCTTATAAAATGTTTTTATATATACACGTGTATATTGATTTCGATTGATATATATTTTTGATTGGACGATTGTTTCACTAAGTAATTTTTATAATTTATATTATTCCTTGTTTTAATTTACCCAAAATAAATATATAAATACAAGATATTATTTATATCAAATATTATCTTCCATAAATAAATATGTAAATCACTATGCAATATTTGGTAATTTTAATCTCATATGGGCATGCCAATATGTATTCGTAGAAATCAATTGAGTTTATTTGTATTGAAGAAGCTTGTGTAGTTATCCTATTTTTTATTTATCAAATATATAAAAAAGAGATTTGGATTCTGATATATAAAAAAATAAAAAAGATGCACACTGTATTTGAGATTGAAAAAGGGTTGAGTCTAACATTTATAGAATATGTAAACATGAGACTAAATATGTTTGAGTGTGATAGCTCAAGTATAAACATTCACAAAATTACTTTTGGATAAGAAAAAGAAATCCCAATTAAATAGCAAATAATAAACAATAAAATTAAAATAATTAAGAAATGTTGTACTGAAAACTTGACCAACAAATTGGGGGTTATTGAATCAGTCCAATAACAATTTCAATTTTCAAATTTTGAGCTTACTGCAACTCATAAAAATGCCAAATATCTTCACCACTACAATTTATTTCCATCAGAACCAACCATTAACAGATAGCCATACAATCTAATTAACAAAGTCCACAAAGCAATACCATCTAAAAAATTGAAACTTAGCTTAACCCATTCATTTACAAACCATGAACAAATGATGCTGTTGAAGAAACTTCCTCATGAACAACATCATTAAAAACAACACCACCATTAAAAGAACATTAACTAGCTTAACAATCCAGTCGAAGAAAACCATCGATTTCATCGAAGAACCTCTGATAAAAACCTTCGTCAACCTCTGCCATCGAAGGTGCCTCCGGTCCAGTCGCATCGACCACCATCTCCGTCGGACGTCCCACGTGTTCTCCATGTTCATCAAGGACTTCCATGCCGTGGTTGTAGAAGAAGTCCCACGATTGGCCGAACCTTTCGTTGTAGAGGACGTTTGGGTGGATGGGTTCTTGTTTGATGAAGAGGTGCTTGTCGTGGAGGTACTCTCTGATTTTCTGGATCGCTGTGTTGTAGTCCTCTGCTTCGTTGAAGATGCGTTGGACCTCTGCCATCTGAGTCTCTCCTTCAATGGTGGACCACATGTTGAAAGATTGAATGAGCATTATTGTTTCTTCTTCTTTGGTGAATTGGGAAAAAAAAAATGAATGAATGGGACTTGTATTTATAATCATAAGGCAGGCACAATCTAAGAAATTCATATGAGCAGTTTTAGAAATATATTTCATTTTAGGAAATAAAAACTTTTCAATTTGAAACTTGAAAGTGAAGTTAATCAATCAGCGTTAATTGATTGATCCTGTTTGAAAATTATCTTTCTTACCGTTGATGTCAAATCTTTTTTGTTTGACTAAATATTGACTAATAATACATATGTCCGTTTGAATTTCTGAGAAATGTAAAATTTTGTTGGGGAATTTAATTATTTTAATAAAATCTAAGCAAAACATTTTAAAAAAGATTGGAAGAGTCAATTTATAAAAAAAATACTTTAAATCATGAATTGTTTGGCAGAAAAAGATAAATAAACAATATTTACCTTATAAATTGTTTTTTTTTTTTTATACAAATAGATATTGATTCTGATTGATTTATATTTTTGATTGGGCGATTGTTTCACCCAATAATTTTTATAATTTTATATGTCTCCTTAGCCCCCTTCATTCACTGTAACAAGCTGAGGTATATATATTTCGTTGAAATTTTTTCATATTTTTTATAAATGTTATCATTTAATTCTCTGAAATATATATTTCACATTTTATAAAAGTAGATATCTAAAATATATAATTTATGAAAAATAAAAATAAAACATGTGCAGACTGTATTTTAGAATGTACAATGGATTAAATATAATATTTTTTTTTTTAGTTTGAGCGTTGTTAAACACGACGTAATATGCGGGGGATAGTTCGTGGACAATATATGCCTAGCTAACAAATTTTTCAAGCTTTCAATCCGATTGATCCATGTGATATGTCATGAAATTATATGTATTTTTCATAAAACATATCCATCTTTAGAGTTCATTTACCATTTTAAAAAAATCAAAACTCATGGATGGTCCTTAATATTATTGTATCAAATAAATGACTTCCCTTAATAAAATAAAATTTATATTATTCCTTGTTTTAATTTACCCAAAATAAATATATAAATACAAGATATTATTTATATCAAATATTAATTTCCATAAATAAATATAAAAATACAAGATATTATAAATCAAAGATTTCATCATTATGCAATATTTGGTCATTTTAATCTCATTTGGGCATGCCAATGTGTATTCCTAAATCAATAGAGTTTATTTGTATTGAAGAAGATTATGTAGTTTTCCTATTTTTTATTTACTAAAAATATCAAAAGATGATTTGGATTCTGATATGACTATGATTTTTCCATTAAACACATCTTCTATAGTCTACACGCCAGCATGAACCATAAACACAGTCTGCATGTAAAATATTTAGATGATTGTATTTATGGGATATGAGATATGTTTATTATCTATGCATTTTCATGTGTATTCAAGAAAAAAGGGGTAAAATGATTGTATTTATGGGATTTAAGTTTTATTTCATTTAAGTTGTTCCATTATATGTGTGTTTGAGCATAATTTTCATATGTGTGATTGACAAAATCATCAATTTATAGGTACAAAAATAAATAAAAAAATAACTGAGATAGAAATGCACTGGGGACATATTATATACAATCCGTCTTCAGTGTAAAACACGAGTTTCGGCGCTCCCAATGTTTTACACTAGAGACGGATTATATATAACCCATCTCTAGTGTAAAACACGGGGAGCGTTAAAACTTGAGAGTTTTGGCGTCTAAGTACAGGGGAGACGTGTTGAATATAATCCGTCTTAGTTTTTGCAAATATTGAATGGGCTGAGCTATTTATACAAATATTCATTTTAGGGAGGCTAAAAGTGCAAATTATCCTTAAAATAACTTAACTTTGTATAAACCTAAAAAAAAAAAAAATTTAAAAGTTTTTACAAAGTATGTTAATAATATTAATTTGTAATCTTATATGTAAAATATGATATTTGGATCAACATATTATATTTAAAACCATATATTTATACGAATTTATTTTTGAAATCAAGGATGTGTGAAATTTAATAAGATAAATTCGATGAATATCTCGTATATATATTGACATTTATTTTTTTTATTTTTATCTTTAATCTAAAAAAATAAAGATCATAGAAAATTAAAAGTAAAATCAGAAATGAAAATGGATAGATTCCTGGTATTACATATATGGAAGATAGATATATAAGATGTCGGTACTGTGATGCTTAATCCGATTAGATCTCCATAAGAAAAGTCGTCCCCATTGCCCACGTGGCAAACAACTATTGGTTCAAATGACGTGGAGCTTTTACCGTCCAAATCAGAAATAAAAGCAAAAACCAAACCTATTTTGCTTCAATCTAACCCTTCCATCATCATCAAATCAAATCAATAAAATATCACAAAATCAACAAATAAACCCCCAAAAAAGTCTGACGAAATAAAACAAAGCAAAAAAAAAAACGAAACCCCAACAGAGGAAACAATGGCGAGGATTTGTTGTTGGGGAGGTCTCACCCTTCCAATATTGCTTCTTCACTGCTCAGTTTTCATCACCCAACAACTCCCCATGGTCTCTGCCCAAGGTATTTCGTTCATCATTCAAATATATGTCTTTTGGAAATCTTTGGATTCATCTCCTCGATTTGATTAATGGGATTTTTTGGACCTTTTTTTTGGTTTATTTTTGGGTTGGGGGCATGGGATTGATTGACATGGTTAGGTCTTTCTTTGGAAATATAATGAGATTTGAAGTTGGTTTAATAGGGTAATTTAGATATCTGAATTTTATGTAGTAGTAATTTAGAATCTGAAGTTTATATATTTATTTTTATTTGAAATGCAACTTATTAGATGGGTGATGTAGATCTTACAGTTATATCAATGCTGTTTTGATCTGAGGTTTGCTACATGCAGCCCTATTTTTAGACTCAAGAATGGTGTGTGTATTTATACGGGCATGTATAAAATATATGGATGTATGTTTAATTGTTCATACTCTGGAGGCTAAAAATGGGGTTGGATGTATTTTTACTCTTCTGATCCACTACACTGTCTTCTTTTTGTTATTTTCAATGATATTATAAATGTAATTCTTTCTAACTAGTTGAGATGCCTTTTCCAGTAAACATACCTGGAAATTTTTTCTTTCAAAGTTTTCTGAATAAGCCATGATTGAACTCCTAAAAATGGTGTCCAGGTAAGTTAACTGTGGAAAATGAACATGGTCTGAAAATGTTTATGATATCTGATTGCACTTGTGATTTCATTTTTGGGCTAGTATGTCATAGAGATAATATCGCCAAGGCCAATCGGTTGAATTGGACACACAATGGTAACATCATTTGTGAGCTTTGCGGCGTGGAAGAGGAAATTAGGGACCGTCTCTTCTTTGGATGTTTGTTTAGTGCAAAGATTTGGGTAAAATGTGGGATTCACTCTTGGATCCCATTGTTCTTTTAATGAACTTGAAGGAAAGTGGAGATGGTTCTGGAAGAGACATAAGTGAAGTGACCTTGCCAAGTTCCAATAGTTAGTCCCACATGTGGTTTGTTGGAGCCATTTGGATCACTTGTAAGGAGTGTATTTTCCAACCTAAGAGAGTCTATTTGGAAAATACCTGGGTGGTAATATTATCGATGCTTAAAGATTGGATTTATGATATTGGGAGTTGATAGCCCATCAAAACGGTGACTCCTATCGAACAAAAGGAGACGGGGGATCTCCAAAGAAAAAAAAAACAATGCAAGTGAAACATTCAAGAAAAAGAAGAAAAATCCCATCCCGTTATAAAGCCCCCATTTTAAAACCCCCATTTAAGGGGTGTTAACAGTTAAGAACAGAAGTAGCCTTTTTAGCTTGTTTTGTTTTGTATGTATTCCCCTTTGGGCTCTTTCTTTCTTATTAATGTGAGGGCATCAGCCTACTATTTGTTTAAAAAAAATAAAAACAAAATAACACTCCTTAATTCAAAGAGCTACATTCCTTTCCAAAGGTTCACATTAATACTTGATATCGATCTGTCCATGAGAAGGATGACAACGCAAGTGCGAAGAGAAGCCACAATTCCTGTACAAGTGTTTTCCATGTAATCCCTTTTACATTGAAAATGACATTCACTATGCACAAATCATATGCTCTTATAAACCGCATGTGTGATGAGAGCTAGGAATTTAGCTTACAAATTGGGACCTTACAAGTACTTTTCCAAAAGAGAAATGAACATTGATCACCCAACATAAAATTTTAAGGTATCTTCTCTGTAAATGATGTTCATAATAACTCCTACTTTTAGGAACCAGTGAACAATACTTTGTTGATGGTTAATTGACAAGCTACCCGTGCCAATGTTTGCCTGACCTCATTTCTGAATATGCTTACTGAAGAGAAATTATGTGGAAACGAAAAGAAAATTTCAAGCAAATAAAAATTAAGAATATTGCTAGGGAGATAACCCTGCAGATGGCCCCACAGGCAGTCGTACATGTTTTAATTTTTTTTTAAAAATACCATACCTCATCTAATAAGATGTGTGCTTTGATGAAAAGTGTATAGTGCTTCATTTCGTATCGAATTAGCAAATTTTTTTAAAAATTAACAAGGCATGTACTTACATGAGGAAGTATAACCTCGCTGGATGGCTATGGAGGTATATGAACTGTCCGCGCGGATTACCTGTAACAACGCTCAAAATTTAATTATCATGAAATGCTATGAGTGATATTTCTAATTTGTTAAATATTTCAAAATTCATTTTCTATCACTTGACAAACCTCATTTTCTCTTTTTGCATAAATGTTTATTAATATGATATCTCTTGTTTAGTTCAGTTGGATAATCATGTTGTTATAATGGGTCTGGAGTGAATATTTTGTTCTTGTTCTAAAGTAGATAGTGAGCTTGGTGATGCTGCTAATTTGCTGAAGCAAGCTACTGACATTATAAAAACAAAGAATTATGGTGATGCACTTGGATATCTTAATGATGCCATAGAGGCTGATCCAAAGCTTTCAGAAGCATATCGGCACCGTGCATATGTCCTTCGTCATCTATGCAGGTATGTTGAATTTCATATTTGGTGTCTCTAAGCCCGAGTTCAATTTTCCATTGGCCTTGACTTTGTTTCAGACATTATATATGTTTCACTCTTACAATTCTTCGAGGATATGATGACATGAGTTGCTTGATACCGAGTCTAAAAAAATATCAGTATATCTTTTATCGCTATCCCATTTTGGCCGTAAGGTCAGCCACGGGAGGTCCCTCTGATATCAACAAAAAAAAAAAAAAAAAATTGTATCGTTACACATTATTTCCATGTCTAAACAATTTTCTGTTCCAGGTGATCTAAAAATTGCTCCTTGGTTGTGTGAGCTTTAACTGACATTTAATAAAGTAGGCTTCCCTAGGTCAATTGGTTTTGACCAAGGATTCATGGTAGTTACCTATTCTAGCTACCCATGGTATCATCTAATGTCAAGCTTGCAGAAGTTTATAAAACTATGCAAATCTTGTGGTGGATCTTTTTTTAGGTGTGCTCCATAGCTGATGCTGTTTTGGTGGGAGAAGGCTTAGTTAGTTTCTGTTTGTGATGTTCATATCATTCTGGTTGTGAAGTTTACTTGAAATGTTATATCATGAATTGACTAGACCTGTTAGGAGTATAATCAACTACAAAAAGTAGTATTTTAACTCTGATATGAATATTATATGATTCAGGAAGTTTTTGGCTGATGTAGATATGAGGAATCTGATTTAAATTACAAAAAGTTTCTCGAGCTTAAGCCTGGAACAGTGGTGGCAGAAAAGGAGCTTTCACAACTTGTGCAGGCCCAAAATGCCTTGAATTTGGCATTTAATTCTTTTGAGTCAGGAGATATTGATAAAGCCTTGGAATACATTGATAAAGTTGTGCTTGTTTTTTCTCCCGGATGTTCGAAGGTATTGTTTGTGCAAATGCTGTTTGTTGCAAATTAATCCAGTGATATTGTAATGTTTTAATCTTATCTCAATGTTTATTTTATTTTATTTTATTGCAGGCCAAACTTCTGAAGGTTAAGTTGTTGCTGGCTAAAAAGGATTATTCAAGTGCTATTTCAGAGACTGGTTATATTTTAAAGGAAAATGAAAATAACTTGGATGCATTACTGTTACGTGGACGTGCGTATTATTACTTGTCAGATCATGATGTTGCTTTGAGGTAAGGTACATATTATGACTGTATATATGTTATTTTAAACCAAATTTCTGAATATATGTAGAGTCAAAACCTTGTTGAGTTCATGTGTCCAGGTTTATAGTTCGGAAAATCTGTCATTCAATAAAAAGAAATTTCCTGATTGTGTATCTTTTCATCTTCAGGCACTTCCAGAAAGGTCTCCGGTCTGATCCAGAACATGCTGAACTGAAAAAAGCATATTTTGGATTGAAAAACCTGCTTAAGAAAACTAAAAGTGTAAGATTTTAATATGCAACTGTTTGTTTCTCTAACATCATTCATACAATTTATGATTGTCTCAGATGTGTGAATCTCAGTTAATTGCATACTTTTTAGGCAGAAGATAATGTGGAAAAGGGTAAGCTACGGTTGGCTGTGGAGGACTTCAAGGCAGCCCTTGCACTTGATCCCAGTCATACCACGCACAATGTACATCTTCACCTAGGTTTGTGTAAGGTTTTGGTCAAGCTTGGCAGGGGAAAGGATGCTGTGAATAGCTGTTCAGAAGCACTTGACATAGATGGGGAGCTTATTGAAGCCTTGACTCAGGTTTGCTGCAGTTTTTTTTTTTATAGACAACTTTACTTGCATACAAGTGTTTGTTTATCAACAACACTTGCATTGCATGCATACATATAGATTTTCAGAGCAGCATCATTTGACATGCAGCTGAACAATTATCCAAAATTTTCAAGATTTTGCTCTTCATTTTGGGTAGAGCTTTTGAAGAATCCTATTATCCATTAATCTCATATGTGTAGAAAATTTAAAAGTTAACATAAATATAAAAGATAATGTAGAGAATAAGAGAGAGGGAAGAGAAACATAAATATACAGAAAGACTACATCTTAAATATTTTAGATAATAAGAAAGGGATTACATGGATCCTGTTTATAAACTCCAAAACCTAAGTTTGGATAGACTAAGAGAGAGGGAAGAGAGACATAAATATATAGAAAAACTACATCTTAAATATTCTAGATAATAAGAAAGGGATTACATGGATCCTGTTTGTAAACTCCAAAACCTAAGTTTGGATATACTCAAATGCCAACAAAGTTTGTTAACCAAATCATTCAGTAGAGATTTGATTTTATCCGGTTACAACTCAGTAACTCTTTATTCCTAACAATATGATCAACCTCTGTTCTTTTTGATGTTAAGCAATACAAGGTGAAAGACCTCCCACTTTTTTTAGTGCCATAATTTTAACTAATAAACTTTATTAAATGGAAATGTTTCCTCACCCAATAGAGAGTAAACTCCACCTGATTTTATCATCGAAACTGTTCGAATTTTGAAGCCATTAATAATGAATTATGCAAAGCAATCACATCTATATATTTGGATCACCATTATAGTCAATCTGATAAGCCACATAACCATTGATTTTGTAGATTTATTCATGATGAAATATATAACCCAATTTGTTTTTTCATATGCAAAATCCAAAATGGTTTCAAATTGGTTTTGGATGATTGAAGACAGCTTTGATGGGGTCATTTATCTGAGATAGGAGAACTCAATCTACTTCCTAGCAATTCGGTTATCATTCCCCTTAACTAAAAGAGCTGTAATTATGAACTCCACTTAGTGGTTGAGGACTCCATTATTCGACCAAAATTGGAGGTTTTGATCACTATTTACTAGCCCTAATAATAAATCGATTCAGAAACAGTCTTCCTGCATAACCATGTCTCAACTGATTTCTATGTGATGAAAAAAAAAGCTCTAAACTTTAAGCAGTGCCTTGTTAGATTTCCTTTAGAAACTCCCTTTTTTTTTTTTTACATATATTACTAGTCTCTTCTTGTTTCTTCCTAATTCGAGTTTGCATTAAAAAGCATCTAATGCATAAGCACCTTGTTCTAATGACAGCCTCATATACTTGACTCTATAATACTTGACTCTAATTATACAATCATTATACTGATTCTAAGATTTAGTTTCATTTTACTGTGTTTGGAAGAATATATGTCTGCATGACTATAAATTTTGAGATGTATCTGCCTGTCGATCTTATTTTGCTTTTTGGTGGAAATCAAATGATTAACAGAGAGGTGAGGCCAAACTTCTAATAGAAGACTGGGAGGGAGCTGTAGATGATCTTAAAAATGCGGCTCAAAGATCTCCACAGGTTTGTCATAATTTGAAACTATCCTGCTAAACGTGGTATCCAAATATGTATAATAACCATGTGTTTCAACTCATTGACTGCTGGACATTTTTATATTCTTATGGTGATTTGTGAGTAATCAGTATATTTTAGCACAGAAATATTTGTCTGATCTGAATTGCAATTAGAAAATATTTCCAAGTCTAGTACTTGTCTTGAGCATTTACATAGAAAAAAAAAAAACTGGCAGCAGTTTCTTTCATGTATAGGGGAAAATTCTTGGTAGATTTATTTTTCATTTTTTTTTTTATAGAATGGATCATGAACTGATACCAAGGTCAATATTTTGATATTGATAAAAATGACTGACTTTTAACTATTACTATTGAGTATTTTTAATCCAAATAATTTTACAATGTTCAGTTTTTTATGTTCAAAATCTTCCATATCATATGAAATTTTTTAGTTAATTTATGTGTTATTTTTTCATTCTGTTATTTTAAGTGTGTTTTAGTAGAGAGAGTGGAAGACACTGTTCTCCATGAGGGAAGAATTTTAGCCTTGGGAATTTGCAGCAGACTTAGGAGAGGAAGAAAAAAGGGGACAAAAGTAAGAGCCAAATTTACACAATCTATTCCTCATATGGTTTGTTGGGGTATTTGGCAAGGGGTGTGAAAATTTTCATGCCTGTGAGAATATGTGGAACAACATCACCTCTAGCCCAAAGGATTGGAGTTAATGCAGTGAAGTGATTCTATAAATAAATATACATTAAAAACCTTTCATTCATGAAGTGGTAACATGATTGTCATCATTTTCACCTATGCATCTTGTCATCACTTGGTTTGAAAATTACCATTTTCAAAGGAGATGACATATGCACTTGATGATCATATCATACTACATAAACATAGATAGGACCCAAAAGATGAAGGTTTGAAAACCTATATCTAAAACTGTCCTAGACGGATTCTCGCTCTAGTCTCCTGACCTTTTTGGGCCCTCCCCTGCCTGAATCTATGAACCAATCTCTTGAACCCTTCAACCAATCTACACTCAAAATCTGTTGGTAGATCATGCGAGAACTCTTTGGCAAGGACTCACTTTAGGACTATATATGTCATTCTTAAATTTTCCTTTGATGCTTTAATTCAAACATTGTTATTGGCTTTAATACCTTGCAAGTCACAGGATTCCAGGATTCCGCAGCACATTGGGTTTGTCATCCCAATGAATTTCGCTCATTTATATTTTGGGTAATTGTTAAACATTGATAAGGCAGTTTCATTGGAAACATACTAGTTTTTTGGGTTGTGAACAACATAGTCCGGTATGTGCGGCTGAAAAAATGCATTTGCTGCGGCCGCACATGACTGCACATGCTGCAATGTGGAAGACCGGAAGCCTTAAGGCGTACGCAATGTTTAGAAATGTAGTATGCGGTTTGCGTGCGGTTAGGGTATCACATAGAGTATATGTGGTATGGAGAGTATATGCGGTGTTATATTTTAATTAATAAAAAGATATATGATTATTTTCAAACAATAGATAATAAGATAAATACGTATATCTATTAATAATTTATAACAAAGGACTTTGATAACAAATTAGAGAAAATATTTAAACAATAAAAGTACGTCAACATTAGCTTTTTAGGTACAAAATTATAAAGTTTCCTAAGCTATAAACCTAGATCTTTGATCAAACGTATATTTGATAGTGGATAGGGAAATGAATATATCCCAGATGGCTAGAAAAACAGAAAGTTAGGAAAAAAATAATAAAAAGCCAAAACTTCATCAGTTGTAAAGCTTCCAAAGCAACCCTAACATCCAAAAGAAAGCATAAAACTATCTAAAGACTTATCATTCAATAATATAAGGACACCCCAAAAGTTTATATTTAAATCATGTAAGCCTTTAAAAAAAAAAAAATTGTTCCGCCGTATATGAGCATACAGACTATATATGTGGGTCTGGACCGCATATTGGGCGATCTGGCCTTATGCGGTTCAGTCTCTGGACCGCACGCATAGAGACCGAACCGCATATGCTGCCGCATATACTCCCGCACAGACCGCATATCTGAACAGTGGGCGTACCCCATTCGAACGGGGTTCATCCCAGGCTTCTCGATCCCTGTTTAAACAGGATTTGATCCAGGTTCAGGCATTCAAACCTCGTTCCAATGAGATTCGTCCTAGACTTCAGGCATTTGAACCCCGATTGAACGGTGTCCGTCCCAGCCTTCAGGTTTTCGAACAAGGTCTTCATCCCAGCCTTCAACCTTGTTTAGATGGGGTTCAAGTGACCCACCTTCTAAATTGTTTGTGAAAATAAAAACAATATCCTTTCGGATGTCTGTTCGAACGGCTATTGCGCACAGTGTGCGGCCTCCGCATGTACCGTACATGCGGCCACATATACCTTATGCAGACCTGACAGCATATGCGGTCTGCATATTCATTTTGAACATTGGTTAACAAAATGTTTGAATTTGGACAGATGAGTAAGACGAACTGATGCTTATCAAGTCAAGTCTTGATGCTTGGTTAGATAAATGAGTGCAAGCTGTAAAAGGCTATATTATTTGGAACTTTAATTCAAATCCTTTTAGTCACGATGAATTATTGGGTCATACTTGTGAAAAAAAGGTCACAAATTTTCCATCTGAAGTTAATTCCTCCTGGACTCTTCTTCAGATTCTACATGTACTGCTTTTTCACCTATGATATAGGCCAGTCCGGTGAATATGGTAAGCCATTGCTGATCCTGAGACCTGGTAATTAAAAGGATAATTCAGGCATTCAGGAATTAATCAGTAATACCTGAGAGTCAAAGTACACTTGTTGTATAGCAGATCTTCTTACTGAAGTCTGAGTTTAATGAATTTTGATTTTCCAAAAAACAGTTTCTAATGTAGTAATATTTTGTTTTGATATGGAAAAATTGAAAGCATATTTCGTTCATAATTTTGCAAATTAACAAAGAGTTAATAGAGATGGTGCAGCGGGAAAGAGGGAGCTGTTGCAATCACATAGAAGGAATGAGGAACTGAAGCAGAAGTATGCTCCTAAGAATATGAGTATTTGGGATTATAAACTGTATGCTTGGCATGTATAATGCATTGCATTCTAAAGTTACTACATTTTAACGAATGTAACATACATTATAGGGAAATTGTGATCTATCAATTTTAATTTTAGAGATATCTTTATTATTTATGCATACTGCTGTTGAATAATAAAATATGTGGTCATCTCTATCAATTTCCTTTATGTTTTCTAATATGCTTTACATTTTAGATGTTGTTCATTTTTGTCATTCCATTATTTTTCCATTGCCAATATGAAAATTTGGTGCTGAAACTTACTGGGAGCTCTTTGTTTGGCACTGGATGCTTTTATTGCAGGACATGCACATTCGAGAAGCACTGATGAGGGCTGAAAAATCCCTCAAGTTAAGCAAAAGAAAGGACTGGTACAAAATTTTAGGGGTTTCGAGAACTTCTTCTGTTGCAGAAATTAAACGCGCCTACAAGAAGCTTGCATTACAATGGCATCCTGATAAGAATGTTGATAATAGGGAGGAAGCAGAGGCTCAATTTCGAGAAATCGCAGCTGCATATGAGGTATGCTTCAGTAGTATCAGCCTCAGTTTCTTACCCTTATGAGAACCTTCTGTTCATTTTTTTTTTTTTGGTTATTGCTATCCTCGAATTTATCATCCCAATCCTTCATCACTGCCAAGTGAGTTTCTAATAGCCTCTGACTCCAATTCACATATTTGTATCACGCACGACCACTGTGGTCGTAAAAAATTGTCCTCCAAGTCCTACATCAATGAAATGGAAAGCTCAGTTCGGAAATTCTACTTACAGATAAACCATTTGTCATATCTCTTCTGTCGAGGGTGTTGGTTCATATTTATGTTGGCAGAGCATATCTTCATTGCCATACAACAATATGTATTGTTTCTAAACAGCGAAAAACATGAATTTCCAATTTCTATTAGCAGTCGTCCAACTAGCACTGAAATCTTTACAAAGCAATTCTAAAGTATTTCGCAGTGGAGAATCTTTGCATCCACAACTCCGAAAACACCAAAACTTCCATTTCTAACAATTGCGATCACCTTATGCAGGTCCTTGGTGATGAAGACAAGCGTGTGAGGTACGACAGAGGGGAAGATATTGAAGATATGGGAATGGGGGGTGGTGGTGGTGGTGGCGGCTTCAATCCCTTCGGTGCTGGAGGACACCAGTACACTTTCCACTTTGAAGGTGGCGGCTTTCCTGGAGGATTTGGATTCGACTTTTGATCTTTGCCACTGCATAACTTAAAAGACATCCTCACTATGTCAGAGTGCAACAAAAAGTGCTGCTGAAGAGGAAATCGAGAGAGAGAAAATACGGTTTCACTGACTGCTAACAGGAATGTTATAATGGATTTTTGGTGCAAGTGGATGAACAAGGAGGCCTTTGTTTTGGGGCATTTTTTGTATGTTCATTAGTCACTAGAAGTTATTTGTGGATGTTTTTATAATTATTTAGAGCACATGTTCATGAGATTGTTGTCATACTGTTCGAATATTTGAGGCTGAGCTTTATAATTATTTCTGCTCACATTCTTATTCTATATGCTCTCCTCTCCTGTATATAATAAGCTGATATATGCTCTCTAAATTCTGCAGCATGGAGTGTGTTTTCTGGTCATAGTATCCGATGTTTAAAAAATCGAACAGTTCATTAAACCAGGAAAGGGTGACTAATTTAATTGTTGGGTTCATCGGATTTGAATTATGACATTGTCATGACATAATAAATATATAAATTATAATTCCTAAATTTATAAAAATATGAAATATTTTAAAAAATATTTGCATAAAAGTTTAGTTTTAATTTTAATGGTTTTAATCTTTTAATTAATATCATAATATGATTTTATTATATAAAATCTACTTTTTAATTAAATTTTATATTTTTAACAATTAATCAAAATTGTTATGAATAAACTTTTGTAATTAATTAAAATAGAAGAATAATCTTAACCCTTTTTTGTGCCATTATCTCGTTTAGATAGTGACACAAGCTATTTTGGGATAGATAATTATTTAAGTATTGATAATTATACCAATGGAATAAGCTTTTTTTTTTTTTCCAGTTATTCTCGTTACAAAATGTAACAATGAAGTTTTTTTTTTTTTTTTGTTTGGTTTATAATGAATAAATTTTGTGAACAAGGCGTGAATAAGATTTGAATAAAAATTTATTATAAAAATAAAAAGATGATTTGATATAGGGTTTGATGATAAAAATTGATAAAAACATGTGAGTCTCTTTGTATCGGTAGAATAACACAATACCATGAAAAACCTCATATACTAACACTAACTTATTTTTACATATTCTGGCACAGCTATAGTATATCCACCAATTCCTTACAAAGAAATAAAATTCAAATCATGATGTTATCATTACATAATAAATATATAAATTATTATTCCTTGAATAAATAAATTTATAAGAAGATGAAATATTCTCTCTCCCTATCAAGCAAGTTCAAGAAAAGCTACGGTTGGTCGTTATTCATCTGAAATAATATAAACCAAGAAAAACAAAGGAAACTTAATCAAGAAATCAGAAAGAACAACCCCCCCCAAAGGTTCTCTCTCTCTCTCGATCATGTATTTCAGATGTTCATTTTAGATTTCTTTCAGATTTCGATCTCATAAACAAACCATTTCTTTTTCTGTTCTTCTTTCAAGAAAAGAAATGACAGAAGCAGATTGGACTGAGCTTCCTTACGACATCTTGGATTTGATCGCAACGCGGCTGCCATTCCTCTCTGATCACATCCGCTTTGGCGCCGTCTGCAAGTGGTGGAAATCTGTCGCCAACGCCAATCCCCGACCCCCAAATCTCGAATTCCCCTGGCTCGCTCTGTTTCATAAAAGAACCCTCCATAACACGACCAACCAAGCTCTCTACAGCCCACTTGAAGCCAAGTTGCGCCTCATCGACATCCCCGATCGGTCTCAAAGATGTATCGGATCCTCCGACGGCTGGCTCGCATTTGTGGATGACAGTCTCTCCTTCCATCTCTTCAACCCCCTCTCCGGGGAAGCGATCGACCACCTCCCCAACCTTTCGTGGACCGAAAATCCTAATTCGGGGATGAACCTGTCGCATTCGAGCTTGCGCAAGGCCATTTGGTCAAAGAATCCCAGACACCCTGATTTCATCATTGTCATCCTTTGTGAACAGTTCTTCGGGTTCGTATATTGGAAGCAAGGCGAGAAGCGGTGGACCATGGTTCAGCCTTCATTTTCATTGGTGAGTGATGCTATCTTCTACAAAGAGAAACTATACTTTGTGAATGGTTTTTCCGGGGATGTAGTGGCCATGGATCTCCTCCACCAAGAACAAGAGATGGTGATGATGCCTCTATTGGAGGATTTTGATGCACAAAGGCATAGGAATAAGTATCTCGCGATAGGGCCTTCTGGATTGTTGTTCATTGGGAGGCGTTTCGCCTTGCAAGACAAGAGGGAATTTCGAGATGGCGAAGTGTGTGTGACTGTATTTTACAAGACGACGATGTTTGAGGTGTTCGAACTAGATGAGGGGGTGATGAGATGGACGAGGGCTCGAAGCTTGCGTGGGGGGATGCTGTTCTTGGGGCTGAATGCCTCCATGTGGATTGCTTCTCAAGGTTGGGAGGGATGCAAGGAGGATTCCATCTATTTCACGGATGACAACTATAATTGGCACATTTTTCGTTCACTCGTTCGTTTTGATGGACCGGCTGTTCTTTCTCGGGAGTATGGTTATGATTCGGGTGTTTTTCGTCTGGGGGATGGGGCGATCGAATTGATTTTCAATGATCGTGGTTTGATGTATCCTTTTCTAGTATGGGTTGTTCCCAATCCATGGTAGAAGAAATAGTGGATATCTGCTCTCCCACTAAAAGTTAGGTCTCTTACATGATGTATGTTTGGTGGTTCAGTTTTTGACAACTAGTGATTCTTTTTTTTTTTTTTGCCCTTGTTTGCCATATTTGTAAGTCTCCAAATCTGGATTCACTAGTACATATGAAAACTGAGCATGATAGGACTATCATGATTTCCTTGTGTAGTGTTGTGTGTCTTTTTTATGGATATTTTGCCACATTGGAACTCACTTTTCATTCATTGTGTGTGTCTGTAAAGGCAATGCCTGACTTTCCATGGGAGAACTTTTGTTGTTGTTGTTGTTGTTGGGGTTGGGTAGCTTTTGAAAAATTTAATGGGAGAAAAGCAACCTGGAATGGTCATTCACCAATGTAGGGAAAGATCCATTTTGCATCAGCTGATATACTTTGCAAGATGATGGTGATAGTGAATTGGCAGAATTGCAGTAAGTATGCATTTTGGCAGATGTTACAGTGAATTCACTTGAGTTATTTAGATTGGTATGGTACTCTTTTTTTGTTGTGTGTTCCCTGTAACATCTCAGACTTAGGCGAGATGCAACCTGCAACAAAATCTACGCGTCAATAATCACTGACAGGCTTTGTAGAATGTTTACATGTGTGCGTGCCGATATTTTGTATGCTTTAGAATGCTTCATTTTCATAATGGATTGAATTTTGGAAGTAGGAAAATTCTAATTGAAGTTCTCTTATAACACAGATTCTTCTTTGTTACTATTTCTGTGATCTAAATCAGTATTCCAAACAACTGTCTGTTGATGCAATACTATTCTGGCTGATTTATACCAGTCACATTCATTCTAGATAGTTTTTACTACTCAGTTTTTTAGGACTCAAACAGTGATATGGAGAAGATTTTGAAACCATATATTACAATTCTAACAATTGTACCAACCGGTTTTAGTGGTCATCTTTCATTCTTTGGCATTATGGCATGATTCGCCATAGAAAATTTTATTCTTAGATCACAGCAAAAGTATCAGAATTTGAAAGTCAGAATTTGGTTGATGTGAAACAGTTGTTTAACTTAAATGTGCTTATTGTTGCATAATTAGGATGTATCTTTAAGGATAATAGATCAACTGCGGTTAATGGAACATGAGTCATCATAGAACAACAGAAAAATGAACAAAATAGAGATTTGCATACTCTATTACCCACCCAAAAAAGTATATACAATCTACACGTGACATACAAAACAAAATGATCATTGGGCTTCAACCTTCGATTAAATTCCATTGGATGTGCTCTCCTTTGATCGATTGGTTTTTGAAATATGGGATTATGGGATGCACTATATTTGTTGTGGAGCTTGTCAAATCAATCTAGATGAACCAAATCTGTTTATAGACTAAGGTATGGAACAAGCTGTGGTTTGGATTGTAAAAATTGATATCAAAATATGATCCTTAACACACTTTGAATCCTAGAAAGGTTTGGGGGAGGGGGGTGTCTAGGAAATGAGTACTACATGGATAGGGCTACATTGCATAAAAAAAATACAAGTTATCTAGAATAAAAGTAATTGTGCTGGCATTTCTACAATAGAGCAGGGGATCATTGAGGATAGAACAGATAGTGTTCAAGTTGGATGGATGGCTAGGCCACTAATAATGAAACAGATTAAGTTCATAATTTTCTGTCTCTCTATTCTTTATTTGTTCTGTTATTGGTTAAGGGAGAGTATCAAACAGTAAGGTGTGTATTTCCTTGCAGTTGTCGCGTATTGTTATGAAATGTTTATATTCCACAATATTGTTGTGCACTGCAAACTTGACCTTAGCCAAAATGTTACATACATTTGATTTTTCAAGTGCCAAAATTTTCAAGTGCCACTGATTACTTATTTTCAGATGTTAAATTTTCTATTGAAGGAATCTATCCATGCAGTGACCGCAAATTTTTTTGCATACAATCAATTTATCTTGGTTGAATAACATTATCAAATTTGATTACATGTACAGAACAATCCTTAGTTGGAGTCTCGTATAACTGATGGGAATACATTTCTATCTTCTCTTACACTTCACTTTCTTATGACAAGAAAAGCACACTAGTGATTTTAATAATCAATTTCTGCCAAGGTTTTCATTTTTTTGGGTTTTTGATTTTTAGGTCCCTGTAAACTATATGATTTAGTGATCAATCCCTCACTTCTTCATATTTCGGTTTAAGTCCCTAGATTTAAAGGGTATGTTTCTTATTAGTCCCTCGGAGGGACTTATCCTTAAATTATTTGGTTTTCTTTTTAGTCCCTGGGAGGGACTAAAAGGAACATATCCTTTAAATCTGAGGAAATGAGGAATCGATCACTAAATCATATAGTTTATGTGGACTTAAAAATAAATAATTTTTTTTTTCTTTTGTGCGTGTCTATATATGGCTTTTGAATCTGATTAGCTTCCAATGTCTTTTTTCTTGCCATAGTTGCCTTTGAACTGCACTGAAATACTTAGTTTACAAATCATTAAACATATACACATCCATTAAAATTTACAATTTCAATAGGAAACCAATCTTACAATGATAAATTTGAGATGGAACAATGAGTTCGGAGTGTCCATCTATTCTCCTTTCCCTTTATTTGGGTTACCAAATTTCAAACAAAAAGGAACAATAGTACTATTCATGTCTAACTAACATAGAGTTTTTGTCCCGTTTGGACTTAATATTCATTAAAGTTTTTCAATATTAAAATATGATCAATAATATGCGCATCTACGTGTACAATACACTAGTATTACATTATGTCCAATATATGCGTACAATACACTAGTATCACATTATGTCCAATATAATTCATTGGAGGCCACATTCAAAAGTTAAGGAAAATCTTACACTCACCTAAATTTTACAATTCAAAAAACAGTCCACCCATGTTTTCGTGTTCTCTAAAATTCATATACCTCATCTACTAAGATATATACTTTTATAAAATGCGAAAGATATATTCTAATGAATTGAATGATATTTATTGAAAATGTGAAAAAATTTCAATGAAATATACATCTTGGTACAGTGAGTGAGTCAATGGCACTAACGAGATATATGAAACTGCATTTAAGACTGTAAAAATAACTAAGTGTAACCGCGCTAAAAAATTAAGTAGTCCACTATACACTACTACTCCCTTTATTCAGTGTCATTGTACCACTCATTATGTTTACTTATTCCTGTTCATTTATAGTGTCATTAAAAAATGTGATCTTGTTTTGTGTGATCGGATCGTTAGTTACCACCTCTCAAAACTATACTGTTAATTTTCATTTTCAAGAAAGGATGTCGTGTTTCAAAGTGCTAAAGCTTGCTTTTCAAAAAACGGTTGGTCGTTATTCATCTGAAATAATATAAACCAAGAAAAACCAAGGAAACCCAATCAAGAAATCAGAGAGAGAACAACAAAACCCCCATCAAAGGTTCTCTCTCTCTCACTCTCTCTCTCAATCATGTATTTTAGATGTTCATTTTAAATTTCTTCCAGATTTTGGCCTCTCCCTCTCATGCACAAACCATTTCTTTTCATTTGTTCTTTCAAGAAAAGAAATGACAGAAGCAGATTGGACTGAGCTTCCTTACGACATCTTGGATTTGATCGCGACACGGCTGCCATTCCTCTCCGATCACATCAGATTTGGCGCTGTCTGCAAGTGGTGGCGATTCGTCGCCAACGCCAATCCCTGACCCCCGAATCTTGAATTCCCCTGGCTCGCTCTGTTTCATAAAAGAACCCTCCATAACACAACCAACCAAGCTCTCTACAGCCTACTTGAAGCCAAGTTGCGCCTCATCAACATCCCTGATCGATGTCAAAGATGTATTGGATCCTCAGAAGGCTGGCTCGCATTCGTGGATGGCAGTCTCTCCGTCCATCTTTTCAACCCCCTCTCCCGGGAAGCGATCGAACACTTCCCCAACCTTTCGTGCACCGACAATCTTAATTCAGGGGAGAACTTCTGGAATTCAAACTTGTCGCATTCGCACCTGCGCAAGGTCATTTGGTCAAAGAATCCCACACACCCTGATTTCATCATTGTCATCCTTTGTCAACAGTTCTTCGGGTTCGTATATTGGAAGCAAGGTGACAGGCGGTGGACCATGGTTCGGCCTTCATTTTCATTGGTGAGTGATGCTATCTTCTACAAAGAGAAACTATACCTTGTGAATGGTTATTCCGGGGATGTAGTGGCCATGGATCTCCTCCACCAAGAACAAGAGATGGAGATGATGCCTCTATTGGAAGATTTTGATGCACAAAGGTACAGGAATAAGTATCTCGCGGTAGGGCCTTCTGGATTGTTGTTCATTGGGAGGCGTTGCATCTTGCATGACAAGAGGGAATTTCGAGATGGCAAAGCGTGTGTGACTGTATCTTACAAGACGAAGATGTTTGAGGTGTTCGAACTGGATGAGGGGGTGATGAGATGGTCAAGGACTCGAAGCTTGCGTGGGGGGATGTTGTTCTTGGGGCTGAATACCTCCATGTGGATTGCTTCTCAAGGTTGGGAGGGATGCAAGGAGAATTCCATCTATTTCACGGATGACAACTATAATTGGTACATTTTCCTTTCACTTGTCCGTGTTGATAGAGCGGCTGTTTTTACTCGGGAGTATGGTTATGATTCAGGTGTTTTTCGTCTGGAGGATGGGGCGATTGAATCGATTTTTGATGATCGTGGTGTGATGTATCCTTTTCTGGTATGGGTTGTTCCCAATCCATGATAGAAGAAAAACTGTGTCTGATCTGCCACTAAAAGTTAGTAGATAGGTCTCTTACATGATGTAAGTTTGGTGGTTCAGTTTTTTACAACTAGTGATTCTCTTTTTTCCCTTTGCACATTTGTTAGCCTCCAAATCTGTTTCACTAGTACACATGTAAAATGAGCATGTTAGGACTATCATGGCTTCCTTGTGTGTCCTTTTTATGGATTTGTCACATTGGAAAATGAGCTATAATGTAGGCTTTCATGGAACTTACTTTTCATTCATTGTGTGGGTCTCTAAAGGCAATGCCTGAATTTCCATGGGTGACATTTTTTTTGTTGGGCCTGCTCTTGTATAATTTATTCATGCTGAAGAAAAAAGCAACCTGGAATGCAGGTGAGGAGCCCTTTTGCATCAGCTGATATGCTTTGCAAGATGATGGTGATAGTGAATTGCAGCAACTATACATTTTGTCCTGGCCACATCTGTATAGTCAATTCACTTGAGTTATTTAGATTGGCATGGTACTCAGCAGGGGGATCATTGAGGATCAAACGGATAGTGATCAAGTTGGATGGATGCTAGGCCACCATCAATGAAACAGATTAAGTTCATAATTTTCTGTCTCTCTGTTATTTATTTATTTAATTATTGGTTCGGGGAGAGTATCAACAGTAAAGTGTGCATCTCCTTGCGGTTGTCACGCATTGTTATGAAAAGTTTATATTCCACAATATTGTATTGTACTGCAAACTTGACCTTTAGGTGTAGCCAAATGTATGTAACTTCCATTTGATTTTTCAAGTGCCACTAATTACTTATTTTTTAGATGTCAAATTTTCTATTGGAAGGAATCTGTCCAAGCAGTGACTGAAAGTCAATTTTGCGAAATAACATAATCAAATTTGATATGTTATATATGGCTTTCATTTTTTTTTTTTGTGTGTGTGTCTATATATGGCTTCTGAATTTCAGTAGCTTTCACTATTCTTTTTTTCTTGCCGTGTCTTTGAACTGTACTAAATACTTAGTTTACAAATCATTAAACATATACACATCCATTAAAATTTACAATTTCAATAGGAAACCAATCTTACAATGATAAATTTGAGATGGAACAATGAGTTCGGAGTCTCCATCTATTCTCCTTTCCCTTGCTTTGGGTCACCAAAAACAATAAAGAAAAATAATCAAACAAAAATGGAAAAGAAAATATAATGCCAAGTCATGTACAGGATGGTCACCTAAATTTCTATAACTTTTAAATGGGGACATCAGAAAGAAGTACCAATTCATCTTTCTTATTTAGTCAATTCAGTCCCGTAGCACCAACTTCAATTTATTATTCCTTGCAATCAAGCCTGCCCTTTTATGATGAGCTTGGCATTGGCTTATTCTGTAAGAAATGTCTGAATAGTATTAGAGCCTGTCGAGGGCGATGAAGAGGGACTTCATGTCCTGCTCCTGTAACTGTCACAAATGTCAGGCCTTTGTAAACTTGACTCCACCCGCCAACCTGCACAATTAGCAAAAATTTAAAAAATCTCACTTTGTGCATTGAGCAGTACGATAATTAGAAAGTAACATTCGATCCTTTTTGCATCCCTGTTTGCTGTGCCCACATGTTTTGAATTTTTTTTTTTGAAGTATATACTTGTATGAATTGAATGCATATATATTTTTTATGTTTTTCATAATAGATCTTATATTGACATAGTGGAGTATTTACTGCAATAGGTGATTTCATATACTACATTAGTGTCATGGCGTTGCAAATGGGACTGAATCTATCAGCATCTTTTCATTTTACGCACCTTGCCATTATCATACCAAGGATACCAGTCCATCACTGTTGGGAGCTTTAGAGCGTCGATGGAATACCTTGTAGCTGTCAAAGGCACAACCGAATCGGTGTCCCCACTGACCAAGAGTTCATATGAAAGACCATCATTAAGATGCAACAACATAAGCAATGGAAAAGATTGCTTTATGGAAATGTAAAATGTGCAAGTCTATTATTAGAGGTTTTCATGCAAGTCATCTTAGAGAAAGCCATTTATTTGAACAAGTATCAACTCTCTAAAGATTGATTCACCATCATAAGGCATTTCTGACTGATAGAATCCAGAATTGACTTTGAATGATAAACAAATAGATAAAAAGTTCCTAATATCCAGAAAGCTTATGCAGTGGACAAATTCGGAGAAAGTGAAAAGTTAGGATATATATCCATTCGGATGCATGCATCATGACTAATTTCAATGACAGGGCATGATGATTTCAACAAACCATCTGTTATACATCTCTTTGTAGTAAAAGGAACATCCAACAAAATCCTACAGTTTCAGCAATTAGAGGTAAATTTTCCCATATAAAATTGATGATTTTGAGGGACAGGAATAATCTGATGTTCACCTTTCTTATCTCCCCAAAAAGAATACCAGACAATACCTTCATTCCGTTATCATTGCATGACTTAAATGGAAATGGACTTCAACAAATTGAAATGCATTATTCATACATAACACAATGTAAAACTTTTTTTTATATAAAACAGTCCAAATAAAAGTTGTCATATATTAAACTCAAACAAAAGCTTTTCAATTTCTACCTAAAATCTGCATCTCAATTAAAATCATTGCAATTAAAACTGAAAAGACAATGAGAGGCATAAATATTACATGATATGAAGAAAACCATGCTTAAATTATATATATCTTCTACCTGAAGACCCAGATTCTTAAACCAGCTGCAATTAGCTCCTGGTAGATAGGAAGCATGGATCGAGGAGAATCAGTCCAATGGCTCGCAATGACATTGCTGCACGAGGAACACAGTATTATTTTATTTTTGCAGAAGTAAAAGATTGAGAATCTCATTAATAAAAAGTATTCATTGTAGTTAAACCTGCATGTAGTCCAATGATAGCGAATTCCAGTAACATTGGCATGTAATGCCTTCTGCACTTCAGGGCGATTGTAATACACCTCGGAGTAACTCTCCGTGCATGGGTCGTAAGCTCTGGACATCCAAGGCTGAGTTTGAATGAATCAGATATAAGAGTCCAAGGGAATTAAAGTCATATTATTAATATATTTTTTTTCTTGAACTTGTAATAATTATTTTTGTATAAACTATACTACACGGGAACCATTAGCAGATCATCGACATCAAAGACATTGCAAATTACTGCAGCTCAGCATCCTTTTGGATATCAAGATATTTGGATGAAGCAAATACTTTTGAGTTCTTCTCTTAACTGCCATAAACTTATAGAGGACATCTATCACTTAATATATGAAAATTAATTAAGGTCTCGTCAGAGAATCAGTTCCGAAGATTAAAGGAAAGGCAAGACAAAAGGCGAGAGAATGAAAGCTTACATAGTGACCCCTCAGGTTGCGTCTAAGGGACGAAGTATCATTGCAAGGACGGGAGTAGATACTGTAGGGATCTATGTTCCCTTGCTCCACATCCGCATCATCAAGGATTTTTATGCACTCATCAGATGGGTGTGTGGACGATTGCAAGTCACATGCAATCCTCAGCTTGTGGTAGGTGGAATCCGAGATCAAACCATGAGTCCACCAATACTCGAACGTGCCAACATAGTCATGCAAGTCATCCGTAACGGCATTGCCTACCTGTAAAACGCATTCACAATTCAATCACTATGTTCATCACTTCCACACAGAAGGAGGGAGAGAAAAGAAATAGTTTTTCAAACTCACCATAAAACCTTTAAAATTGATGACTGGATTCTTGGCACCCTTATTTCTATGGAACAAAATTTGAGCCAATTCTGGAACATAGTGACCTAATGAAACCTCTAATCAGAAATACTATTTCTTATAGTTTCAATAAGAGGAATAGAGAAGTCAGTCCTAGAAAAACCTGCGTAACTCTCTCCGGCGATATAAAAATCCCGATTCTTGTACTGTGGAAACCTCTCAATCCAATTGACTAAGAAACTATAAGCATCTTCAGCTACAATTCAATCAAAAAATACCAATTGAACAAAACGAATTCTCTTCAACCAAATCTCATAATCATAAACAAGAATCAAAACCAATACCCGTCCTCCTGTCTCCGGTGTCGTGCAAATCCGACGAAGTGTTGGTATAAGAAAACCCAACCCCGGCTGGCGATTCCAAGAACAGCAAATTCGCCTCTGCAACCAAAACAACACATCCTTCAAAAAAAAGACCCAATTTTTAAACAAACCCACACATCAATTCACACACACGACGACACGAACCGCCGTTCCACGAGTGCGGGTTGAGGAACAGAGTCTCCCCATCGGAGCGGATTCGGAACGGCCCGAGCTCCTCGGACGCGCCGTAAGCGACGGACGAGCAACCGGGGCCCCCATTGAGCCAGAGCACGAGAGGGCTCGTCGCGGCCCGATCGAGCGGGGCCTCGACGAGCCAGTAGAAGAGGGCGCGACCCGCGACGGGGTCCACCGTGACGTAGCCGGAGTACTGGGAGAAACCCACATTGGGGGGTTGGCCGGGAAGGCTAAAGATCAAGTCTTTGTGTTGTTGGTCTGTGGGGATTGAACAAGAGACCCAGTTTAGGCAGAGAAAGAGAGAGAATGCGTGGAAGAAGCAGGTCTGGGTCATGTTTTCTTTTGCTGTTCTGCTGCTGCTGCTGATACTGATGATCTGTGTGTTTGTTATATGAGAGTGAGTGAGAGGGGACTTTTTAGAGGGAGATTTTTGGGTTTGTAATAATTAAAGACAAACACGAGCAGAGAATAAAAATACGAGCATTTCGTTCTGCCATTGATTGCGTTGTAAACCACGCCCTGCTTTTCTTTTTGTGGGGGTGGGGTTGTTGGGGGGTTAGTTAAAGGTCATTGAAAGATTCTGTTATTTGAAAACAGTTGCACAAAAAAAATTGAGAGGGAATTGGACATAACTATATGCATTTCAAACACTTTTGAAAATAATAGTTTTCTTTTAACTTTATAAACTTTGGTTATTTTACATTGAAAAATAGTTGTGAATAAAAAAAAAATTAGGGGTGAAAGGGGAAAAAATGGAAGACAAAGAAGGAAAAAGAGAGATAAATGGTGGAAGGAGGAGGACGGCGACAGATAATCGCCGCCCTGGTGCCCTCCACATCCCCTTCCTCTTTCTTTCTTTCTCTCTCTATCTTTTTCTCTCCCCCCCTATCCACTGCCTCCTTCCCCCGGCCTCCTCTGCTCACCATTGCAACCCTCCATTAGCGCCATCATCACCATCTCTCTTTTTTTCATTCTATCTTTCCCTCTCCTCCCCCAACACCACCTTCTCCAACACCCGTTGCCTACACCGCCCTCCTTGCCCACCACCGGTCACCCTCTCTTCCTACCTTCCCAGTTATCCATCCCACCCAAAAAAATTTGCATAATGAGATAAATAATTGGAGGGGTGGAAGGAAATGTTTCTGTATTTGAATTTTCAAACGCAGAATTCATCTAAACACAAATCCTTAAAAATGCATTTTGTATTATTAGATAGAATAAATTGTAACTCCTTATAATTAATATTAACTACTTATAACTTATTGTAACCTTTTATATTTTTGTAACTCCTCTTGTAACTTCTTGTATTCATCTCTATAAATAGAGATCTTGAACATCATTAAGAGTGTAGGGAGATTTATGTTGTAATATCTATTATAATAAATTAAATCAACAATTTCTCTAAGACGGCCTACTTACAAGAAATTAAGAGTTAAAAAGCATATGAAAACAAAACATGACTATGAAAAGATCAAATATATGATTAACAATGCATGATATAAGATTTTGGGAAATAATGATAGAGGCTGCGCAGCCCTTGATTGTGTTTCTATCCATCATAAAAGTGATGAAAAAAAGCCAGGCGTGCCCCCTCACCTGCACCTTTAACTTTTCTTCAAATGCGCTTTACACTTGTTTTTTTCTTTGGGTCAAACATCTCTTCATTAATCACTACATCCAGATTTATATCATAGGTGCTGGGAAAATTAATTCCATGTATTTTTTAATTCTTTAATTATTATTTTTATATATATATATTTTATTTTTAGCATACAAAAACACTCTAAATTAATCATTATATCAGGAGAACATGTGGGACATGTTCCGAGAGCTCGTCACAGATTGGGGACGCCATATCGCGAGGGTGGGGGAAGTTCAATTCCGAGATGGATACACGAGGATCGCGGGATGAGTGAGCGGGAGGGGATCACATGGCCGGTTAGAATCCTCTTATAACCCAAGGCCTAGAATTTTCCTTTATATTCATGGTTGTCATATCTTTTGTGGCTTGTTTGTTCTCTATTCTCCTCCATTTCAGATTTTGTAATTTGAGTTCAGCTATGAAATCGGATAGCAAACATCTACCTTTCTTCAAAAAATTAATCATTATATGCTTTTCAATTCTTTTTGTTCAAATATCGTCCGTATGTACAGATGATGTAAACAATGAATAAATGATGAATCACAATAAACAAATTATCAGCATAATCAGAGTGCATAACAATGTATAATCTTGTGGAGAAGCTTGGGGGGTTTAGATTGATCCAAGAAAAAGAAGCATGTGGAGAAGCTTCATTTCTAGATCAATCTCTCTCTCTCTCTCTCTCTCTCTCTCTCTCTATATATATATATATATATATATATATATATATATATATATATATATATATATATATATATATATATATATATATATATATATATATATATATATATTAGTTTTTATGCACGTGCCAAGGCACGTGGTATGAAATTAAGACAATAATAGTAAAATTAAATAACTAATAAATAAGCCATTCAACGAAAAAAAAGAACAAAAACCAATTTGATCTATGAATATATTTTCTATTTGAAACCTATGTCATAAAAAGAACAAAAAACAATTTGATAATAAAATTCATTATCGTATATACTTCATTTTTTGTTAGTGGTGGTGTTAATGGTAATTGTGGACCCCACTGAAATTAGAATCATGCATGTGAAAAAATAAGGTGAAATTAAATTCTCACCATTTTTTGTGATAATTTCAAATTCCACAAAGAATCTTAAATTAGATTATTATCCTACCATTTATCTATATTTCTTCTAAAATAAATAGCATCTTCTCTCTTTTTTTTACTCAGTGCCTCCTCTCTTTATTTATTTTCATTCAACTAATTTAACTAATTACTCTAAATATGTATTTAATTATACAATTATTTTTTTGTTTTATAATTTTATGGATATAACACTGAAAAACTATTGCATGGAATTTTATGAATTAGAAGTTTGGAAAAATATGGACGAGGCACATGTTTGTAACACAAATAGGGGTCTGTTTGTGAAATTGAAAGAATCTGAGGATTGACGTGCAAGAAACCCATAAAAGACGAAATTAACCGGTTTTAGGAAGGGGTCTGATTATAAAACTGATATAGATTGGGGGTCCAGTTGCAAATAGCCCAGAGGAGATAAAAAATCGGGTTTGTCATAGCGAGGGACCTCATTGTTAAATTGGTAGAAAGTGGGAGGCTTTCTGCAAATATTCTATGTTACACCGTTTTGTCCTCACATGGATCCCATTCTTTTAATGTAGATGTAATAGATATATGTATAATTCATTGGTGATGCATGTAAATAATTGTTCTTGCATATTGTTGTGCATGACATGTATTTTAGTTTGACCATATATGTATAATTCATTGGTGATGCATGTAAATAATTGTTCTTGCATATTGTTGTGCATGCTTGACATGTATTTTAGTGAGACCGGATTCAGTCCCGGTCAGTTCGGTCAGTATCGAACTGGACGACGTAAAAATCGAACTGCACCACCTATAAATCGAACTATCAATTGTTGAGTATATATTTCAATCTCCTATTGGATACCGATGATACTTATGAATTCATACCTAATAATTGATTGTGCAGTTCGATTTATAGGTGATGCAGTTCGATTAACACGTCGTCCAGTTTAGTACTGACTGATCCGGTCCCTATTTTAGTAGCATATAACTTTACGAGAGCAATGTAATGCAAAAGGATTCATAGTCTATGCAAAAGGATTCATAGTCTATACAGGCATATTCGGATCATGGAATTCCACATACTGATTTAAAATGTGTCCCTCCTTATCATGGTGATTGATGCGATCTACTTTGAAGGAGTGTTGTGCTTCACTTGTAAACATTTGACTATGTTTGTCCAGTCTATTGGACAGTCTAGAATGATATATCCAATCTAATTTGCAGTCCAAATCTAATGTGTACTCCAGTATGCGGTTTTTTTTTTTTTTCAAATATACGTTTATCTATTGAAGTATATATTGTTATAAAAATATGAAATATATATTAAGATATAATAATATTTTTTTTTTTTGAATAAAAAATCTTTTTTAATATTCATAACATACACTTTGCACTATCGCAATGTATAAAAGGTTGAGAAACCGTTTTTGAACTGCATATGGGACTACAAGAGAGATTAAGTTACCTCTTTACTGTATAAATCTTTCTTCCTATTCCAAGTCTTTTTTTTTTTTTGATATCGGAGGGACCCCCGTGGCTGACTTCACAGTCAAGCTGGAAAGGCTACCTCTGTCTGTTTGCTCCAGTCCCACAGAAATTTTTTTCGAATAATCGCCAATAAATAGGTGGGTAAGTCAACGTCAAGACCTACCCTTAACATAGGTAAGCCCTGGACCGTTGTGCTATGACCACTGGAGACTTTAAAAGGAAGAGATTTGGGAGGGGGGGGGGTGCAACACGAGAACTTTCCAGGATGTCACCCATCCTAGTACTACTCTCGCCTAAACATGCTTGACTTCAAAGTTCTGGTGGGATCCGGTGCATTAGTGCTAATATGATCGCACCAAAAACATATTTTCGGTGATTGATCACCCAAAACATTCGTTGGTTTTATACATAACATATTTTTTTCCAGACATTGTAGGGGTAAGGAAACATTTGAAATCTAAAAAAAAAAAAAGTATATAATAGTTGTTCTCAATTAGGTTAATCATTAAAGCTACTCAAACAATTTTTTCATGAAAATTGCGTTGTTGAATTATAACATATAAAAAAAATCAAAATCAGAATAAACTATATATATATATATATATATATATAAAACATGTTTAGAAATTTATTATTAAAATCGGGAATTAAATCTAAAAATAATATCAGTTCAATAGATGAGATCTAAGGGTGCGTTTGGATGTGAGGTTGAAACACTAAGTTTCTTAAAATCTTATGTTTCAAACTCAGTTTTTGAAAAGCTATGTTTTATTAGATTTTCAATCGTAAGATTTTTTGGCCTAAAAAAGAACATTGTGGTTTGAAAAGCTAAACACTAAAAATGTGTTTGGGTTTGGGTTTGAGTTTGAAAATTTTTAACTTTTCAAACGTAGAATCTATCTAAACTCATATCCAAACAGACCCTAAGGATGTTTGAAAACACGGTTTGGGTGATTCTGTTTTTACGTAAAACCAAAAGTTGTAAACATGTTTCTAAACTTTTTCAAATTTAAATGATTGATTGGAAAGCGTGATTGAACTTTTTATTATAAATATTATTTCAAAATAACTTTTCAAAACTAAAAAAATTTATGTAGTTTGAGAATTAGTTTTCAAAGCAATATTTCCATATGCACAGTAAATTTGAGATAAATAAGATCTGTTTAACTTTTTTTTAATTCGATTAGAATCAAAACCACTTTCTGAGTGCCTTGAGTTGGAATCCTAGTAGAATTAAGGGTACTTCTAAGGTAGCATTTGAAAACAAATCTATTTTTTTTTTTCACTTTAATTGGTTTCTATAAAATAACTTTCCAAAATTTTTTTTTTTGTTATTGAATGTTTTTTTAAAAAAAAACTACCAAAATGTAATCTCTAAAATCCATTCTAACTCGTTTCAATTGCAAACTATAAAGATAAGAAATATTACTCACAGAAAAGTAAAAAACTCTTCTTTTTTTTTTTTTTTTTTTTTGGGGGTTTGGGGGGTGTTTGCATATAACCCCACAAACATTTAAAAATCTAGACTAGATAACCCCCTGCCTTTTCATAAAATCCAAATAACCCCCACAAATATAACTAAAAGTCAAATCACTCTTTCTGTCAATTATGTATGTTAACTATGGGTTACCTAAATTTAACCAAACCGTATAAATTTACGTTTATACCCTCACTTAAACAAAACTAAACCTAACATCTCATTCTCCCTCTTCCTCTTCTTCACCCAAACAAACTTAAACCTAACATTTAAAGTTTTTAATTCAGGTTGTTTAGAGGGGTAAAAACATAATTGTGAGGGGGTTATTTGTGTTTTTCCAAGTTTACACGGGGTTATTTAGATTATTGCATTTTTACTGAGTTAGGATAACATAATATTCTACGTATATTTCAATTCTGTCAATGATTATTTAACACAGTGAGTGTGATTTGGTTTTTAGTTATGTTTGTAGGGGTTTATTTGGATTATGAAAAAAAAAAATAGGGGGTTATCTAAATTTTTATATATTCGTGGGTATATACATTTTTCTTTGGGCGCTGTTACACCCAGATCTGTTTTTAGCCTCAATTCTAGCCCTATATATGTCGATAGATTTCTATCGACGCATATGCTCACATTAACAAGGCCAATGTTTCGAAAGAATATTTTTATATTTTTTATAAATGCATCCATGCAATTCATTGGAGTATATGCTTCATTTTTTATAAAAGCATGTATCTCATTAGATGATGTATACTATTTTTAAAAAATTCAATACACATGGAGATTGGAATTAAAGCTAGAAATGGAGCTGGATGTAACATTATGTTTTTTCTTTTACTTTTTCTTTTTCTTTTTTTTATGGTCCTCCACTTCCCCAACGCCCTTGCACGTGATAGTCCATTATTACAACGTCTCATGCAAAACCGTGTTTTGTTTAATAAAGCCACCTTTATTGGTTATGTAGGGTTTATATATGAATTATGACATCCTGTTCTGAACAGTGTATATTTTCAAAAATGGTGAACTTTTAACTCATGCAGTTTATTCCAAGTGGTTAATAATTTTTGGTTAATCAATTATTACCAAACAATAATTTTATAATTTAGCCAAGTAACTTATTTTAGCCAGCTAATGAATGTCAGTTATAAATGCTCTATTTTACAAATGTAACAACATAGACCTCTAGAAATTAACATGACAAATTCAACATAAATTTCTAGAAATTTGACCTATTTAAATTTTCTTCCAAATTAAAATTTTTATAAAGAATATCCAAACTTGCCTTCAATAACAATATTCATTTGTGCAAACATAGATAAATGTAAATTTATTATTGAAATTGATCAATTTACTCAATGAAACCTTTTTCTCTCCTCTCCTCCTCTCTTCATAGATCTATCTCTATTTCATCCCATGCCTCCCCATCACTAGTCATGATTGATTACCTGTTATTTATTAATAATAATCAAATTGTTTTTTTTTTATTGAACTATATGTCTTTAACATTTTTTGTTTAGAAAATGTTGATAGACTCGAATCCATGATCTCATGGTTGTAAATTCTTTTGTACATCAACCACCAAGTTACATGTTCAAATCCCAAATGTTTTTTACCCTTATTTATTTATGTAATCCTCTTTTGGTATGATGGTCTAATTGTATGCATAATCTTGATTAATCATAAAGAGCAAAGTGAATAATTTCTTGAACCTTCCTTTATGTTATTTTTTCCTCTTTTTATAATGTCTTTCTAGGGAATCCTGTGGGAAAAGGCACAAAAGAGTTTCTATTTTGAAACTTGAAAAATTTATAATTGTTACTAAGATAGTGTTAGGAACGCCTTGGTAGACATATAAAGTGAGTGAATAACTTTGGAAACCTTAATTTGTGATGCAAATTACATTTATACATATAAGGCTTCCTTTTTTTTTCTTGGGAAATATCCATAAGGCCCCCTGGAATCTGATTAAAATCCATATAACCCCTTGCATTTTCTTAAAATCCATACTGAAAACACCTAATAAATCCAAATAACCCCCTCAATAAAATTACCATTGACAGATGATAAATATTTTGCGAATATCTTGTTTGTTTAGCTCTGACTAAAAACACTATACTAAAAATCTCTACAATGTGTTAAAAATGTGAAAAATCCTATGAAAATGATGATTTTACCCTCTTTGGATATATTATAAAACCCTATCTAGATGGATAAAATCATCATTCACAGAAGATTTTTTGTATTTTTACCAAATTGAAGGATTTTTTTGGTATATTGTGTTCTCTATTAGAGTTAACAAAACATAATATTCACAAAATATTCATCAACTGTAATCATAAATTTTATTCCAGGGGTTATTTGGATTTACTAGGTATTTTCAGAGGGTTATATAGATTTTAAGAAAAATCAGGGGGTTATATAGATTTTAGTCAAGTTTACAGGGGGTTATATGGATTTTTCCCTTTTTTCTTTCTTCTTTTGTAAAAAGTGATTCTATATTGAAGGAAACATGCATGTCTTTTCCAAGATTTTTAGAAGTGGTAGTAATAAATAAAGACAAACCATGTAAATGTGTGAACTGCAATGCTCGCCCAGATTTAGATTTAGATTTTGCATACAAAGGCTTTGCTTTTATCGATAACGTGATTTCCTTCCATGAATAACAATAATTCATTATTCGAGTTCAGTAAAACCAAAGAGAATAAGAAAGAATAAAAAGTCACGCAGAAGAGAATAAATTAAAGGGAGTCAAACACAACGTGTTTATATGGTGAATTGAGAAGGACATTTTTGTTTTACAATTTGTCCAAAAAAAAAATTCAGCCATTGTATAATAAACAACCATTTTTGTTTTCCTTGAAAATTAAATACATTGCGGAATCATTTCTAAACTGCAGACAGAGCCTGCAAAATGGATTGAGTATATAAACGCTATTTAAAAAATGGTACATTCAACCTCGTTTTATAGCCTTATTTGCAGCCTTGCATGTTTGGTTTTTATGCTAAAGTATATATTTAACTACGAAGTACATTCTTTTATAAAAACTAATGTACATAGTCATAATTTTTTTGCGTTTTTTTTTGTAATGTAATTTATGTTGAGATAGTGTAGTATGTACTATATTAATCGATTGCATACACTACATTAGTGATATGATGATTGTAAAGGGACCGCTAAACAAATTGAGCATATCAAGACCCTTTTATTTTGGATACATCGGCCCAGCCTGGCCTAGTTGACATCCAATCCTGGTGCTCTTACCTGCTAGACATGGAGAAAGTTACAAAGCTGATCTCTATTACACACAATCTCATTTATAATTGCGCAGATAAAATGACCTCTATCTATAAGATTTAACGATTAAAATTTGATAGAGAGAGATAAATCTTTTTTGTTTAATTTACAATTACTCACTTATCATAAAAAATGTCTTCCCATATTATCTATTTGGATAGGAAATTAAGTTATTATGAAATTTATGACTATTCTAATATAAATAAGAAAAATAATTTTTTATTTGGTTGTATTTTGAATTATTCTCGTTGGGAAACGTAATAATAAAGTTTTTGTTGTTTAGATAAAATATGAATAAGGTGTGAATAAAGATTTATATATAAAAGGTAAAAAAAAATGATGATAGTTGATTTATGAAAGGTGATGACAGTTGATTTGACAGTGGACCCACATATTCTTTTAAGTTGAATAACCTTAAATAATTTAAATATAGGGCTTGACTGAAATCCATATACCATTTTATATCAGTTAATTCTAACATACATATTCTCACTTATTTTAGCCTTCAAAACAATTATTTTAAAATTATTTTGATTAATTTTTATTTATTCCTGATACAATTCTCAAACCAAACGGGTACTAATATGCACACCAATCAAAATCCCCTCAATTAAAAAAAATAAAAAATAAAAAATTAGGCAACCACGTTATCTTTTATGTATTTATCCAACTTAACATACAATCATTAACATCTAAAAGAGGCTTACAATGATAACATATGTTTGCATCATCAAAATGTCGCGTCACTTGGGGCAGGTGACCACAATGACGCATGATGATTGTAGCATTTGAATACGTCATTTGATTAACGAAAATATTAAAACAATAATTTCTGTCATCCATTGTATAGTCTCTAACATAATTTTTTTAATTTCAAATTCAACCAATTTTAACGAGTGAAAAAAATTAATGATACATATATATTTTATTTAAAAAGATATATATATCTTATTAAATAACTAATAAAATATATAAAATTATATCTGAAACTGTAAAAAAAAAAACCGTGTGTAACAAAACCCATTGAAAAAATGCTAAATCGCCCGAGATGACCATGGAAATATAATAAGATGACATAATTACATAATTATTCAAAGCCTATGTTCACGAACTATTTAGACATAATTACCACACAATAATTGATTTTTGGTCGTCCTGTGTTATGGTCCGTTAGTTTGGAACCAAATATGTAACTAATTCTTCTTATGTAAATTTTTACCAAAAAAAAATAATTCGTGTCTTACATAAATTTTGCATTCATAAATCAGTTTCGAAAATGTTTTTTAAACCTTTTTTTTTATTTTTACTTGTTGAACTTTAAATAAAACAACTTTATGAAAAGGTTGATTGAGTCGGTAAGTTAAAGGATAAAATCATGGGATTATCAATCTTCAAAATTCATTGAGACTAACTTTTATAAGAAAAAAAATTAATTGAGATCAACTTTTATGAAATAAAAATGTTACCCTCAACCCTTTTTACAAAGAGATTGATTGAAAAATTCCGACCGGTTTCAAAGAGATTGAATGAAGGGGTGTGCAATGAAAACTTTATGTTTGTTTAAGTATTTGGTTGTTTAAAGAACACATCTTATTTGCGTTGAGTGTGAATTAGCCCTCGTTTAGATGTGAAATAAGGGTATGGATATCTTGGAATAAAGTAGAATAACTGATTTTAATTGTTTGGGAGAGTTGGATACCCAGGGATAATCTATGTTTGGATAACTTATTATAAAAGTGGATAGCCATTTCATGAAATAAGTGGAATTAAAGTTATTTCAGGTTATCTCACCAAAAGTATATGTAGATCCATCGTCAAATCAACTGTCATTTCTTCTTATAAATCACGTGTTAAATCAACTATCATCATTTTTTCACCTTTTATAAATTCTTATCCACATTTTATTCATATTTTATCCAAACAACAAAAATTTTATTATTATGTTTCTCAACAAGAATAATTCAAAACACAACTAAACACAAAATTAATTTATTCTTATATCTACCCACTTATGTCAGAATAACTATATATCCAAGAATAAATCATATTCTGTATTCAAAAGGGGTAAAGACAGGGGTGCAAATAGAGGCTCCTAACATGAAAATGGTGAACGTTTCCCATTGATAACCGGGTGGGTAACTGGATCCGGAATCCGGCACCGAATATATCACCGATTCTCAGAAGAAAAAGAGAGAGATGTCAATCATAGAGAGAGCATCGGTCGCTCCAACAGCGTAGAAAGAGCTGTTTTGTTCAACCATCTCAATAATCATCATCATCATCTTTGAATCAATAAAGATTCACCTTCTTCGAAGATTCCGACATTAATCGGTTGGGGACGATGTTGGCTCAGCAGATGGGGAGTCGCGATCGCTCCATGTCTCTTGCAGATGTCAATTACAGGTTTTCATTCTCTCTCAATGTCTCCTGGTAGGGAAACTATGGTCTGGATTCAGTTGTTTTTAGGTATGTTTAGAACTAGATCTCTTGATCATTGATGTGCTGTTGTAGTACTTCACTTTGGGAAAGTTAAAAATCTTAATTTGAATCACAAAGACATGCCACCACTTGGAAAAGCTGTTGCTCCTGTTCTTGATTCGGTTTTTAATCCGGTCAAGGTTACAGATTCTGTAATTTTGACATGGGTTTGAAATATCTATGTGGATTGATATTTTTTGCCCCCCAATTTCTGTGTTTATTTGATATGATGAACTGTAATTAATAATTGGATATCACTAAGGGGCTGCATACTTGGTTGTCATATAAAAAAGTTGATGTTTTGAAATACTGGGGGCAGTTTGGAAGTTCTTATGTTTACTCTCCCAAGATGTAAGGATTCTGGAAGGGGTAGATTGATTGGTTGAAGGAGTTTATTATGACTGCTAGATTCTCATTTCTGCTAAAGGGGAACCCACTGGGAATCTTACAGGCCAAGAGAGGGTATTCACTTTCACCTCTTACATTCTTATTGGTCTTCAGTGTCTTGAGTGGAATGTGCACTATGGAAGAGGAGAGTGGTTTTGAATTTATGTTTAGATGGTTATGAGAATCTTTTGTGGCTCCGGGTCAATTTCCAGAAGAGCTCATTGGTAGTTTATCAATGTGATAGAGGACATGGCGGGAAATTGTGCTGCAATTATGGAGTCAGATATGTTGTTCTCCTGTTTGCATACTACTAGCTTGAGGCTTCATAATTCAGATCCATTAGTGGAATGATTCGAGAAAACATTATCTGGGTGGAAGGGAAGTTTTCTCAGTTTAGAGGACATACTGACCTTCTGAGAGTGGTTTTTATCCAATTTTCCTATATTCTATATGTTGCCATGCTGGTCTTCTCCATCACAAAAGGCACGTTCAATAAGGAGGTGATCGGGAGAAAGTTCTTGGGGAGTGGGAATTGAGAGGATTGAAAGGGAGTGCAACACCTTGTTAGCTAGGAGGTTGTGTATAGCAGAACATTGGGTGGGTGATGAGCATGCTTGACTTATTAAGGTGTGGAGACTATTGCCAATCTCAAGCAACGTCAGCAAACGTGATCGAGTGAGATTCTATGATGAATGTGGAAAACTGGATATCAGGCCTAAACCAGGTTTAAAATCTAAAGAATACAGAGGAGGATTGAGTCCTCAAGAGTTTGGCATTTAAAGGGGGTGAAGAGCAGGTCAGTCTTTGTCAGGACAAAAGGTTTAAAGAGAGGACACTGGCCAAAATCTTCACAATGCTTTATTGGGTGACACATGATAAGGAGGATGAGATTTGCAATGCATATCTAACGGTAGAAGGGTTATGATATGGATTCCAATTCACATCTAATTAAGTCATTGATGAAGGAGAAACAGAGAAGTGGGCACCCACCTAGTTTGAATCGACCATCAACCATGTGTTCTTCCAATGTATTTTTAGCAAGGAAATTGTCAATATTGCCCATTGTATAGGGGAAGAGGTTCGAATTTCAATCACTCCAGAAAAATGTGGGACAAATCCTGTGATTTTGAGAAGTGATAGAGGTGTCAAAGTGAAATCCTCTCAGATTATTCCTCAAATTTTAAGTGAGTTTATTTGATTGACAAAGGATAATTTTTTTTAAAGAAGGGATGTTATGTGGACAGTTCAGGGAATCATAATTTCCTCAGATAGTGCTAATGTGCTATGTGATGTCTAGGTTAGTAGGTTTATTTAAACAAAATTATTGTTTTTAATAGGGGAGATGGGAACTCTTGACATATTGAGGTGTGGAGAATGGAGACTATTGCCAATCACAAGCATTGTGGGCGAATATGAAGGGGGATATATAAAAATAAACTCTATGGTAGTATATAAACTCTCAGGATATGAAGGGGGATAATATCTACAGAATTGGCTTTTATTTGGGTGCTGATGAGATCAGTTTCTGTCAGGACAGCTGATTCCAAGAGAGGAAGCCAGCCAAAATTTTCATAAGTCTATATTGGGTAACACAGGATATCAAGGATGAGATTTGAAATGTACATCTAATGGCAGAAGGGGTTGTAATAGATTCCAAGGAGCAGACAAATTTAAATGAATAATATATGGTGGAGGGCTGGACAGCTGCAAAACATTCTAATCAACCTCAATCAAGAGGATCAAGTTTGATAAACAAGGCTGGGCAATCCAGCAGAAGATTTCGAGACAAGTCGAAGAAGAATAGAGATCTTGGAGCTAAACAATCCTGAAAATTTAAGCGTTCATATGACTGATTCATCTAGGCAAATTATTGATGAAAAGAAAACAGAGAAGTGGGTACCCACCTAGTTTGAATCGACCGTCGACCATGTTTTCTTCCAATGTTTTTTTAGCATGGAATTTGTTGAAGTTTTCAACTTCAAGAACCTCTATGATCTTCCAAAAACCGTCAAAAATCTTCAGAGAATATTTTAAAAATATGCAAGAACATCTTCCAAACAATTTCAGAACTTTGAGATAGTAGAGAAACTAAAGAGAGATTTGATTGTGTAGACTGTAGAGGAATTGAGAGAATAGAAAATGATGTTTAGTGATCTTTTTGAACCCCTATTTATAGGAAAAACCCCTTAACCCCCTCTCCCAAGCCATGAATGGCTCGTAAAATGACTAGTTTTTACAAGTCATTGTGAAATGATGTTCGAACAATGATTTTACCTGACAGTTGTAATATGATGTTCAACTGATGATTTTACCTGTTCGTATCTGTTTCCATTAGCCTCGTGAGATAGCATTCAAATGGTCTTCATCTTCATTTGAATGGATGAAATGAGGAATCGAAAGCCGTTCGAACGGGTTGTAAGGGCATATGAACTGCAACATGTTAGTACTAATGTGTAGGAAAATTTCCTTCTAAAAGAGGCTTTTGGTTTATTTTCCAATTTTCCTTTAGTTTATTTCACTGCTTGAGATTGTTTGTGTTGTTTTTTATTTATTCTAAAAGTGGCCTTCTAGTACTCTTTTGACTTGGTGAAATGCTGCTACTAATTACTGTAGTCACTTTTGCTTTTGTGATTTTTTTTGCTCAAAGAAACCTCTATTGATTGTTTAGCACAGTCGTTTCTGAAGCTAGAATTCATTTTGACGCTTGTGTCAACTGAGAAGCTTTTGGTGTTGATGCCCTTGTATCCATTGAAACTCTATTCATAATTTTGGTTTTACAAAATTGCCAATTTTGTCAGTAGACTTGACTTATTCCAATACCAAAAGGAATGTTTACATGGCTCGGGCAGTTCTTTTTCCAGTGAAACTATGCCATTTTGGATGGGTTTTGAATATTGGATCATGAATATTTTATGTTTGATCAATATTCTGAATTCCTAAAGAGAAATGATTAAATTTTACATGGTGCAGAAATGGAAAGTTGCAACCAATTAATGAGAATCCAAGACATCAGATGTACATCTCTTTTCTTATATCAATGTGTTGCGTTCTGCATTCTCTCTGTTTCATCTTCCTTTCAGTTCAAATTTAATTATCATTTCTTCACACCATCCATTTTTTCTGTTCATTGACGTTTTTAGGGAACTTTATGTATCTGAAGATATTAAAATATTCATAAATAATATTTATATGAATTGGATAGAATTGCAAGTTTTAGATCCAAAGTTTGATGACCTAACAATATAGCTCATTCGTTTATGCCGCAGCTGTGGTTCTTGTGGATATGCACTAAACCTGAGCTCTTCTAACCGCAACACTTCAAAAATTGACTCTAAATATGGGAAAGCTATTAAGAAGGGAATCATATCTTTCTTCTCCATTGATGAAAGAAGATTCACTCAGATTGATGAGTTTGCATGCCTGCCCTATATCATTGCAGTGGGCCCATTTCGCCGGAGGACGAATCTTTTATGTGGCAAATGCAGAAGTCATATTGGTTATGCCTATGAAGAGACTGCATCCCATTCCGTGTCTGATAATTCGGATACTGGTTCAAGCAATGGGAACAGTATTTGCAGGAAATACGATATAAAAATTCGAGCCTTACAGCCCTCCTCTACAGAGTCAGGTACTCTTCTCTTGTCATGAGCTTGTGCAAAAATTTCTTGAGCTGTAATGGTAAATCATGAATTGTAAAATGTGAACTTAATATGTTTGTACATCAAGGCAAGATACACCATGCAGAGGTGTATTGTCATGAGAGACATAATTTGTTAAAGCTTCATTTAAATGGTTGTGTATAAATTTTGATCGAGTGTGTTTTTAGTATATTTTTTTTTTCTTGGTGATGCAATTTTGTTGTACTTTAACAATGCTATATATACAAACTTGTATAGGGAAAATTTGCTTTCTGACTTGTGGTTTTCTTGGCTATGGGCAAGATTTTCTGACAATGTGAGTTGCTGCATTCATTTTTTTAATTTTTTTAAAAGCGGTAGATATTGCTTTCATTATTTGATTTATGAATTTGAAGTACAACTCTGAGATAAGAGGGTGGGTTGCTGCATTCATGTATGGAGGTTTTTATCAGTGAATCCTTCCGACTTAAAAGTTAGTTTTTTTGTGATTATGTAAGGAAAAGGTAATTTGTTGTAAATACTGGTGAAAGGAGGGGGGGAAATGTGATTTTGCATCATGCATTAGTAATTAGTATGATGTAAAATCTCATTTTTACAACAATTTGTTGGTTTCTATAATTAGGATCATATTAAACCTTAGCAAATTGTTTGGTAAATGGGTGCTCTCCCTTAGGAATGTATTCGATTCTACTCATTGTCTTTTGTATTGCTGTCTTGCCTGCAAGCCTCTATATGTTTTGATTTTTTAAGATATATATATTTCATGAATAAAAACATGTTCTTTCATACATTCCTATTTGGATCCAGCTAAATATCTTTAAAAGGGAACAAATATCTTGTTGATCAACCAAAAATTAAGTGTCCTCGTTTTGTTTTTTTTTATCAAAAAAGCATCCATGAACAGAAGGACAATAATATGTTACAAAATGTTATATGAAATAAAATATATACTGAGATATAATTTATTTATTTTTTTGGTTTTGAAAAAATGAAAAATACGCAATACACTATGATAAAATCCCAATACACTTGATCGGTAATATTCAAGTGTGTGGACCTGTAAATGGGAGTATAAAATAGATTTAAAAAAAAAAAGGAAAAGAGTATCACTGGTTGTAAAGATTTAAACCACCAAACATGTATCATGTAAGAGACCTACCTACTAACTTTCAGTGGGAGAGCAGACATCCCTTTTTTTTCTTCTACCAAGGATTGGGAACAACCCATACCAGAAAAGGATACATCACACCAGGATCATTGAAAATCGATTCGATTGCCCCATCCTCCAGACGAAAAACACCTGAATCATAACCAAACTCCCGAGAAAGAACAGCAGGTCCATCAGCATAATAGAGTGAAAGAAAAATGTGCCAATTATAGTTGTCATCCGTGAAATAGATGGAATCCTCCTTGCATCCCTCCCAACCTTGATAAGCAATCCACATGGAGGTATTCAGCCCCAAGAACAGCATCCCCCCACACAAGCTTCAAGTCCTCGCCCATCTCATCACCCCCTCATCTAGTTCGAACACCTCAAGCGTCGTCGTCTTGTGACATACAGTCACGTATGCTTTGCCATCTCGAAATTCCCTCTTGTCTTGCAAGACATAACGCCTCCCAATGAACAATAATCCAGAAGGCCCTCCGGCGAGAAACTTATTCATGTGCCTTTGTGCATCAAAATCCTCCAGTAGAGGCATCATCACCATCTCTTGTTCTTGGTGGAGGAGATCCATGGCCACTTCATTCCCGGAAAAACCATCCACAAAGTAGAGTTTCTCTTTGTAGAAAATAGCATCACTCACCGGTGAATCCGAAGGCCCAACCATGGTGCACCGCCTCTCGCCTTGCTTCCAATATACGAACCTGAAGGACTGTTGGCAAAGGATGACAATGATGAAATCAGGGTGTGTTGGATTCTTTTTGACCAAATGGCCTTGTGCAAGTGCAAAATCTTAAGATTGTTGGTGCACGAGAAAGGTTGGGGAGGTGATCGATCACTTCCCCGGAGAGGGGGTTGAAAAGATGGAAGGAGAGACTGTCATCCACCAATGCCAACCAGCCATCTGAGGGTCCGATACATCTTTGAGACCGATCGGGGATGTCGATGAGGCACAACCTGGCTTCAAGTGGGCTGTAGAGAGTTTTGGTTGGTTGTGTTATGAAGGGTTCTGTTATGGAACAGAGCGAGCCAGGGGAATTCAAGATTTGGGGGTCGGGAATTAGCGTTGGCGACGAATCGCCACCACTTGCATATGGCGCCAAAGCGGATGTGATCGGAGAGAAATTGTAGCCGCGTCATGATCAAATCCAAGATGTCATAAGGAAGCTCAATCCAGTCTGCTTCTATCATTTCTTTTCTTGATAGAAGAACAAAATAGAAATGATGAATTAAACTTTGGTTAAGTTGATAAACATCACTCCTTTGTGAAAGAATTTAATGGATCAAATCATGAGGGGTACAGTTCTTCAAAAAAAAAGAATAGAATATAAGTGGCTTGTGCATGAGAGGGAAGGTCCAAATGTGAAAGAAATATGAAATGAACATCTAAAATACATGATAGAGAGAGAGAGAGAGAGAGAGAGAGAGACTGGTGTGGGTTTTGTTATTTCTCTCTGATTTCTTGATTGTATTTCCTTGGTTTTTCTTGGTTTATATATTATTTTATATGAAGGACCAACCGTTTTTGAGAAAGACCTTGTTACAGAGAAAATATTTCATCCCAACGTCCCTAAAGAATAATTTAGAAAAAAAATTGAACCATGGATAAAAAGTTGAAGTTATTTATGCAAATTATCTTTTTTTTTTATCATGGTGAATCTGAACAGTTGTTCTATTTTATTTGTTGTTTTAGTTGGCAAATTTGAGTTGTTCCGATAATAAAAAAACAAGTTATGCGATAGTTGTCCCCAGTAGCCATAGCACAACGGTTCAAGGCTTACTTGTATTAAGATAGGTCTTAGGTTAAAGGTAGCTTTTTCAGTTTAGTCGTAAAGTCAGTCACGGAGAGTCCCTTCAATATATATATATATATAAAGTTATGCAAAAAGTGGTTGACAAGTTGTGCGATCGTTGAATAAATGGAGTTTCATTCAATATGCAAAACAAGTTATGCAATAGTCCTTACCACAGTTATTTTTAAAAATTTATATATACTTTTTATTGAAGAAAATAATATGATAAAAAGTTAAATATATACTGAGATACACTAGTTTTGTTTCAAAAAATACAAGCTGTAAAATGGACTGATTATATCAATGGGCATGTCTACTTCCATCAACCAATTAACTAATCTCACCGATAAAAAAAAAATCATAATTTGAACAGCACTAATTTCACCAACCATTCGACAGTTTCTCTGTCAACATTCCTTTAGAATAATCAACAGTAGGTCAGTCAATCACCATTTAAAATATTCGACAGACTCTCTGTCAACATTTCTTTAAAATATTCGACAGTTGGTCTGTCGACCTGAGGCACATTCGATCACATTCAACATTTAATGTACATTAAAATATAAACGTATTCACAATCACATTCACATTTCATTCAACATTTACAATATATTCACTCAACTTTTAACACATTAAAAAAAAAACATAAACATAATTGCAACAAGGTGAACTCCAAATGTATCACAACCAGGCATTTCAATTAAATTAAATATTAGACAAGTCAAAACTACCATTACTAGAGAAAAAAATAATGAAGTTAGTGCAACAAGGTGAACTACAAAGGTATCACACCAGGCATTTCAGTTAAATTAAATACTAGACAAGTTAAAACTACCATTACTAGAAAAAAAAATAATGAAGTTAGTCATGCACCTCAAAAATCTAACAAAATCATATTCGATTCAAGACCAAGAGGTTAGTTATGTATCTTAAAAAATCTAACAAAATCATATTCAATTGATAGTCAATCATCATATCACCATATGAATCTATCCAAATTTGCCATTCTTAAACACTAATAACCCTAAACCCAACTACACGCATTATGCAAACAACAAAGGAAATTGAAATATTCAATGCAACATCCATTCCTCATACCATACACATAATCGCACCCAAAATCCATCACAGCTCCAAATCCAAACAATACACATGTGATTTGTTCAACCCAAAAATTCTCTATACAAAGCCCAACCAATTAACCAACATCCAATGCAAATAACAACAAAGCTAAAAAAATTTAAATGGTCTTCTCAGGTCGACAGACCAATTGTTGAAGGTTTTAAAATAAGGTTGACAGAGAGTTTGTTGAATAGTTTAAATAATAATTGACAGGGAGACTATCGAATGGTATAAACAATGGTTGACAGAGAGACTGTCGAATATGTCAAAACAGTGGTTGACAGGGAGACTGTCGAATGGTTGGTGGGATTAGTGTTGTTTACATTATGATTTTTTTGTTTTTCATGTTGGTGATATTAGTTAATTGTTTGGTGGAAATAGACATGCCCTATATCAATCAGTACTCTTCAATAAATGAACGCGATGCACCAATGTCAAAAGGATAATGTTATATCCAATCTCATTTCTAACATCAATTCTAGTCTACACGTGTTTTGAAAATTTTAAAATAGTATACCTCATCTAATGAGGTACATGCTTTTATAAAAAAAAATGAAGCATATACTCCAATGAATTACATGGATACATTTATAGAAAATATAAAAAAAATTCTTTCAAAGCATATGCCTTGTTAACGTGAACATATGCGTCGTTAATTTTCTAGCGACGTATATAAAACTGAAAATGGACCTGGGTGTAACAGTGCCCATGTCAAAATCATATGTGGACCAAATGTTGGATAAATAGACCAACCCAATAGATTCTTTTTGACAAAACTGTAAGCAAGACACCCTGAATTTTTATTGCTAAACATCAGTGAAAGCCCAAAAAATAAAGGGAAAACATAAAAGAGAAGTCTACCACCCCCAATAACCCCAATAAAGTATATCGTTAATTTTTTCTTCCATTTATTAAAAATAAATTTATTTAAACTCTCAAAATACAGTAATAGATAATTTTTATCAAAATATACATCTCATCAGATAACGTTTATTATTAAAAAAAAAATGTGAATTAAGTTTTAAATTATAAAAATGACTTAGTCTAATGCAGCTAGTGACTTCTTTAATGACTGTCCCCTCCATCCACAACACCGGCAGGCTCTCCGGCGGCTATCAATGACGACATTTTATTTGTGGTGGAACCATTCCCCGACACCCGTGGAGGAGCACAGGGATTGACGACGGACGAGAGGGCGGGCGCCGGGGGAGAGGAAGATGAATCTCAGCCATTGATGGGTCGGCTCTATGAGTTAGTGACCCAAACATGTACGTGAGTGTTGTAAACCAATATTGAAGACATGTTTTTTCAACCAATCCAAAAATACAAGTTTGGGATCTCTTCCTCCAACTCTTCCTTCTCTTTCTCTGCATGCAATACAAGAGTTACAGAAACATGTGATCAGTAAAAATGAAGAGAGAGAGAGAGAGAGATTGCACTTCTATGATCTTCTCTTGAAAAGACCCATTAAATGATTTGTCTTGTCCAAGAAGATCAGCTAAAACCATTGTCCAAAAACAAACAACACATAAAATAAAACATTTGTTTTAAAAAATGGAAAAAAAAATGTTCTTGGAGGTGAAGAAGAAAGGGTGGCAGAAGAAGTGGAAGAAGAGACCTAGAGTGGGTCTTCTGAAGAGGTTGAAGAAGGGTTCAAGAACCCAGGAGGAGGAGGAGAAGAAGAAGAAGAAGAAGAAAAAAGGAGAGCTGGGTTACCATCTCTTGAAATCCCTGAAACCCAAAGGGGGTCTGCGCGGGGCAGAGGAGGAAGAAGAAGAAGCACCACCACCACAGCGGTTCAAGGAGGCCGCAGATGAACAGGGGAGGAGGGGGGAGAGACTGGCGGAGGGAGAGAGTGAGGTGAGATTTGGAGCAGAGGAGGGAGAAAGAGAAGAGGGAAAAAATCTGACGGGGTGGGTTGCTCTGTGTAAAATTTGACATATATGAAAGGGTGGGGTTGAACTTTATAAAATGTGGATGGGGTGGGTCAAAAAGTGGGGTGGGATTGCAATAAAAGGGGGTTGAAATAACCGCCCCCATAAGGGATATGCTCATCTATTTTAGCGGGTTAATGCGATTTCTTCAATATATTTTTTGGGGATTTTTTCATATATACTCCTAGTAAATTCTAATTTTGTCAAAATACCTCTAAAAAAACACACAATGCAAAAATGCATCTCAAAAACTTTAGTAATTGCAATTGTGTTCCTGTGGTCAAATTCCGTTTGGTATTGGTTAATATTATCCGTTTTCATTCTCTTAAAGGCATCCAAATGACCCTTGCACCCTCAAATTACCCTAAGCGAGTTTTTTTTTTTTTTGTATATATATACCCCCCTTAAAACAAGTATTTGCATAATTACATCTTTTTTTTTTTTCTTTCCTGTGGATAATTTTTTATGACATTGAGATGAAGCTGTTGTATCCTTGTCCGGTCATGGGTTGTTCTCAATCCATGGTAGAAGAAAAACTGGAAAGATTCACAGTAGCTCTGTTCATGATGATACCTTCTTCTTTTTTTGTATATAAGTTTGAAAATTCTGGTTTTGTTCAATGAGTCAATCTCTGTTCTTTATTCGCAGTATTCTTGTCCATCAAATTCTGGTCTTACTCATTCCAATCAAGAAAGAATTTTTGAAAACCATCATGGATTTTGCCGTATGGGACAAACCTCTGTTTTTTTTGTTGTTCTTTTCTTTTCTTTTTCTTTTTCTTTTTCTTTTTTTTTTGTCTTTTTTCTTGTCTTTTCTTTCTTTTTGGAATATTTCTATCTTTCCCCTTAATTTCTTTTGTTTGTAGGAATCTCACATTAATGGATTTTATGAACGAACACTAGTTATAATATGAATTGTTTAAACCTTATGGAGTATTGATATACTCAATCCGTTATACAATCACTTTTGCAGTTCAAAAGAGATCTATCACCTGTTTATACACTATGATAGTGAATTATATAGAATATATACCTCACATTGTATACTGCAATATCACAGTGTATGAAAATTAAAAAAAAATTATTTTTTCAAAGAAAAAAAAGGTAGTGTATCTCAGTATATATTTCACTTTCATAATAGTATATATTTCGAGTGTATTTTAAAGAAAAAAAAATAAAGAAAACAATTGAAAATTGGAGATAGATCTGCACACAAGGGTTGAAAGTATCATTTTCCTTTTATTACAGTTTTAACACACACACCAACAGGTTTTAGTGGTCATTGTGAAGTCCATAACTTAGGTTGGCTGTCCTAATTTTTTGACCAAACAAAAAAAAAGTTATGTTTGATCTTGATGAATTGGCAAGTCATAACAATTATAATGCGTCCCATGATTCCATATTCGAAAAACAATTGATTTAAAAGAGAACATGATCAATAGAATTTAATCAAAGGTTAAGTGATAAATGGTCTTCTGATTTTTTTTATGTATTGAAACCCATCAAATTTGATAGAACTTGGAGGCCTCAATGAAACCTAAAAATGGCTATTCAATTTATAAAAAAACAAAAAAGTAATACTGATCAAATAATGAATGTTGAGTAATGCTTCAAAGCAAAAAATCAAGAAGCATTGGAATTACTTTTTCATGTTTGGCCTTGTGTGTCTAGAGACAAGCTTAATTTACAAGGAAAGATGCTCTAGTTTGATTGAAAGACAGTTTGATGCTTTGCATGGATGCTGAATTGACATTGAATTGAGTTCGAATCGTATTCTTTTTTAAATATATTCTTTGGTGAAAGAGTGGGAGATGGTAGCAGATATCCTTATGGGGAGTGTATGTGACAAATGTGACAAGTGCAGCATGTTGTTAACTCTTGTTAATGTATTTGAACATGGCTATACTTAACTCCTGACTTGCATAACAAATACACACTGTTATAGTGTGTGTATATTAAGGAAAATGTTCTCAATCACATTTATCAACCAAAACTCAGACCTTACATGTTTTCATTTTTTAAAAAATAGTAAACATCATCTAATGAGGTATATACTTTGATAAAAAAAATGCATATCGTTCTATTTCAAGTTGAATGAACTCATTTTTAGTAAGTGTAAGAAAATATTTAATGAGGTATATACAATATCTAACGAGGTATGTGCTTCAGTGAATTTCTAACGTGGTATATAGGACTGTGTTTTAGATAGGGGTGCAACTCGAGCGGGTTGAACCAGACCCCACCCCGTTCATGGGCGATTTTGGGTTGAGGTTTTTTCTCTGCCGGATTCAACCCGATCCGAACCCGAACTAACCCGAACCCAATTTTGGTCGGGTTCGGGTTGGGGGGTCGGGTTATGCGGGCTCAACCCGAACCCGAATTGGTGAAGGTTTTTTTTATATTTTTGTTGAAAAGCGATAAATCTATGTTTAGCTTAATTAAAATTTAGAATATGTATTCATAAACTATTTGGATTTTGTAAGTTTTTTTTGTGGTGAATATACATTTAATTAATTAGAGTTTATTGTGTCGTTTATTAAATATTTTTTATGATCTTTTAAGTATTAAACCCGAGTTCGACCCGAGTCCAACCCGAGCCCGAATTCAACCCAAACCCGCAGGTTGAGGTCGGGTTCGGGTTGGGGTTGAACCCTTCGGGTTGAGGCCGGGTTCGGGCTCGGGTTTGGGTTGGGCTCTTTGCAATGTGGGTTAAAGCCGAATCCGCCCCGAACCCAACCCAACCCGCCTGAGTTGCACCCCTAGTTTTGGATTGAGAAAAAACTGAGTGTAAGAGAACTCATATATTAACTATGCAATTGATTATACAGCAAGAAAATGTTATATCCAATCCATTCTATAATCCAAAACGTAGATGGTACATGTTTTTAATTTTTTTTTAAATCATATACATCATCTAATGAGTTATATACTTCTATAGAAGGCTTCAATGAATTGAATGGTATCATTTATAGAAAATGTGAAAAATTTTAACGAGGTACATACCTCAATAAAGTGAGTAGAGAGTACTAATGAGTATATAGGACTTTATTTGGGATTGTAAAAAAACCGAGTGTAACAGAACTCTATACACTATTATGTTCATCTGAGTAAGCTTTTTTTCTTGGTAAGTTTTATTTATAATTTTTCAGGTCAAATCTTCTCCTATCAACATACGGTAAGACTCGAACTTAGATCCGCTCCGTAGAGAGGTGTTACGTCTACCATATTACCAAAAGGATGTTAGATAACAGAAAGATCATCATATTCCACAAACATGTTGCAGCAGTATGACCAGCTTTTCCCTCTAAAAAAATGATCAACTGTCACTAAAAATCCCACTTTAATCATCCACACCTTTAATTATCCTCAAAGAATATATAAAACTTCCAATTCAAAATTCTGGATAGACATGCATTGTAGACCAACACACACACACACACCAAAAAAGAAAGGCAGGCAGAAGAAAAGCAAAAGTGGCTTCAAAAGCTGAAGCACCCACCCCAATTAACTTCAAAAGAAGGCACAAGAATTCAGAGAGCAATCCAAGTGAAGGAAAAGAAGAGATTCAAATGTATCGATTCAGCAACACCGTGATCGGGTACCTGAACCTCCTAACTATGCTTGCGTCGATACCCATCATCGGTGGAGGCCTCTGGATGGCGAAAAGCAGCACAACATGTCAAGGTTTCCTGCAAACGCCGCTCCTGATCATCGGTTTCATCGTCCTCTTAGTCTCTCTAATGGGATTTGTCGGCGCCTGCTTCAACGTTGCTTGGGCTCTCTGGGCTTACCTTGTTGTAATGGTCCTTCTCATCATAACCCTCCTCTGTTTCACCATATTTGGATTTGTTGTTACCAGCAAAGGTGGTGGTGTTGAAGTCCCTGGAAGGATTTATAGGGAGTATAGATTGGAGGACTATTCACCTTGGTTGAGGAGCAGAGTGAAGGGTGTTGATGAATGGAGGTCTATCAGGGCTTGTTTGATTGGATCCAAGGCTTGCTCTAATGTTGCATTTTGGACTCCTATTGATTACCTGCAGAGTGACATGTCTCCTATTCAGGTCTTTTTGTGTCCTCTGCTTCTTAATGTGATTTTTTTTTTTTTTTTTTTTGTTATTTACTCAGCTTATTATGTTTGAGTTAAGAGTCCCAAGGTTTTTTTTTTTTTGTGACTCCAATTTGTAGGTGTTGTTAGATAGATGCCTTGCGTGATGGATTATGCTTGGTGCATAATCTTGGCTTAAAAAAATAATACAAGGCTTCTTTCTTGGTTGTAAATTTCTTTGGTACTTAGCTATGACTCCAAACCCCCTCAAAAAATTTGGACAATGTCTCCATTTATTGCCTTTCTTATATGCTGGAAAGGGGGCGGTTACATCCACCCATCCTTTAAAAAAAAAAAAAAAAAAAATTTGGTACACACTGGTCTTTTTTCTAGCCCCAATTCTAGTTTTATATACTTTGATAGTGTCATTCACTCGTATATCTTGTTTTTGATGAATTTTTACTTTGTTCAAATTCTATAGCACCAAACGACAATGGATAGTTGTGTATATGACAAAGGCCATGTAGTATTTCTATAATAATCCATGAATGTCATTAAGTTTAAAAAAAAAATAACCAATTTCTATACAGTCTGGGTGCTGCAAGCCGCCAACGTCGTGTAGCTATGGCGAGGGGACGGCGATGGCGGCGCAGGACGTGGACTGCTACAAGTGGAACAATGCGGCCGGGATCCTGTGCTACGAGTGCGACTCGTGCCGGGCCGGGGTTCTGGAGGAGGTGAGGAGGAACTGGCACAAGCTCTCTGTCCTCAACATCGTCGTCCTTGTCTTCCTTGTCTGCATATATTCCATTGGATGTTGCGCGTTTCGCAACACCCAACGCTGTGAGTCTGACTACCCCCACGGCGAAAACCACATGTCCAAAGTTCGCCCCCGCTGGGACTTCTTCTGGTACTAATTCTAATTTGTCTTGGCTATGTTTGAAACCAATTGTCAGACTGATTCTACTTTTGCAAAATCGTTTTGCATTTTCTTTTTTATTTGTTGAAAGCCAATTACATAGTTTTTGTGAAAGATTTTATCCAAAAAAAAAAAAAATTGAAAAGAAAATTGGTAGAACGACAATTATAATGGGTTGAACCAATTTTTGGGTCACTAGATTGATCAAAAAAAAAATTATTTGAAATGGTAGCTTATTTTTGAAATGTTAAATCTGTGTGAACTGAATGATGGATTATTCTGTTTTGAAGGTGGAGATGGTGGTATGATAGGAAGGCACAGCTTTACTAGCTATGAAGAGAGGGGCATTTGCATATTGTACTGGGTTGATCTGGCATTTATGTGTGGAAGGTCTTTTTTGTTTTGTTTGTGATGTAAATATTGACCAGTTTGTGATGGGGGTGTTGTGTTTCATCTATAGTTGGCCTTATCATGGTGTACAGTAAGTAGTGTTGTTTTAATGAAGAAAAATATCATCAGACCAGTGTAAATTAAACTGCAGAGGCCATTTATGGGATGTTTTGCTCTGTGTTTGTTCATTTTGGTTATGGAGGCAGTGTAGAATTTTGTTTTGTTAAAATACCAGTTTTATTGGAGGAAATGCTAGCATTTTTTTTCACTAGAGTTGTGTGTTTGCTTCTCGAGTTTATCTTATTCACAAGATTTATGGATAATTATTTGAATTTGGAGCTTTTTCTACTAAAGTTATTGGTGTTCAAAAGTTGAGTGTCTAAAGAGGTTGATGAGTCATAAATTTGTGAATCCTCTGCTTGTTTTTTTTTTTTTTTCATTTTTATGGATAATTCAATGTAGCTGGAATTTTTCCAACTAATGCTAATAATGTTCTTAAGTTGAGTCTCAAGAGCTTGATGAGTGATGGGAGAGTAGAGATGTTAAAAGCTTATGAATTCATGGTCAACCTTATCCATAATCAACTAAACAACAAAAACTTCATTATTACGTTTCTCAAACTACAAACACAATCAAACAAAAATAATTTATTTTTTATTTATACTAGAATAACTATATATATATACGAGAATAACCTTCTTTCCCTAAGGCTAAAATGAGAGACTAATTTATTCAAATATATATTTTATTTTTATAGAGATACGTGATCCATTAAATAAATAAATATGTACCATAAAAAAATCCAAATAAAAGTTTCAAACGCAGTCAATGCAATTACGATGGTCCCTAACATTTTCCACAATTGTATCTCGACCATCTATTTCATTAATGAGTGATTTTTTTTGTATTTTTTTACATACAAAGAAAATATATATGTAAAGATTTCCCTCCATTGAATTGCGATGATAATTGTAAAATGGGCATCATACAAACCTTCCCAACCTGTCCAATTCTGCACTATAACAGCTTATACACTTTGGATTTCGCATTCCCTAAGTAGAGTTAATAATGAAAGATCTTCTGTAGACTAGATGCATAACACAAGATTAAACATATTCATCCAACTAATTACAGTATATTTTTACAAATAAAACACCCTCAGACTATCACGTGCTGATAAACAAACATTTATACATCATAATCACACCCGAAAGATTTAAAACATATAAATGTTGAAACTCTGGATCCACATGACACAGATGCTATCCAAAGCTTTGAAAGATGAATGAAACTCTATAATACATCACAATCACACCACTTATTGACGCAGACGGATTAATGTGACCGTTATGGCAACCTCAAACCAATTCAAAACGCATAAGGAGCTTTACTGACTTGTATTTCTCGCCCTTGCGGTCGTGAAGTGGGACAGCTCGGATTCCAGTCCTCAACTCTGATACTGGCAGACATGTCTGGCCACCAAAGTCATCCTTCTCAGACATATCGTACTCGTGAACTTCAATTCGTAGCAAAGCCAGCTCCGGCACTGTTAGTGAGAAAATAAACTCTTCATTCCATACCGGTGTCCAATTGTCCTCGATTGTCTTTGTTTTCTTCATAATGGTATCAGCTGGCACTCCAGCTATTCCAACCTGTAAGTGAACAATTCTGGTTATGTTTACATCTATGGAGACCTTACGAGCACCTAATTATATTTCCATGAAGATGACAGATTCCAATTTTTCATAATACACACTGTCACACTGATATTTGATCTATAAGGAAGGGACAATTGTGGACACAGAATACCTGCAGGGTAAACAATCAAATCAAACATATCAGTTCATGATTAAAGTATTGATAGGCTTATCATCTTACTCTTGTATAGAAGTCTGGTGGGGAGTACATATCAAAATGTGTATGACGGAAATCCAAATGCCATCCATCTCCCATATATACCTTCACCTGTATATAATTGCAGGTTCATTCAGTAGAAAATAATTTCCATTTTTCTTTAAAAATAATCAAGATTGTGTAAGTGCAAACCTTTAATGTTTTCTTCACAAGTTGCTCGGCTTTAGGATCGAATACCTCTCCATTTTCATCAGGTTTCAACAGAAAATCAGGTTTTTTCACATAACCGCAACCTCCATTGGCTCTAAATTTTCCATGCATACACCAAAGTGACCTTCCAGAACCCTGTGATGGTTGCACATTCCATCAGTGGATGAAAGAACTTCTGAAGAGAATTTTCATTTTAACATCTTTCAAATGCCTACTCTAGCAAGATTTCACATCAAAAGATAGGAAGTGTCAAAACAAAATTTGGTGGATATAATATATTCATACGAGCACCTATATTCCATGAATAAAGAACTGCGGTGAGTAAATGCAAAAAACAAATAAATTGTCCTCCGTGTGTGTGTGGCAACAATATATATATATAAATATATATGATGCAGAAGATTGTGGCAACAATATTTCACTATGTCAATTAAGTTGAAAATTGTAAGAATCCTGGCAAGCGAACAGAGCAGAGCATCAAAAAAATGGTGTTAATATCAAAGGAAATCATGTCACCAAAGAAAAAGAGAAATAAATCAACAATATAAGAAGCAATAAAAATATTCAACCTTGTCTGCAAACATGATTGAATAAAAGTACATTAAACATAACTTTTGAACATGAGGCCAGGGAAGTGTTTGAGGACACAATTTGTACACACTACACAATCCCGAGTCATCTATCATCTAAATATTATATAATGAAATAGAGCAGTATAGCATATATTCCTTGAGGAAAATCCAGTACCAATCATGTGAGCTGTACAAAAATGTAAGAAAGTCGAGGTACATTAGAGGCAAAGAGTGACCGCAAAATCAAATGTCAAGTAAACACAATGTTCATCAAAGATCAAAGAGAGTTACAAAAGAAAAAGACAAGTGAAAAGAATGTTTCAAAAGCACCACCAAAAAGCCCACAATAGAACAGATAAGAAATGACAGGCTATCAGTGTACTGGTATCCTCAGGTAAAACGATATAATCTGCAACTCACAAATGCCAAAGAACATGTCTATCCATCCATATAAACCTTTCGCAGTTCCCTCATAAATGAATTATGCAAATAGATGGACTTGAGAATTAAGAGGGCAACTAATGCAAAATTATTACTCCTCGACTCCGCCAATTATTGCATGGGGTGATGCATCACCAGGTCCACCAACCTAGTTTATAATGTTCCATTATACAACCTTATTGCCTATGTCATTTATTGTAGTACACAAGTTTTCAGCGATGTATTCATGTTAAACCTAATATGATTTATGCAGGCTTGTCAAACAACATGTTCCATAAATGATTATAATTAAGTCCAATAACAATGGAGCACCCCAACTATATCTCCCATTTTTAGTTGGTCATTCACAAAAGGTTAAGTCAAGAATATAAAGGTGTATGAATTATTTTTGAAAAAGCAAGGAATAGGACAGCATTTAGTGGAGGACGGCTTTTTCCCAAACTAATCATATGATGTATGGGATACGGGAATAATCTCTGTTTACATTCCTAACTAGTCAGTGATCTTTAATATCATCAATAAAAATATGGTCAATAGATGGCTTGTAATTTAACAATCAACATAAAATGCATTTCACTAGTAAAGTTATTGACCACAATAAGAAGTATAAGGAAAATCTTAAATCTCAAACAATACCTGCATGTTGAAAGCAACCATTTGAGCCCCATGCATCCAACCAATTAATGGATTGTAATTTGAGGAATTAAAACGGGTGCCTTTTGGATATATTCTTAACATATTCTTTTGGGTGAACCTAGAAAGGAGTGCTTCATTAGCCCATGAAAAATGAAATGCACAAGGATAATATAAAGAATGTACAAAAACGCACAACATACTTTCAAAAAAAATGTAGATTACCTTACAATTTCTTTTGAATAAGACATTGAAGCTTTCACAAGCTCTTGTTCACTCAAACTTAGACGTCTAACTTTATTGGGATCCACCCTTAATGCCTCTCGCAATCCACCCTTGGGTTTTCCAGCGTGAATGGTGATCAGACGCGTATATTCAGGTGCTACGATCTGGTTTGATGTCTGATCCCCATCTTCAAGATCCTCCTCATCATTGTGATGTTCACTTCCATCGTGACCATTCTGCATAGAAATAGCTTAAAATATTATGTATATAGTCCCCTATAGAGATTAACAAAGCGCTAGTAACATATTAAATAATAGTTTTAAAAATTACCTTATCTTCATCATCAAGTTCTGCTTTTATGTCTGGGACTTCCTTTCCCCAAGCCTCCTCATCACCTTCCGTTTCCTTTTGTGATCCATTGCCCTTGTCCTTCATACTTTTAGATTCAAGATATTCTTTTGGTGGTTTTGTCGAAAGAATGACCCGCATCTTCAATTCTTCTGGTGAAGGGAATTCTTCTCTGCTATCTGACTTTGGGTAAAATAACATATTCCCAAATGTTTGTGTGACCATCTGTGGACCATTTTGTTATTGGCAACAAGGTGGTAAATCAATGAATCTAAGAAATTAATATACAAACAGGAACAGAAATTCTTACCTCTGCCACTTTTGCCTGAAGATCAGGAGTAAGGTGATCTTCTAAAGTAATTACGACAGGGTATGGAGAAGCAGAAAAGGCATGCTCTTTTATCGATCTCAAACATCTAATCATCTCTACTGGAGTGGTCAGAGTCCTACAGTTTCCGTGAATCTCAAATTAATTTAAATTTGGGGTAAATAATTAAGTTCAGAACTACTTGACAATATGAAACTTGCATGGATCACAAATATCTAGAAATATGAAACAGAAACAACCAAATCGCAGATCTACTACACATAATGAAATGAACATGGGATTCCAAAACAGTATGATTAAAGATATCATATCCAGTGAAAGGGAAAGCTTGGAACAATTTCCTCAGCAGCATGAAATAAATTACAAAATGTCCAATTGTTTGCCATATGATACATGTCCGAGTTGCAGGTGGACACATATTTTACCTATGAAATGACACAAAACCTCTTTGATATTCTTTCATTTTTCCTTTTTCCATCTCTCCATATCTATCATAGTTTTAAGTATTCTCCAATACGTAAAAAAAAATTTCAAGAAAACAATACAAAATATATGTATGTACTCTTTTATCATCCTGTCCAATACATCAGTCTGATACCCATGTGAGGCATGTCATACACAAAGAGCTGTTTTAGCCTCCACAATGCATAGTTTTTCTTTCCTTTACATAAGAACAGGTTATATAAAGGAAAAACATCTATGGCACGAAGTGTAAGGAGATAGGTATAAGATATTTAATAGTTAATTCAATGTCAACTAGGTGAGATTAGTTACATGTGTAACATGTGTATTAGAAGTATGGAGATATGTTACAGTTAACTACAGAAAATGTGAAGAATTATAGTGGTCGATGAAGATGTGTAACTTTATGTAAATGTCTTTGATGGAGATTTCAATAATATATTTAAAAAAAAGAAGTCAGTTTTGTTTTTCATTATTCAACCCACATGAGTAGTGACATGTCTGAATGAGTCAATATGTACTATATGCATCAACTATGGCCAAGGTAGTATGATACCAAGAATTTGGAAAATTGTTTAAGTGGGATCATAAAATCCAACCCTGTTAATGCTTCCACGTGGAAAGAATTACACAAAAGGATGGGAGATAGAATCCCAGGACACACCAAGTGCCACTACAATCAACACATGGTAAAATGGAGTAACCAGCTCCAAAATCAAAGAGAGAGAGAGATAACAAGATTTCGTTCCTGAGATGACCCAGTGGTTTTGTTCAGAAATCGAGCAACAATAGAATCACATAGTAACCGTGCTTTGCAACACAACAAAGTCATCTCATACCGTGGTTCAACATGTTGAAACCCTACCTTCCATGAAGAATATCCACATTATCTTTTGTAGAATTTGGCCACATGTCCAATTCTATTACTCGTACACCTCTCTTTAGAGCCTTTATGATTGGCACATCACTGCAATCACTGCTGAGCTGATTCCCAGTCAAGTAGGAATTATGGCCTGTATATATGAAGTAATGAGATAATGGCGCCGTCATATCCTGATGAACCTGGGTAAAGACATGCATTAGATGTAAAACTTAAAATGTTGCATAATGTCACTGCACATAAATTTCTTGTGTTGAATGATGAGAGAATAAGAGATGTTCAGAAGGCAGATTACCAGAGTAATATACTTGAACTATTAGACAAGTTTACCATTAATTTGATACAAAAAAAAAGAAAGATAAAGGAAAATGCCAGTCCATTGCCTATGGCAATAAAAACTTAAGAACAAATTTACCCCTTGAAGTGAATGCAAACTTGACCCATCATTAGTTCTTCTGTAGTCTGATAACTATAAGTTACATTTTCCTTTTCTAACCTTGAGTGAATGCATATGTATAGAAAAGGCTCATGTAGCTAGGTACAACACTATTGTAGAGGCATTTAAATTGAAGTTAAACTGCTTTACCAAAGTGTACACATTGTGGATTAGCAAATAAAAATACATCCAACTGATCATAAGGTCCTCTGGTGTCAATGATGAGGACAACAACTATCCTGCACCTACCCACGGAATGGTAATTCACCGAGAAAGTCAGTGAAATCGGTGTAGTGCCTTGTTTGTACAACTCCATAACTCCCAAGTAGGGATTATCTTTCCATCTAGAGTAACGTTGAAATAGTGTCTAAAATTTCTGGTTGGAAGTGGAGAAAAAAACTTCTTAGCTGATTTATTCCATTAATGAAAAGAATGAATTCCAAGTGCAACTAGAGTAGAACAAAGGCATATATAATAGCATGCCTTGTAAGACAAGAACCCTAAGGCAACAAGTATCCCAGCTCAACATATTAATGCAGGCCGCTCCACCTCAACTCTCATTTGTGGTGTAAAAAATTAATAGTAGTCGTACATTCCTTTCTGGAACACCCCAAAATAGAACAGATCAGGGCATAAACAAACATTCTTGTCCTGATACCAATCATTCAGAAACACTGGAGGACCCACATTCACTTGGGCGTCAAAAAAGTACATATATTTTGAAAGATTCTTTTAAAAAAAAAGGAAAGAAGAAAACAAAAAGTTCTTCTATCGAATTAGAAGTTAAGAACTTAAGATGGTCCGATGTATCTTATTTTCTCCCAAATCCCATAATAATTGCTTCTCTCCCATTTTCTAATAGTATCGAAACGAAGAATCATTGAGAACAATTGTTTTCACCATGTATAACAAATTAATCTTTCAAAAATTAATTCTTGTGAGTGATATAATAGATTTATGTGAATGTTTGCAATGAACATTAATTTTGTAACAATGATACAAGTATATTTGTAGGGTTTGAGTTTTGTATTTGAGTAACTTTCTCCAAGCCCCCCTCCAAAAAATTCACGGGTCACTGTTCAAAACTCATCCTCCACCTTAAAGAGAACCCATCCATAATAACCCAAAATAAGAACTCCTCGATTTCAAAAAAATCAATGTATCAGCAGATCCATAACCAGATGTCCTCAGAACTCTACTTCACCATATCATTCCGCTCAACATCAAAATCCTTCACTTCTTCCCCAAACCCTTTTCTTTCTACATATGTCCTTTATTTATATTCAGCAAGAAAACAAAACCCACCACAACATTAATTAACAAATCCCCATTTTTAGTGGTAGGTGCCTGATAACGGGTCTGAAAATGAGCTTTTCACTTTAAAGCTCCTTTTGAAATTAGATTCGCAGAACCACCCAAACATGTTTCAAAAGACACAATCAACAAAAAAAAAAAAACTTTCCATTTCAGTCAAAAACACACATTTAATTCAAAACACATCAGAAACTTTTAAAGACACAATTCCATATATTACCCCAAGCGAAGGCGAGAGCGGCGGATTGGCCTCCCCGGAGAGGTACCGGAAGAAGGCGTCGATCCCGAGCAAGCCCCCGCCTCTCTTGGGGAAGAGCGCGACGAGATGCTTGTGCTCCCTCAAAACCGAATCGATCACCGCCTGCGCGTCCTCCCTCGTGGATCCCTCCTCCCCCTGGACCTCCACGAGGAACCTCTGCAGCTGCTCCGCCCCCATCGCCCCGCTCTCCGAGTACCTCTCGAAGAGCTCCCTCACCTCCGAAGGGGGCTCCGCCGTCCCCAGCCGGAACTTCCGGCGGTAACAGAAGCAGACGCTGTACGTCGACATCGCTTCGGATGATTCGAGGCGTTGAGAGAACGCGCTTCGAGTGATCGGAGATGTCGAGGGAGGGTGATAAGGGAAGGATCGGATTCGATCCGCATTTGCTGGATTTTTTTGGGTTTGTGCTTGGCTTTGATTGTTGGGTGTTGGGTGTGGTCCCCCCCCCCCCTTGTCACCAAAGGGCTTTTGTCCCCCTGTATGTAAAAAATATGCAATAACACCCCTACCCTTATACATTTAACAGTTTAGAGATAAGGCTTGATACCATCAGTATCGAATAGCATTGTCAATTAATCGAACTACACAGCTTAATAATTGAACTGTACAGATAACGACACGGTACACAACAATTGGTTGTGTAGCTCATTTCAAAAGATGTGTAATTCAATTAATTGACAGTATAATTTGGTACTGATGGTACTCATGATATCTAGATTTGACTGAATCCGGACTCATTTAACAACCATTTGGATTGATAAATTAAGTTATTGGGATGGATAATTATATCAAGATAACTAAATATGGATATAAAATAAATTATTTTCTGCTTGCTTGTATTTAATTTGACAAGTTGAGATATAATGATTTAACATGACTAGTTGTTTAGATTTGATGAACAATTTAAATACCAATATCACACATTATTTTCCCTCTTTAACATATCAGGACCCGGGTATCATGATATCCCAAATAATTTTTTTATTTTATTTTACTTTATCTACTGTTATTTTACATTTATTCTATTATCTAAATAGGGGTTAATATGATGATAACATAATCTTTCATTTAAGTGGGTGAAGGGGTAAAATAATACTTTCATTCATGTTATCATCTTCTTCTACAGGGATGTAATTGTAAATTATTTAAATACATGAGGTGTCTCCACGGATTTTGCAAGATATTGGGTTCCAAATTTACCCTATTTAATTTTTAAGAGAAGGAAATGAAAGCGACGGCACATTTTTTAATGCATTGTCGGTTGTTAGGAACGTGAGATTAATTACAGGGTTTAGCTAATACTTTCTTTAAATCGTGTTATTAATGTTAGTATGTGTAATCTTTCCAAAAAAAAAATGTATATGTATATTAATAAATATATATGTATAAATATATTATGTAATGTAAAGAAAATTCATCCATATTTTGTGGAAATTAATTGTTATTACTATTCAATCAAATAATTTATCAATTGAAAAATGTTACCCTCATTCTGTTGTGCAATATTCCACTACGGTCTCCATATCTGTGAGTCCAATGTGACTTTTTTTCTTATTTTAAATATCCATTTTTTTAAAATTCAAGTTTTAAATAGATTTAAGTAAAGAATAGAGATGCGCATAAGACTGTGTGTAACAACAGTTATATCACTTTGAGGGTCATATTTTAATATTTATTCTTATTAAAAAATATTTAACATTTTAAAAACTAAAATAGCAATAACCTAAATGAGTTTCTTTTATAAAATAATTTAATTGTACCAGGAAGTGTAACTGACCATATTATGTTACATACAGTTTTATATACAATTTGAGTTGCAGTCTCAAATGTCTTACTTTTGTAAAAGAGATTAGATCAAAAGCAAAAAGGAGATTGTAACATAAAGAATCAAAAACAGTTTACATCGAATTTTACAGAAATCTTATTATAGATTTTTATTTGCTATGACAGTAGTTTGCAAATACTTGTATATATTGATAATTAAATTTAGGGATTTTTAATTTTAGGTCCCTACAAACATATCTATTTGGTTTTTAATCCTTACGTCAAACGACTGTCTATACACCGTTAATTTATAAATATGATTTTTAATTTTAAGTCTATGTAAACTGTGTTATTTAGTGATTAGCCCATGTGACATTTAGTTATTTAATTTTAAGGGAGGGACTGATCACTAAATAACGCAGTTTACATGGACTTAAAATAAAATCACATTTACAAATTAACGGTGTATAGACGGACGTTTGACGGATGGACTAAAAACTAAATAGACGGTTGAATATGATGACTTAAAAAAAATATGAAGAAGGGAGGATCGATCCCTAAATAGATATGTTTGTAGGGACTTAAAACTAAAAATCCCTTAAATTTACTGTTTATCATCTGTTTTTTTCAAAAACTTCATTTTGTAAAAAGTCAACTTGAAAGCATAGCAAACCAGTGATTGCACTTCCACTTGGACACATTGAAACAAATTTTAAAAAACAGTTGTGTTCTAGATTGATTATAATAGTCAATTCCAAAAAATAAAAAAAAATCAACAAATTTCTTGTAAAAAATATTTGACTTTTCACATAGAATCAATAATATGATATGAAAAATTAAAGTTTAAAAATACTCATTATTATATTAAAAATACATTTTACAAAAATTGAATCAAATTGATTAAGTGGTTACAAATGGAACCTTAATTATGTTATCAAATTATTCAAACATGTAATAGTTGAAAAGCTATTCTCATCAACCACTCACAAAAAAGATATTCCATGTAGAGTAAATCCAAACAAAGACAGCCCTTGTAGAGTCCGGTCATTATAATTAATCGAGGGGATTCAAATTGCATGGATTAATCTTTTCCTCTGCTTTTGTTTTTTCACCATTTAAGAACACTGAGAATGACTTATTAAAGTGGGTTGGTGATATTAGGAACAAAATGGACAGCCACATCACATGAGTCACCAGAAAAGTTTTAATCTATTAGTTTATGTTTGAGTGTCAGGTTAAAGCACTAAGATTTTTAAAATTTTATGTTATAAACTCAATTTTTTTAAAAAATATTATTTTATTAGCTTTTCACTCGTTGAATTTTTTGGATTGAAAAAAAAAAGGTATTGAAAAATTAAATATTGTAAATGTGTTTAGATATGTATTTGAGAATTTTTTACTTTTCAAACGCGAAATCTATCCAAAATATATCCAAATGGAACCTTAAATTAATCATGTATTTAAGTACACGATTTGATACTTAGAAATCTCCTTTTTTAAAAAAATTGATTTAGGTTTTCTCTTATTTTTTTTTTTTTTTTTATTTTTTGTTTAAATCTTTTATAGAAAACTCTCTTGAGGCCTGGCTTATGAGAAGTGTACTCATTTTCAATATCTATTAAAGAAATAGCATGTCTACCGGTTTCATTTTAAAAAAAAAAAAATACCAAGGAACCTGCTTTTTTAACTTCTAAAAATTTTATTTTGAAATGATATTTATAATTAGGCCTTCTCTTCTTTTTTCTGATGTTTTTGAAAGTTTTTGTTTAAATCCTTCACAAAAAAAAAAAAATTCTCTCGAGGCCTGGCTTATGAAACGTGTACTACTCCTTTTCCATATCTATTAAAGAAATAGCATGTATGCCAGTTTCATTTTCAAAAAGCAAAAAAAAAAAAATCATAAGGACATGCTTTTTTACTTTTTTAAAAATTATTTTAAAATGATATATTTATAATTAATCAAATCACACTTTTCAATTACAATAATGATTTTTAAGCCCCAAATTTTAGGCCCCATCAAAAGCTCCATGAGTTGGCACATGTACAATACCCATTATACCCTTGTATTATATTTTTGCTATTATTGCTCCCCATATTTTGAGGAGGTGGTTACAATTTAGAATGATTGCATCAATCTCATTTGTTCTTTAAATTTTTTTTTGTGTGATCCCTTCCAATTGAAGATCAATTGAAGGTGAGTTTGGAAAAATCAATTGACGATCAATTTTTTTCTTGTGTTATGGGTTTTGGAAGTTCTGTGGATGAAGATCAATTGATGGTGAGTTTGGCAAGACGGGTTTTATGATCTTGGTAGGTAAAAAAATTGGATTTTGTTTTTGGAGTTCTAATGAAAAACTTTGTTTGGCAATTTTTTTTTGTCAAAATAAGATGTATTAGGTTTCGGTTCTTTTGATTCAGTTTTGACTATTTGAATTTTCTGATTTTGATTATATTTTTTAGCTTGGTTTGACATGTATTGAATCTGAATTTCATTTTAAATTCAGATACATGACGTGTTTCTTGATTTACATGCATTGTTGTGTACCAAGTATGATCTATACAATCATTTATGATTGTGTGTTTTGTGTATAATTATGCATAATGTGTCATTCATCATATTTTTTAGCTTTGTATCAGAATTATTCGACTCATTCATATTCAAAATTTTCAAATACAGTGCACATTCACTTGTATGGAATGTGTATTTGTTAATTCAAATTCTAGATACACCTGTATCTGAATTTGAATTCCAGCCCATTTTTTTAATGTATTTGTTAATTCAAATTCCAGATACACTTGTATTTGAATTTGAATTTCAGCCCATTTTTTTAATGTTGTTATTTTTATTTTTATGGATTTGAATAATGTATAGCTGATTAATATTTAATTGCTTATTGTTGACATTTTGAAGACCTTTTATGAATTTTCTGTGCAGTTCTCAGTAGCATGTAGACCATATTTGTTCATTTGGATTTTCAGATACATTATTGTATCTTAATTGATAATATGTGGTTGATGTTCTTTTTTTTCACTAGGCAGTGATGGTGTTTCAGATACAATCGACCTGTTTATTTCACAAAAAAAAAAAGCGATGGTGAAATATCGATTGTGGGAACAAATCTGTCCTTTTTTTAGTTCGTATGATTTCGCCCAAATCGGAACTCTAAAATTCAATTTTTTTGAAAACATGTTAGGTCTTAATGGTGCCACCCTTTATGGGATTTAGTTACGATAGTTAGTTAGAATCAATTTTTAAAATTATAAGAAGGGTAGTCTTGTCATTGTCATTTTTGGTGGTTAGAAAAAGTTAAATAGGTAACCAATAGGTGAGTGCCACCTATTGGAGCTCACAAATGGGACTTAATTTCTGAGACTCAGGTAGCAGCACTGAATTAATTAATCGTTCAAAATTTTAAGTGTTTGAAAATTCTTTTGTAGTTTTTAATTTATTTTAAAAAAAAAACAAAGAATTTTTTCAAATCATTAGACCTTGCAGGTCATGGATCATGACTAATATTTATATAACAATATATTTCCAAAGTCACCTAAACCCACCACTGATGGCTTGTTAAAGGTTCTTTTTCCATGTTAATGTGTGATTTTATGACAGAATGGACCCCAGACACAGCTAAAATTCTTCTATTTCCCAATCTATCAAAGGCACATTGCTCTGTCTTGATCCAGCACGTTCTATGCCAGCTCAACGCTTTGGAATAAGTAAGATATGACCAAAATTTTATTCTTATTTTTTATATTATAATATTCTAATGTTATCCCTTCATAATTTTTTATCTTATTTTTTCCCCGTTAATAACTCAATTTTTGTCCATTTGAATCGAGCATTCCAAAGAGGACGTTATCTAATTCATGGAGAGAGGGATTAAGTTTTTTATATAATAACATAACACCTAATATATTATATATGTAAAACATAGTAATAAACGTGTACATGTAATCTAACACCCCCTTCAAACTTAGGAGTCAAGTAAATCAAGCAATGTGAGTTTGCAAATAAAATATTGAAATCTAAAAACTGGATAGGACTTCGTAAAGAAGTCCGCGGTATGGAAAATGTGATGAACGCTTAATAAAGATGATTTTGCTTTTAATTAAACAAAAAGTTAAAAAGTGTTATCAAACGCATTCTAAAAAATGGGTTTAATTATAAAATTACTTACAGTTTTTTATACAAAAACATTGTTTTTTAAAAAGCGCAGAAAATGCGCTTTCCAGGAATCAAATTTATTTATTATTCGAAATTTTATTTTTTAAACGTGTTTCCAAACGGAGCAACATGTAATGCTTGATCTATGCATGTTCCAAGATTTTTAAAAAGTTTTATATAATGCAAAAATTATGTTTCCATAGTACAGGGGAAAAATCCATATAACTCTTTAGTAAACTGTCATTCCATGTAACCCCCGCTTTTTTTTGAAATTCATATAGCCCATTGAAAACACTTATAGAAATCCAAATAGCTCATGAGTTAAATTTTTATTGACTGTTAATATATTTTGTTTGGTTAAGAGAAACACAAAATTTTAATGTGTGATATTCAAAATATGAAAAATCTTCTGTAAATGACAATTGACATTTTTATTCGAAGAGATAAAATCACGGAGGTTTTTCATATTTTTAACAAATTATATGGTGTTTTTGGCATACTATGTTTTCAATCATAATTAACAAAACTGAATATTCGCGTAATATTTATCGTCTGTCAACAAAAATTATTCTCTCTACCCAAACACTTTTTTGTTTATTCTCCTCTATTCCCACTTAATCCACCCCTTATTCCCCGTCCAAACAGGGCAAGGGTATCCTTATATTTTATTTTATTTGTTGAGAAAAAGTTGGCTTTCACTCTCGTATATATAATAGAAGAGAGAAAACCTAAATAGGCAATACAGACACCAGACAAAAGAAAAGAAGAAGATAAAATGGCATTAAGGAACCCTCTCTAAAGAGCCTCCCCCAAGCAAAAGAGAGTTCTACCCACAGGAGTCCCTCTAAGAAATCAAGAAAACCAATAAGAAGACTATCCTTGAACACAAATATGCCCTCCCCTGATCGACACCCCACGCGGCCCCACACAAAACCTCCCCCACTCTGAAATGAGGCATGCCACCCCCTCACATATATGTTTTCCACATAGGGGGTACAACCACGAAACACCGCGAGGCTCCTCGTGAGCCAGATTGACCATATCACAGTCGGGATGAAGATTGCGACACTTTCGCCGCCACACTTCGATCCCCCAGAGCACACAATCATTTCCCCTCTCCACAGTAGCTGTGTTGTGATCAATTATATTTTCATATAATGGTAGTGGTACAGTTTCTCATATCAAGTGTGTGTCACCTGCGGTCGACTTTTTTAATTATTTTTCAAGCTTATTTTTATTTTATTTTAAGGTAAATAATGAGATTTCAAGTACATTTTTTTTTAATTTTTCAAATACATTTTTTAGGTTTTCTAAATGTGAAAGAAACATTAAAAAAACAACTTACTTTCTATCTAAATTGCCCATTACATCAAGGACTCGGTTATTATTCAACAACCTTAATTTTCTTGATTTACAATATAATTATATTATTTTAGGAAAAATTTGATAAAACCCTTTGTAAACTGACTTAAATTCATATAATCCCTAACTTTTTTAAAAATCCATATAACCCTATGAAAACACCTAGTAAATCCAAATAACCCCTTGAATAAAATTTACATTTACAGATAATGAATATTTTATGAATATTATGTTTGGTTAACCCTGATAAAAAATACAATATACTAAAAAAATCATATAATGTGTTAAAAATGTAAAAAATCTTCTATAAATGACGATTTTACTTATCCGGATATAGTTTTATAATATATCTAGAGAGGGTAAAATCGTCATTTTCATATGATTTTTTACATTTTTAACACATTGTAGTAGTATTTTAATACATTGTGTCTTCAGTGAGGGTTAATTAAACTAAATATTCATAAAATATTCATCATCTATAAACGAAAATTTTATTCTGGGAGCTATTTGGATTTATTAAATATTTTCAGGAGGTTATATAGCTTTTAAGAAAAGTCAGAGGATTATATGAATTTTAATCAGATTTAAAAGGGTTGTATGGACTTTTTTCCATCATTTTATAAATAATTTTTTTGTTATTCTAAGTCTATTGCCCCTCCCCCCTTTTTTTAAATTCAATAATTTCTGACTCCGGCTTTGCTCATGTGTAGAGTGATCGAATGTCACAACAACTGCCTAATGAACACTATATGAGCATGAACAATACGTGCAAGATATCGATCATGCAAATGTGACTACTATACGTACAAGATATTTATTAAGAGTAGTAGATGCATGGGATACGTCCAGTTAATTGCATAATATCTTGCATGGGATACATCCAGTTAATTGCATAATATCTTGTTTGGTTAACTTTAGAAAGCTCGCAAAGGCATAGCATATGCCTTGTCCCAATGCACAGTGAATATTTATTTCTAAAGTGTCAATGAACATTATAAAAAAATCATATCCAATATTTTAAGACTATACTCAAGGACTCTCGATCTAGTTAGGTCTGAGTTTGTTCAGTATCATCAATATTGAATTACGCAACATATGAATTGAATTACACAACTTATAAATCAAACTGTACATAGAATAACATTTGTATCTAACAATTGGCTATGCAGTTTTATTTATAGGCTGTGTATTTTGATTAATAAGATGTATAATTTGACACTGATGGTTCGACCAAACTTAAGCCTGACTGAATTCGAACTCGTATTCAACATCATCTGATTTAAGAACTACTCAAAGAAGATTTTTTTTTTTTTGGCAACAAGACTGTCTAGAGCATGATCCAATCATAGTGGACATTCATTACAAGCACCTCAAAACGATGGTTCAGCATGGGCCTGCCATAACAGTGACACTACCTCACTTGAAACTTCAGCCTATGGGGCTGGAGCTATCTGTGATTAGGGCCAACACGACCATGAACTGACCTGGGGCCATAGCCCAACAACACCAGCCCACTCGGGGGCTTTTATTATTTTTTTCAATCTCCGTGGCACTTACTGCAGGCCGGCCCGGAGATTCGTTTAATGGGAGTGAGATCCAAAAATGGGATCCAAAGTGGGCTTCAAAAATAAAAAAAAAATAAAATAAAATATAGTGAGCAACAATACAATTAATCTTAAAAAAAAAAAAAAAAAAAACCAAACAAAAAATATTTTCTAGAAAAAAAGGATTATTAGTTTTAGTTTTAATGAACAAGAAAAGAAAAAAAAAATCCTAGAAATGTGGGATTTGTTAACAAAAAGATTACGTTCCTTCAAATTTATATGAAAAACTAAATCCTAAAAATACTCAAACAATTATAATGCAATCTAAATTTTGGGGCCCTATTTAGAGTAGGGGCCCTAGGCAACAGTTGCCTTGGTTGTCTATCCACAGTACCGGCTCTGACGCTTAATAATGCGCGCCTCCCAACAGTACATGTTTTAATGGATGACACGTGTCCATCAAATAGTTAAAAATCTTTCATTAACAAAATATTCATTCAATTTTTATTAATACACTTTGATAGATATATATCATACATCCAGAACATACTAATGATAATCCCACCAATATATACTAATATGAAATTTTCCCAACAAAGTTCTATTATCGATCGATGCCAATATCAAACTTTTAGATGTGAGCAATTTAATGCCTAAGAAAATCTATTATTATTTATTAGTGTTTATTTCCTCATCATTCATGTTATAAATAAATTATTAAATATTATATTTAAAAACTATGCGTTTAAAAAAGTGTTTCAGAATTTTTAACCGGAGAAACACCGTACAAAAATCTTTACTCAAAATGTTAATCAAATTTGGAGACATGTTTAGTATGGGTTGAAGATGACTTAAGGGGCCGCTAAATGTAACAAAACTCCATTTGTTCGAATAACATTCTCAGATCAGATCCCTCGAACCGGCAATCGTTGATCATCAGAACTCGCCAAACCGAGACACGTTAATGGCGTCCACCGTTTCTCTCCCACCACCTCCCCCAAACCCTAACCCCCCCTTCTCCGCCTCCGACTCCGACTCCGACACCGCCAGCAGCGACGGCGACCACCACCACTCCATCTCCACCACCACCCCCTCCTTCGCCGACACCATCTTCGCCGCCTACCTCCAGATCTCCGGCCCCTCCACCACCACCCCCTCCAACCTCTCCAAGATCCACTCCTTCCTCATCTCCTCCCGCCGCGGCTCCCTCGCCTGCCTCGTCTGCCTCGAACGCATCCGCCCCTCGGACCCCGTCTGGTCCTGCTCCCCCTCCGGCTGCCACGTCCTCCTCCACCTCCTATGCATCCAGAACTGGGCCGCCCAGTCCTCCTCCACCTCCTCCGCCCGCTCCGCCCTCCGCCCCTCCCCCTCCGATGACTGGCACTGCCCCAAGTGCCGCCTCACCTACCCTAGATCGTCCATCCCCCGCGCCTACCTCTGCTTCTGCGGCAAGGTCTATGACCCACCGTCCGATCCGTGGACCCTCCCCCACTCCTGCGGCGAGATCTGCGATCGCCCTCTGAAGAACGATTGCGGCCACCGCTGCCTCCTCTTGTGCCACCCCGGACCCTGCCCGCCCTGCCCAAAGATTGTCACTGTCAGATGCTTCTGCGGGTCACTCGAAGACGTCCGCAGGTGTGCTCAGAAGAGCTTTTCCTGCAATTCCCCCTGCGGGAAGCTTCTCCCCTGTGGAGCCCACCGATGCCGGGAAACATGCCACCCGGAGGAATGCCCTCCCTGTGCGGTGGAGGGGGTTTACAAGTGTCAATGCGGGGAAATTGAGGAGAAAAGGAAGTGTTTTGAGCGCAATTTCCAATGTGATAGGCCTTGTGGCGGTATCTTGGAGTGCGGGAAGCACGAGTGCGGGAGAGGGTGTCATGGGGGTCCTTGCGGGGAGTGCCCACTCAAAGGGAAGAGGCATTGCCCGTGCGGGAAGGTGGAGCGAAGAGGGGTGATGGATTGCAATGCGCTGGTGCCCACGTGCGGGTCGACGTGCGAGAAGGTGCTCGGGTGTGGGAGACATCGGTGTTTCGAGAGGTGCCACAAGGGGCCTTGCATTGAGACATGTAGGGCTGTTGTTGTCAAGTCGTGCCGGTGTGGGAGCTTGAAGAAAGAGGTGAACTTTCTTTAAAACCCATTCTTTTGGTCCTGCGCATTTTACTATTGTGTCTGTCTGACTTGTCTATTATGTTAAATTGTTAATATAGAAGTGTCATTGACATTCCGAATGACTTCGTGCATCTGGAATGTTTGACAAGCCTTCCTCCAACTTGCATTGAACATCATGTGTGCACCGCAATGTTTCCTACCTGAATAGTTATTCCATTCTTTGTCAATGCCATGTCTGTTGCTGACTCATGGACACATGCTCTGATGTTTCTATTCCTTAAGGCATTTGGCCTATTGGAAGTGTGATGTTTGTGTAGCTGGCTCAGTTGTGTGTTACTTTGTCTTGTTCACAATACTTTTTGTTCAAAATAGGATTGGACCCTATCTTAATTGTAGGTTCCTTGCTATCAAGATTTGGTTTGTGAGAGAAAATGCCAGCGGGTTAGAGATTGTGGCCGTCATGCTTGTAGGCGTCGCTGCTGCGATGGAGATTGTCCTTCTTGCCCAGAGGTGTAGATCACTGTTTGTTTCAGTTTTAATTATCATTTTTCTCACTTTTGATCAATATTCATTTTTGGAAATTCAGATATGTGGCAGGAAGCTCAGGTGTAACAACCACAAATGCCCTTCCCCCTGTCACAGGTATGTAGTTTCATTGGCTACACTGTAATTTCATCCTGTTTGTGCATGATTGTTTAACTTTCTCTCTGAAGACTTAAATAAGATTTTTGATCTTTGTGTTTTAGGGGGCTGCTTATCAGTTTAAACAACCAATAGTATTTACCTAGATAATTGGATTATGATCTAGGTAGATAGCATTTAGTTATAGCATCTTCATCATTAGTCTATTTTTCCTTTCTTAGTGGATTGTTTTTTTGGATGAGGTCTGTGGTTTTCTCCCAGGGAATTTTTAATGTAAAAGATTGTTGTCTCCATCTTACCGGATCTCAAATTAAGTAGAATTACATGCTTGATCTGAAATAATCAAGATATGCAAATTCATCCGTTTCGATCAAATAAAATTGGCATGTCGTTGATTAATTGGTTTGAAAATCAAATAGATCAATTGCAAAAATATTTCTAACATTTTATATAATATTAAAATTAAAATATTTGATCATATTTTTAGATATTGAGATCGACAAGTAAAATAATGTTCTAATGAACTTCTTCACCTCCTTCCTTTAGATCTTGCATAGAATCACACCGAGAATTTTGATACTCTAACTGGGGAGGTAGGGGAAAAACGGGATGACCTTCCTGGCTGGCAATATAGTGATCGATGCGTCCTCCAACACCTGCAAAATTTTCTCCCAGATCAGAACCAAGGCATGAAGGTACTCCTCCATCTGTTCGAGCGCCTTTCTATCTATTACTTCAGCGAGCATTTTTTGCCTTTAATTTTTCACCACAATATCCATCCTTCGAACCATGTGCAAGTGCAACAACTCCATCTGCTCAGACTTAAAATCCTTCTTTTTATGGCATCCAGCTCTAGCAATCCAGCTTTCGTCAAGAATATATGATTTACCTGTGAGATGGGTTAAATTAAAATTGATTGAGAAAACATTAAATATCAAACTGGACTAACAAGTACTAGGTTGCACATGTTAAGGTAAACTAGGCTGCTTTTATCCATGATCATTAATATGTGGCTTCCTAGGCCCAAAGCTCTGGAGGCCTGCCTGATTCCTCCTTAGGGTGCTTGCCATAATGCCTGGAAGTTGCTGAGCTACTTTTTGGAACACTATTCTGTGTAAATTTCTTTATTTGATTTTAGTCTAAAGTAAAATGTCTATTACTGTCACCCGACCTCAAGTTCTATTCTGCTGGAAAATGTTTCAAGGAACATTTTTACAATTGTGAAATTCACCCTGATTGTAGCCATATTTTTGTTCGTGAACTATTCATTTCTTGTTTAGTTATAATTTTATTAGCAGTGCATAGAATGATGGCTTTCTTCAGTTGGTTTTCTTTCCAACCTTGGTAATTATTAGTTTCTTACATCTCTGAATTGCTATATTTACATCAAATTTAGTGATCCAATTTTTTACTCTCTTTTTGAATTTGATCTGTAGGTTTTGTATATTAGGATATTCAATAGAAAATCAGATTGGTGAATTTTTCTATTTTAGCTGAGATATTATTTTTTGTGTATATCATGACATATTTTTCCATGTGCCGTTAATTTTTTCTTTTCAATTTGGGTACAACTTGGATTTTGGGTTATCTTTTGTTGATTTTAGTGTTCTGCATTCAAATTTCAGTTGTCCTTGTCATTTTTGTAATTCTAGTGTGTCTTTTCCTTCCAGAGGTGTGTGTGCTCCTTGTCCCTTGATGGTCTCCATTTCATGTGCATGTGGTGAAACACACTTCGAGGTGAATTTTCTCTTGTATCTTATTCTTAGTTCCTGCTTTATTCCAGTTGTTCCAGAACTTAGCATTTGTAGATGGCTGTTGTATGGAAAACATTTCATTGATTGCCCACTCGTGATAATGTCTTTAGAAACAAAGTCCGTTGTGCAAATTTGATCCCATTTGTTGAAGTTGGGTTTTCATTTTTGCTGAGAAATTAGCTAAGCATTGATCATGATATTGGAGACTCAGTGTGTAGGTAGGAAAAGGGAGTCCAGGGATGGAAATGGAGTCGTCACAAGCTTTCTGTTTTTGGAAACAGGGAACCCCAAGAGAGGGTAAAATACTGCCAAAAAAAAAAAAAAAAAACACAATGGGACTGAAAGCTAGTAAATCAAGGTCTGAATATTTGATTATTTCTGGAGAAGGGGCTAAAAAGTAGCTGTCTTTTTTTGATAGCTGGTTGAGGCTACTCAATTCTGTAAGGTAGCATTAAAAATTATTGAATAATACTTGAACGGCATTAATAATACTGGATTGGATAATATTTGGACTGTATTTGATCACTGTGTGTGTTTGTGTGCACGCACAAGTGGGGGAGGGGAGGATCTCTCCTGGTTTACCCTGTGTTGTCGTTATTGTTTGGTGTAACAATTGCCAATTGTTAGATATACAGTTATTAGGAAGCTGATTAATCCTTGTCTGTGTATCAAATGCTATCCTTTTGTAAGATGCATGTAATCTGTCAATCAATTTGTGTGGACTGCACTTTAATGTATGTTTAAGTTTGCATGCATTGCATAACAGGTTCCTTGTGGACTTGAAGCGGATCAAAAGCCACCAAGGTGTCCAAAACCCTGCCCTATATCTCGTTTGTGTAGACATGCATCAAAGAGTAAGGTACAATTTTTTCCTAATGTACATAGGAATATTATTTTGAAACTTTTGGCATTATTCACTGAAGTCATTGGCATTGGCTCTCTGATATTTATGTTATATAACTAATACAACGTTCTGTTTGTTGTCTTTTGAAATGGGTATAATATTAATAGCGTAAATTTGCACACTTTATGCCTGAGATTTGGAGCCGTCTCCCATATTGGACACTCCATCTCACTAGTGTCCATGTCACGGAATACTTGGAATATACATCATCACTGATTACAGCCTATTAGATGCTGCTGCTGGAAACTCCTATTATAATATATACACTAAGTTTGATTGCAGACTTGTCCCTATGTCGTAGCCATTTAAAGATTCGTCTGTCACATCTGTTTTTCTGTTACAATCTATAAAACTAATGTCTGAGGAAAACATGAGTTTCTGTATTGAGTGACGTACCTTGCTTGGCCGTAACTTACTGCTCAGCTGAGCCCTATCACCTCCATGAGCCAGTTTCTTTTTTTCTTTTTTTCCCTCTGCATCATTTCTTTCCATTACCTTCCTCTCTCCTGGTACTATGTAACATGGTCAGCTTGCAATGAAACTTGGCGAACACCACCTCTTCAAAAAATATTATAAATCTAATGTCCTATGAGTTTGAAGTTTGGGAAAACATGATAAAGTATGTGGGGAAAAAGAAAACTACCACACTCATGATGCAATCTATTGCAAACCCCACTCGACCTCCATCTATGATCATCAAACAAGTTAGAATGGAAGTTTTAGCTATCATGAGCCTTCTTATAATACCCCAGACAAAGGATGATTTAGGAATGCTTTATTGCTCAATGGATATTAAGTGCATAGAGGACTTGGCAAAGGTGCTAATATGTTGAGGTGGAAAAAAGGAACAAGAGGAGGTCTTCAGAGTAGCTTTCTTCCTGCATGGAATAATAGCACCTGCCTCGTGATACGTGATGAGTCCACGATATGACTGCACCCTAACAAAGAAAGAGGTAGATTCTTGATATTTTTTATTGAAGAAATGGAACTCTACCTCCCATCATTCTATTAACATTGATTAAGGGTATAGCTCCACCATACAAAATAAAGAGAATTGGAGTCACAGTAGATGAACAAACTACAAAGTGTCTCCAACTCCTGATAGGAGAACAACAATAATATCAAAGCAAAATCAAATCATCTTTCCCGCCTTTATACAATAGCCCCAGTTCTCAAAGATCAAACAAACACCTTACCTTGAGGCAGTCTTAACAATCTGAGCCAGGGTGCAGCTCTTAGTCCAATATTTGATGAAGAAAATAGTGCTTTCCCATATGTTTTCATCATATGGAATAACTCCCTAGAAAACCAGCTCGTTCCTCAAGACACTGTTTGCCCAACAGCCCGCCAGGATATTAATATGAGAACCCTTAAATTTCGTGCTCTGATCACCTTCTTTCTTAAGGTCCTTATTGGCCTTCCACATATCTTCAAGAGTATTGAAATCATATTGTTAGAATAAAGAAAAGGGAATTCTTGTTATTATATTAGAGGAGCTAAAGGCTCAATTTATAGGTACACAATAGAAAACCTAAAATATTATAAAAGGAAACTAGAAAAACAAGAAAACTAATAATATTATAATAATGATAATAAAGACACAATATTTTCCTAATAATGACTCTTTAACACATATATTAAAACAACAACCTCGCCCAACCGCCACCAAAGCACTTTCACTTTAATGGTTGAGTCTTAAGAAAAGTATATTTATAAGGAGTGTCGACTTTGACATCAACAGTAGTTTGTATTGATCAGTATCAATTTAAGTAATACTATAAGACTTGGATCATTTGAAATCAGAGATAAAGCACAAAATGGAAAACAAAGTTGCTAATGTTGATGTAAATGTATCCATAAAAAAAAATGTTGATGTAAATGTGGTGATGTGATGTAGAACATGGAAGGGGTTCATGTAAATTTCCCCCAAAAAAAGTTTAGATCATTGGATTGTTAGTTGAATACTTGTACAACGTTGATTAAACCGGGGATAAATACCAAGTGAAACCTTTATTTTATATGAGTGACAGAGAAACAAAAAATAGACAGGTCTTTCTGAACTGTTCCTTGCCGGAGGCTTCTGGAAATCTTTTTTTTTCTTTTCTTTTTTTGTTCTTCATTCTCATTTAATATCAAAATTTTTCCTGTCTTTCCAGCCACACAAATGCCACTATGGATCTTGTCCTCCATGTCGGCTGGTGTGTGAAGAGAAGCTTCCATGCGGCCATGCCTGTATAAAGAGGTTTGATTACAACCCTGGTTTTTTGACATATCTTGGCATGTCATATAATTTCTATTTGTTCAGTTTAGACTTGAATTATGTCCAGGTGCCATGGTCCAACACCTCCTCCCATGCCAGAGTTCACCCTGAAACCAAAGAAAAAGAAATTTAATAAACAGAGCCAGGGTACACCTGGATCAACATGCCCCCCATGTCAAGAAATCGTATTGAAATCATGCCTTGGTGAACACATGGGATCAGAGAGATCGGTTTGTTTATTTCTCTTGCTTGTTTGATAATATAATCATAGGTTTGCATATATTTTGTGAAATCATAACATGCATCTTGATGTCTTTTCAGATGCTGTGCTCTGATAAATCAAGGTTTTCCTGTGGGAACTTTTGTGGGAACCTTCTTCAGTGTGGAAACCATTATTGTACGAAACAATGCCATGTTTTGATGAGTGTATTGTCCGTCCTGCCTATATCAGAAAGCAATGAGAACTATTCCAGTCGAACTATCACCCTCACAAAAACTGAAAGACAAAAGCTTAGTGAGCCATGTGAAGAATGCTTACTTCCTTGTCAAAAGGTCTTTATTTTGTTCTCGTCACTACTATTTTCTTGCCATCTTTATCTTTATAGTTTTTACCAATCCTTTTGCTCTGATATTTAAGAATACTTAGAGATATTACAAGTGTGTGTAACAGGTGGTTGAGTTTGTGGAATCATTGCCTATGACATGATTATATTGGAATTTTGAGTTGCTCATTGTTTATTTACTGTTAACAGGAGAGGGAGCCTGCATGCATACATCCTTGCCCATTGCCCTGTCATTCTGGTGATTGTGCCCCTTGCCGAGTGCTTATCAAACGATCATGTCATTGTAGTTCTATGGTCCATGTTTTTGAGTGCACATACTTTAGCAGTTTGTCAGACAATGATCAACAGAGGGCCCGCTCATGCGGTGGACCGTGCCATAGGTAAATTTAAGGCCTGAATATTATGGGTTATGGTTATGATTACATCATTGTAATTTTCTTTAATTATTCTCTTTCTGCATGGCATGCATTAGTATTATCGATTCCCAAAATCTAAAAGGCTTTGTACTAGAGGAAGAATGTGCATATCACCCTGTCCCCCAACGCACTCATTGAAGAGGTGTATAAGGTAATTATTTGATACTTTTTTTTGGCAGACTACCCAAATTTCATGTTAGATAGGGCCCAAAAAGGGAGAATACAGATGCTTGTCCAGTAGAGACCGTAGCAGGTGAGCGGCCTACTACTGGTATCTACCTCCCTAAAACCAATTATATTCAATTACAAATTTTCCACCTGATACAACAACCCTTTTTGCCACCACACAGAATCTTCCCCGGTCTTTTACAAATAAGAAAATAGAGTTCCATATGTTTTCCACATTCGGAATGCTCCCTTTGAACAGGACCTGTAATTATTTGATATTGGATGAAGGATTATGTGGGAAGGGCAACATGTTAAGAATTTATTAATTTATATTTATTTATTGTTTTGTTCTGGTGGTGGTTATGATATTTTCTGGTGGTGGTTAGGGGTGGGGCCTTAAAAATCTGAAGAGGTAATTGAAACCAAGTTACAATTCTACAATTTGCTTTTTATTCCCATCACCACTTATTAGTATCTAGGCCAGCTAAAATGAGATTATCACTGGCTATATCTAGCTTAACAAGTACTTCTGATGCTAACAACTTGACCCTTGCACTAAAGACAATTTTGATTTTAATATATTCCGAGTTAACTTAGCAACTTAGGTATGATTAGCCTAACACTGATCATGCTTTAGACATGCATACCAATATGATCCTTTTTGGTGCATAGGCCAATACCCATGGTACACCAGCTCTCAAACCAATTTATATTGATATTCTGTTGTGAGGCATGTGTCTCATGTCAATTTTTTGTGAAATTGCACGTAACTAGACATATTTGAAATTTTGAATTGTTTGCATGGTTAACAATCACAGTGTAAGTAGTTGCATCTGCCTTTATAGGTCATTGATAGTCACTCATCAATGATTTTAAAGTCTCTTGTTTCACTCTGCAGAAAGTTAAGAAACTGCCCTCATTTGTGCTCAGAGATATGCCATCCTGATCATTGCCCCTCTTCTGATAAGTGCTTAAAGAAGGTAATGTTCTATTATTTTTTGTTTTTTATTTTCTGAGAATTAATTAATCAGACTATGCATCACTAAGGATGATATTGTTTTTTTTCCCCATCATTGTAAAAGAAATGCAGAAGTAAACAAGCATGACAGGGTGAAAGTTATAGCGTAACTATGAGTGTCAAATTACATGGATTAATCAGACGGTTAAAAAAACCACCCCATGAACTCACATATATCCCCATGAATTGTGATCCCTCTTATTTCTCAACATGATCTCCCCTCTTCTGTGATTTTTTTTATGGACCATTTTCTTAGCAAATGATTGGATGCACCCAAATTGTAGGGTGATTACAAAGTGACCTCATATTGACAGAGGGTATTGTGTCCGCACCATACCACCCCTCTATATACATATATACATATATACACACGTATATATTATACACATGCAATATGATGTATGCCATGCTTAGATAGAAAAAAAAATGTGATTAATTAAATGTATAAAAATTCACAATCGTCACATGACGATTGGCCAGATGCCTACTTGTTAGTTGCGCATAACCTTTTCCAGTCAAGAAAAATGATAGCCACATATAATGGGTGAAGTTTGGATATGTATGATGAGAGCCTTCATGATCTTATGTGAATCTTTACATGAAAATAATAAATGGTTACTGTGTAAAATTTCTGTTATATGCACATTTTTTTTAATCAACTTATTTCTTTTATGAACAAAAATCCTGGAAGGTCACTGTTCGTTGTCCATGTCACCATTTGAAAAACGAGTGGCTATGTAAAGATGTTCAAGATGCCTACCGCAGAACTGGTCGTGATCCTAAAGATATCTTAAAAGGCCAGTTTGGGATTGGTCTTCTTCCATGCAATTTAGAATGCACTAGTAGACAGAAAGTTGTAGAATCAGAGTTACAATTGCGCAAACCAAAAGTTGAGGTAACTGTTATTTGGATTTTTTTAATACAGAAGTGATCTTTTACTTCTGTTAGATCTTATGTTATCATGATCTAAAGTTGCATCGAATATGTGCTGAATATCTCTGTCCTGAAGTTGTATATTTAGTTTAAATATCATCTTCCCTTTGGCTCTGCATACAATTTTGATGCTTCTGCTATAAACACGTTTTTACAATTTAGGTATATTTTTCAACCAGCTGGGCAGTCTTTATGATGTGTTATTGAATATTTTACTGACTTTAGGCACATATGCAGAAACTTTATAGAGTTATCTAGGAGCCTGTGTAAATGTTATGACATGTATCAATTGCTCAATTCCAATATCTTACTTTCAATTTTACAGTCGTCCATGGGGATGAAAATCTCAAAAGGATCTAGTTAGTTTTTACGCATATTTATAACATTAACAGTCATGATTCCTTACCAAGATCTGATCTGCATTATTTGATTTGTTGTTGCCTCTTCGCTCGTAGATTATATCTGACCTGTCTTCAGTTCAAAGTTCTTTTATATCATTGTTATCTATACGCATCCATAATATCTATCTGGTGCAATATTAATGTGTCATCAATCATATACATCTCCATCAGCTCAATATAACTCTGCTCAACTCATACATTTCAAACTACGATACATGATTATTTCTACATGGTCAACAAACATGTGTCCGATTTCCCATGCATGAACACATATACTAACCAGATGTTCCTTGGACGTGACAAGTCATATTGTATTGCATACTTTTTGGAGGGTAGGCAGGGGTTGGGTCGTCCGGGGCCTGCCCCAAGGTATGGAATCTAGGCAAACCTGATCCTAACCCAACCTCAGATATGGATTTTCATTTGGCTCACCATTGCACCTCAATTATACTCACAGTCTTACTTCTGTCTCACTTCTCTCTCAAGGTCAATATATATGATCAGTTTGGGTTGCTTTGACCATCAATATGCCCACAAGACCAACGGTTGAGAATTGCTAACTGTTTGATAGGTGCTTTAAGAGAATCCCGTGGTGTTCTGAGGTGGACTTTTTCAGATGGTCTTTGGAGGGATAGTTGAAGAGGTTGAACATTGAAGGGAGGGGGGGGGGGGGGGGGGGGGTGTTAAGGTGGATGGTCAGGATTCAGAGATCTGATGTTGAGAGATACTCTTGATGATTGAATAATCCACCTATCCTGGTTGGAAGTTGGAGGTGGAGATGGGTGATGGAGAGTTCCTGATCTGTGGTGTTTGTGGGAGGACCTCAATGATATGAAGTCTGTTTTTGTAGGAGAGAATGAAGAAGAGTCTTGGGAAGGAGGAAGGGATGATGGTTTTCTTGAGTTTTAATTTGGTCACTTTCTTGTGCCATGAGTTTAGACTGTTCTTGGGTGAAGGGTTTGGGTTTTAGTTATCTAGATGGGGTGATTTTTGGGTGAGATTTTGGAATTAGTGAGCAGATGGCCTGCCTCCGGTTTTTAACATATCCCAGAGCACAGCAGGACCAAAGACCAGAGTTTCGACAATCAAACCAGAGCCTTAGCCTGACCAAACCTGAGGTTATGGGCTCCGGTGGGCACAGTTATGTGCACCCCCTAGTGCTTTTGGATTCTATCATCACACACCACCTAATTTCTATTTATATGAACCATGCAGGCCTTGATGTGATCTTTTGTGACAAAAATATGTAACACACACCTACAATTATGTGTTAATAGCATTAGCATTATATAGAATTGTTGACATATTTTTATCCATTTCCTTAAATATTAGAATGCTGATCATACCAGATGGCTGGCGTTCATGACATGTTTGTACCCATATCTGGGCTTCATAAGCATTGAAAGGATGAAACTGTTCTTGCAAAGTTCATTTTTCCATAAAATGATAATGTTTTTCTCATCAGGCATGCCTGTCTTTGTTCAATTTTTCTTCTATCTCAAGATGCTTAAAGTTGCCTGAGTTATATTATGATACGATGCAATCTGTGTAAAGGCATTCTTTAATATTCAATGACAATACTATCTTTTGAGTTTGATCTTCCAGTGAGGTGTATTTTCAATCTCTTTTATTTTTTATTATGGGTTCCTTCTAGGCTGAAATTAGCGAGTTCCTTAGAAAGGGATAATGTCACAGGGACATTATATGTTCACAATTTGTAAACAACCATTTCCTCTTGCCAGTTGACTACAAGAAAATGGGATCAGAATTTTGTTAATGCAACCTTCATTTCTTTACAATGTTCATCTGCTATCATGTGCATACCTTTTTGCTTTAGAATTGTGTTCTTAAACTACACCTTTGGCTGAGTGGTGTATTTTTATCTCCTATTCTTTGGAAGACTCCTCTGACATTGGACGTTGGCCAAGTGACCAAGCGTAGGAAGAGACGAGAAAGGATACAAGAACACAAGCAAATATCGAAACTGCAGGTAAGTGCAATTCAAATCATGGGTATGTTCTTAACTAATTGTGGTACCGTGAAATTCCAACATCAGTTACTATCTTGTATTTTCATGCAGGCAATCCAGGCAATCATGTGGAAATGCCTTGTATGTGTTACTGTATTTGTGATTTTGGTTGCAATTGCTTACTACGGCTACAAAGGTCTCTTCTTGCTGTCTGATTGGATGAATGAATCCGAGAGGAGGAGATTAAACAAACTGCACCCAAGAATATAATTATTATATTAAGGAGCTTTGGAAAAGTCGGCCAACACCCTCTCTCCGTAAAGAATGATCAAGGATCAAATCATGGGGGGAACAATCTTCAAAAAAAGGAGATGAATCAATTTTGTCTACTAAAAATAATGTTATGTAGTGTGTATACTGTGGATTCTGATTGATGATTCTTTCCTTGTGTTGATGGTTGATAAATTCAAACAAGCTGTATTGAGATCTATTTGTGAAAATGCAGTCTATTTTGAAAGGTATGGTACAACTCTTTTTTTAATAAAATGTCAGCGACAGTCATTCATGTGGTTCTTTTTGTAGTCTCCAATATATTTTGATTTTTGAACAAATATCTAATGAAATATATGCCTCTACAAGATATAAAATATATGATTGTATGAATTAAATGTATACATTTTTTCCTACTCTATATTGGATTAGGCGATGGTGGTGATTGTATGTGTGAGAATTTTACCGTGGATTCCAATTCCAAGATGGTAGACTCGTTTATTCTAAATTATGATCAACTAAAGGACATGATTGCTCATGTTAAGAGACTCTAAGCCTCTGTTTGGATACAGAATAGGCCGTAGAATAATCTGGAATAAAAATAAATAAGTAATTTTTGGTATTTAGATGCAATGAATACTCTGGGATAACCTATGTCAGAATAAACTGGTCTAAAGTGATACATGAATTCTAATCAACCTTTGAAATTAAAGTTATTCCAGGTTATTCTATCTAGAGAATATGTGGGTCATACTATCAAATCAACTGTCATCATCTCTTATAAATCACATGTTAAATCAACTATTATCATTTTTTTATCTTTTATAAATCTTTATCCACACTTTATTCACATTTTATCCGAACAACAAAAACTTTATTATTACGTTTTCCATTGAGAATAATTTAAAACACAATCAAACACAAAATCATTTATTTCACTATTATATCCACTTATGACGGTATAACTATATACTCTCAGAATAAATCTTATTCTGTATTATCCACTTATGACGGTACGACGGTTTAAGAGAAATGAAAAAAACTGTGAAGAAGACATACAGAAGAGTAATGTCGTGTTGTTCTCTTACAAAACGTCGAACAAGCTTGTTGACTCCAGGAAAGGGACTTCTTTCCGGGAAAGATACACATCACATAGCACTACAGGAAATTCATTCCTGGAGGATACTCTATGATGATGTAGAGGTCAACATTGTACATCTTAATAAAGGAGTCCACTCATTCCTTTTCAGAGGAGAATGAAGAGATGATATCATCCACTGTCGAATGCATTATATATTTTATATTTTATAAAAATAAATATCTTATTAAATGAGGTATATGATTTAAAAAAAAATAAAAATATAGATAGATTGTATTTTGAACGGTAAAATAGATTCAGTGTAACATTTTTCTTGGGTTTTATACAAAGTATATAAGAACAGTCATCACATGCCAATAATGGATTTTGGGAGCAGTCCTATTAAAGTCTGTTTTGAAACACAGATTGAAAAGTAGCTTTTGGAATAAAGCTGTTTTTTAAGATGATTTAAGACTTTGACTTTTATTAGGATACTTTTTTTTTTAATTCATGAATCAATATTTGAAAGCAATTGATGTTTAACAGAGAAAGTTGCTTTTCAATTCAAAAAATCGATTCCGACAAAAAAACGTTGTTTTTGAGCTTTTCAAAACACGGATTTCGAGGGAAAAATTAAAAGGAATCCAGCTTCCGATTCTAAATAAAGCTGCCCCGTTTGGCTGCACGATTTTAGCTTTTCAGCTTTTCAAAAAGCAAAAGCTGTCCCAAACATGCAACCAAACGGGGCCTAAGGGAAATGATATATCTAACCCCGTCTGCAGCTCCCAACCGTTTTGATTTTCTTAAAATATACTCTCCTAATAAAGTATATGTATTATTGTGAATTTCAAAATACATAATTTAGACAAATCAATATGTTTTTTTCTAAAAAAAATTAAAAATTTTATTCACTGCGCTAGTGAAGTATATAGACTAAGGGTGTGTTTGTGCATAATCTCAAAGGAAAAATAAAGGAAAGTGAAGGAATTTGGGTCAAAGGGAAAGTGATGGAAAAGAAATATTTTTCTCTTTGACCAATTTATATGATGTTAGTGCCTGTTAAGGAAAGTGATGGAAAATAAAAACAGTTTTTTTGTGCTTGTGATAGAAAATGACGGAAAATCAAATATACTGTTTATGTTATCAGATAAAGTAATGAAAAATGACAAAAAAAAAAAATTATTTGTATGCTACTTTAAATATAATTTAAAAGCAACCTAACTTATCAATCAAATATTTTAAATAAATAAAATTTTGAAAGACAACCAACAAGGACATGTCACATAATAAATAAAAAAATTTAAATAAATACTTTTATTATTTATTATAAAATAATAAAATAAGAACAAAAAAAATTATTCAATATCACTAAACATTTAATATGCAAACTCAAAAATAGCAAACTCACTTTTCTTCAGGAAATTCTTTTTCCTCCTCTCATAATAAGACAAAATAATAAAGGGAAAGTGAGGGAAAATTTTTTTTCACTTTTTGTTTGACACAAACATCTGATTTTTATGTGGTCAAATGAATTTTTTTTATTTTTTCTTATTTTCCATCACTTTCTATGTAGCACAAATACACCCTAAACGTTTGTCCCACTAAAGACTTTAGGGTGCGTTTGGTTGCGCGATTGCAAAACTGATTATGCAGGAATCTGGGTTTTAAAACTGATTCTGCAGGAAGCTCACTTTCTCAGCTTTTTAAAATCACAGCTTTTGAATACTATTTGCCTGAAATCTTTGTGCAGAAAGTTGCTACAATAAAACTATTTAGTTGTACGATTATAAACGCAGCTTTCTACAACCGCAAACGCTGCACAATCACGCAACCAAACGATTTTTCACCAAATTATGAGTCTCGTTGTCGGCAAGAAATCCAAAATGGGTCCCTATGAAAAGGTGTCCCCATACACATCACACCACTTCCTGGGTGATGCATAACATGTTGATAAATAGAATTTTTTTTTGTTGGCTTTAAGCAATAACACCATATCTCACCCACCTAAAACTTGATTTTATTAAAATTAATATAATATATGAAAAGAAGCTATAATTAATACTGTGTTGAGTAGAGCTGGGAGGACGGTGAGGCAGTGAAGTTGACTAATAATAATAATAATGAGAATGCAATGTAAACCGTGTACACATAAATTGTTGGAGGTCATAACAACACAATAAATTTTACCGAAACCGATACGTACGCAAAAACACAAAGATGGATGCACTAAAAATAGACGGTGCAGTTCACATTGTAAAAATGTTCTTGATTTTTTATAGGGATTTTTAATTTTAAGACCCCACATACCATCATATTTAGTGATTGATTCCTTCCTTCTTCGTATTTAGGTTTTAGTCTCCAGATTTAAATGATAGTTCATTTTTAGTCCCTGAGAATGACCTATCCATAAATTATTTAATTTACTCTTTAGTCCCTGTGAGGGACCTATCCATGAATTATCCTTTAAATCGACGGACTAAAACCTAAATACGAAAAAGGAAAGGATCGATCATTAAATATGATGGTTTGTGGAGACTTAAAATTAAAAATCCTTTTTTTTTTATACCACATCTCACCTATTTCACCTTCCATCAGAATTTGAAGTATGAAAAAATGTGGCCGAAACAATCAAAAGAAGAATAATTGTTGGCCGGGAATCCTATGAAACACTGGAATTATATATTAGCTTCACTTGAGGTTTTTCTGCTAAATCAAATATTTAGTGGCTCATTTGATCATATAATTAAACCAAAATTAACTGTTTTCATTCTTCTAATAAATAAATAAATTAGTATAGTTAGGACTAGTGACCGATATGTGAATAAGTGATTTGGTGGACTAAATTTTTTATTAAGTGAATCCTATTGTTAATCCTGTATGGCTTGTATTTGTATATCACTATGTATGGTTTTTTTTTTTTTTAAATAATTAACAAAATGATCTAAAATTAGTTAAGAAAAATGATCTTCTAATTAACTTGGCCAAATTTCGTCATTTGCGGATGTTATAGAAGAAGAAAAATAAACCAATTGATATATGAGAATGGAAGTTAATTGAAGGCCGTTTAGATAATTATTTAAACAATACTTATTTTTCAAAAATCTCCCACATGCATATGAAGCGTTTTTTGCTTAGCTGTCATGAATTTCACTGTTAAAGAGTCATTATTAGGATAATATTATATCTTTATTGTCATTATTATTATATCTTTATTGTCATTATTGTGATATTATTAGTTTCCTAGTTTTCCTAGATTCCTTATCTGCTTTTTAGGGTTTCCTCTATGTATCTATAAATAGAGCCCTTTGGCTCCTCTAATATAATAACAAGAATTTCCTTTTCTTTATTCTAACATGGTATCAGAGCCACCTTTGAAACCCTAGATATATAAAAGTTTTTATTCCTTCCCCCCCCCTCAAATTAAGATGTTTTCATTTGGAGCGGGGGAGGACTTTTGATACCCATATTTTCTTTGATTGCTTTGTTTGCTTCTCAGGCGAACCCTATTTGTTTGTGCCGTCGTTGTTCTTTGCTCTCCGCTGTGTAATACCACCACGCCCTCCACGCGAGTCTTCCGCACGCCTTTGCTGCCGCTGACTTTGCCCCTGCGTTGCCGTCGTCGTCGCCGTCGTGCCCTTGCCGTCGCCGTCGTGCTCTTGCCGTCGCTGTTGTCGTCGTGCCCTTGCCGTCGTCGTGCCCTTGCCGTCGTCGTCGCCGTCGTGCCCTTGCCGTCGCCGTCGTGCCCTTGCCGTCGCTGTTGTCGTCGTGCCCTTGCCGTCGCCGTCGTGCCCTTGCCGTCGTCGTCGCCGTCGTGCCCTTGCCGTCGTCGTGCTCGTGTCTTTGCCGTCGTCGTGCCCGTGTCTTTGCCGTCGTCGTCGTGCCCTTGCCGTCGCCGTCGTCGTCGTGCCCTTGTCGTCGCTGTTGTCGTCGTGCCCTTGCCGTCGTCGTCGTGCCCTTGCCGTCGTCGTCGCCGTCGTGCCCTTGCCGTCGTCGTCGCCGTCGTGCCCTTGCCGTCGTCGTCGCCGTCGTGCCCTTGCCGTCGTCGTTGTCGTCGCGGTCGTGCCCTTGCCGTCGCCGTCGCCGTCGCCGTCGTGCCCTTGCCGTCGCCGTCGTGCCCTTGCCGTCGCCGTCGTGCCCTTGCCGTCGTGCCCTTGCCGTCGCCGTCGTGCCCTTGCCGTCGTGCCCTTGCCGTCGCCGTCGTGCCCTTGCCGTCGCCGTCGCCGTCGTGCCCTTGCCGTCGCCGTCGCCGTCGTGCCCTTGCCGTCGCCGTCGCCGTCGTGCCCCTGCCGTCGCCGTCGCCGTCACCGTCGTGCCGCTGACGTCGCCGTTACCGTGCCTTTGTTGCACCCCTGCCGCGCCTGCACGTGCCCCTGCTGCTCCTGCACGTGCTGTCGCCAGCCTTCGTCACCTTCTCATTTTTGTCCAAACTCTAAGGGTTCTACCTTTCAGAGTTTGGGAGGGGGTGTTAAAGAATCATTATTAGGATAATATTATATCTTTATTGTCATTATTATTATATCTGTATTGTCATTATTGTGATATTATTAGTTTCCTAGTTTTCCTAGATTCCTTATCTGTATTTTAGGGTTTCCTCTATGTATCTATAAATAGAGCCCTTTGGCTCCTCTAATATAATAACAATAATTCCCTTTTCTTTATTCTAACATTCACAAATTTTTGGATAGGCTTGGCCAGTTTATCAATACAATTAACACTTAAATCTTGAAATATCGCCCTATCTAAGCATTGGAATAGGTGCGGAATATAGTGGAATAAAAATGAATAAACCAAAAAGCCTGTTTAATTGTTTGCACGGAATAAGTGGGTATAATTATTTCATATTATGATTTATGAGTGAACAAGTTGGTATTAATATTTTAAATTTTCTATAAATCATATTATATCAAATTCTTTGTCACCGTTTCTATAAATAAGAATTATATATGTCAAATCATTCTTTCATCTTTTATTATTATTTATTCACATTTTATTAATAATTTATCAATAATCAACCAAACAATAAAATCTTTATTATAACATTTCTTAAATAAAATAACACGTTTTTTTTAAATAAAATTAGAAGTAACCTTTTGAAAGGCATCCTTGGAGAGAAGAAAATTACGTGGATGTGTGAAGCTTGTTTTTTTGTCTCATTTTACTTTGATGTTGTTACTATCACTAAAGTAGGTATACTTTTTATTTTTGTTGAAGACTTGAGAAAAGCATCTCTTGGAGAATAAGGGACACTGGTGAGGAAAGAAGAATATTATAATATTTCCAGAGTAAAAAATCCTTGTAAATTAGCATTGACCTAGACTCAAAAGTCATCAGACAGCTTAGGTTTTATTTTATATTCTTTTGTTTTATTTTGGTAAAAATTATACAGCTTAATTGATATATCAAAACATATTTCCATGTGTCTTCTTAATTCTTATGACCAAGCTGTGATTCAAAATCAGGCCCCATTTAGATCTATGGTGCAGTGGTGGGAAGCCATAAAGAATGTTACTGCATATCCAAACGTTCAGAGTCATACTGCTATCATGACCCATTATTGAAGAGGGAATAACAATTATGTGATTTGATACAGAGAAATTTTATTAGAAATAAAAAACACACAAATAATTAAGTGAATATTTAACTAAAGACCCCTTTTCATATGTGAAGGGAAGTCTACCCAAGATACAAAGTTGGAGGAGCTTTAAGAATAGCTAGCTTTCCATGAGAATCTATTTTCAAACACAGTTTTTTTTTTTTTTTATATCGAAGGGACCCTCATGGTCAAACTAGAAAGATGAAATTCACATAAAATTTGGTTTGATATAAAATAAGACTCATTTTCAAGTTAATTCATAGAACATGTACTTGAGAGAAAAAAAAGTTAGGAGAAGGAAACTTCTTTTTTTTTTTTTAATAATCACGCTATTATTCTAAACCCTCCTAGTCAACCCCACAAGATTAAAAAATAAAATTCAAATTTCCTTTAATCACTTTTTGGAAAAAAATGTTTTTCTTTGAAATTATTAACAAATAGGCCGTGCTGCACTTGCTTTCTTCTTCAATGAATTTAATGTTAGGGTATGTATGCCCAATCACTGAAGCGATCATCAATGTATCTTTGTGGGGGTGTAATTGATGCATAATAATCAATCATCTAATAATTATTCCTCAAAGTTTGAAAAACTACAAAAGCATGCACCCACCATGACTGTTTCTCTGTAGAATTGGTCAATATTCAATTGCCAAGTCAAAGTTTGTTCTGGCCATCTGTTTCTCATCCAGAACCTATGTCAAATAAATCCAACACCATCTTTTAACAGGGACTGTACTTGAAAAAGAATTTGGAACAAATTTTTCTTTTGAAAATACTGAAGAATACGTAAGTTATATTTTATAACTGAATAATATGCTTGCAATGAAAATGATATGTTCAGCACTGTGTACAATCCATAGTCCTCATCAATTTTTTTTTAAAAAAATACACATTTGTATATTTAATACATACTATTATAAAAAATTAAGTATACTCCAAGATACATTAGCATACATTTTTTCTTTGATTTTCACCACTGTGATAATGTAGTATATCCAGCTTTATTGCAAATCTTAGTGTATAAGAGCATCTCCAATTGATATATTAGCTAAACAAGATATTAAAGTGTCATGTCAGCACTTTATACCTCAACTACACGCTCATTTACTACATCCCTATTTAGTTGGTTGTTGTTGCTCCAATGGACCAGCTAAATAAACCACTCAACATAATAATGAGCCCCACCTTTCCACCACTCAACCTCCTAAATGTATTTTTTTAAATTCTTTAAAGAGAATTATCACGTGAGACCCACATTCAGTTAGCTTGAAAGATAACACCCGACACGTGAGGCTCACATTTAACTCCTTTTTAACATCTCAAGTAGAGCAATATTTTTACATGTTATGTAACAACATGACACTAATATGTTAATTAATATATCCATTGAAGATGTTCTAAACGGTTAAGAGATGTCTCTAGACTACAGACAAGTTCTTAAAACGGACGAAGTGTATCAACACTCAAAACATAACATCTTAAAGCTACCTAAAACGCTGCCTCAGTTACAAAAACACACTCACCAACTTGCCATTCAAAATGTCCCCGCACGCTTTGCCGTGGTGGATGGAACACCAACCCCACTTCGAGAAGGTCGTGCAATCGATTCTTGCAATGCATGAGTACAAAAAAAAAGAAAGAAATGTAGTCCCTCTAGAACTGGTTTTTATGGGTCTTTTGACCCACTGTCAGTTTTGTGTCTTTTTTGTCTAATAAGTTTCAGCTCGTTAAATCCGTATGTGATGATCTGCTCTGGATAATACAAAAAAAAAAAAAAAAAAATTCCACTCAAAATAAAAATCAAAACTAAAGAACAACAACATGTCCACAAAATTTTGTATGTTGGTTTTCGCCACTCTCCAATCAATTATACACACAAGCACATGAATTTTTTTTTAAAAAAGAACTACTTCAAAATAAACATTAAAACCAAAAAGAATTCCAATCTTCAATCTCTTTCGTATCAAATTCACTGTATGCAAAAAAAAAAAAAAAATTCAATCAATCCGAACCTAAAGAGATGTTATTACTGGAGATGCTCCCATGGCTATCCTCGCACAACGAGATCGCCCTCTCGAGATTCGCGACGACATCCGCCATGCTCGGCCGATCCTTCCCCTCCAAACTCACGCAATGCAAAGCCACATACGCCACCAGCTCCACCGCCTCCGCCTCACTCGGCCCAGGCGGGCCGACCCGCGGGTCCAAGACCCTCCCCACCTCCCCCTCCCCGATCCTCGGCACCGCGTAATCAACCAAACTCATCGCCTCCGCCTCGCCCTCCTTAAATATGGCGCGCCTCCCCGTCAGCACCTCAAGCAACACAACCCCGAACCCATACACGTCGCTCTTCGCCGTCAAGTGGTGCAGCCCGTAGTACTCCGGGTCCATGTACCCGACCGTCCCCGCCGCCTTCATCGACAGGTTCTCCCCCTCCAAAGACAACCCGAAGTCGGACACCCTCGCCGTCCAATTCGAATCAAGTAGTATGTTCGAAGATTTGATGTCGCGGTGGATGATCGGCGGCACCGCGTAGTTGTGCAGGTACTCGATTCCCCGCGCCGCGTCGAGGCAGACTCTGATCCTCGTCTTCCACGATTCGAGTTTTCCATTCGAGTTGTGGAGGTGGTTGTAGAGCGCGCCGTTCTTCATGTACTCGTAGACGAGGAGACGTTCCTCTTCTTCTTCGCAGAACCCGACGAGCCCCACCAAGTGCTTGTGGTGGAGGCGCGAGAGGAAGGCGAGCTCGGATTGGAAGGCGTTCTCCTTCTCTTGGAGTCTCTTCGTCGTCCTCTCGCCCCGCTTGATCGCCACCTCCCGCCCGTCCTCCAGTTTCCCCTTGTACACCGTCCCGAAGCTCCCCGCGCCGATGCGGTTCTCCGGAGAGAAGTTCTCTGTTGCTTTTGCGAGCTCCGCGAACGTGAACTCCTCCGCGACGCGGTCCGGGTGGGATGTGCCGCTCCTCTGCCGCCGCATCGCGCGCGAGCTCTGGCGGTGGAAGATGGACGAGCGTGACCGGGTCCGGGAGTTGGAAGGGGAGCCACCGATGGGGGGCATGGCCGGGTCGGACGCGGCGGCGGCGGCGGGGGCGATGGTTGGTTGGACTGAATTGTGTATCTTCTTCTGCGCGCACACCCCGATCCATAGACAGTAGACGATGGAGCAGAGTCCGAGGACCGCCCCGACCGAACCCACGATCGCGAATGCGAACAATGCTTTGCTTGGCTTCCGATGCGACGAAGACGAAGACGAAGACGATGGTGGAGATGACGGTGGAGCTTCGTCGCAACGTTGACAGATGAATCTGGAGCCCGTGCAGAGGCTTTGCGAGTCGGGGAAGACGCCGCAACCGCTGCACGACGAAGCGTTCGAAACGCATGCGCCCGGAATTATCTTCGGCAGTGGCAGCGAAACCGCGTTTGAAACGTCCCAACAAATCACTGAAAGATTGGCTGCTATTACTCCGCAGACGCGATTCGCACCCGCGACGATCAATTCGAAGGAAGTCCCATTCAAAGCGCTGTTGAATCGAAATCCATCTCCCCAACACACGACGGTTCCGTTGGACCTCCGCAAAGCGCAGCTGTGATTCGCCCCCAACGCGAGCCGCGAAAGCTCGAACGCCGGAGCCGAAGGTGCGTTTAATTGGCCCGAATCGTTGTTGCCGCCACTGCAAATGATCAGCCCCGATAGGCGATCGACGCCGCAGACGTGCGAGTCCCCGGCGACCAGTTCCGAAACGGAGACATTCGCGAACCCTCTCTCGATCACGCCCCCGATTTCGCCCCCCCAGCACTTGACGGAGCTGTTGCTGATGGTGACCCCGCACGAGAACCCCCGGCCGGAGGTGATCGACCGGAACGTCCCCGAACGGACGACGGCGGGGAAGAGACCACGCTGACCCCTCCAGCAGTGGACGACGCCCGACCCGTTGTCCTCGATCGCGCACACGTGGTCGTCCCCGACCGCCGGATCCCTCAATCCGACGGCGGCGGCGGCGGCGGAGGAGGAGAAGTCCGCGTTGTAGATCCGCTTCCGAGCGTAGGTGGTGGAGCTCCAGCAGAAGAGTCTGAGGCCGCCGGACCTGACGCCGCAGAAGAAGTTCCGGCCGCCGGATAGGGAGTCGAAGGGGACGGCGGGGAGGATGGGAGTGCTGCCGCCGGGGGAGCAGGAGATGGTCTGGGGGGAGTTTCCGGCGGAGATGCCGCAGACGGTGTTGGTACCAGAGACGACGGCGAGGGTGGAGGCGGAGCCGAGGGCGTCGGCGGAGGAGAAGAGGAGGAGGAGGAGGAGGAGGGAGGCGGCGGCGGCGGCGGGGTTAGGAGGCATTTGGCGGCGGTGAGGAGGGGTTGCGGTGAGTGAGGTGCATTTGTGGAAGTTGAGTTGCGTGAGAACGCGTTCGTCGACTGATCAACTCTGACGACTTCGCGGACTCTTTTTGGTCGAGAAAGCTGAAATGCGTTTTTGTCATTATGAATATAGGCCCCCTAAAAGATTGGGAATATCCTTATGGACCCCTGATTTTTATTATGGTTAAGAAGCGTCTAGCCAACCTGAGTTGAATTATCATCTATTTCTAAAGAATATTTGTGGGATGTTCCATACTCAACAGTAGCTTAAAAATATATATTCATGTAACCTCTTGATGTTTAAAAAAAAATTCAAAAAGATCCCTATAAATAACCAAAATACCCCTGTGTATGCATTTGAGGCCATGGAGGACTGTAGAGGAGAGGATTCAACTTGTTTTTGATGAAAAAAAGAGTAATTTTGATAAATAAAAAAACCATGGATAATATGGCGTGAAACAGACGGGGTAATATGACTAATTTAACTACACCACAATTGCATACGGTTAACGATAGGGGTGGATAAACTAAAGCTATAAAATAAGGGGGTTTTTGAAAAAATGAGGGGCTGATGATGTATATTCTCAATATTTGAGGGGGCTATATGCATTTTTCCCCATATATTATTTATAAAATTGAAGAAAAAGTATTCTACTTTTCAACTTTGACAAATAAAACAAATATAAATAAACTGAATGCACATTGTTTTTTTTATAAAAAAAATCCATGTACATTATACACTATTGTACTTTTCAAAATTGAGCATTTATAAGATTGTAAAATTATAAAACTTCAGATTAACTTTTTAAATAGCCTTCAGTGGTTAGGATTCAGAATATCTGTTTGGAGGGTTATAAAAATAGCATGCACAATAAATTAATCCACATTTATTTGTTCGATCCACCGCAAGCAGACCCTAGTGAAATGTATAATCACGGTGACCGTATTTAATGAATTTTAAGACAATCTCCACACGTGCATCCCATTAAAGATTGATATGAATGAAGTTCTTGATCGTTATCACTATTTCTATATCTGGGGATCTAAAAAAATGTTATCTACAGTGCATGAATGAATGGTTGGTGTCAAGTGCATTCATCTCATTCACAGGACCTGAGTTTTCACTATTTTGGTCAAAAGACTTCAGCTAGACTTTCAATTATTTGAAAAGTAAAATGATCGTCATATATTGGATTATCAAAAAGTCCGGTTTCGTAGACCCTGTAAGTAGACCCTATAAGTCTTATGACATGGTATATATTGAATTATCAAAAATACACTTTAAGTGTGTTTGTTAATATTCACCATAATTAATAGAGTAATTAAGAAAATAGGACATTAATTTATTTCTAGAATCACCCGTTTGGGCATTTAAATCTGTTTTTTTTTTCTTCTTTTTTTGAATTTCAATATTTGAATCGTCCATTCATTTTTGTAGAAATTTTTTTTTCAGGTTGTTCATAATTTGTTCTAATAATTAGTTATATTTGCTGAAGAGTTATTCTCAATCAGTTACATTTCAATCGACTCTTAATATGATCTTAGTGGAACTATGAGTCATTTTATTCCATTTTTAGTAACTTCTTAAATGAAATTAATGCAAACAGTTAATACTGCCTTCTTTGGAACCGTGCGTGGGGGGGCATTCAATTGCAATTTTTTTTCTTTTTTGACTATATCACATTTGAACACTCATAATTGAATCAACAACTTCCTTTTATGGTAATTTTTTTTTTTTAAAAAAAAAATTGAGATTGCAATTGGATTTGATTTTTTGGACAACTCTTTTAAGCGTCTAATCTGATCGAAAAAAAAAAAGAACAGTTCGATTCAGGTGTGGTGTGTGTTTTATTGTATATTTTTCAATTGTTTCATTTTTTAATGTTAATTGTGGTTGTTTTTTATGTCAAATGTGGTTTTCAATACTATATATCCATTGTTTAACATTTGAATGTCACTTACATATGCATACCTATGTAACAGAGAATGTAACTAACTATTATATGAATATTTGTATTGAATTTTGTAACTAGCTTCATGGATTTGTTAATGTAACCAACTTATTATATAGATTTTGTATTTTAACCCAAGTTATATTCGCAAATTTTTTCTTGAATCTGCTATTTGATATTAAATATGGCAGCCTTTGATGTGACTTTTGTTTACAGTTTTTTCTTTGAATCTGGTGTTCGATGTTAAATATGTTTTTTTTTTGGAGGATTTTATAGTATTTTGATATTATATTGACATATGGTTGTGTTACATTTTTAAACTAATATGAACCTTTATGCATTATTTGTGTAATATATTTTAAAACTAAGTTATATTTATAAAATGTAACTGACTTTTTTTTATCTGATCTTAGTGTTTCGTTAAAAGTCAGTTACATTAATCAAAAAGTGGATATGAAGGTCGAAAAAGATGGAACCCAGAGGAGGATTGAAAAGGTAGTCGAGCCATCTCTTATACGATAGAAAGCGACGAAAAGAATCCAATACTGGTAACGCTATTCGTCTAAAATGAGCAGGTCAGCCGAAATGATTTTTTTAAATTGTTGATTTTTAAAAAAAAACGGTTGCTAATTTTTTTGAGATGTGTTAGGGAGGAGAAACCGTACACAAAGTAAGATTTGACACGTGAACGTGTGATTTAAATAAGAATAATTTGATACTTTATTTTTTTTACTCTTTTGTTAAAGTCAACTAGGCAGTCAATAAAAATATGAGTAGGCTTATATAATAGAGTCTGTGTAACATATCATTTATATCCACTTCTCATTTGTATTTGAAAAAAATATAAATTTATTTAATATTGAATTTAATATTGGATTATCTGATATGATTTAAAAACAAATACAATAATGTACATACATACATACATATACAAGAGATTAAGAAAGATACAAATATCTTTTTAAATTCATTTTAAAAAAAAAATTAGCACATTTTAATGTATACTTCATTTTTTATAACTACTAAAAAAATAAAATCGATGAGCATTAAAAACGTGGCTAACATATCATTTTCCCATTGTACTACTATTATTCAACATATGGTGGTAGAATCTCAAACTTTATTTTAATTAAAAAGAATGTACAATCAACTCTACTTCCCCACTCTCCACCACATAGGGCACTGCAGGTACTCCACTACAAGACATGGTAGCTCCCTTTATCAGAGAGCTACTTGTTCATGTTTCTCCATCAGTAAGCACAAAAAGCTTGAATTCGATTTGGACTTTCAAAGAGTTAAAACTGAATGAACAATCCATTTGACCATTCTGACATCCTGCTATACAATCATGTAGATATGTGATTTCAATTCACAACCATTACCACACTAGATCCCTCAATTACACAAACTCAAGCCTACAAAAATTCTCAGCACTCATGCTGCGAACAGATCCCTTATCGACTCTTATCACCAATCGAAGGCATCAAAACTATCACATTCACGAGGTTCATCAGTTACAATAGCAAAAGATAGGGTAGCAGAAATAGTGTCATATTGATGATGTCAGTAAAAATCCAATGTCCCGGAGATTGTGACTGGCGGATCGATCTCTATGCGTATTGCCTTGCCTTCTAAAAGCAACTGTGGAAGCATGTTGGCTTCCTTGGCTGAAGTACCTTCTCCGGTCCAAATTGTAACATGAGGCCACTGGTTCTTTGAACTAATCTTTTCGTCATTTATGGCACCTAATTTGGCTTCAAATGCTGCCAACTTATCGGAGAAGACCAGGGCTGTGAGATCGACTGGTACATTCTGTTGGGCGAAAACGCCATAACTGGCTACTGCTGTTACACCGTGAGCTCTCTTATGAGCCAACGTTATGTGGGCCCTGTTTAGCTTGCTCTCCACATCCTTGTCTTTCAGGAAATCTCTAGCTCCAGGAATTTTCTCAGCCAGCTGTTTTGATCACATGGTTAAAAAAAAAATGATGGGTGATTTTTTTTTCTTCCAAATAATGCAACAGGAATACTTCTTCTTTCTTGCTAGCTGGCCAGGTAGATAAAAATCATTTTGGATAATTATGTTAAATTTTTTTTGAATATCAAAGCATAATATGCATTTCCATGCTTAATCAAGGTACATATGGTATGGGATAAATGAGAATTTAAATGAGCATATTACCTCGTTGAGGAGGCTCTTAATTCCGACAATTGGTAATGAGATGGCGGCGAATGTGATGTTTCCAAACTTCCTCTTCTCAGTACTGGGAATCGTGTACTCTCCTTTCGCCACTTTTTTCAATTGCTCTTGCACATCTTTAACTGCAAAATCAAATGGCACCTGGAAACAACACAAAAATTGCAGAGCCTCTGAAGACGGTGCATATACAAAGGATAAAGACTAAAGTAGACAAACTGCTGCAACGAGGAAGAATTTACAGTTTTGAGTAGTTTGTTGTAGTAGGCCAGATCTGTTTATCATTGAAGAGTAGACAAGGAAAGAAAATTGGGTTCTGGGTGTTGCCTGGTCCAGCATTTAGTTTTATATTAATCATCGGAACCAAATTGGATCATCATTTTGAAGCTTTAAGTTTGTCTATAATGGGGAAAGAAGAATTCGGTCTCCCTATGGTCCCTACTAAGTGCTAATACAGGATCTTCAACCAATGCCTGTATCGAGTTTGACTTTCCTGTGAGTCGTTAGATCAGGCTTCTCATTTCCTGGAGTAATTGGAATTTCTTAAAAGGGATGATCTTAGGTTAGACATCATCGAGTCAGTATTGGATATCACTCTCTAGATTGAGGGTTTGAATTCTTACTTAGTTGGACATATGTTCATGATAAGGAAAAAGAAATTTCAATCTTTCTACAAGCTCTATACTAAGGATAGAAGTATAGGATGTTCTTTGCTTATAAATCGGGAGAGCCAAATGTCTCTGTACGAGCCCCAAGTGTTCAAGATTCCTGCAACTGTTATTGGGGAAAAAAAAGTGTTAAATCTATCTTATTCTTGGTTGCGACTTCAACCTCCGATCACTGATTCAATTGGGATGTCAACCATTCCCCACATGAAGTCTATAAAACACATGGGGTTGCAAAAAATCACCATTTCCTCTTGTTTTCATGTGCTTGTTCCCCTTAAATCTTGATCTGAGCACTTCCATGCTACAAAAGTCACTCGTATTGAGTAAAACTACGTGCCTAACATTATTAAACGCTGTCTGTGAGACGTGTATCTTTGATGGTGGGTGATAAGATGGCAGTTTGATATATTAAAAAAAATTCAAAACCAGAACTACTCCCTAATGTGTGAACTATAAATTTAAAAAAGATGAATGCATCAAGTAGAAACCATGCACATTTACATTCATCTGGCAACATTATATTGTGGGTTTCTTTATTAACTTCTTTCAATAATTAAGACTACCCTTTGATAGCATAAAAATGATACCGGACTGCATATTGAAGAGAATGATATCATTATTGTCCTTAATACGAAAGAGTGCACTTCATATATTGAAGATAAATATCTGGCAACATTATACTGTGGGTTTCTTTATTAACTTCTTTAGATAATTAAGTGTACCCATTGATAGCATAAAAATGATACCAGACTGCATATCGAAGAGAATAATATCATTATTGTCCTTAATATGAAAGGGTGAAACTTAAACATATTGAAGAGAAATAGCTGCACTTATATAATCAATCAAGCTAATAAAAATGATCTATTATAGTCTTCTTGTGATTCCATCCACCCCAGGCAAAAGCCCGACGGGAGGAGAACACATGAAAAGAGTACAGCTTCTTTCAATTCAAACTAGCATATTGAATGATTAATCTACAAGAATAACCATGACCAAAAAATTTCTCCCTTTTATTATTATTGTTGATTCATTAATCTCCACCTAAAAATTGGTGCATGTGAAATGAAAATTATATGAATGGACTTAATATGATATTCCAAGGGGAAAATAAGCTGTAAACAGGAAATCAGAAAGAAATATACCTGAATAGAGTTAAGATACTCAGCATTTGCAAATATGATCTCTCGCAACCGCTTCTCCCATTGAGCCCACTCCCTAGCATATGTGCCTTTGGAAGGTTCTGATCTAAATAAAGTAATAAAAAGTTACTCTGATAAGATAATGTCAAAATAAGCAGTATTTTGCAGTATTAAGGAGAAAAGGACATTGTTGATTGGGTGCGAACAAAGCATAAGTGCGATGCAAACTGATGTGTGGCAGAGGTTAGGATGACTAAGAGAAAGAGATCAGTTAATGTATACAAGTTTTTCAAGAGATGTCCATCTAAATTCTATAGGAGCATTTTTGTGAGACGTAGGTTTTCCAAAATGATGAATTGCGTTTTGCCTTTCTAAAAAGAACCATGTAAATACTAGGATATGTTCAGTAAATTTTATTATATTTTGAGGCTTGTATGAGGTGTTGGAAAAGATTAAGGGCAGCAAGGACATTTTAGAAAAATAAAAAAAATTGTGTGCATGCCAGTTGTGGAAGCCGAAGGATTTCACTGATCAGACTGCACATTCAGAAAAGGTTTATTGCATCGTAGGAATTTATCTGACAACATTGATTGTGAGGTGCTTGCGATGAGCCCTGCTATTCCAGTTATATGGTAGATATATAACACCATAATGAGATTGACACACAGAGATTTTTTTAAAATTGTTGAACAGGAAAAGTAACATAAGATGACTTTTAATATACCTTCCATGTCTGTTAGTATGAAGCTTGTAAAGATTTCTTCCTTCTTCTAGTATAGCTTTCACTGGATCAGGTAATGGATTCCTGGAACAAACAATATAAATAATAATAAGATCTCTATTGGTGATGAAAACAGGTCTGTAAGCTACGTAAGCAACAATAATATGGCGCCCAAAAACTCAATTCATCTGTGGCAATGGATTCCAGGACTAAAGAAATCCAGATTTGATGCAGATAGAGCAAAGATTGATGCAGAAGATAGATGAAGGGTGAACGAAGTGAACTGACACTTGGATCCAATTAAGTTTAAACGCATCCAAACAAATGCCTGATCTAAAGTTTGAAAGTAAAGTCTCCAAAGTAAACAAAAAGCACCATCTTGAACCATCCATCGTGATCTATGTTCTGAACCTTGCATGACCTGTGCGAGTAATGTTATATTTAGCGGGAGTGTGTGTTCTGATATACAGTTTGCGTGTGGCTGGGGTACTACACAAAGTATATGCGGTATGCGGGAGTATACGTGGTTCTGTAATTTTTTATTAATAAAAATTAAAAAATGAATGATTCTATAATGATGATTTATAAACAAGAGTTAACAAGATAAATTTTAACATATAAACGTAAGTTACATGATTATATCAATGCAATACATTTTTAATTCATTATTTCAAACAATGATACAATTGTGCACGTGAGAGAGAAAGAGAGGAACTGAGTCGCTGAGTCTCTTTCATCTGGATTGATCGTGATAAGGCCTGGCTTATGCAAACCTTATGTACATGATGTGGAGGTTCTCATACATACAGACAAAAAGAACCACTACTTATCCTCCACATATTCATGACTGGTGATGGTGGTGGTGGTGATTAAACTAATAACAAAACATAACCCCTAAGTCCAAGTGCCACATGATAAGTCCAAGTACCACATGAGGTATTCACACCTGGAGGCAAAGTCATTTAGTAAATCCTCTCACGATGCCCCCAACAAGTCAAAACAAGCCTCCTTTGGAACCAGAGATTGAGAAACAGAGGGGTGAATACGGGACTCGGAGTTCAGGCGTGAATGAGGACGGATGGTGGAGAGATGAAGGAGAGAACGGCTTACTCAGGTGGTGCCAGAGGTTGATCTTTGGTGGAGGTCAGTGGTCGAAGGAGGAGCAGATCGTTGCGATGGTTGGTGACCAAAGGGGAGGAGCAGGTCGAAGGGGAGGAGGATAGGGGAGGTCGATTTGTCGAAAGGGAGTGTTAGAGCCGGCTAGTCGAGAGAAGACTCCCCCGTTTTTTTTTTTTTTGTAACCCGTTTAACTTTTACAAAATAAAACAAAAAGTCCTACTCGACCCGTTTAAATTTACTAAACTCATGCGCCCGCTTAAGCGGCGTTGGACCACCTATGCAAGTGTTGTTCGCATATCCCCGCTTTCTGGCCTACACGGTTTGGTAGGCATAGCAAACCGCATATGCGGCCGCATAGAGCGCATATCAGAACAATGGGCACACATGCTAAGTCTATGTTTGGGACTATATAATCTCTTGTTTCATGAATTTCTTTAAATAATAGTGGGGAGAAATTTTTGGACAACCAAAAAATCAAAGAGGCAAACCAGCTTCCTCTCTTTTCCTCTCTCTCTCTCTCTCTGTGAAAATGATAGGCAACCTATCCCAACTTCATTAAGAGAAGTGCTCAAATTCAAAGGTACAAGTAAGAAGAAAAAAAAAACCCGACAAAGGCATAATGGAAGAGGTATCTACACACGCTAACCCCAAAAACACTTTCTCCTGACTGATTACCCTTGAATTACAATTTGCCCTCCCATCAATGTCACACTTAAAAGCCCCAGCGCAAGATACTCCCCAATCTTTAATGAACTGCAACAAAGATTCCCATATATTTTGCACAAGAGATAAGCCAACTTCCTTAGATGGTAACACAAATATGTGCTTCAGATAGTACAACAAGGTACATTTTTTGCACATAAAGTATAAAACACTTCATTAAAGTTTGTTTCTTTTGCCAAAGTGACATTAATATGTAGAGAGAGACGTATAATTTTGGAATAAGTGTCTTCCAATAGCAACCTTATACAACACAAACATGCAATAAGACTAGCTAGTGCAGATTAATTTAGATATCAGAAGAATTCTATGAATGCAAAAAAAAAGAGGGTTGTTACACAGTCTGCATGGACAGTCCATAAACCTCCATAGCCGTCTAGCGAGGTTAGGTTTATACCTTCTTAGATGAGGTATATACCTCGTTAAATTTTTTTACATTTGTTGACATTCAATTCGAAATAGAGCAATATACACTTTTCAAAGCATATACTCATTAGATGATGTTCACTATTTTTAAAAAATCAAGACGTGCGGACAGTCCGCATGATATTCCCTAACACTATTTTAAAATAAGCTCCAAAAAAATGTTATTGAGAGCATATATTCACCTATCAGACTTGAGCAAAGGCATCTTGATCAAAGCCCCAAAACGTTCAAGCAGTTCACTCTCAAATTCTCTACGATTCTGCAATCGTTTCCAATGAATAGAACTAAAATTATAGGCAACAAATAATGTGATAAAGTTGATGAAATGTTTTGTAATACATCAATGCGAAACCTGTTTCAGGAAAAAAACACCTCAAAATTCTAAAAGAAAGACAAGCACCAAATACATACCTTGCCCTCATAAAGATTATAAAACATTAACAGAACATAACCAGCATTTGGAGATGACTTGTCAAGACTACCCTTGAAATTTTATACGAGACAAAGAACCAAGAATTAACATCCTATTATACATATTATGTACAAAACTGCTTGCAAATATGATAAGATAAACATAAAAAGGAGAAAATACCGGATGATTGACACGTTGGATGACACGAAAAATGAAAACAGCCAATGCATCAAGTGAAAATGGGTTGGAATCAGTTCCTGCCAATGCAAAATGAGATATCAAATAACAAAAAATGTTGCCCTTATCACACGATACAAAGAATTAGCTGTATTAAATAAGTGATGCTCCGCATTTCCACTGGAACAAAACATGTGAAGTGCAGGAGGATTTTGCGAGTCCCAGGGCTGATTCATAATAACTGCAGGGTGATTTAATCAACAGCTCTACATCACTAACTTCAAAATTTACTTAAATGTGCCACACCCAACCCCAACTGCCATAATAAAATCAGAAGTTGAAAATAAAAAAATCTACTGAATTACGTATGTAACATTATAGAGTAGAAGTTTTCTCATCATTAGGTATTTATTTAATTTAAATAACTTAAAGGAAATTGAGAAACTTGAGCACATCAAAGCATCTAAAGAGAGCCAAGTAGAGAAATGGATATAGATATTCAGACACAAATGAGTACATAGCTTGATTGAGATGGACTATTGACCTTCAGAGTCAGGAACGACAGGAACGGCAGATGCCCTTGTTTTTAGGCACATGTCTTCAATCTGGCATGATTATACATCAGAAACTAGAGAAAGGAAAGGTGTATGATAACAATAATGGAGAAACTGCAACATACAAAAAGGACAACATATAACCTGTTTCCAAACTTCTTCATTTGGTGCATTTTTGTCTGCAAGGGTTATGGCATATGGTTTTTTCCGGCGTTCATCAGCAATCTTCTGCCAATACCTTCCTGGAAAGAGAAGTTAGAAGATATATTGAGAATATAAATCAATAGTGCCTCATGAATCAAATTCATTCTGTGAAAGAAATATTAAATTATTTTTTATCAATCATTCAATAAAAGGAAAACGATCAATAAAGAGTCCAATTTTTCTCTATATAAAAAAATTTAAAAAAAATAAAAACTAACATAAGTTTAAGCAAATCCTTGGTCAATTTTTCTTTCAACTTCGGGCATAAGTTCAAAGATGATGTCAAACCATTGCAAGGTCACTTAGAATGCATGCAGTTATATTGCACTATAAAGGATAAGCTGAAAAACCTTTAGCCACCCCTTCTGGTGTAAGCTAGCGAAGTATTGAATATGATGTTCAAAATGACTTTAATGTACAAAACAATTATGAACTATGCAAAGAATCACTTTCATGTGAATCCAGATAGTTGAGAAAACAACTTATACTTCCAACCACTTGCCGCCCTCGATAAATGAACAACAACAAATAAGTGAAAAGGAAATATTCTTTACAAGATAAACTACATAGTGATACTCTTCCACCTTTGACAGGGAAAGCCAATTAAGCGTCCAAGTTCAGTGCATGCAACTCCAGTTTGTAAAGCAATGCTCTACAAACAAATCTGCTCATCAGTACACATCATCTTCTTGGGGAAAAGTCTAAAGGAGGAACTCACTGACCAGGTGAAACGACTAGCTTCCTAATGAGATATTGCAATCCTACCGCTGGAGCATTCTTTAGGTGTCCTGGCAGCCACCATTAGAAGGGTGGTACAAATCGAACTCCGACAGGTCATTAGCAAAGGACAGAGCAGGATATGGTGGGCTAGTTCAGAACAGCGAGGGTCAATCTCTTTGTGCCGTGGCGGTGCAGGACAAACTCCTCTCATCCATCAATGTTCTTGAATATAAAGCCATCCTTGAAGGACCACGTATCTGCAAAAAGTTGGGCATACACTCCATCTACCTCGAGAGTGACTCATCCACTACGGTGGCTTGGGTTCAAGGGAAAGGCTGCTTACCATGGCGAATCTTGCGTGCACACAATGAATTAGGTGCTATTCTCTCTTCCCTTACTCAATGGCAAGTTTCACATGTCTTTCGGGAAGGAAACCAAGCAGTTGATTACTTAGCATGCTGAGAATGACTCCAGGCAATACTTATCTCCTCCCAGACCAGTTTGATGGAACGCTGCAGCACATCCTAGCTAAGGATGTGTCCGACAAAAATTACATTAGATCCAACAAGCGCTAACTCCTCTAGGCTAGCTCTGTTCGAAAACTTGTTGAAGGGATGTAGTCTCACTAGTCGCGGCTTCCCTCCTTTGGCGGTTTTTGTTTTCATTTTAAGCCTAAACACTTATATAAATTTTGCATTTTCACCTGTGTAACTTTTTGAATGTAACTACTCAATCATAGCAATACAAATTCCTTTTTACCCACCACGAAAAGAAAAAAAAAAAAACTCCAGTGTGATTGCATGCTGAGACATGGATGAGCAAGGAAAACTGGATAGTCGTAAGTCCTAGAGATTAGTAAATGACCAGATAGGGGGAAGATCAGATGAGCAGATATACATGGTCAAAACTAATGAATCTCACTATCACAGTTTCACTTGAAGAAATTATGACTTGTTATAGACTATCAATAAACATGAAGTCAGAAATTATTGCAGAGAATCCAAATATATGTTAGAAGGGCATGAAGCACAGGTATATGGCACTGACTAACATTTCATTAAAAACTATGATGTGAAACATAGATGTACTACTTTGGATGATGATACAAGAACTAAAAGGTAAATTTTCCCAGCAATAGTGGTAAATCAGCATCTCCCATTCAGAAATGGTTCCTAACACTTATTGTATTTGATCTCTGCAGTTGCGTCACATGGACTCAAAGAAGGGCCTACTCTTAACATCTTCGGATCACGGTTCAAGAATAAAAAATAGATGAGAAGAACCGATGAACAAAGAAGAAGAAGAAGAAAAAGGAGATCCATTAACCTTTAATCAGATCTCCCATCAAGCTATATACAGGACGATCATCTCCAAGTCCACCGGGATTACTTAATATTTCTTTGCAGAGTGCAGATTTGGCACAACCAGGTATACCTGAAAAAATAGAGCATAAGGATTAAATCAGTTAAACAAAAACAGCTGCATGGGGGATGCAAAGCAAGAAAGAGTTACAGGTAATAGGGGAATGGCATACTTGCTAAATAGAAAATGATGATTTTTTAAAATCTAATCCTCAAATTAAGATCTGCATAACATTTTGGAAAAATCTTTTTGATCAAATACCCCTACATGTATCTGACTTTAAAAATATTGATCATTAGCAGAATATTGTGTGTTGGATAAGTTGGAGTATCAATGCAAAGCAAAAATTACACATATTCAATCACTTTGGCAGTCATTATAGATAAGCTTAATATTCTAGATGTGACTAATACTATAAATAATAGATAACCTGAACGGATTAAAAATTATTCGTTAAGGGGCAGAAACAGTAATAACAATAAGAAAGCTAGCAAATCTGTTAACCAAGGGCATAAATGAAAAATGAAGCACCTGATTGCCGTAAATTACTAAAGACAATAAAAGAGATAAGAGAATGCTAAGAAAATAAATTGCAATCTGCATGCATATGGAAGCAGTGTACAGGGAAGGTCAGGAATGGCTTCATAATATATCAACATCCTACCTATCATAGTGGAGCTTCTTAATTACTCATGACTAGTTAGAGAAAACCTATTTAAAATCAGGACAGTTTATAACCCATCGTTTGTGTCTCACTGTTTTATTACCGCAGATATGATCAATATAACATTAATAAAGGCAGAAGAAAGATCTGGGATAAGGCAAGCACCAGGGAAAAATACAATAAGACCCTCAGCCTTTGGAACTGAATCCCTAGCAACAGCATCATAGGAACTAGGCAATTCTTCTTCACGATCAAGATCACCCTCTTCATCCATACCCCCCTCAACAATAGCCCGAAATTCTTCAGCCATTACTAAGTTACCAGCAGATCCTACAAGAACTTGATTCTCCCGACTGCGCTTCGCATATCGTTCAAGGAAGGGCTCAGCTTCTGAAAGATAAATGGATGATGAAAGCGGTTTTTTACCACATTTAGTTCGAATATAAACAGCCCTACATATCAAGATTATAAAACAGTTAGCCCACTACCTGCCAGATGATTTATATCTCCCACCACTTCATTTAATAAGTTCATAATCTAGTAAAGAGAAAGCAATGCAAACACAAATGAGACAATACCACTCATCCAACATTTTGCTGAGCTCCCTTTGCTTCCCAGCTGATGTGCCCCAAATCTTCATTTGCCTGTCCAAATAAAAGAAAACAAGAATCATTTCTCATAATCCAATTTAAAATTTTGTTGATATGTTACCAACACCAACTGTTAGATGAACATTTAACAAGAGAACTTCATGAACCTTCATGGAGTAAAGCATTTGCAATATCCAGAAAAATTCCGAACAGATATTTTTAGATATTCAAAAATAACATGAGAAAAATGAACAATTACCTGATGTAGGGAAAGGTTTTTTATTTCTTATTTTCAAGTAGTCAAGTAGGGAGCCAAATAAGGTAAATATTCATCATTGTTTAAAATTATATGGTTGTTCTGGGCACAGTCTATGCTAAGAAAATTAAGTTTTGATGAATTGATAAAGTTTACCATATTTTTCGTGAATGTCTCCCATTCCCTCTTGTTTATCTCTTTTCTTTTATTCTTTCTCTCTTTCTTTCCTCTTATTTTTTCTTCTTCTTTTTTTTTTTTTTGGGGTGTTGGGAGAGGGGGGGGGGGGTGTTGGTGGGTGGAGAGGGGGGGAAGTAAGAATGATTAGGAGTATTTATATTAAAAGATGACGCCCCTCAAAACAAAGAGGTGACAAGGGATCTCCTGAAACAAAGAAATAAAAGAAAATGAAATACAAAAGACCAATATTGAAACGTCATGAAGACAACATAACATGGAGTAACAGCTATTTTTCCAATTATATTTCCTATAAAATGATTTTTCTCCAAAAAGTACCATCACTCAAGCTCGAAGAGACATTGTAATTGTCGCCCACATGTTTTCAATATACATTAAATTCCTCTAAAAAATGTGCTCATTTCATGCGAGACAAATGTCCCAACAAACCACATGGTGTGCAAGGACTTTGAATTTATCTTTGTAGCTCCAAATTCCTCTTTTTTTGGAATCACTCCCACATGCCTTTTCGATTGGAGAAATCACATTGTGATCCAAGATCCATCCCTGCCTTGGATCATATGTTGGAGATATGCCGACAACCATAAAACAAATGTTCTCTCATTTCTTCTTCCCTTCCACAAAGGGTGCAAATTATGTTTTCATCATATGTCCATTTCAAATGGTTTGATTTAGTGAGGTGTTTATCTCGGGAGAACAACAACATAAAGCACCCAACTCTTCAATGGAGAGAACTCCCCAAATTTGGTGGTAATACCGAGAGGAGGTGATCACACATGAAGGGTCTTCATTGAGTCTTTGGTAGAATGATTTCACGGAGAAGCTATGTTGAAGGGAACCCTTCCAAATTACTGTATCTCATGGAGAGATGCTAAAAATTATGTCATCATCCCTTCCGTGTCTTTAAAGTTCAAGCGCGATCTCGGATGCCAAGTAATTATTTTGTTAGCCGTCTACATAAAAAATAAAAAGGAGTCATCCAAAAGTTCTCTTGCAGCCATTTGTCCTCCCAACAATAGGTCTCTTAATTTCCCTACCCCAAATTGTGCATTATAAACCTAGTTGCATCAGGTCCACTATTAAGGAAGATCAAATGGCAGCTCATCAACATATATGATGGACATGTGCAGTCACCCCATAGCCACTGATGACTGCACCTAGATGAAAGGGGAAGCAAGTTAGGGTTGATAAGTTGAGGAGAGGAGGACCTAAAATCACTCTGAAGATGTAAGGCCACAGGAATGACCTTTGATAAGACTTAATGGCGTCGCAAGAAAAACAAAACTGACCCCAAACCATTGAGATTCAATGTCGATATAATCACTTACATATAACATTTTATGCTTCATTATTAAGCACAAACAACTCTTCATAACAAGATTTAAGAAATATAATATATATATCATACTAAGAGAAATCAACTGAAGGTTCATAAACATTAGAAAAGACTTGAGAAGGAAGCCACAAGGGGAAAAAAGTACTCACAATTATAATTCAACAATATAGGTTTAATTTCTCATAAAAAAAAATTCATTAAACTAATTACATGTAACTCTCTCCTATCACATTAAATTTTATTGAATTTATATTATTGGAAAATTAATTAAAATGAAGAATCTTAAACATTCAATAAGACTTGACAAGAAAGTCACAAAGAAGAAAAAAAAAAGTAACCACAACTATAATTTGACAACAAAAGCTTAATTACTGACAAAAAAAAATATAAGATTGATTAAGCTAATTACATATAACACTCTCTTAGCACATTAATATTGAAATTATATTTTTGAGGAAAAATTAATTCATTTACATGTACATTCTTTATAAATTTATAATTGACAAATTTTCAGCCTCATTTAAATTTTCAAGGATCTGATATGTTAAAAAAAAAAAAAAGACACAAAACAAACTATCGGTTACAAGTTAATCAAATATTGAGGTTTCCAACATCTTCAATCTGCAGATAAAGCTATTTAACACACTTAAAAATATAAGTTAATGAATAAATGTAAGTCAATAGAACTTTTCTTAATAATTCTCTGTTATACATCTTCTTCAAATAAAAAAGGAAGCATATAGCGATCTATAAAAGAAATTGGAACAGGCACACAAATATAAGAGAAAAGACACACCTCAGATAGTAACTTTTGTAATTACCAGGGCTTTCTTTGAAAAGTGTTGACATACCATTGCGAATCAAAAATGTCCGTAACTGCAAAAATCAGATAACAAAATGAATTATCTGTGAAGTGAAATTCTTAACCAATTGAAGCTCATAAAACCATCATTTTTGACAGCTCAACAACTTTTGCCAAAGTGATAAGCAGAAGGTATATGGATTAGGTTTCAAAAAGAAACCAAAATTCAAGATAGTTTAATAACTTGGAACCCAGGTTCAATAAGGTCAAAAAAAATGTTATTAAGCAGTATACAAGGTTTAAAGAACCATGAGTCAGAATCAGAACAATAAGTTCTGCAGAATCACCATTATGACCCATGTCCATAATAATTTTTTTGCATTATCATGTTCTGGTATATCCCCATATTGAGCTTATTTTAAAGAAAGGCTTCAATCCTCAAATAAATGAGGGAAGACATCTATGATTTTGGATAAGCTTCGCATTTTCATATATTTTCAATCAAATAAAGAAGAATGTTCTGATATTTAGAAGTGATAATTGTTAGCAGTTACTAAAATTCCTTCAAGGCATACAATACCGTTATGAATGACACATTTCACATTTCTAGAGAAAAGACACATCTTCTAAATCAAATGCACAATAAACAGCAATACTTTATCTAGAGACAATCTAGCTGAAATCATGCCGCATACAAAAAAAATATTTAATTTTCCATGGTTACCTTGTATGTAAGAAATTTCAATTTGATCATCAGATTAGCATCTTCATCAGCCAAACCATCTGTACAAATTGTACTTTTATCTGAACTTGCACTGGGGTCTGCTAATAATGAGTAACTGTCTTTTACAAGTTCTGCAGCCCTCTCTTTGCTCACCTTGAACATGTTAATATCAAGAAAAAAACCTACAACAAAGAGAAGTATCAGAGGATGATGGGTTGGGTCCAACCCATCAGTTACAGAACATGGTGCTAATCACTATCATCTATATTGTATCACTTGTTAATTTTTTCAGTTTTATTCTCTGAGAATTTAATAAATTATAAAACAGGGCAACACAAACCTGACAAGCAAACCCGATTGTTAAGCAGGTTGGGTTAGGAAAATCGGGTTCGGATTCGGTTTTGGGGTTAAGGTGTTTGAGTTTGACAGATTTTTGGGTTGGGTTCAGGTTGGTATATCAGACAACCCGACCCTTACCAAACCCATCACTAATAACATTTTTGTTAAATCTGGACCATTTGATAATTAAGTCTCAATCTACACCATAACTTAGGTTGAATTATTTTCTTTGGGACCGGAGCAAACAGACGGAGGTAGCCTTCCCAGCTCGACCGTAAAGTCAGCCACGGGGGATCCCTCCGATATCCAAAAAAAAAAAATCTACACCATAACTTTTACGCCAACCAACTTTACCACAAAAAGAAACTAGCCCTTACAACACAGACACTCTCTTTATCTCTCTCTCTCTCCTCCATCTCAACCGTGAACTTCACCCCGCAATGCCTCATCTACAGCCTCTTCATCTCGACCAAAAGCTCTAATCGGAGGCCTCTCTCCCTCTCACCCCCCTCCCTCCCTCCCTCTCACTCGCCCCCCTCTCTCCGGATTAAGAGAGGAAGTCCTCCAAAGTTTTTCACTGTTTTCATGCATTATTTCATGTATTATCTCCTTGCTTTGGCTTTCCAGTGGAGCCAACACAATATAGGCAGTTCATCATAGCACCACACCATAGCCTTAGAAGAACCAAAGCGTAAAGAAATGAACTTTTTTTGAGAAAGAAATATAGGAGCTTCTTATTATAATAAGCCTATAGTTCTATGGAGACAAATTTCAGTATAGATATATATACAAAATGGAAAATCTAGGAGGAATCACAAATTTATGCTTACCTCTATACAATGGCCACAGTCCTCGATTTTCTCTGCAAGACAATCAAAACATTGCATTTTAGAATTCATAATACTGGAGGTTTTGTGTGCGGTTTTCCTAAAGAAAGACATTTCAAAATCTTGGGTATATGGATATCGGTCAAGGAAGAAAACAACATGTATTGCTAATACTGTACGAGGAAAAGTGGTGTTTGCACACCTCAATATAATAAAAAAATACGAAAAACACAAAAAAATATGAAAAGATTTTTAAAATACAACACTGTGACACTAAAAAGACAAACCTCATTTCCTTCTGATATCTTCGGAAAGCAGAGTCACTGTGCACATGGATAACCATTCTGAAATAAAGATTATTGGCTGTTATAGAATCAAGTTTGTGGAAGTTACAATAACATTTAAATGCAGCTGGAAGACGTCTTTGTCTCATCAGCCGGATCATTTCCTGCAAGCAAGTACATTTGAAAAGAAAGAATTACAGAAAAAAACTTCAAAACCAAGTAAGTCTGCCACAACAATGAAGCAATACCTGACATTCTGATTAAACATGTATAGACTAACCATACTGTCCTATGTGATCACTTAATCAGTGACTAGAAGTCACACCTTTGAATTTCTTTTTTCTGCATCTGAATTTTTTGCATATATATTAAGGCCATAATACATCATTCCTGTACACATTCATGCATGTTAATTATCCGTGTGAACTGTAGTTCCTCCTGTTTCTGTTTTTTTTTCCTCCCTTAACGGTCAATGCCTATCACAGAGTAAGAATTATGAAAGTCAGGGGGTATAGGCTGTATACAAAATGGGATATCAAGATGAAGGCAGTTCAGTTATTGAAAGTGTACGAGACAAAGCTTTGACTAAATACCAAACCCGGAAAACATCCTCTAACCTGCTTTTCCGCTTTATCGGTTATGGTAAAAGAAAAAGACTTTTCAAAAGAACAGACATCAGTTCAAAAAAACACAATCAATGACCGTGCAGAAGAGAGTAAAGCAAATTAGTAAACTAAACCGTAGCTATTTTATCGATCATGCAGAAGAGACGACGACTAAGCTCCTCCAACTGCACCTCGGTGGGTGACGAAGGAACGGCCTAAAAGAAGTTCTTTGTTTAGTCTTGATTCATGGGTTTCCCAATCATGGCTAGTGTCAGAAATAGTGTCTTCTTTCCACAGCCAACATGTCTGGAATACCCTCGACAAGCTTACTACCAATGAACTATTGGAGAATCCATAGAATCAAGGCGAGCTTGTCTTGTTGAAATGAGTACAAAGTGAATGAAAGTTCACGCATGTTCACACAAAGTTCAAACAAGTTCTCGGAAAGTTACAACATTGTTCAACAAAGTTCACGGTCGTCATCAAACGTTATCACTTTATTTCACAAAAATATTCCATTCTCTGCATGCCTTTCTCAAAATTACTTTCTACTACATTTGGGAAACAGAATTTATGACATGTGGAAATACTTCACAAAAAAAAGACAACCAAGTACATGAACACCTTTAGACAATGAAGTGGCATCAAGACATCTACAACAATATTTCACAAGTCACAGAAAATCAAATAGTTGACGCAAGAAAAAGCTTTAGCAACAAACCTGCAATTTAATTGTTGAAAAATCCGTAGGATGAGCTTGTAAAAATTTTGTAAAAACTGATCGATCAGCATTTCTCGACTGAGCATCAGTCCCATCTATCAACCAGTCAGCATAGTCTGGGCATATAGATGTCCCAGCATTTAGCAGAATTGCTTGTATTTGCTGGAAGGATATAGAAATGGATCAGTAAACATATATACTTGTAAATAATCCAAACCGCACTCATGGCATGGCAAGAGTAAATACAGCAATTTCAGAGATACCTGTTTCTCATCTGACCTATTTGCTGCACATAAGTCACGCAAGCTAGGTCCCAAATCCTGGCCACCTGAAGAGAAAGGCAGGATTAGTAATCACATAAAAGATATGTTTACACAACCTCAAACTGAGCAAACTTTTTTTTTGGTGATGTCATGCCAGTGATTTTATTAATAGTTCATAAAAACTCAAGGGAGGATGACAAGGAGGCCCTACCTCCACCTTAACAAACTATGACGTATATATTTCTCATTTCAACACTCGTAAGATAAGGAAATGATACTGACCTATTTACTCCAGTCTAAAACAGTGGCATTAATTATTGTCCAATATAATACTTGAATAGACATGAAAAAAAAAATTACCAGGCAAAAGAACAGAAAAAGAATTAGGCTACAGAATACAAAAAACATCTGCTAATGAGATGATGGTGATTTTACCCATGTGATTAAAACGATATAGAGCTATTTGATCAAACTGAAGATGAGACTATCAAAGATTTAACACAACCTTTCCTTTAAAAATAAGTTGACATCACGTTGAGAACAAAAAACTCCAATCATGATCCTCATACTTCAATTCATTAAGACAGACACAAAGGATGGGGAAAAAATTGCTAGATACGTTCTACAATCCAACTAGTAAATATTAATCATGTTGATATAGATACTAAAAAAGAGAAGTTCTGATTGATGTTTTCAAAAAAAGTTCAACACATACAACATCCAATAAAATGAGTAACACATGCAAAAAAAAAAAAACCAGAGACAAACCTCCATCCAGTGGTGGGGGTTGAAATTCATTCAAAACCTTCTCCATATGTTTAGAGCTTTCACGGTTAACAATTCGAGCAACCAAACCTTCCAATATTTCACCTTGTACCTTGACATGATCTTTTGATCCTAGAAATAGGTCCACCAGCCAATTTAGAAAAGCTTTTATTGGAAAATAACGCATCAACATACAGTGAATAAATTCCCGACTGGAGTATAACCAAAACTAAAAGTAAAGGAAATGGTCTCCGAGAAGTTAAGCACTTAAGCAAAAAAACACAACCCAGACAGGTAGAAATAGGGAATGGAGAGGAATTATCACAGAAATGGCAGAAGATTAAAAAGAACATAACAATGTGTTTAGTCGTACTACAGTTGCCTTGTCAAAAAGAAGCACCAAGTCAGCTAGTGTCTACTGTCTAGCATGAATATAAATTGTGCCACAAGCACAGTACACGTTCTAGTTCCTGACTTGAATGAAACTAAATATTATCCATTGTATAAATGTGAAAAGATGCCATGCATAACAGGCTTAACACAATATATTGATATACATTTTTCACGCATTTAAATTTGCAGGTTGAACAATATTTGCAGTCACCAGTCACACACTCATACTTCTAAAATAGCATACATATTAAAAATACTGTCCTTAAATAGCATTTCCCCATAAGATGGGGTTGATCACGTAAAACATTTATATATACATTTGGGGATCCATAATCCGGTTAATTAAACATTGGGGGAGATTCTGTGTGGGGACTCATCTTGTTTTGTATTCGGGAGGGAGGATTTTGTAATATAGTAGAGTGATTTTGTTGTTCCCATGCATGGGTGGGAGCCACAGATACCTCTTCTATTTTTTTTGAGAAAATATAGAAGAATCTTATTTCAAGAAAACCCACGAAATAGGAGACAAGGGATCTCCTTACATCATAACATTAAAAATAAAGAAAAATACAAATATATCAAACACTCTATGAAATATATCAAACACTCTATGCAAATACCTCTTCTATTATGCCTCTACCATGGGTGGACTTGTTTTGTGTTGGGTTTTTGCTCCTTGAGCGTTTTGGTGGAGCTTTGCTCTTTAGTTTCCGCTTTCTTTTGGGCATTTACTTCATTTTAATATTATTGCGGTAGAGATCCTAAAATTTATTTTCCCAAAAAATAGAAAATGTGCACATGTGTGGAACTGTGTTCTAATTAAACATGCATCACATTGTATGATCATAAATAAATATTTAGTTAGTCAAATGAACCCCAACTAAGATGGGACATCTATAGAAAGTAGAAACAGATATGCACAAATAAATTTTTGATCCTCATATTTCCAAGGTGAAAGAGGCCATCCTGTTCCTTCACCCCAGGCTCTCAAACGTTCTATCTCACCAAATGTCGCTCCAATGTATGGACAAAAGGTTATGAGCCACTAAACTAGAGATGAATCATTATGATCAATGTCCGACATCAATGGTCTCACATTGGATATTTAAATATCAGTGACCATCTGACTGAATACAATCTTAATGGGATTCTGTGATCAAAGCTCAACAAACATGACCTATGATCACCACATTTAAGCCTCTAGATCAAGTTCAGAAAAAAAAAGGTACTCAATCTGCAGCTGCCTAATCAATGATAAATATACATGATCAATGTTCAACACTTCTAAGGCTCTATATTTAATAATATAAAAAACATGGCATTCTTCATGGAACATCATCTAAGGCTTCAGAGAATGATAAAAGAGCTTGGACTGTTTGATCAAAGATCAACAAATATGATTGACCTTCACAATATCCTAGGCTCTCGACCAAATGATAATGGATCCAGGACATCCAATTGATGCCAACAAATACAAACAACTATCGCAACATCCAAGACTCCAGAATGACCGATAGATTATATGGAACATTGATCAAATATTAACATTTATCATCATCGTCACAATGCCATGGGGGAATACTTCCCGGATAATGGAATGTACGCATTAACAATGTATGATGGTTTGAGTAAACAAGCAGTGGCATATCAAAAAATGTCCTTATTGTTACGCCGACCACCAGGCCGTGAGGCTTTCCCTAGAGATGTTTTCTATTTACATTCACATCTATTAGAAAGAGGGGCAAAACAATCGGATCAACAGAGGCAGGTAACTTGACCACTTTACCGGTCATTGAAATGCAAACTGGAGACATATTGGCATATATACATACCAATGTGATCATACATATGGACAAATTCGTTTGGAAACAGAACTTTTTTATCTTGGAATTAGACCAGCTATTAACGTTGGATATCTGCCAGTCGAGTTGAGTTTTCCCCTGAGTTGAAAGCTATGTTACAAGCAGTGTTCGGAAAAGATGCGGCCGCACAGGAGATGATATTTTTTTATTGAGAATGACTTTGTTGAGATGAAAATGAAAGGAATGGTTGATATGATATTCTATTTATAAGTAAAAATTAAAAAAACTTGAAGGCTAAAGCTCCCTCCAAGTGCAACGGTCAGAAAGACCGTTGGAGTTCTCCCCCTCCCCCAACAGTCGGGAGGGACACCTCCGACTCTCTGTAAAAACACAAAGGGTGCTTTTAAATTTTAGTGCAAAGTGTCAAGTTTTTTTTTTTTAAAAAAATAATAAACCCAACGGTCATCTCGACCGTTGGATTTGGAGGGGCAATGATCCCCAAGTCTCTACAACAAAGCAAACTTTGATAAGTCTCTAAAGAGTGCATAGACTTGTCAAGTCGCTGACATACACGGGGCTCAAAATTTGAGCTCAAATAAAAAAAATAAATAAAGGGAGGGGACTCTGCACCCTCAAAAAGCACCTGGGGGCACGTGGAAGGGGGCCATCCCCTCCCTTGCCCTTTTAACAGGGGGGACACCTGTCCCCCCCCCCCTCTTTTTTTTTAAATGCAGGATCGACAGGTGTCCTCCCCCATTTGAATTAAAATCCCCCCCCCCTTTTTTTAAAATGGGGAGAGAGACATGTGTCCCCGTTTTAATTCAAATGCGGAAGGGACTCTGTTCCCTTCTATTTCAAAATTCTAGGGGCCCTCCAACGAACCTACAGCCAGCCCAAACAAGCCCAATTCAGGCTGACCCGTGGGCCGTGCTGGGCCTCCAGAAGAGACGCAAGTCTAACCATCCCTCAGAACATGCCGAGTTTTCGGGCCACAGGCCATTTGATGACCCTTAATCGAAGGTTTATTGATGAAGATGAAGGTCTAGTGAAGAAGAAGATTAGGGCAAACTCTTTTAGTTTCTTTCTCTTTTTTTTTCTTTGAAAAGTACTAATAAGTCAGGTGGGTTAAATGGGCACGCCCAATCCATTTAACAAATCTATTTCTATGCGCTGCTTAAGCGGGTGCACATGCGAGATCATACCTCATATGCGGCCCAAATCCACACATAGATGTTTTTTGCCCCAAGGCATCTTGAGCTTTATGAACAAAGATAACATTTAGTTTTTATGTCATAGAAGTGTCATGCACGAATCCACATATAGACGCTTTTTGCCCCAGGCGGTTCGGTCAGCCGACCAAACCGCCCCATGCAGCAGCATAGGGCACGTATTTGAATAGTGGTCCTCTATCTTTTCATTATGTATCCTTGTAAAGGAACCCTTGTCTCTAAGCCTGTCAATGGGTCGGGTCGGGTCCGGGCCGGATCAGGATGGACCCGGACCCGACCTGTGGCAGGACCCAACAAACCCGGGTCAAACCCAAGACCCAACGGGTCCTTGGAAATCTGGACCTTGACCCGGACTTGGACACGTCGGACCCAAGACTGGATAATAAAATAAGAAGAACACATTCATGATCTATCATGGCAAACCGAAAAACAATGCAAATACAATCATTAACAATCAAGTGTGTAGTAATACGAAAATCACATCCCACCAATGATAAACTCATATAAAAACCCATACTACAAATCGAAGATCATCCTCACAAACACCCATATCTAGTTCCCTCTCCCTCACATTATACACACACTGTTTTTATCAAAGCCTCCATCTCTCAAACCCCAACCCTCCTCTTCATCTCCTCCACGACTCTCCTCATCCCCATCTCCGCATCATCATCACATCCCATGAACACCTACTGATCCTATTGGGTAAATGGAGACCGGAGAGTGGAGATGGCAAGAGATTTGAGTCTTTGAGAGAGAGGTCAAAAAAGTTAGGTCAAGATTTCAAGGTACTGAATCTACTTATCCTATTGGGTAAATGGGCCAAAATGTTAGATTATGGGCCAAAATGCTATGGATACAAAAATAAAGAAGTTAGAACTTGATAAATGAGATACAAAATTATGGGTCAGCTAATACTAATAGCTTAATAACATATAGGCTTATATAAAAAAAAAAAAGTTGAGTCTCGGGTCTATAGGATCGGGTTGGGGTGGACTCGGACCCGACCCGTTTGTATGTTCGTGTCCACCAGGTCGGGTCCAAATCGAGTTGGGTATATTACATGTGTGGTTGGGTTCGGGTCGGGTCCATTTGACAGGCCTACGCGTCTCCTCTTGGTCAGGGGCATTATTTTTCAAAAAAAAATCACCACCCAAAAAGGCCCTGGATCAAATAACAGAACTAGGAACTTTACATCATTGATCAAGGAATATAATAAATGATCACACCATCATTGTCCTCAATCTAAGAAGATTGGTGTCAACCAGATAAACATATAAAATAATAATGTTGACCATCAAACCCACCCACAGGTCCACATTAGACAATAATGTTGACCATCAAACCCAACATGGACTGACAATATCAATGGTCTCCCTAATAGTTCACCATTTGATCAAACCCAACATGGACTGACAAGATGTCCAAATATTACCCAAAGGATATACTACCACATGGTTATTTTCTCCACGACTTCATGGGCTCACAATATCAATGGTCTCCCTAATATTTCTCCATTTGATCAAACCCACATGGACTGACAAGATGTCCAAAGGTCACCCAAAAGGATATACTACCACATGGTTATATTTCTCTAAAGCATTTTAAGATGTGCAATTTACCAGGCACAGAAATGTCTGCAACTTCATCAAGAGCCCGACAAACAGGCGTTGCAGTGCCTTCTTCGCATAATGCATCATAGGCAGCAAAAAAGGCAGTCACAGATTTCCTAGAAAAAAATATAAACATGATCAGAAACAAAGCATTCTAGTTAAAAAGAACTCTTGATCCATTCCTGGATCAACAAGGAAAATAAAATGATAGGCATCAATATCAATGAGGATAGACATTTACTGACAAAAATTAGGTATCTGCTTCTTAAGAAAAAAAACAAAATTGTGTGCAAGTGTCATTATTAGATATTTATTTAAGAAACTCTGCATGGCAGAGACATGCACAAGGCATCCTAAGGCATGATGAGTGTCCTAAGGCATGATGAGTGGGGAAAAAAGATTATTATTTTCAAATAATTTAAACTCATCAGATGCAAAAAGAACTCATACATAATCCCCAAAACCAATTGGAACAATGGACTTCTTGATGTAGATAGATATATCATTTAGGTGTGCGAACAATCCTGAACACCATATCCCCTTTCAACTTCAAGAAGATTTCAGAATATACAAATCTGGATCAGCAAATCTAGGAACCATGCAAACTTCAATGGACATGTCATGTACTTGTATGACACGTATCAAACACGGGGCACAACATGATGGGCATCAGGCATGAGTCAGACACATCTCAACTTTTTTCTTAATAATTATTGTAAGGTTTATTATCACACAAACCTAGATGATGCTAAGTAATCATATTAAATTTTTATAGTTTATGGGTGACTGCTCACTTTTTTTCATCATATAATAAAAATACAACATGTACATGTGTGTATGTATATCTGTACACCTAGTCTGCGTCCTAGTTTACTCAAGATTTATCATATCACCATGTTGTTATTGCGTCTTGTCTGTGTCCTTGCTCCATATCAGCAAATTCATTTAGTAGGAAGCAAAAGCCCACAATAATATATCCAACCTTCTATCATTATAATGCAATAAGGAGCACCATCATGCATAAAACACTACAAGACTATTTGCCCAGGAGGGCTAACTTGCAGTCCAGCCAAATAATCTACATCTATGATAAAATTAAACAACGCATTTTCCTTGCCTATTGAAAATTGAAAAAACTTAAAAAAAAAACAAATAGAATAAACCAAAAGAGCATAAGATGCAGTAATGATGTGGGAAGACAGCAAAAGATTGTTGGCGAGAAAGAAGAAAGGTCTTAGCAAAAAACAAAAGCTTTCATATTCCTTAGGTCTGTTGACATCTTAAAGACTATCAAGGATTTTATGGTTTTGTAGATGTCTGAGACTCCGGAACCTCATTTGCCTAAGAGACTTCAAGATTTTCAATAATATTGACTGTCAATAGAAAATATATTTATTAGAAAAGACATAACAAGCAATATATGCTGTTGATGTTTAACACAGATTTCATTATTTGTTTCTTAACATAGTTTCACAAGTTACCATTCCAGGCTGTTCGTTCCTTATAGCTGAAATAAAGAACAGATGATATTCACCTTGTAGAGAACAACCAAACATGATTTGTTGGTAGACGCCACTTCCTACAGAAAGCAATTATTTCTGGAGTAGAATAGAACTTTGGTTTTCTGTTCCCCAGCTCAGTTACCGCTGTCACTACAACTGCTCAAACAAAACACACTGGTATCAAGAAACAAAGAATAAACATAATACATGAACAAATTTCTTCAAGGAAAAAAATATCATGAAAAGGAATATATGAATAATACAAGAAGAGAACATGTATCAACTATGTGAAGTGATCTTAATTTATTAGGGTGCTGTATAGAAACCACTATTGGAAGAATTATTTGCAGGTTTGCAGCAAACTGCAACAACTCACGCACGCGTGCATATGTATGTATATGGATATGCATGCTACAGCAACCATACTAATGGAAAAACAAAGAGAAATGAATCTGTGAAACTTTTCAATTGTAAGCCATTATTTCCTTTTGTAGAAATCAGGCCTGAGGATTCAAATTGCAGTCACAAAAGTGTATAAGAGATGAATGGTATGAGTGATAATCTGATATTTAATCAGGCAGCAGGATTTCATCACTGAATATCAGGCAAACCAGTTATGAAAATGTAGAAATATGGCCCAGCAAAGCCCCAACTCATGGATATATAATGTTGGACAGCATGTCTAATAGCTTGGAGGAAAAAATGAAAGTGGGAACCAAATTTGTAAGTTTGAATAGAAATAGAAGAATTGACTATTGTAGTTAAATGTTTACATATAATGAGTTAATTTAAAGAGCAACAATTAGGACTTTTTATTCTGGATGTTCACTGGATAATGAAAGCAAAATGGTTAGATAAATTATGACTATGATTCACCCATATACCTTCATGGAATATGCATATAGTTTTTTCATTACTAATTATTAATAAAGAAATGGAATGAGAGTATACCATAATCATCAAGGGGTCGTTGCCCATGATCTCCTAGAACAGCAGTCACTAATTCCATAGATATACACATGTGATTTTTCTGGGGAAAAAAAGAGAATCAAGGTTAGGATTATGATTTCAGACTCAACAATAAAATAATACTAGAACAAAAAAAGAGGCCCTAAGGAGGTAAGATGCATACTTTTTATCCTTTTATGATTGAAATTTTACATAAACATATAAATGTGTGTATTCAACCAGAAATTGGGTACCAAAACACTATCTGATTGCAAGACAGAGACAATACCAAATATTCCATCATTTATCCCACTGGATAAATAGTCGGTAATAAACACCATGAAGCTTGTAAGGTTAAGAAACAGAGCGATTTTTGTGATGAAACGTGGAATTTTAAAACCAAAAATTATTAATTGGGATAAACTCCAAAGAGAATCACGAAGGATTTGCATTACAAGAAAGCGGAACAAAGAAGATTACAGAGACAAAGTTTACTCAATCAAAACCAGAGTGACATTGCCTGCGATGCCAATAAAATGTATTGTATATTTCATGTAATTGAAAATCATGTCCAAAACAAACAAAGATGAAATTGCATTAAAAAAACTGTTCTTTACTTTGCTTACCCTTTTACTATCATTCAGTCATTCACATTTGAAGAAAACCTATCTCAATTTCAAAAGTAAAAGCTTTAATAAATTTTCTCATATACACATTGCAAGTTGCAACATTAGCAAAATAAATAAATAAATAAAGTGGCACACATGGATGTGACGCCCATATCATATTGATGCATTTTATCAATCTCGTTTCTCATAAAGTAGTAATTTTTGTCATTGTAGGGCTACAAGATAACTTATTACATAGAAAATGGTTTTCATGCCCATATCATTTTTCTTCAAAAACCAAGTAATGGGTTAACAACCATGAAGAACCTTATATATACTAATTAAATGTGACTCCAACTTAAAAGCCATCCATCAGTACACTGAAACAATTATCACCAGAAGACAGGATAAATTAACAATTTACTCTGAAATGTAAGTTACCTCAAGATAGTCATTGAGCTCTTCTTGTTTCCTGCTCGCTTCAGCACCCCATGCCTCACGCAAAGTCCGGCCAAGAACAAAAACACCAACAGCAGTATATCTAAAACATAAAAACACTATTTATAATAGCAAAGGACACAAGGAAGATAACAAGATGATCACAATTTAAACATGACCCTCACATGTTCCCATAGCTATTCTTCGCATATGCTCCGCCCTCATGCCCTGCATACATGAAGAGGGATCCCGAATGTTTGAGCGAGACCTGCCATCCAAAACACACAGCACACCACACCAAATTCAACAAGGAAAATGTTAAGATTCAGTCATTTTTACTAACAAAAACGCAGACCACATATGTTTAATTTAAAAAAAAAAAAAAAAATCTTCTAATGAGGTGTATACTTTAATAAAAAGTATATATCACTCCATTTCGAGTTGAATGAACCCACTTTTAATAAGTGTATAAAAAACTTTAACGAAACATAGTACAAAAAAAAAAAACTGAGTGTAACAGCGCCCATTCAACAAACATTCACTAAAGGCAAAAGATTTCATGATTTCTAGATTTACCACTCCATTCAAAAAGCTCTAATACAAAAAAAAGCCATTTAAATATCAAAACCATACCTCCAGAACCGCCTGGCCAGCTGAAACCATATCTATCATTCTCGTCCTAACCTGCAAGACATCACAATAAAATCGAATTTCCGTCAAAATCACTCATCAATTAAAACAACCAAACCTAACCACCAACACCAACAGACCTCCTGATCGGACTTCTCGTTCTCGAACTTGGGATAAAACGTGGCCCGTATCTGCGCCCGGCAGTACGTGTTCCCATCCACGACAAAATCGGCCCCGATAGGTCCCTTCGGCAGCCTCGCGACCCCCGCCGTCGAGGGTGTCGGAGAGGCGTCGCGGACGGTCAGTCCGCCGAGGGTGTCGGAGACGGACCCGACGTGGTCGGTGGTGGTGGTGATCGGCTTCTCTTGACATTGATGAGAAGGTCGTGAGCGAGGTCGTCTGTTCGGCATGAGAGGGGGACGCGCGATGGGTTTGATGAGAGAGGAGAAGGAGACGCGGCGGGCGCTTATGAGTGCCAACATGCGCTTGCTGACGTTGCAATGGTGTTGTTGCCAAGGTCTCGCCCTTTTTCGGCTCCTGGTAGTCTGTATGAGTCCATAAAATGAGCTCTCTTTTGGGCTTTTTAGAAAAATCTCCATGGAAACCGACTTAAAAAAAAGGGTTTGAATATTAAAAGCAGAGGTTTTTTTTTTTTTTTTTTTTTGGATCCCTAGAAAATGATGGATTTTGATTTATAAAAAAAAAAGGAGGCTGAAATAAAGTTCTTCTTAAAAAAAACATTGTACATACCATGGTTATTCTTTTCTTCGTTTTTTTTTTTACCAATACGATCATAGAAAGAACTCCGGACGAAAATCAAGTTCGTTTTCAACAAAGTTGAAGAGGTTGATCGAAAATGAGGAAAATTTATTAGATTTTCGGGAACCCTAATTTTTTTAGATTCATGAATAACTCCTTTCCTTTATTTTATTATTTTTTTTAATTCAAAGGCCTAAATAAAGCTGCAGGATAATAAACCACTATTAGAGATAGGCAGGCCAATAAGGGCCAGAGCAGAGCAGATGGTACGCTGGAGTTTTTTTAAAAAAATATATACATTCACTCATTGAAAAATAAAAAATTAATTTCCATGTAATGTGATATTTGAGTATATATTAATATGATTAGGAGATCGTTTTTGAACTGCAGACTGTAAAATGGATTGAGCTTATGATTAATGTTGAAGCCCAAATAAGGTGATATGATAACGGGTGATATTGCACTTATTAAAAATAGATTTATTCAATTTGAAATGAAACGATACATCATTTTTATCAAAACATATATTTCATTAGATTATGTTTAAAAAAAAAAAAAATGTGTGATCTAAGTTTTAATTAATAAAAATGATTGAATATAAAATTTTTCAGCACTGGGCATATGGGTCAACAAATGAAAGGGAAAACATATGCTTCAATAAATCAACGCATTATTTTGGAAAAAAAAAAACAAACCTTTTCAATACTGCACTATTCTACTTCTATAATATATAGTCAATTGGAAGAACGCTTCTGAATCACAGACAGAATTGCAAAACTAACTAAACATATCAACAACTTATTTAGGGTATCCAGATAATTTATAATTAGGGTATCCAGATAATCCCAAGGCCGACAGTTTTACAAGATATAATTAATGTTCATGCTCATTCCAAAAGAAGAAAGGCACTGGATGAGAAGAAATATCAACCGATTTGTCTCGTCAACGTTTGCTATATGATCATTGCTAAGGTCTTGACAAACCGAATGAAGCAGGTCCATATTAACCTGATCGAGGATTCTCAATCTGCCTTCCTACCGGATAAGACATTTTTATTGTTGCACATGCTAATTTCCTCCCTACACAAAGGCAAGGGACGCGGTCTAGTGTTCAAGCTGGATTTTGCCAAAGCCTACGATGGTGTAGCTGCATTTAGCAGACCCTTCATAAAACCATGTACATATAAAATGAAAGTTATCCAATACAAATCTGTCACCTTCAGAATAATCTACTTTGCATCTAGCAATTGATTGCTTGACCAAAAGTTATATTATAACAAAAACAGCTCTCTCACTGACATAATACAAAACAATTACATAAAAAGAGATTGAAACCTTGCCAAGATCACTACCGAGCTGAAAATTTTTGAAGTATTATCAGACATCGGCAGGAACAATAAACTGGAGTCAGGCCGTTTTGGTCTCCAGTTCTATTCGGAGGCACCGGAATCAATAGTATACATGCCCTTGCAATGATTAATAATAAAGATTTGAAGTATATACAGAAGGCGCGCGCGCCTACCTGTGCAGGTGCCCTAGCAAACAATTGACTGCTATTATAAGCAAAATCTTTACGTCCAATGCGATGCTGGGATTCCATGTTTTTGAAACCATTCCGGCATGTGAAACTTTTCATGCAATACAGGCCTCACGTCATTCTGGAGAGAGAGGTGCTTAAGAAGTGGAAGAAGAACTCCGATTAACTGAAATAAAAAAACGACGGAAATGTGGGCATTTTTTTGTTTTAAGGTATATTAAATCCGACGAGGATGTGCAAACAGTTGTTACCTGTTCATCGTAAGGCTGTCCGGCAGAAAATGGAATGCATGGGATTCCATTAAGTGGCTGTAGAACAAAACTAAATGGATTGTTATCAACAATCACAGTACGGCAGAGATCCTTAGAGAGGCAGGATAGGTCTTTCACATGTTCCCGATATTCCCTGACTTGCAAAATAGTAAGAGTATCAGACACCTTTTTCAAGCCATATTTATGATACGTCAAGTCTCTCCAACATCAGATTAACTAAATTAAAAAACTATTGAAACTTTATAAAAGTTAAATTTAAAAAAAAAATAAGAGCAGTTGCTAGAAAGTAATGACTTTCTCATGGCTTATGGAAGCTGCTGAACCTGAAACATATTTGCTATTATACAGGAATTTTAGCCTCACAATGTTAAAGTCAGAATGAATGCCTCTTAAAATCTATAGAAGTATCATGACATCAAGTTGACTGATTACAAGTGGTTCTAAAAACTATCACGCATCACAACACTTCTTCAAAGTCCTTCAAGAGTTCTCCAATATTTTAATTATTACATAATTACGTCTGATGAAAATCTAAATGCTCCATTAAACTAATCTTAAATGTCTTAAGATCCCTCTTCTCCTTCTTGTTCAGGGACTTCTTTAATTATTAAGATGTCTCCTATCATTTCCTTCAAAAAAAATCTACTATAAAATCTCCAAAACATGAGTTTCATGACTTCAAATCTTGTGGACCTAGTTTTTTATCCTTCCTTGAGTACCCCAATGCAGGGTTTCCACATGTTTTTGATGGGTGGGAGAGAGGATAAGAGGATAGCTTGTGGTCTGATGGGAGATGCATCTTTTGCTGGTTTGAAAGGGGTGATTTTGGGTAAGAGTTTGAATTGAGGCAGAGGAGGAAACACATGCTTTAGGGGGCGATAAAATGGGCTAAGGAGAGGGTGAAACCATTCTTAGAAGAGTGAAAAAGTTATTTTTTACATCTTAACTATTTTTAAGCATGGTTAAGTCATTAGAATTGACAGCAGGGGGATATGAGAATTTTAGATAACTTTGTAGGGGTTATATGGATTTCTGATTTTTAAAGGAGCTATTGCTATTAGAAGACATTCATAGGGGGTTAGATGAATTTTTCCCTTAAAAACATATTGTTGTGTCATCATGTCTGTGCCATACTCTCATGTCATATCCGTTCCCCTGCCTGTTTCCAAGTTGCATAGGTTGTCTTTGTTAGAAGACATCTTGTTTGCCTCTTTTTGGATATTTACACCCTCTCTCTCAAAAATACCAAAATTCGCCTTAGCCAAATATCATTTGTAACTAGATTGATTTTAAAAAAGATCCTCCAAAGGCCAGAATCTGACTATTGCCAATATTTTAAGGAAAAATTACATTGCATGAGATGATTTAATGTTAAAGAATAATCAAGGGTGTGGATACATATTGTGTTTCAATCATTATACTGTATTTCAATTTTGCATCAAGTATGATTATCCGTAAGTTAATGTACACAAAAGCGCACAAATGAAAAAAGGAAAAAGAATAATTGAAGAAGAGAAAAGAAAGATATGTACAGAACCAGCCAAACTCTAGCTAAAAAAGCAAGCCTGAAATATATCTACTGGGCAAAAACTCATCAAATTTCTGACCATCTTTATAACTGATCCTCAATCCCGACTTCATCACAGAGCTGCAAATTTTAGTTTTGTAAACCTCAAATATTGATTAGATATAAACTAAAAAACTTCAAGAAACAAGTCTGACACCATAAAAACCAAACTTGTTCATCAAATACCAAATCCTAACTTTTGCCTTTTGGCAACTATGGTGGAAAAAAGGTCCAATGTGCAATCCGACAAACTACACGACTCAAACTTGATGAAGAGGACACCAAAACAGGTCTTAACACAAATCTGGCTCAATGTCAACTCCTTAAACTGAATTGAACAGTCCAATTCCTCAACATCCTTCAACATATGAATTACATGTAAACTCAACTCTGTCTCTGTGTGTGTATCTACCCAGAAAAGCAATTCAAAATAACACAATATGACTGCAATCACAGAAAGTGGGTCATCCAGGGTGGATCTAGTCAAGGTAATCAATCAACCTTGCAAATGTAAATTAGAAAATATTTAAACAATTTCAGGTAAGAAATGACCAATAAACTCACGTGGTAATCGTTGCAGGTCTATAAAGACGCAGAATAAATCTATTTTCGACATCTATTCTATCAACAAGTGGCTTTGCATATCCTGAGAGGCAACAAAAGTAATGAATTAGACAAATACGAGAAAAATGTATTAGAGGAACACTTACGATGAAGACTGAGTGAGGAAAAAGAGAACACAACAGACCTTCAAGACCAGCAGTGAATAGCACCAGATCTGCAAATTCATTTATTTGTTGTAAAAAGTCATGCAAACCGGGACGCTCAAATACCGTGACATGATTCACCTTTGGTTTTCCTTCACCTTCCTTGAACCAAAGACATAAACCTTCATTAAGTTCCAAAGTGGATAAGGCTACACAATCAAATAAATAAGCAAGCAATTATGAAGAGTCAGACCTTTTCTGCAGATATACATTCTAACTCAAAGCACTTCAATCCTGCTTCAATAGCTTGGTTACGAATTACCACAGGCAAGCTAGATGTCTCATATGCACAAACCAGAGTCTCATCCAAGTCAAGCACGACCTAAATGTTTCATCAAGTTGCACTTGTAAGTACTAACGAAATAAAAGGCATGAGTAAAAATAACAACCCATAAAACAGCATCTGGTGTGCATGTATCCTTGTGCATCCAATCAAAATTTAAGTGTATGTTTTTGTTTTTTGTTTTTCCCTCCCTGCATGCGTTGGCCGCATCATCCATTGTTGGACGGGCGACACTTCCCTAGGAGCGGGGCATGGGGCAGCGCCGGGTGAACAATGGATCAAGTATATGATGTTTCATATTTTAAATTAAAATGCACCCGCGAATTGAACAACAAATTGACGGAGCACCAAGCACCTTGATCTGATAAAATTTGACCAACTTTTAAACCAATTTAAATTTTAAATGAGTTGAGGGAAAAGACCATATACTTATGTGATTGACAATATCCAGGTTTCATTCATAATAAAAGATTCAACACAAATTATGAATTAGAATATGGGTTAAAAGTATTCATTCCACTTCAGTGAACTTTTAGGATGTGTAGCAGTGATAAAATATTATCTTCAGTAATTATCAGCTGGATTAAGTTCGGGTGCAACAGAATCATGGAAGGTATATATTATAAGTTTCTTAGCAGATGCAGATGGAAATTACTGCATCTATTATGCATAATCTGTGTACATTATTATGAGAAACCCACATCAAAACCTGTGTATAGAGAGAAGTTAGAGATGTAAGTGGACTGGAGGCACTAGTCCTGTTTATCACTGACTGAGGGCAGGAGCAGAAAGTCACTTGATGTCATTCATATGTTGCCCTTCAGACAGTAAAGTTGTTCATTTTTCACATTTGAGTTAGAGAATTTCTTAGATAACCACTCAACATAATCAGAAGTCCCAAACAATGCCAGTGTAGAATTGATTATGGCCAAATATTTTAATATGTTGAAGGCCATACCTTTGATTTTCCAGCTTGGAAGAGCCACCATGCTCCACAAAACATGTTGTTTGAAATTTAATTGTGATGCATGAAAGGATCACTGGCTCATCTTTTAATATGTGCATAGGGAGTTATTTGGTTCCCATTAACATGCGTCAGGAAGTGCAAAATAAATTATCTGAAGGCATTTCAGGATTTTTCACATTGCCATCCAGCATATGAGTGATATAATCCTAGGAATTCATCACAAAAATCCATTCAAACAAGGAAATGGCTCTGTTTGAGTTACTGAGGAAAATGAAAGGTAAAACCTAGATCGTCTCTTTTTTTCTTTTCTTTTTTCTTTTTTCTTTTTTTTTTCTTTTAATGAGAAATTTAGGAACACTACCACCACCATTCATTAAAGAATGATCCATATAGTTTGAAAGGAATTTAAAGTGAAGAAATTCTATAATACAGAAGTGCTAATATGAAAGCGCATTAGATAATCTAAAGTCATAAAGGCAAGTACATCAAGTGATTGTCATATACCAGCTGAAAAATAAAGATAGGTGAGGAGATAACTGTACAAGTCAGAGTTGGACAATCAACAGCAAACAATATGCGAGTTGGATGCAGCTGCAATGCTGTGATAGTGGCAAGAACAAAAACAATATTACCATACAATACTGCACCTCAAAACTTGGAGCAGGCTTACAAGGGAAACCTAATGCATGCAAAATCAGCTGAGATTGTTTAAGAGTGCACAGAGAAAAGTGGAGACCATGGTTACAAGAAACACTTCAAGGTAAACGTTTCACGAAAAGAGGAGCAAAATAATTCTTCGAAAGTACTAAGAATGTAAAGATACAATCACCAACTGAGGATGATGACCTCATAGTGTGATCAAGAACTCCAATAAAAAAAAATTGGGCGAATGACCGTGTTGATGGTGACAATATTAATGATCATTATGATGATGATGATGTTAAGAGATTATATAAGGGTTGTTTAGTATTTCCTTTCTTTCCTAAATTAGTGTTTCCAGTTTCCTTATTTAGGGATTTTAGTTTATTCTTTTCCTTATTCGGGCTTTCACCTTTTGTACATAGAACCTTTTGGCACTTTCCCTTGATCTTACAGATGCAACATAATCCGACAACGAATATGATCATCATACTTCCATAACCACCATCATCATTATTTCCTTTACTTACAATTACCATGAGCAAGTTCCAATCCCCATCAAAATCAAAACAACACAAAACATCCTTGTACGCAAACGCACACAATTAAACAGAAACCAATATCAAACTATAATAATTAAACCTCAAACTTATTTTCGCATGAAGCTAAATTGGAAACAAACCATTATCGGTTTTCTTTTTCCTCCTTTTCCTTAACCACTCCCACTTAGTATTAGAATCTCTGAAGCCGGCATGTATCTTCAACACCAAATACACCTTCTCCCACACCTCATTGCTTATATCCCCTTTTACCTTCAAATTCTAAACAACACGATACGTCCTTGTATGCAAACACACACAATTAAACAGGAACTAAATCCCAACAATAATCACTAATCCTCCAAAATTGTAATCTTCCATATGAGTCTAAATTGGAACCAAACCCTTCTTGGTTAAAAGTCCATCAACCGAGCTACAAGTGCATGAATTAACTCTGAAACCCCAACCAACCCAACAAAATTTTCCATCCAAAAACAACTAAAAACAAACTCAACCCATCCGCAAGTCCACAAAGTCAACCACATCAAATCCTCACCAAAACAAAAACAAAAACAAAAAACACATCAAAATCAGATACCGATCCTCACCGTGAGCTTGTCAGGACCGGAGGGCAGATCGACGTCGCTCCCCGGCCCATCCTCCTCCGTGGAGAGCTCGACGACGGGGAGGGGCTTGAAGGCGGCGGTAGTAGTAGAAGAAGAGCCCGTGGAGGCGTTGCGGAGGAGGGAATGCCTGAGACCGACGAAGGAGAGGACGCGAGCGACGGAGGGGGTCGTCCCACGGAGGATCTGGGCGATGATCTGGAAGAAGAAGGAGACCCAGCTCCACAGAGTTCTCCACACCTGGACCGTCCGCGGCGAGTACACCTCCGTCGCTGCCGCCGCCTGTGCGAGTTCCGCCATTAATGGAGGGCGATTTTGTGGGGTTTCGGATCTCTTTTGGTCGATCCTTGAAGGGGGGCGGGGGAGACGAAATAATGGGAGGGAGTGGTGGGGCCCAAGAGACCGATTGGATTGGGCCTCTCTGAGTTCTTTGGCGGGGTGGGTTTATTGGTTTATTTGGTAAAAATTCATATAACCCCTTATAAATTACTCAAAATTCATATAAACTTTTCATGAAGTTTAAGTCACCTTTTGAAAATATCTATATAAATCTGTAAATAATCCGTTAAGTTAAATTTTAGTTGATATATTAAAATTATTCTATGAATATTCTATCTGATTAATCCTCATTGATAACATAGCGTACTAAAAACCCTACAATATATTAAAAATGTGAAAAATTATCTCTAAATGACGATTTTTTTTTAAAGGGATAAAGTCGTTATTTATAGAGAATTTTTTATATTTTTAATAAATTGTAAATAATTTTTGTATACTGTATATTTAGTTAGGGTTAATTAAATAGAATATTTGAATAATCTTTATTTATTAATAGAAGTTTAATTTAAGGGGTTATCTGAATGTACATGTATATTTTCAAGGAGTTTTATGCATTTTATAAAAAATTAGGGGATTATATGGATTTTAGACGTGAGGTTATTTGGATTTTTTCCGTTTTTATTTTATGTTGGTCGTTTCAAAGATTCCTAGTTTGATTTTTTTATTATTCGGGGTGGGGGTTTATTATGAGTTTCTTGACCATAGTGGCTACTGTTCATGTCGTCATACCTGGCCTTTATTTTATCCTCACCCCCCCCCCCCCCCCCCCCCAAATAAAAATTTAAAAAATATTATATTTTAGAGTGTCTAATGTATTTTAAGGTGTGTCATCCAAAAAATTTTAAATTATAATATTTTAAAAATAACGTGACACACTTTAATACACACTAAGTTTTTATTTGACATGCTTTGAGTTAAACTATAATGTTTACTGTGCCCCAAGATACGTGGCCTAACAATATTGAATTGACAATAATTTAATTCTTTTTTATGCATCATAAATTTCATGAATATCCAACAAATAAATATCATAAATAAACAACATTTACTTACATAGTCACATAAATTAATTCAACATTGACATATCTGATCTATCATGCACATTCACAAATCCAATAATTCTTTTTTTTCAAATGAAAACCTACTATTTACATAACAGTCTTCCTTGTTCAACATTCACACATCCAAATTCAACCAGCTAACACATCAACATTATATTTTAGCTTTTGAATAATGTATTGAGTAAAAAATGTACTAATGTAAATGTGTTGGTTGGTTGAATTTGGATATATGCATGTTGAACAGGGAAGATTGTTATATTAATAATAGGTTTTCATTTGTAAAAAAAATAATTATTGGATTTGTGAATGTCTAGGCTAGATATGTAAATATTAAATTAATTTATATGACTATGTATGCGAATGTTGTTTATTTATTATATATTTTATTTGTTGATATTTATGATATATAAAAAAATTAATTCATTGTCAATTAAATAGTGTTAGACAACACACATTGGACTTAGAAACATCATTAATTGATTCTTATAAATGTTAAATAAAATATATACATTTAACTTGGGACAAGATTTTAAAAATCCCTAAATATACGGATACAGTTTTAATAGGGGGTAGTCAATTAGGATTTTCATGGACAAAATGTCCATGCTCGTGGATTTGTAAGTCTTGTGTTTTTCAATCAGGACTTTGGTTCGTGGACAAAAAGTCCAGCGTTCCATTGAGACATTATTTCATGGACAAAAAGTCCAGCGTTATTCGATTGAGACATTATTTCGTGGACAAAAAGTCCAGCGTTATTCGATTGAGACATTATTTCGTGGACATAAAGTCCAGCGTTATTCGATTGAGACATTATTTCGTGGACATAAAGTCCAGTGTTATTCGATTGAGACATTATTTCGTGGACATAAAGTCCAGTGTTATTCGATTAAGACATTATTTGGTGGACAAAAAGTCCAGCGTTATTCAATTGAGACTTCTCATAGTAGACATTTTGTCATGTGTTATTCAATTTAAACAGGATTTGTGAAGACTTTCATAAGTGATGGATTCTTGTGGACTTTTGTGGACTTTAGAGAGAGAAATATAAAGGAAAAAGTCTTTTCAAAATCCCACCCAAATGGGTGGGATTCTCATGGACTTTTATTCCAACTTTGTGAATATTTCTTCTTTTTTCTTTTAACAAATCTACTTTATGATTTTTATCACATGCCTTTCATATTTTTATTCACATTTTTTTTCTTTATTTATCATCTTTTTTTTATGAATGTCCATATGTATGAAATATTCCTATCACCTCATATGTTTGATGAATATATGAGAATGATAGATTATATTATATATGCCTAGATCATCCACAATTATTTTTTAAAATACAGATTTATCATATATTTGATTATATGTATAATGCTTGATTTGATTTTCCCTAATAATGTTTAAACATATATAAAAGTAAAAAGATATATTTACATATATGAAATATACTGATTGCTTTTATTTTATTTATATGGGTATCAATAATTCATGTTGAATTTGAATATTTGAGTTCTTTATTTGTTATTTTAAAATTCTAAAAATATTTTTGTGTTTATTAATAGAAATCCAGATGTGAAAAGAGTCAATCTCTGAAAGTCTGTGAAAATCTGTGAAAGTCCATGAGAGTGATTTGTGAAAGTTTACAAAAGTCTGTGAAAGTCCATGAGAGTGATTTATGAAAGTCTGCAAAAGTCTATGAAAGTCTATGAAAATCCATAAGAGTCAATCTGTGAAAGTCTGCAAATGTCTGTAAAAGTCTGTGAAAGTCCATGAGAGTCAGTATGTGAAAGTCTGCAAAAGTCTGTGAAAGTCTACAAAGTCTACAAAAGTCCATCACTTGAATAATGTCCACAAAAATCCATCAAAGTCCATATCGACTACCCCCTAAATCCCTATAGAAAGTACGATTCCATCCCATATTGCCCACCACCTCTCTCTTTAGACAGATCGATGGAGAAGAAGAAGCAAAACATCAACATTATCAAGTACATCTCTCTCTTCTTCTAACCCGATTTCAATTTTTTTAAAAAAAATTTCAACCTTGATTTCTTTGATCCAATTGAATTTTAGATCTAGTCAATCAGAATTCAATCAATTCCAAACATTCATATCTTTAGAACCTGTTCGAAATATTAATATTTGTTTTCACTTTCTGATTAGATCTGATATAAGCTTTATCGAAGGATTCCAATCCTAAATCTTCATTAAATTTATGAGCAATCAAAAGAGGCGACGAGAGGCGCAACACGTTATTTTTATTTTCATGGATGCCTTTATTTTTAATTTTGTAAGGTTCATATAAATTTTTCTAATAAAGCTTAAAAAAAAAACCAACTTTTCAGTATCAGTAGCAACCCATCGAAGACGACGAAGATGATGATGATGGACTACGAAGACTCATCCGAGCGCGACCAAGACAAAAACTACACCGTATTGAGCGAGTCCGACATACGCGCGCGCCTAACGCACGACATCGACACCCTCTCCGCCGTTCTCTCCCTCTCCCCCGCCGCCTCCGCCGCCCTCCTCCTCCACCACAACTGGTGCGTCACCAACGCCTGCCAGTCCTGGTACGCCGACGAATCCGCCGCGCGCGCGCGTGCGGGCTTGTCGTCATTCGAGACGGCCGCGGGAGATAAGGAGCTGTATCACCACTATTTCACGCGGTCATACGTCGAGAACAACAGGCGCGTCAAGTGCTGCCCCGCGCCCGGTTGTCGGTACGCGGTGGAGTTCGTCCCCGCGGGCGACGGTCTCTTCGTCGTAACGTGCGCGTGCTCGCACCGCTTCTGCTGGAACTGCGGCGAGGAGGCGCACCGCCCGGTCGACTGCGAGACGGTCGCGAAGTGGGTGACGAAAAACACAGACGAGTACTGTTGCTGTTGCATGCGAAGCCGTGCCCCAAGTGCGGGAAGCCGAACGAGAAGAACCACGGGCGCATGCGCGTGACGTGCGCGTCCCCCTGCGCGCACGAGTTCTGCTGGGTGTGCCTCCGCGCGTGGTCGGATCACGGAAGGAGCGGCGGCTGCAACGGGTTCGAGGAGCGGAAGCGGAAGCGCGTGATGTCGAAACGAAGGCAGAGGATCTCGACGCTCTCGTTGGACCGGTACGCGCATTACTTCGAGAGGTGGTCCGCTAACGACGCGTCGATGGCAAAGGCGGTGGCGGAGCTTCGGGGGTTGGAGGCGGGGGAGCTCGCGAGGCTTGGGGAGAGGCAGAACGTGTTCGACTGTCGGTTCGTGTTGGATGCGTGGGCGCTGATCGTCGAGTGCAGGCGCGTGCTCGAGTGGAGCTACGCGTATGGGTATTTCCTACCAAGGGGGGAGGAGGGGAAGAAGAAGGTGCTTTTTGAGTTCTTGCAAGGCGCGGCGGAGGCGGAATTGGAGAGGCTTCATAGGCTCGCGGAGGTGGAGCTTCGGGTCTTCCCCGACGCGGAGGGCTTGTGCCGGCCAAGTATTCACCCCAGTCTTTAATGAAAATCCTCGGCAATTTCTATGAATTCTCTTCGTACACCTGCGCGTCTTCATAATTTGCCTCATTTCTAATAAGCCAAATGATTCACATGCGAGCTTATAAACACATTCTTAATTTAGTGGTGGAGTTAGGACTTTACGAGGCTTGGATATAATATGATAATAATCTTTTTATTTATCATATCATAAAAGTTTATAAAAAAATTAATTTTACAATTATATGATATTCGATTCTAAACTGTCAATGACCAACAATTACTTTTTTAGTGTTGAATTGTATATAGAAGATGTGATCATGAGGAAAAAGAGCGAGATGTTGTCCCTCAAGAAGACTAGAATTGTCAAATCAAAATTAGAAAATGAAGATGAAACGAAAAGATATTTTTTTTACATAGTTGTTAATTAAATATAATTCTCATAACATAATTAAACCACACCCTACGATTTTCAGTCTATTTTATAACCCCTTTTATCGTCGCATGTCACCAACATTGTGTATAAAATTTCCTAACACAATATATAGTCCATTACATTAGTATATCATCTATCATGAAAAACGTAAAAATATATTTACATTCAATTTATATAAATATGTATTTAATTTTTTTAAAAATAAAAAACTTCATTAGTTAAATATTTTAAAGCTTGTGTGCATGTAATAACATTTTCAGGATTTGGCTTGAGCCAGTTCGAGATAAGCCACACCTGTTGGGGGTTTGAACTATTTGAATTACAGGAAACAATATTTTGCCATTTCTTATGGTCTAAATTACTATTCAAACGGCCTTTGGATCTTTGGTTTTGTAATTTTGAGCAGGTTAATAAGCTTTTTGATAGCAAACCATGAAATTATTGGTGTTCATATGGCTTGATTTAGCATTCAAACAATTTCATGATAAACAGTGGGCTAGTTTGATAATTGAAAAGTATTGAGATAAAGGGGATGTGTGGGGATAAGTGGGTGGGGGGAGGGAGAGAACAGCTTATATTCATTTGTTATAAAAAAAATTATTTTGATAAAATATGGACAAGTATTTTATTTTAAAATGAAAATCAAGGTTTTTGTTTCATCTAACTATTGTAACAACTTTATCCTTATTTTTTATATTAATTTTATAAAAGTGAACAATGATAAAATTAATGGATATCCTTTAAAATAAAGATAATTAATCATCAAAATCTTAAAATTGTTCAGTTAGTGTAGACGATTTTTTTAATTTAATTTATATAAAATATTAACACTTTATTTTAAAAAGGTCGGTTACTCCGTGTCAATTTTTTAACTAGCTGTAAAGTTGAGTTAAAAATGGGTGATTTTGATTTTCAAATGATCAAGTGTTACATGCATCAATATAAATGTTGTCTAAATAGTTTATTTTATTTATGAGTGGTATTTAGTTTCTATTATTGTTTCTTAACTTGTAAACATTGAATAATCTTATTTAACTAATCCATACATCCACATCTACAAGAAAATGTTCATCACCTTAGTAATTTTTTATCAACTTTTTACATAATAACAACTAAATAGTGAATACTGGCTAGTTTACTTTTCTACCCACTCTTTGTTTTGCTCTGTTGCTTTTATGTTCTTATGTCATCGAAAGACCACCTCCCCTTCAAAGTACTGCAAGAGCTATATAATAATAATAGTAATATTTGATTTTTTAAATTTTTTTTTTCTCTTCCTTGCTGCCTTATCTTCTCTCTCTCTCTCAACCTAGGAAAATAAAATTACACTATCATGTTCATATATTATTATATTTCATTTTTGAATAATTATAAAAGATGTTTAATGCTAATGGATCTTGATTAAGAAAATAGTATATGAAAATTCTTGATTAAAAAAATAAAATATTTAGCTAAATATTGCCCCCGCTGGAGCAAATTTCTGGCTCCGCCCTTAAAATCCATTGTCTCCTGTTTGGTTATCAAAAATATCTTTCCATGATTGAATTAATTACCTTTCTAACTCCAAATGAAGGAAATGCAATACCTTCAACCACACTTGCTGAAAAATAGTTAGATGACACTCTTCCAATCAATCTAAAGAGGTTTCCTTTCTTTGCTGATACCTCCAATACATACCAACCTTATGTACTTTTGTTCAACGAAATGTATGTTTAGCACATTCATAAACTAAATTTGTATTCAGTTAGAATCATACATTAATACTTCATCATTTAAAAGTTAAATCTACACATTTCATCACCCAATAAGGAATGTACAATTTTGTGACTACGCTCACCATTAGAGTCATGGTGTGTTCTTTCGTATTGTAAGAGAAATAAATATTCATAAATCACACCATATGGTAAAAACATATAAATAATTAAATTGTTTTATAATTATATTCTGATCATTAAATGTGAGGATTACCATAGAAAAACTCTCCACAGTTTGGAGAAAGAGATGTATGTGCGGTGAAATCAAAACGACATATGTTAGATTTAAAGTTATTTTTATCGATCAAAACTCAAATCACACATGTTTTTATTTTTTTTTAAAGATAGTAAACATCATATAATCGAATGAGGTTTAGTAAGTATATATTATTCCATTTCAAATTGAATGGAGATATTTTTAGTAAGTGTAATAATATATTTAATAAAATATATACATTGTCTAACATGATATATGTTTCATTGGCTTTTTAATGAGATATATAGGACTGTATTTTATACTATAAATAAAACCTGAGTGTAGCAGCGCCCAATCAAAACATCTGCAAACATTCAATCTGATTAATTGAATATCAAGTCTCCTTAAACAATTCAGATTTTGGCACCACTGCCACTAGGATGATCCATATCTTCAATCACGATGATTGAAAAATTAAGATCATAAAAACAAAAACAAAAACAAAACATGTACATCATCAACATTAATTAAAGTAAAAAAAAAAAAATTCTTAAGAGGTACGCGCTATAAGAAAGAGAATTTAGTGACAAGTGAACCCAATACAACAATTGCATGTTTCATTTAAAAAGGGCATTTTACATGGAAATGTCAGGTACAGAAAACCCTTTAACAAAGTATATACCTGGTTAATAAAATTACATCACTTAGTCTTACTCATGTCGATAGAAAAAATTTAATCACAATTTCCATTCTCAAGCTCTTTGAAGAGGTTCTCGTAATACTTGCGGGTCACCCAAGTCAAATGCAAGAGCTTCACCCGAAAATCAAAGAAACCCTCGCGCCAGCCCTCCGCGTCGAGGAAGGCGTGAAGCCCCTCCTCCGCGGTCTTATGAAACTTCTCCAATCCGGTCTCCGCCTCGCCTTGCAAGAACTCCAAGAACGCCTTCCTCCCCTCCCCCACCTCCCTCGGCAAATAATACAAATACGCGTAGCTCCACTTAAGCACGCGCCTGCACTCGATGATCAACGCCCACGCATCCAGCACAAACAGACAGTCGAACACGTTCTGCTTCTCCCCGAGCCTTGCGAGCCCCTCAGTCTCCAGCCACCGTAGGTCTGAAGCCGCCTTCATCATCGACGCCTCATTAGCGACCGACCTTCCAATGTAATGCGCGTACCACTCGGGCACGAGACTCCCCACCTTCCGCCTCTTGGGGGCGGCGGCGGCGGCTAGCCCCGCGCATGTTTTGTGCTCGGACCACGTGCCGAGGCAAACCCAGCAGAACTCGTGCGCGCACGGTGGCCTGCACGTCATGTGCATGCACCCGTCGTTCTTCTCAATGGGTCTCCTACATTTCGGGCAGGGCTTCGAATTGAAGACGATCCAATTCAAGCTCTGCGACTCGTCCATGTGTTTCCGTTTCTTCACCCACTCCACGACCGTCTCGCAGTCGACCGGGCGGTGCGCCTCCTCGCCGCAGTTCCAGCAGAAGCGGTGCGAGCACGCGCACCTGACGTCAAAGAGACCGTCGCCCGCGGGGACGAACTCCACCGCGTACCGACACCCGGGCGCGGGGCACCACTTGACGCGCCTGTTGTTCTCGACGTACGACCGCATGAAATAGTGGTGGTACAGCTCCTTATCTCCCGCGGACGCGAGTCTCCCCACCATGTCGAGCCCGACCGCGGCCCCGCACGACGGGTCGGGGCAGCGCAGGGAGAGGCACCCGGGGCCGTCGCGCGCGGACGCGCCGATGTATTCCGTCCAGCACGGGTCGCAGAAGAGGTGCCCGCACGCGGCCGCGCTCATGTCGAGGCGCGCGTGGCTCTCGAGGCAGATGCGGCACAACGACGGCGGTGGGGACTCGAATGATGATGACAGGCCTGCGCGCGCGCACGCGGCGGGTTCGTCGGCGTACCAGGACTCGCAGGCGTTGGTGATGCACCAGTTGTGGTGGAGGAGGAGGGCGGCGGAGGCGGCGGGGGAGAGGGAGAGGACGGCGGAGAGGGTGTCGATGTCGTGCGTTTGGCGCGCGCGTATGTCGGACTCGGTCAATACGGTGTAGTTTTTGTCTTGGTCGCGCTCCGATGAGCCTTCGTCGTTGATGGTGTCGTCCAGTACGTAGTGTTCATAGTCTTCAAAGTCCATGATCATCAGTGCGTCATCGTCGTCGTCGTCGTCTTCGATGGGTTGCGCATCACGCAGCCTTTTTAGAGGCCTCGTCGTAACCTCTGACATGGTGATACTGAAAAGTTTGTTTTATGAAGCTTTGTTAGAAAAATTTTGTGAACCTTATAAAATCAGAAATTAAAAATAAAGGCATCCGGGGAAAATAAATGCACGTTTGTTTATAAAGAATAGGTGAATATGATTATAATTATAATAAAATACATGGAAATAAACTGACATTGACATTATCTGTTCCTTTGAAATTATGTTATTCTATTTTATAGCTTATTCAAGAGGGTTGGAATACCAATATAACTTATTCTCATACATTCCTGGCAAATAAATATGTTTTTGTGCTTATTTACATCTATTTCTCCCTATTCACCCTCTATTCCACTATCAAAATAAGGGTTAGTCCAACCCGGCAATACATATTTGATTGAATTAGACTTGATTTCAATTGGAAACCTAGAAGAATAAAATTGTGTGAAAATAACACAATTCAACTAAAATACCAATGCGGCTTATTTTCATATATTTCTTGCATACAAGTTTTTGTATTTATTCACCCATATTCCTTTCTATTTCCCCCTTTATTCCACCACCCACACAAGGGCTAATCCACACCCGTTCTCATCCCTTATACCCACGGCAAAGTATATTTGATTGAGTTCGACCTAAAATTCAATTGGAAACACATAATTAACTCTCTTTTTTCTTCTAATTAATCAGCTAATATTAAAAAATTGGGTTACTGAAATCTTACTAAGCCTGTGTTTGGTTACATGATTGCAAAACTGATTTAATTGTAAAACTGATTTTAACACAAAAATTGTGTTTAAAATTGATTTTACAAGAAACTGCATCTCCACAATTTTTATAAAATTCAGGTTTTCAATAATTTTTTACATAAATCTGTTTACAGTTTTTTACTCCAATCTTTCTATTTGAAAACGAGTTTAGAAAAAGAAACCGAAATGACGACAAAGCAGAAAGGAACGATGAAAAAAAACAAAATGTAAGGGGGTGATAGAGAACACATACTCCATAATAATGTTGATGTTCTGCTTCTCTGTCTCCATTGATCCTTCTAATAAGAGATGCTGTTTATGATTTTGAAAGCGTTTGAAACGGAACCCCATTTTATGAAGGCATTTAAATCTTAACAACCCGTATATATCGGAACTAATAAAGCTTACATTTTATGATTTGATTTCCATAATAAATAAAGATAAAATGGATATTGTTGTTATCCCTTTAAAATTAAGTTTAATTATATTTAAAATCAAATCTTGTCAAAGTAATTTTAAGATAATTTTTTTTACAGGTTTCAAATCTTTCTAAGCAAAATATATTAAAAAAAATGAAAAAGTGAGTTTAGAGTCTTATTACTCATTCATCAACTCCAACCACAATCTTTATTTTCATCTCTATTATATTTTTTTATATTTTATAATAAAACTTTAATTTATCATATCTCTTTTTTTGATGTATTATACATAATTGAGGTTTATTAGCGAAATTTAAAATCCGTAGAAGTTAATATTATTAGTTCCGGATCAAGTGACCAGTAAACTTATCAGTTATTCTAAACTGATTTTTGTACCCGAAACATCAGTATTCGTATATAGATGAAATATATGCATCCAAAAAACCTGTATTTGTATCTTATTAAAATATATGTATCCGAGAAACTTGTATTCGTATCTGATTAAAATAATATTATAATATTTTCTATTATTCCTAATATATTTATATTTATTGGATCTGGATCATGTCTTATTATGTGCTGTTGTGTTTTGTTATTGTGTTTTATTTAATATTTCATGTATTTTCTTTTGTTGTATTATTAGTTTCAATTAGAATTATTAAATATATAACATTTTTAAACATATGTTAAACATATTCAATATTAGACTCATTTGAATCGTATCGACGACATCTATCCAACGGTATCATTTTTATGAAAATTAAACTTATATTATAGAAGTTATCAAACATTATTAAAAAAAATAAAAAAAATAACAAACCTCCATATTTGGAGGCTCAAACATTGAGCCTGGGGCCTCATTTAGTGGCCTCTAAAATAGAGGTGGTTTTTGCCTATGGGTTGGAGAGAAAAGAAAACTCTAAAATGAAGATATAGAGTACCATGGGAGTTGTTCTAAGACATGGTCCGGCACCTAGTTTACAGTTAACTTTTTTTAAATGAAAATCATGTATTTTGTAGTTACAAAAACATTAGGGCAAAAATATAGACGTACCCTTTTTTTGTGTGACATACAATTTGTTAGTTATATGGAGATAGATAACAGTATTGAATTCTAAAGATAACAAAAGAAAATAAATTTTTATTGATGGAAAAGTTTATTCATATAAAATAAGATGACATTCCTTTTATAGGCCACAAAATGCATACTCATAATATCAAATTATGACTACTAAAAATAATAAAAAGGCAATTATAACTATAATTATTTCAGCGGTATTTTGAGAAAATTAAAATTTAACAAGGTTATATATGCAAAAATCCTTAAAATATAAGATCCTAAGATCATAAAGTCATAACTCAACAGTAAAAGATGAAATTTATGATTTTAACAAAATCTCATAAAACTTTATTTTAATGATTGATTTAAAATTAAATATTCTGTAATGATTTTTTTTTTAAATTTGTCTTACATTACAATCTATGTAGAATAAATAAACTTTTTTGTTTGATTGTTTTCTCATTGGAAAACATAAAGTGATTTTTTTGTTGTACATTAGATAAAGTAAGAATAAGCGATGGTTAATAAATGAAAAAGTTTTTTACTTTTAAATGATAACTAGGCACAAGAATAAATTATTTGTGTATGTAAAATTGAGAATAAATGTGAATATGAGTGTGATGTGATATTTTTATAAGATATGTATCAAAGTGTTAGATGAGTTAATTTTTAAAATGAATTCATTGGCGTATATAAGCCTGATAAAATATATGTAATACACCAAAAATAATCTTAACCACATTTTAAAAAGTTTATAAATTTTTTGTTTATGTATGTGTGCATTAGGATTTTGTAACTCTTTTAATGTAATTTTCAACATTAAAAAAAATAATTTCGATGGAGTTATTTTGTTATGCCCAATCATCTCTTTGTTAAAAACAATTTGTCATGTCAATATTAATCATAAATTAGTTTTATGTATACGTCAACTCTCAAACCACGGGTATAATATTTAGGTTATATATTTAAAAATAAATATAATAATAAAAATAATGATATAATAACTTAATAATCATATTTATTCAAAAAAAAAAAACTTAATAATCATTCAATCAATCAAATGATGTGTAAGTCTATATACAGTGTATATTATGTATGAAAAATATATTTTCAAAATACAATGTAGTATAAACAAATGTATTGATATGTGAAATTTTCTAATATATTTAATACAATGACAGATATGCGATTGAAACGCTAAGATTCTTAAAATTTTACGTTTCAAACTCGGCTTTTAAAAAGCGTTGTTTTATTAACTTTTCAATCGTTATAGCCTAAAAAAAAAGATGATGGCTTCAATCTGCGTTTGAGAATTTTAGCTTTTTAAAAGTAGAATCTACCCAAATACAAATCAAAGCATGACCTTAAATCTTTCGCAATCACACACAGTGTAAAGAAGATATTGAAAAAAAATGATCTTCATGTCACTCAGCCTGTAATATTGAAAAAAGAAGTTGGATGATCCTATGGAACATGAATTATATGCTATAATGTTTGGAAGTCTAATAAATGTATGGATGAATTGCATTTGTCCTGTATGTGTAGGTTGAGTAGTTATCCAAGTAATCCTAAGCAAGAGCATTAGCTCGGACTCGCATGCGTATATAGATACGTGCGAGAATTTATTGACTATGCATTGCATTACACTAGTTTCCCTCCTAGTGTTGAGGATTATAGTGACACAAACGGGACTTCTAAATCAGTTGGAGGTTATGGAAAAAAATTCCACCAGATAAGGTTCAAGCAAAGGGACTCTAGACCTCTAGACCTCAAGTGAGCCTTCGTATCCAAACATCAGGTGAGATATTCAAGAAGTCAAAGAGAGACTCAACTCTAACTTATTCTAAGTTGTTCTGTGATTTCAGAGTTGGGAAGCTCATAAAGCAAATGATACATTTCTTATGTCTGATAGGGCTGGTAGTGATTAGGGAATCATACAGACAGCAATACACCATGTATGCAATTAAGTTGTACTACAATTCTGAACAACATATGTAGGGAGGCCTAGTAACAAGTAATGTATCACTCTTTTTTTGAAGAATGACACTCCCCAGGATATGTAGGGAGGTGCTTGCCGACTAACCAAAACTTGGTTCGCCAAGTAATATATAACTTGTATTAGCTATATATATTAGCTATTCAATACATTAGAGTTGAGTGCAAGATGCATGGAATGCATCATTTAGCCTAAATGCACTTATGGTCAATTATCCAATAACCAGCGTATAAGAAAAGGAAAAACTTCATAAAATCAAACATAAAATAAATGTTTGTGCAATAGTTCAGAGGAATTATCATTTATAATGGAACTGAAGCAACTATATATTAAAAAAAAAATCATAAGAAAATAAATGAGCATCAAAAGATTACGGAAGAGTGCACTTGTGTTGTTACCATATCTTGCATGAGGAATAAAAATGCAACCCCAAAGGCCCATTTGGATGGGAGAATAAAGGGTGGAATAGGGGGGAAAAGGGGGAATAAAGGTAAAAAAGTTGTTTGGGAATTGGGGGAGGGGAAAGGGGTATAAATATACAGAATTAGATGAGAATAAGCTAGTATTGTATTCCAAGTCCCCCCATAGAATTGTGTTAGAGGGACCCACCTATTAAATCACATGCATCACATTAAATTATCTGCCATCACTTCTTATACATCAATGGGACTCACATGTCAAATCAACTTTTTACACTTTATTCACATTTTATTCTTCATCAACCAAACACTCCAACCTTCATTATTACGTTTTCCAATGAGAATAACTGAAAACACAATCAAACTAGAAAATCACTTATTCCATTGATAAAGTTAACAATTCCTGGAATAAGTATAAACCCCATAAGCTTAAGCCTCAATCCAAACGGTCCCAAGGAAATTATCATTTATAATGGAACTGAAGTCATGCAACTATATATATAAAAAAAAAACCATGAGAAAATATATGAGCATTGAAAAAGGTTACGACAGAGCTCACTTGTGTTGTTACAGTATCTTGCATGATGAATAAAAATGCAACCCAAAGCCTATTTTTTTGTTTATGAAATGTTTCTTCCAAAGATATCATTAAATCTGGTATCTGGTCAATCAAGCGAAATCTGGGGGAAAAGAAAGGAAGAAAATTAGGACTTTTCTCTTGTGTGTATCTCTACAACAGATATACGTAAAACATTCTTGTTCATCAACTTAAAATTCACAATCTTCTCACCTGTCCCAAAGAGCTAGCACAGATCCTTGCTTCTTAGTCAGAACCTGAATGGGAAAAAGATCTCCATGAGAATTTGCTTGACTTGGATATTAAGTGGCAATTTGCCGCTACGAAAAAGGTTACAACATGCACCTGAGGATTTCCAAACTGCTAATGATGCTGCAGTACCCACTTGGTTTTGCCAACAACAATCATCGCCTCCACCAGATTTGTTCGTCAAGCCATGCCATAAACATTGCATACAAAAGGCAAGCACTACGTGTATGTAATGATCAATGGATTCCAGAAAGCATTCTTTGTGGAAAGACTCCAACCGAAGCACCGTTAACATAAAAAGTAATGATCTACAACTGCAACAAAGAGCCATTCCATAAAACCAATGGCAGAGGACCGAGATGTTTTAAGTAAATTCAAGAAGTCCAGTCTTCTCGGGTTTCCCCCATATAATGGGGGGCGTATATAACTATATATAACCTTCAACATGATCAAACTTATATATACTCTCAAGGAAATGAGAAACCACAATTTTTGTTCCACGGAGAAACACCACTGGAAGCAATAGTATAAAGAACATAGTCTGCTTCTATATGACCTTCCTAACTAAATCTTTCCAAAATCCTCTGCAAGTCGCAACATTTTTGAGAAGACCCTTCATCCACCCTTATGTTCACGAATTATATTGGAACCCCAACCTCCATTGACTGACTCATCAATTTCTCCAAGTCTCCCATCCTCCCCGCCCGACCCATCCCGTCTGACAATGCACTGTAAGCAATGGCATCGAGCTGTCTCCCTTCCTTTCTCATTCTCTCAACCAAGTTCAGGGCCTGTTCGAGATCACCAGCATCACAAAAACCACGCAACATGGTGTTATAAGTTACAACATCCGGAAAAATCCCCCAACCTTCCATATCATGAAAAATCTCCAAAGCAGACTCAACCTTTCCCATCTTAAGGAACCCATCAATGATAATGTTACAAGTAAATATGTCAGGTTTCATCCCTTTTCCCAAAATCTCCCCTAGAAGCTTCAATGCTTTCCCAGCATCGCACGCACCGAAAAACCCACAAATCAACACATTGTACGCAACGATATTGCGATTGAACCCCCTCTCTTCCATGACGCGAAACAGTCGCAACGCATCCTCCAATCTCTCTCCCTTACAAAGTCCATCAATCAGAGTAGTGAAAGTGAATTCATTCGGACGCAACCCCTTCTCAATCATCGAATCAAAAACCCGCAAAGCCTCCTCCAGCTTCCCCTCCTTACAAAACCCACCGATCAGTCCCGTGAACATAACCACATCCGCGCGTAAACCCCGGCCCTCCATTTCCCGAACCAATCCCATCGCCTCCTCCAAAAGCCCCGCGCCGCACAACCCATTGATCAAAACCCCAAAAGAAACCACATTTGGTTTAAACCCCGCCTCCGCCATCACGTCAAGAACCCGCCTTGCCTTGTCAAACATCCTCCCGCGGCACAAAACGTCGATGAGAACCGTGAAAGTGTGTGCGTTCGGCCAGACCCCGAGCCGCACCATCTTCGCATAAACCGCCTTGGATTCCCTAAGCCTGCTTTCGCCGCAGAAACCCTTCAAGAGGACGTTGTACGAGATGGTGTTCGGCGGCCCGTTTCGGCTGCGGATTTCGTCGAACAGGTGGAGCGCGAGGTGGGTGCGGTGGAGCTTGCAGTAGGAGTTCATGACGGTGTTCAGAGTGAACACGCTGCGGGGGACGCCGGAGCGGAGCATGGTGTGGTAGACGGCGATGGCGGAGTCGAACTTGCCGGACCTGTTGAGGGAGCCCAGGAGGAGATCGAACGACTCGGGGGAGGGTTTGCGGGGACCGGCGGCGGCGGAGATCGAGCGGTTGAGGAGGGAGAGGGCGAGGTCGGGGGTGTTGGAGTGGCAGTAGTGGCGGATGAGCTCGTCGGGGTTGTCGGGGTCTTGCGGAGGAGGGATGGACGGCTGAGATGAGGGGATGATGATGGGATCGACGGCGGCGGGGGGTGAGGGGCGTGGAGGGCGGAGTTTGGTGATTCTGGCAGCGGCCATTGATTTAGGGTTTTGGTGAGGGATTGCGTAGAGTCAGGAGGGGTAAGTGGTTAGGTATAAAATTATGAATAATATGAGCACAGTAGGATGTATTTTAATTTTTCAAAAATTGTATACTTTATCATTCTATTATAAATTATAAATTGAATAAATTTATTTTTAATAAATATAAAAAATAATAATGATTCCTAGACCTTAATTTTCCAGGCCTCATCACAGGCCCCATGATGTGACAATAGAACATTATCTTTTATACCCTCTAATTGATAACCACCTCTAAACAAGGAAAACGGTTTGATTTATTCCTAGGATCGTGGAGATTTCATTAATTACTCTATTTCTTCTTCCTTGCATTATGTAAAATCATTAATCCGTATAGCAGTCCCGAAATTGATCACTCTTTCGGATCAGGTTTTTCAATTGTTTTTTTTATTTTTTATTTATCTTATTGATGAAAAGTCACATCGAATTTGAAATTAAATTTTTGATGATCAAATATTCAATCTATATTACATGTTTCAATTCAAAAAATGATTTTTTTTTTATGTTTGATCACTATTTTCACACTTTTTTTATATTTATTTCGTTATAATTTCATAAATGTAATTTTGATATTGTTACATTTAATTATTACTGGTTCGTGTGATGTTTATGTTAGACTCCCGAACTCGGATATTCATTTACACAATTTTGTTACATTCATAAATGTAACACTCTGAAATGTAACATTATCTCATGTTGTGCATTTCTTTTAACAATGCAAATAGAAATGACGTATAAATGTAACAGTGAAGTACATACTTTTACAGAGGATTCTGATACATTTTCTTTGGAAGGCAGTGCACTAGAAATTGAAATAGATAATTTTAAATAGTAAATGTAACTGTTTGACATTTAGGTAAATATAATTGTTTGTTCCATCTATATAAATGTAACAGTTTTTATATAAATGTAACAAATCGTTATGAGAGATGTAAAATTTAAGAAATGTATTTGTAACTACCAATATAAAATGTAACAGTTTCATATGTTAACTATATGTGTTTTTTATTTAAATTTGAATACAATAACTACCTAGAGAAAATGAGTTGTTTGAAGGATTTTAATGAAAACAATTTCGATAATTTTTGGTGTAATCTAGGTTCAATTATATCCCCCCCGCCCCGCCCCCCCGTGACATTGCCACCCTTCCCACCCTCCCCCCCCCCCCCCCCCCCCCCCCCCCTTCATCTTTGGCCCCTTAATCTTCAACTAATGAACATAAATCATTATTTATTCACAGCAGAGAAGACCCGAAGACCCACCAAAAAAAAGAAAACCCAAAGAAGAATTAGAGGAAGAACAGAAGAGGAAGGAAGAAGAGATGTGGACGTATTATTGGGTTCTACAGTTATCCAAGAACGCGAACCAGCAAGAAATCAACAAAGCCTACCAAAAGATGATATCTATATGGCACCCCTCCAAGAACCCTCGAAACCCAATCGCCCAATCAAGATTCAACCTCATCAATCAAGCCTACAAGGTCTGTTCTTTGTTGGGTCTTCTTTGATTATTGATTTTGCTCGCTTTTGTTTGGTAGTCTAGTTGAAGGGGGTTCATATGTTGTAGGTTTTGTGTGACCCAGTGGAGAGAGCAAGGTATGACAAATTTGGGGACCCGGCTTTCACAGAAAATCACGGTCTGAAGAAGCAACCGGCGGTGGAGACGCCGTTGCGTTGCACGTTGGAGGAGCTTTACGTCGGGAAGACGAAGAATTTGAGGATTACTCGGAGTATCGTCGCTTTTGATGGGTGAGATTTATATATTTTGTTTGATGGTTGAGACTTGTTTATTTCAATTGGGTTATTTTAGATTGGTTTGTGTGGTTCTTTTGATTTTTGTGATTGTCAATTTTGATTTTGGGTCAATAATTTGATGTTCTGAAATTCAATGGATGAACTAGTTTGACAATAATATAGCGTTACACCAATGTAAGATCATTTATCTTGATGGGTTCAACAGTGGTTGACTTTTGATTTGCATTTCTATATAATTATGTTATTTATATGTTTGTTTGCTTTGGTATAATTTGCTGTGATGTGCTAAATTTTTGGGGATGCAATGAATCATCAAATTTTACTTTTGAGAGAAAGCTATTTTTCTTATGTTTTTATATATATAAACTTTCATGTTAGTTAATGAGTAGTTTGAATCTGCTTAACTAAGTTTCTTGCCTTTGAATATGCTTTCGTGCATCTTATGGATTTTGTAGATGTGGGGATTTTTAAAAGTCCATTGAGGAAGCATGTTTTGGAAGTACTAAGTGGTTGTTTGTGAGGAGAGGCAAGGCTGCACAAAAATCTGTTTTTAATTTTCTAGACAACATTATTATTGCAAACTAATTTAGAAAAATCTATGTAGTTCTGTATCACTCAAGAGGATACACTGAAGCAAAATATATCACTTTGAAGGGTATTTTAATTCTTTTTTTTACGTCACTTTGAAATATTTTAAACTCATTTTTATGTTTAAGAGCTAATACTCTGGTACTCCCTTCAATTAGTTATATGCATCATTCTTATTTCTCTGCTTCTGTTCATGTTTTTCAGAAATAATGAGTGATATTGTACACTTTTTACTTCATTCCTTTAATGTGGGCATATTCGAATTTGGTTTTAACAATGTACTTTGGTCATTTTTTTAAGAATATCCATGACATCCGCCTTTTATGTAATTATCAAATACGAACCAGAATTTTGAGGGAACTTTTATTGCAATTCCTATAATTGATGTCTCCTTATTTTATAATCTTGATCGATTTTTTTTTTCACAGCGGAAAGAATTCTGTTGAGATAATTCTTTCCTCAGTTTGTTTGTATTGGAAGACTGTAATTATTTTACTTTGAAAATTTCAAGTTTATTGTGTTTGCCCAGCTTACTTTGGCGTATTTTTGTTGAACAGTAGCATAATTCAGAAATTTGGTGCTTGTTTCTACAGCAGTTTGATAAGAAAATGTTATGCTGAATACTGGAACTTCTACTTTCTCCCATGATAATGTGCACACACACTGACACACAAATACTCTTTTTCATGGTGCTGCACATATAAATTTGTATACGTAATATATATTATTTTGTAGCATATCACTTTGCAAGTTTCATGCATGCAATATATTGTTAAGAGGGATACAGGAGGTGATATAACTTGATGTGGTGGGATCATAAGGAAAATAATGTATGCCGTGCAATTTATTGGATGTGTTCCCTTTCATTCCAGAGGTCGTTGAAGAAGAACCCTACGCAGTGGAATGCATATTGATTGATTGGCTGCTTAATCATTTAACTGTTAGCCAACCCCCAGAGTGGCTGTCATGTTGGCTTTGCGTGGGATCATGGAGAACGAAGAGGAATAAGGAACTGGAAAAGCAGGGGATGAGAAGGATAATGGAGGGGAGAAGATTATGTAAGGTTTGTTGGCCGAGGGAGGAGACAAACGAAATAAAAAATGGATAGAAAGATCTTTTCCACAATAATAGAGTAAGTATCTGTTTGGTTTTTCATTATCTATTATATGGCAACAAATTACATTGCGGGTTTCATGCATGCTATACATCGTCAAGAAGGAAATAAGAGGGGGTAGTTACGTGGAGCTGCATGTTGTGAGACTATAAAAGAATGGATGTTTGCTGCACCATTTGTTGGACCTCATTCAATAGGTTTTAGATGGAGAACTCTCAGCATTGGGATTCTTAATGCTTGAATGGTTGCTTATTCTTTTTAAGTGACTGTTTATGAATTCTAAGTAGCCAACCTCAGGAAAGTGGCTGTCACGTTGGTTTTGTGTGCACCCATGGAGAATGAGGAGGATAAGAAACTGGGAAACCAGAGGAGAAGATGGATAGAAGTGAAGGGCCAGTTTAGGTAGGATTTGTTGACTGATGAAAGATAAAATATGGACAAGGAAGAATGGCAAGGTTATGAGGGGTGGAAATAATTAGAAAGGGAGCTGTCCAAGATGACTTATTCGAACTGTAAGCATGGGGTTGTGTCACTATCCCACTTATACAGTTACCCCACCCCACCCTGCTGCACCTCCCACACTTACAACCACCGCTCTGGGATGAACAATATGTTTTTTATTTTATATATATTGAAGAGTATTGGTGTCCACCTTTTCTCCAAATACATGGAGAAAAGGAAGCCTGGAATAGAATGAGAACGGGGATGAAAGGAAGTGAAATACACATCTTGTTTGAGTTGGATTGGTGCCTCTTCTTCTTCAATTAGTATTAACGCTCCTCTTTATATAACCTGGCCTTTATATAGCTAGACTTTTGGGATTTTCTTTATAGGATAGTTCTTTTTTTTTTTTATTAACTAGGATGATATCTTAGGTCAACTGTTCTGATATTAAATGCAGATTCTTAACAACTTTAGTAGAGCAGAAACACAACTTAGATTAAGTTATGTGATGATTTTTAGGGGTGGGAGACATATAAAAAGCTACACATAAATCAGGATACTTGACTGCTTAATAATGTTGAAGAACCTAAGTAATCTGGATATTACTTGAGTGAGGTTTTTAATTTTGACTTCTATTGGAGATTTGGAGGGTCATAAGGGGTATGCATGGTGGGGGAAGGCCCAATGCTTTTGCATGAAAAGCTTTTTTTTTTTCAAATTGCTAGAGTCTACTGCGCGTCAGAAGGGGTAGGTGGTTGATCCAGGAAGAGGGAGGGTGTTCAGAAATTTATAATCATGCTTTTGACAATTGTAGGTGCATTTTTTTTTTGATGGAAAAATTGTAGGTGCATCAAAGTCCACCTCCAATGGAATGTTACCACATGGATGCAGTTATATGCAATTTATCAATGCTACTGCAGTCATGTGAGATCCAAAAATCAAAGAGCGGATCCCATGCATCTTGGAACAAAACCACTAAATGGAAGTTAAAAACTACTATAGAAGGAGATGAAAAGAGGTAAAAAAAAGAGATAAAACACGTGCCCTTGTATTTTCCCTGTCAATCGGAGCAATTTTTTTTATCCTAGTTTTGGCCTTTCTTAGAGTACCTAGATTGTTAGCCTCCTAGATCTATTTGATTATCTGAGCTACTATCTTTTTCTGCTAAATACAACCAAGGAATGGTTGCATGCTAAACTCGAAGATGTTGAGCATCTCCTCTGAAGATCAGTGAGCAGGTTGAAGGTTGATCACACCTTGAAAGGTTGGAGTAGCATAGCCTTGATGGTTACATTGGACACTTCCTGGAGAGCCACGCTGCCTATTAGTCACTCTCGAGCTGGGCTGTTGGTGATTGGCTCAAGCCAAACGGTTTTCATCAGTACCTATTATAATGTGAAGATGCACATAGTGACAACCTAAGCCATAGATGAAGCTGCACATGGAGGCATTCAAGTCGAGGGTGAAGTTGTATATGGGACAGTTCAAGTCGAATGGTACTGATCAACAACCTCGTCCATAAGATTTCATTGAGCTCAAACCAATCAATACTTTCCATGAAGTCAAACCGAAGCTAATCAGCCATAGGATATCCGATCAATAGCTAAAATTAATCAGTCGCAGAAAGCCCCATTAGATAGTCAATTGAGCGAAGGATGTCTGATCAACAATCAAAGCTAGTCAGGCGAAGGAAACCTGATCAACAACTAAAGTCAATTGATAGAACACTTAAGAGTCGATTCTACCCTAAGGTAGATCGATAGAGTGAACTCGAGGGCTATTAGCGAAAGGGCCTATTTAACGGCCATCAGCCAAATGACTCTTAGCGAACGTCCTCCAATCGAACAACCATTAGCCAAAGGGCCATCAACTAAACACCCTTCATCTTTAGTCTAACATAACATATTAGATCTCAAACAATCAAATAGATATAAGGGAATATCAATACATGCAATATATCAGAGGTCCACAACTTTGATAATAAAAGGCTCAAACAATCAAATATTCCTATTAGACACGGGAAACCCCAGCCTTTCTTTGCGTGAAAATCTTTGAATCTGAGATTCAAAAGGTGAGAAGGTTTTCATCATGTTTTTCACAGACAACGCCAAACTGTGGCAACTTTTCATTCGGTTAATCGATGAAGCAACGCAACCGCAGTTGATGGAGAGTTCAACTTGTGTGGAGGAGGCGGGGAACCTGCAAAAGAGAGCAAGTTCTCAGATAACCAATTCAGTAGGGTTTAAAAATAATGAGATTTTTCATCTCTCTTTTTGTATCTTTTCTTTTTATAGTACTTTTAGCTTCCATTGCAATTTTTTTTGTTTCTGAGATTCATGGGATTCACTCCTTCTTCTTCTTCTTCTTGTTTTTTTTTGGAATTGACATTGATTGCATTAACATTTATAAATTCCATTAACTTCCTCCACGTGACATCATCCCATTGGGGAGTGAATCTTAATGCACATACAAGCAGAGTTTACATAATAATGAAGAAATATTATGAATATTGTAAGAGGAGGTAAATTACCAAAAGGGGCTCCAACCATTTCACTCTGTTCTTTTAATCAATCAGCCTTTCTCTGAATTTAATTAACAGATAATTTTCTTTCTTAGAGTGTATATGCTTTTACCTTTACTCCATCAGAATTAAACTGAAAAAGTTTTGTGCAGTCGTGGATCATATTGTTTTGTTGTTTTGTTATATTGATTTATAAGACATTTTTATGTGATGTTTGTTGATCATGACAGACAAGAATGATATGTTGTTATTGGAGCTTGGGATGTGCATTTTTTTCCATGAGATAAAAGTTTAGTTTAGTTTTTTTTTTTTTTTTGTAAAAAGGGAATGTAATAAATTTGGGTTTTGTCCAAGAATTTCACTTAATTCGCTTTCCATTTTGTTTATCATATAAAAATATGCTTAGATAATATGATTGCTTTGACATCATTGGGTTGAACCAAGTGAATGGGTGGTCCAACTGTTGGACCTTTTCGGCATTTCTTGGTTTTATTTGAGGATTTGTCCTGGAAAAAAAAATCACATCAACATGGCTCATATAATTTATGTAGCTCATAAAGTATGCCCCCCGTTTAAGCAGAATACATGAACAATTGATGCAGCAAAGAAAAGACAGCCCCCCAAGAAAACCAACACACACACACGTGCACCCAAAAGAAAATTTTGTTTGTTTATTATTTTCTTCTGGTTTGACTATTCCACTTATCATAAGATTCTGTGTGGTGGAGAAGCTGAATTCCGTAGTATATATATCCAATTTATATGCATCTCAGGATAATTTGTCGATCACTCACTATTCACTATTATGCAAAGACTGATGATTTCCTTTCGTATTGTTCTCTATAGGACAAAAAATACCGAACAGGAAATATTAGAGATACGCATCCAGCCCGGGTGGAAAAGAGGCGTTAGAATCACTTTTCTGGAGAAGGGCGATGTGCTTCCCAATTCCATACCTGCAGACATCGTGTTCATAATCGAGGAAACACCACATAATATCTTCAAAAAGGAGGGGAATGATTTAGTCATTACTCGAAGGATCTCTCTCATTAAAGCGCTCACAGGTTTTGCATTACATTTGACAACATTGGACGGCCGGAATTTGGCTGTTCCAGTGAGTGAAATTATCAACCCAGATTACGAGAAAGTCATTCCTAATGAGGGAATGCCTATCGCTAAAGCTCCCGGGATGAAAGGAAATTTGAGGATCAAGTTTATCATTGAGTTTCCCACAGGACTTTCGACGCAGGATAGGACAGATCTGAAGGAGCTTCTGAGTTATTGACAATTTCTTCTGAAGTTATTTATTGTTTTTTTTTTTTTTTTTCATGTCAATATCCAGGTTTACTCTTCTTTTCTTTCTTTCTTTCTTTCTTTCTTTCTTTTTTTTTGTAATTTTTTTGAAGCTGACTTGTGAATACTTGGTAGCTAGAAGAGATTTTTTTTAGGTGGAGGTGTTGGTTGTAAGATGATTCAATTCAGATAGTGGGGCTTGAGATTAGATGTGTAAAATAGTTTCTGAGTTTTATTTATGAATGGTTTCAGTTGTGTGTGTGCCTTCACATTTTCTTCTCGTTGGTCGCATTTTCGGGGTGGGGTGACCGAAGAATGAGTCAGGGCTAAACGCCCTCTATTACACATCCACACACAAGGTGGAGTCCCTATATGGAACAAAACTTAAGCCATCTATACCTTCCAAAATGCATTCTTCTTACAAACCAAATTCTAAATCAAGTTCTCTGACCCATCAATCGTAACACATTTCTCTTTTAAATTCTGAATACAAACAAAATCCCAATTAGTTTATATGATTCAAACTTATTGAGACATGATAAAAGAGGCATCATTTTTTTCTACCTAACACACAAATAAATAGAATTGACAAGGCTACAATCATTTACACACTAAATACTACATTCTACATATGGTTACAGAACATCACTATACCTACTAATTTAAAGTAATCCTTGCTGGAAGATGTATACCAATCGCTTGCTCTTCCATGAAGGTGTCCTCACTATGGACAAGCTTCATTACAGTGTTTGCGGAGATGTCGTACCTCTGTCGAGCATCTGAGAAGCTACTGCCAAGAACTTGCTTGACCCACTTATCTGTAGCTTCTGTATCATCTGATAACCAAGTCGCTGCTAATATGTGATCCATGACTTTCGAGTCAATCTCCAGCAAAGCCTGAGATCCAAAATCACTTCGAAACAATTCACTGATTTGCATCAATATCTTATTTGCAATGGCATCAAAATCAAAAGGACTGAAGACCACTGTTTCATCCACCAAATCAAAGAATTCTTTCAGCCAGAAGTCGTTATCATCATTGCTAAAATCTGCATCATTCGCTTCCAACTCTTCTACGGGAAGATTCAAATCAAGGCAAATGTTTGCTGACATGTGCGCTCGCTTGAACATATCCAATGAAGCACTATTGAGCTTCCTTTTATTCGAGAATGAAGATGATATAGACCCTTGTGCATTTACGAAATCAGTTTTCGAAGTAAGTATAACATTTGCACTACTGCACCTAGTCTCAGAACCGCTTCCAACTAAAATCTGCATTTGCCATTCCTCGGCTTCTAGAATGCGCTCCTCAGAGAAATTAACACATTCGGTCCTTGTTAAAGAGGCATTGCTTTTGATCTCTCTTGCTGTTGTAATAAACATTGCATTGTTAATGCTGATTTCTCTTCCATAGGAATCTGAGATCTTACCGGTCTTGATGGCCTGATATAAGCTATTCTGGACCAACAAATCAGCCTTGTCAACATTTTCAAGGAAGACAACTGATAATGGTTGCCTGCTTATCTCACTGGCAATATAATCAACAATGGTCTTCCCTCTGAATTTTACATCGTACCCATTCATCCCTTGACAGCCAAATATTTTATTTGGAGGTGCAAGTCCTTGGAGATTTAAATCCACACAAATAAAGTTGTATTTGCTGCCAAATATTAATTCAGCAAGAGCTGTGGCTATCCTCCTCTTTCCTACCCTGTCAGGACCAAGAAAACCAAACCAAATGACACCTTTCATGCTTGCTCCGAGACACCTTTCCTTTCCTGTTCTGCAACGTACTACAGTCTGGCTAATAGTACATATAGCTTCATCTTGCCGGCCAACCTTTCCCATGAGGCTCCTGCACAGCTCTTTAAAATCACTCGAATCAAACTTTCCAAACGTATCAGCATAACCAGGAACTTGCTGATACACAGGGGCATCTGTGCCATTCAAATTCATGCGGGCCGATGTAGGTAAATGTGTATTAACCACAACAGATTTAGAATAAGCAGCCATGGAGAAAGATTGATTTAGAGCCATCGAGATATTTCCGCACGCCACATTAAGTTTTTGCTCGGCCTTCAGACATGATGCAGGAACATTCCCCAATACCAAATCGGTCGACACAGAAGCCAGAGAACATTGTGATGCATGATCATCAGGCATGCTTGCAGCAGATAGAGGTGGTGAGTGAGATTTGACGTTTGTCTGGATCTGTTCATTCTTTGACAGTTCCACTGGAAATGACAGGTCTCGATTTGAAGAATTCCTCTGCAAATCCACAGTTGAGGAGTATACAATTCCACGTCCATTTTGGTTTGGAGATGTATTGCCATTCCCGTTCATCTGATCACTAATCCTCCCCTTGTCCATAAAAAAGGGAAGACAAACAATGTGGGGAGAAACTTCTACTCCCACTTGATACGCACCAGCAACAAGCGTGGGACTACGGTGAAAATGCAGGCATATATCATTCCACTTCTTTTGCAGACTCAGAACTTTAGCATTCAGTATTGCGGCATCCTCTTTGACCTGCACTGAAGAGATAGAACAGGAATTTTACAAAACACATGGCAAAGAAATTTCACTCACACAGGGCATAAAGAAAGCATAAACCTTGATACTCTTCGTAGCTGGGTTCTAGTCCCACAGCTTACCTATCAAAATAAAAATACTCAACATAGTTGATCAACATCTACCATCAGATGCTTCATGATTTTTTTCCTGAAATTGGCTTCGTAGTCCTACACATCACAGAAGTGTACACTCCTATGTTTGGTTATGCCAGATATTTCTAATTGGACATATATTGACTGTAAATTGACTAAATACTTTGTGTAGTGACATGGGCCACATACATCCAGATAAACAGGATTGTGCACCCATGACAGATGGAAAAGATGTCCATCCAGTAGGGAAAATAGAGGCCTGCTAAGGTGTGAGTTAAGCATAAACATACACAATGCAGCAGCAAATGGTGCAAATTGACAACATCCCCTTACACCCATTTTTTTTTTAGTAATTCTAACTGGGATGAAGAATATATACATAAATTCCACAAAAACACACCTTGTCTACATCCAATCCGTTGCATGTGTTGATTGCTTCCACCCCTTGAATATGTGATGGATAGCTGATGTAGTTCTGATTAGCAATTGAAGTATATCCCTTCAATAGAGCAGAAGCCTCTTCCTCATATTTCTCATTGCAAAGGAAGCAACGAAATAAAGAATGATGAGTACTGATCAAAGAACTCTTCATTTCAGATGCTGTTTCAGAGAAGCCCCCAGATGGTACAAATGGCTCAGTCAAGCTGTTTGTATGTAGGAAAAAACATTGTGACGTATGATGAGTAGGGATGGTTAAAAATTTCAGACAGAATAAAGGGCATGGTCAAATAAGAAGGAAATAGTAATTTGAAGTGATTCCACATAAAACAGTGAATCCAAAAAGGAATAAAATAATACTTTATCCATGGTTTCCATCTCAGCTAATATGGGCTGAGGTACCAATTGTCAAGGTATATTCTGGGACATGAGAACAAAGTTCAGACAATGTACACTTAATGTTCAGGTTTATTGGTCAATAAATCAGGCTTTCTAGGTTGGCAAGTCATCTTTGTTACATTTTACTGTATTTAAAATTTATTTTTATTGCTCTATTAGATATCAGACTTCCAGATATCAGCCAATAAAACAAGATCTTCAGAAGATCTATCTGGTCAAAAGAGATCAACCAAGTACTGAGATGTCTTGGATAGCAAAACAAAGTATAACTGATATATCAGTCAATATACTCATTCTCTTGCTGATGATGTCACATACTTCAAGGCTCAACAAGATTCATCATTCAATTTTCTGAGTGGTTTAGCAGAAGATGACTGTTACAAATAGATTTTGGAGGGAAAAAATGAAGCGTATTCTCTTATAAAATTTAAATATGTACACAAGTATGTCAACATGATTCTGGAGCTCATAGAAAAAATATCTAACAAATATTATTTCTACAGAACGATATAAAACACACCCAGTGGCAGGGGGGCTCTGTAAGGAAATTCCACAACATGGTGGTTGAAATAGTTCACTTAAAATAATTCCAGATGATACAGACTGAGTTTCCTAATACTAACAGCAGAATTCACAAACATAAGAAGATATGCGACAATATTAAACATTGCATGGTCCTCATGATTTTCTTATAAAGAAAAGCTAAACAACAAGACTATCCAGCAATTTAACGCCACGCCTTTGCGAAGATTTCATATAGTAGCTGATTTCCACACTACCCACTTGCAATAAAAAAAAATCAAACAGATTAATAATTAAAAACACCCTATAAAGCTAAACAACATCTTAATCTTAACTCTCACAAAAAACAGCACACACTGAGAAGCCTCTCATTCCACACATAAAAAACACATTCCTTTGAGTATTTGAAAAAAATGAAAATTTCCTGCCCATGTAATTCACTTATTAGGCATAACAAGGCCAAATAACAAGAAATAAAATAAGAATCATAGAAGACAAGATGCATATTCATTATATAAACATTCAGATGCATAGTCTGATAACTTCCATCAATACCTGTGGAGGCGCAGAGAAGTGATGGGCAGAAGCTGAAGGTCCCAATCCTTGTTCACCGAGGGAAACCTCGACAAGAACTTCATATACGTCTCGTAACTCGCAACGTGCCCCATCAACCACACTCTCCCCGGGTGCCTCCCCAGCATCCCCGTCAGCCTCGCCACGACTCCCCCCGCCGCCTCCCCGAGAAACCTCTTCAAGTCACCCACAAACACAACCACCCCGGGCCCACCCACCGCCGCCCAATTCTCCACCAATTCATCAAGCACAGCATCACCACCGCCATCCGAGACATCGACGATCCCGATCCCCTCAATCGCCGGGGGCAGCGACTCCCACACCCGCCTTTCTACGCAGGACGCGAAGTCCCGGGCCGAATCCGCGGCGCGCGCGCCGACGAGGACCGGTCCCCGTCCGGCGACGAGGATCTCCCCGATCCTGCGGCGGCTCCCCTCGGCCTCGTCGGCGAGGTTACATAGGAAGATCGGGGGGAGTCGTCCACCAGGCGGGCGGAGGATGGCGTATTTGATGTCGGAGCTCCGGAATCCGGCGTCTGAGAAGACGCGGCTGATGACGGGGTCGTCGAGGACGGAGAGGGTGAGGTGGCGGAGGTCGACTCTGACGGCGGAGACGGAGGAGGAGGAGTCGGGGTGGCGGCGCTGGATGGATTGGGAGCGCTTGATGGCGGCCATGAGAGAGTTGGAGATCGGAGGAGGGGGGGATGAGTCGCCGCCATTGGAGGCGGCGGGGGAGGAGGGGAGTCGGTCGAGGGAGACGGAGAAGGAGAGGAGGAGGGCTTTGAAGTGGAGGCGGGGGGAGGAGGCGGAGGAGGAGAGGGAGAGGGCGTGGCGGAGGAGGAGGGAGGAGGAGAGGAGGAGGGAGTGGATGAAGTGGAGGGAGGTGGTCTGGGAGTGGGAGCGGCGGCGGGCGGCGGAGACGGCGTCGTCGATGGCGCGGATGGAGTCGGCGGAGAGGCACTGACGAGCGACGGTTACCGGCGTCGGCATCGATGGTCACCAATGGAGGGGACTAAGTTTATATAATTTTTTTTTTTTTTTTAAATGTGATTTGGATTGTGTGTTTTTTTTTTTTTTTTTTTTTGAATTTATAAAAAGGGTTGATGAGAGGAGGGAGGGAGGGATCTTTATTGGTGATGAGGGGAGGGTGCTGGGTGGGACCTATTTTACACTCAAATTGTGTCAGAGTACCTGGAATCCGGATTTAGTTTGGTCTTGAATCAAATTATACAGTGTATGAATTGAATGGTATAAAAAAATAATATTATATTAAAAAATAGATTATATAGTTCAATTCTTATAATATTCAGACCAGATTATGTAGTTCGATTAATAATTAAATTTTCTATCTATTGTACTAATAGAAAGTTTTTAAGTTTTCAAGTTCATTCATTACTTTGTAACATTTTTATTTTTAATTTTAGCTTTACTTATTTATGATATTTGATTTTAGATTAAGAGAGGAATGGTATTGATCACGGTACATCATCATTCATGATATTTGATTTTAGATTAAGAAATGAGGGTGTTGGTCAAAGCAATTTTTTTAAACAATATTTTTTTTGGCACGTACATTGTGCATGTGTGGATGGAGATTATATTTTATTGTCTTATTATATATATTTTATATATATTGGAGTAATGATGCCAACCACCGTAGGAATAATGTTCTTGTTCTAGTGTATAATGTCAACGTTGTTAGCGTCTTTAAATGTATGAAATGTATATAACGCTATCTATGTTGAAGTTTTAAGAAGAAAAAAAAAAATCATGAAGTGTGAAAACGCTACCTAAAAAAAATATATGGTGCAATAACTGATCTTTACATCGGTTGATGAAAGAGCCCAATGCAATAAAAATGCTTGTTGAGTTGAAACAGTTCGAATCATTTCGATAATAATAAGTTTGATCTGTTTTACCGAGAAGGTCTACGGTTCGAGTCCGTATAGCCCTATACATTATATTTATCGTTTTCATTTTTTCATTAGTGCTTACGTCTGGTTAGTTGGGTTGATCTGTATAAATGGAAGTTGGCGTTTTTAGTAGACAGATTTTAAAAAAAATAAAAACGCTGACATGGCTGATTTGATTTGGTTATGTGACTAGTTTGATAATTTTTTAAAACGTGTGATTAGTTTGGTAATTAAGCAATGAGGGGTGATTATTTTGAAAAAAAGGCCGGCTTGATGTGTATCTAATTATTTTGTTTTAATTTTATTTTTTTATAATATATATATATATATATATATATATATATAATCTGCCTATTAGGTGTTGTACCTTTCTCATGTCATCTCCTTTTTTTAAGTAATAAAGTTTGCTGATGTACCTTTTTATTTCAAGTGCTGGATCTAATTTTTTTTTAAGTCCCCATTTAAAACGGAAATAAGATTTATTCTTGGGTATACATTTATTCAAGCATAAATTAGTATAAATAAGAATAAAGTGATTTTGTGTTTGATTATATTTTAAATTTTTTTTGTTAGTAAAAATATGAATAAATGTTTTGTTGTTTGAGTAAAATGTGAATAAAATATTAATAAGGATTTATAAAAGGTGAAAAAATAATGATGATTGATTTAACATGTGATTTATAAGAGGTGATGACATTTGATTTTATGGTGGGCCCACATATTCTTTGGGTAGAATAACCTAGGATAATTTTAATTTCAAGGATTAGTTAAAATTCATATACCATTTTATACCAGTTTATTCTAACATACTTTATCAGGGGTTATCCGGGGTTTTCAAATACTCTTTATCCCTTATCCGGGATTATTCAGAGGTTTATTCCCAAAACAAACAGGGGCTAAGGGTTTGCTGTACTCCCTAGATGTTATCTTTCTTTCTTTCTTTCTTTTTTGCCCTTAAACACTGTCACCTCAATTTACACTACCAAATCACAATTCTGTAAAATTTGTTCTAATTTGGTGTATATATGTAGGTTAACAACCGATGCTCTGTGAAATATTTTAGAGATACCATGGCCATTTGATGGGGAATGAGACATTGAAAGATTCCTAAGTTTGTCCGTCACACACAAAGCAGTGTTGACAACACACAAAATTCAAAAGTACTCGGGATTTACATCCATAACATGTTATTTGATAGGGGGAATGATTGAGAGATATGTTATCAAAACATATTTTAATTTTATTGAGGAGAAGATCAACTCGAATCCCGAAATCTACTAGAGATGCTTGTTTGTAAAGTATTTTGCACATGTAAATTTTATTAATTTACAATAATATTATGTGCAGTTACATAATATATTTAACTAGTTACAAAAACTTTATATATATTTTATAAAAATATCATTCATTGTATGTGTGAAAGGATAGTCAAGATATAACTCTATATTTTAGGGGTACAGAAAAAATGAATTAAAGTTTAGAGGCACAAAAAAAATCACAGTGTTGGGTTAGGGGCATTTGAGCAATTCACCCTTTTTATAACATGATCAAAACACAAGAACACTATCAGGTTAACGAGTTTTTTTTTTCCTTCGAGGTTCTTCCATCCAATGCCGTCTATAAGTGTAGTAATTAACAATGTACAAGGAATATTGATTAACAATGTATAAGATTTAACAATGCACATAAAATGCATAACAATATACAGAAATGACATGATAATGAATAACAATGTATGAATTAACTATACAATGTCCATAATATACAAATGATATTTCACAGGTGAGCAACAAAAAGTGAGATGAAAGAACTTAGCTAGATAAAAATATAGCTGTGTTTGATATGCTAAAAAAAGTTAAGAGACTTAAAATACTTCGTAATTGCGCCAAAAAATACATGTAAATTAAAAATTTAACTAAGAGGTAGACTTTTTTTAAAAAGTTAATCCTTCCAAGAAGGGAGCTTACCAAAAAAAAAAAAATAGTATTTACACCACACTATATGAAGTTTTTATATGATCAAGGTTCTGCATGTGACTATACCTGGATTAACTGTGGATAAATGCCATTTTGGGATTCATGGTGTATATTGTATGTGTTACACTTTTCAAGTTGAACATAGAAATATAATGCTTTGAACCTCAAGGCCTTCACACCAAAAAAATGAACAATTATAGTTCTCATTCTATACTAATAAAATAAATGTAAAAAAGACCCCTCAAAAAATATTTTAAGTGTATTCAAGGATGCTAATAGATTCGATCATTTTTACTGTCTTCATTTCATGCTAATAGATATATATATTTTATGTATACAATTATATACCTTTTGTTAAAACATGCTTAAGAATTGTAACAAATACTACTAGATTAATGGTTGTCCTAACATTCCCTGTGTACAATATTTATCAGTTTTTAAAGTGGAGTGAGAGAACATGCCAATAAAATATAAAATCTTACAAAATAGACCCAAGAATATCTATTGGTGCAAATGTTTGGTATGTCTATCATCATAATATTAATTTGAAGGTCATGTATAAAAACAACTTGTTGTCTTCATTGTACTATTCGACAGAGAACTTTCCAACCTCATGGGATCCACATATGACAATGGTCTCACAAATAAGTCTATATGATTCTATGTGTAATAATATTCTGATTCACATGTCGACAGTCATCAATGCCTCAAAATTTAAAAATCCTTAGATATTTATATATACATTAAAAACTAATTAGTGATAGTCGAGAAAAATAAAGTTTTCTTCACATATATATTAAAAACTAATTAATTATACTTTGATCATCCAAGTGGAGCCTAAATGAGGTATTCTGTTGACACAAATTTTATTTTTGTGATTATCATCATGATTTTTTTTATTCTTTTAATATTTTCACATAATTTATTTTAAATAATATAAAATTTCATTAAAATAGGAACACAAGGATAAATCAAATATTAAAAATAGAGAAAATATTATATTTAAAAAATAAAAAATATGAAAAACATATAAAAATGAAAATAAATAAAAATATGAAAAATTTATGTAAGACAAACCCAAAAAACTTTGGGAGATGGAGAGATGCATGAAACAGAGAAGCGATAGAAGTAAAGCAGGGTTGGTTTGGCTCTTAGTTATCTCGGTGGGCACTTGGGCAATATGGAGGTCGAGGAGTGCGGTGGTCTCTACTTTCTATTTTGAGAACCTGTAGGAGATGACGCTGCGTAGCATTAAGGATTGTGGCAAATGGATTAGCGGGGTTGCTAACATCCAGATTACTGATCATGTTTTTCATATCATTGTGTAGTGGCATGGATTCAGAAGTTTGGGTAAAAGCCTTTTCTATCCGCTCTTTTTGTTTTGACGGATGCGTGTAGCTCTTGTTGAGAGATTGTAATTTGCCTTTTCTTTTACTCTATTCTCTTTCACCCCCAGACATGTTCTATCTTAATACTTTGGAATAGAATATGACTACATTTTCTCAAAAAACTTGCAATGGAATAAGTGGTAATTAAATAGCTATTCCAGTGGAGGTGATGGATTTATTCAGTTCCTTAATTATTTTACTTTTATGTAACCCTATATACATAAAAATATCAAGCTCATTCTTTTTTCTTTTTTTCTAGCAGTACTGATGATAATGAGTCATTTTTTTATAAAATAGTTATGTAAATTTATGTAACTTATAAGCTCCAATATTTAAGCTGCAATTTGCATGCTTAGTGTAGATGGAATCGAATACATCATAATGTGTCCCTCCATTATTGTGTCCATCTAAAGTTGATTGCTTTATTATTATGATAATTATCCATATCACCTATTGAGCAACCAAATATACAGTATGTGCAAAGATAGGTTAATTGGCATACTCTTTGATTTCCACTCAAAAAATATGTAATGAATATACACTTGTCATTTAATGTTTAATTGTAAAAAGCTATCTTTATATGGGTTAGGAGAATTCAGTTGATTCACTCATTTTCATCATTATATTTTAGGTCACAACTATTTTTACTGCTTGTGATTGGAGAAGATAGAACCTTGAAATTACTTGAGGTGTGGCTCAAATGATGACAAAATAAATTCTACTATAGAAGATCCCTTTATTCTTTAAAATGAAAAAGAAGGTTCCCTTTACACTGTAATACTCTGTAGGTAGACTTTTTAAAACAGGGAAAAGATACTCTTTTCATGTCCAAACTTTGGCCCTTAATGGAAGATGAGGACATTGTGGGACAGATGAGATGACAGATTTGATTTTCCATCACAATATTTTGTGTGATGATAAAAAAAAAGTTTTGTGTGATGTTCAATCTAAAAAAGGATGGTAAATTGTGGAAATGAAGTCCTTGTGTATTAGGTACATGTAAATGTTATTTTTCTTCAGTAGACACGTGTATTTAAATTATGACGCACGCACTTACCTCATCCTCACTCCCATATGGATTTTTGGATTCTTAGCCAATCTAGCATACCATCATGACCCGTGTGGCCCATTGAGAAGATGGTGGGTTGGGATAACTACAAACCCTAGAGTACTCCCACATTGAGTGAGGATGAAGTCAGGTGAATGTATTCGCACCGTGGTTCAAACCTATACAAATGTTAGAATCAAGATGTAAATGCATTTTTTCAATACTTTTTATGACACTTTTAAAAGTGATCCTTATCTACAACCCTGATGATCCAGTTTGTTAGTGTGAGACGAGGTATGTGATTTTTTTTTTTTAGTTTTTGTGCTGGTGAACATATTTCATTTATATAAAAATACATATTTTGCTATCAGATATATACGCAATAAAAAAAACATGTGAAGCTGCATGTGAGATTATTCTTAATTTTGTCATATTAACTTTTTAATACTCTATGTTCGACCTTTTCCCATGCATGTTTTGGAAATGATCTTTTGAAGATGCAAAGGACTCATGAAAGTGTTGTAAGCAAAATCAACCTTTTTTTCACAGTTTTCCTGTATTGTACATTTTTTAATGGGTTGGAAAAAACTCAACAAACCAATGCAAAAAGCAAAGCAACTGAAAAAAGAAAGAGAGAAACATTGATGTCTTCCTGTCAGGTTTTCTCTCTCTTTCTATCCCTCTTTAGATTGGCAGAAAGAAAGGAGGAAAATCTTGTGCTTGAGAAAAAAAAGGGGGCATCTAATGCAGGTGTCATGCTCAAGACTTTTCATTAATGGGGACAAGGAGGCACTGTTGGCTTTTGAGTGATGGTGAAGTGGGGATCCCACTCAAAAGGCATCCAGAAGAATATGTTGAAAGCAACTCCTATTTGTCAACCTTTCTAAAAAAAAAAAAACTCCTATTTGTCAACAAGTGTGTATATGCATAACACTATTATGTAATGTATGTGCTTGAAATTCACTCCACAATTATGTATCCATACTCATTGAGTTAAAGTGGGTATTTAACAGGGCTGGCCCTGAGTATAGGCAATCAAGATGAAAATTCCAAATACATTTTAAGTCCTATATTTAATTTTGGGATTTGTTTTTATTTCATTATTAGATTTTTTATTTTATTTATAAAGCTTATTCATTTCTTTGTTTATTTAAGTATTTGATCATATTTTATTGGAATTTGTTTTAAACAAGATTTGTTTAAACGAATTTCTAAGAGCTAATTTTAAAAATGATTAGCATAATAATTTTTTGGTAGATACATGTTAGCATAATTATTTTTTGGTAGATACATGTCAGCATAATTAAAGAGTAGAAAGAGACTGAATTGAAAGGATGATATCAGAAGATGTCTTTGGAAAGAGCTGCTAAAAACATAATTATTTCTTTTAGACCATTGCAAGATGATTAGGGACATATTCAGATCACATATTGATTGAATGAAATCTGTTCTGTTCATACTTCTCTTTTAGATTTCCTTTCTCTTTTTATAAGTGCCCAGTGATGTCACATTCTCTTTTACTTTGTTGAATTAATGGTTGAAACTGTGTGAATATATTTGATATGATTTGATGTAGGCATCATACAACTATCTCATATACCAAGTGCATCTCATGTGGCTGACATATTCATGAAAGCTCGTGGTCCCAAATTTTGTTTCTTTACTCAACAAGCACAGAGTGTATTCCATTTGAGGTGAATATATTTGACATGATTTGATTTATGATCAACAACTCATCACCTCTCTATATTTAGAAGGATATTAAGAAAAAGAAGTTTTTCCTTTATTCTCAAAAAACCTTTTTATTATTCTCTTTTTTTTGTTTTTTTATTCTTTCCTTGTATACTATGTCAAGCTGAAATCTATAGCTGATGAAGTGATTAGCTCTTGTTATGTCTTGCTTTTGCAAATTTAAGAAGATGAGGTATATTTTAAAGGATTTTTTTATATGTAGGTAAGTTTTGATATTTGATTTCAGGACCTCATGTTTGTAAAGTTTGTTGTCGACCGGCAAATGAATTATTTAGTGAAAAAAAAACTATAAATTAAAGGATTTTACATATTCAATGAGTTTATATTATTATTTTTAAAAAAATCAGAAAATAAATATTTAAATAAATATCAATTGACAGAAATTTAATTTTGTGGTCAATCATATTTGATTAAATCATTTATTTTTATGCCTATTTAAAAATCTGTTTGACCAATAAAACATGTGTTATTCACGAATAAGTACCAAATTATTGAGATTTATTGAGACACATTCTTATCAACATTTACGTAGTGGTCTAATAATTGTAATGATAATTAGACATTTTGATATATGATGTACATTTTAAATTCAATGATTTTTTTACAAATTTAATATATGATGTACATTTTAGAATGTCTATATCAATTATTTTATTGCATTCTGAATATAGAATTTCACCTTTGCCTAATTCATCTGAATATAAATCAGCAAAAACTTGCCATTGAATAGTAATTTATGTTTTGAGATTTGATACCCCTAATGCTCATAATGGATCAAAATATATTTCACTTAAACAAAAAATAAGATAATTTTCTGCAGAATAAAGAGAGTTGTCATCCAGAACCCAAAATTTGATAAATCTAGTGGCTTGAAACTGATCTTGGTCTAACAAAATAAAAGACATGTTATCTTTCCATTATTAGAAGGGTTGATTACCTTTTTATAATTGGTCCATGTTAGCTTGGGATCTCCTATTTAATCCTTTTAAAAATGCCATCTAATATAATGTATACGTCATTATAATGATATAATTATATCATTATATATATTTTTTTATTTTTTAAATAAAACAATATATACTTTTAAAAAAATTGAAATGTGTATAGCTTAACATTTTCCTCAAATATATATTTTCAAAGGAGAATTGTATTGTCAGGAACCCATCACTCTCTCTAGATGGTTGATGTGAGAGGGACAGATGAAAGACAAGTGAGGAGGGCCGTTGTCCCAAGTGTGGGGGACCTCTTGCACCAGCTGCTCAAGTTGGCCAAATAAGTGATGGCCCACCCCTCACTAATGGAGAGCCAAAAAAATACCACAGTAAAAGAAAGATTCAGTTTTGAGTGGCCTCTAACATAATATTCAACCTTCCACTCACTTGGGGATTTGGCACTGATGGGGATGGGTAAACCTTTTCTAGGAAAGTTCCCCTGTTATTTTCATGTCCCCACCTAGAGGTGGCCATGGGCAGGGCAGGCCAGGCCAGGTTCAGGGCGAGTTCGATCCGGGTCTGACCTCCTTCAGGCATGTCTTATTCGGGTCTGGGCCAAGACCCCAAAAAAATTCATAGCCTAAGTCCACCCCTAGGTTCGAAGGACTTCGGTCGAGACCCGATTGAGCTCACTTGGGTGGACTCGTGGACCAAGTTCGACCTAAGGGGACAGGCCCAAACTCGTCTCGAGGCATCAGGCTCGAATCAAGTCCCCCTGTACATTGGGTTGGACCGAGTTTTAGGTCCCAAAAATCAAGGTTGGGTTCGGTTTGAACTTAGGGTTCACTGGCTGGATGGCAACCCTATACTGATATGATAAATTATGCAAAAACTTTTATGTGGGGCAGTGAAAAAGAAGAAGATAATTAGACTCAAATCTAATAAATTATGAAGAATGTGATAAATCTTATAAACTAAATGGATACAAGATTTGAATGCATTATATTCAGAGTTTGACGAACAATAGCATATTTGACCGATAAGAACTAGCCACTAGGTATTCGATCTTTGAATTTTTCAAGACATTCAGGAAAGTTTAAAGTATTTTGTAACTGTTTGACCTACGCTTGGCGTATTGGTGATGGACACTCCCCCGAGTTAGGTTCGATTCCTGTCACCCATAGAAGGGGAAAAAAAGTGGAAAATAGCCATTAGGCTGTTGTGTGTTTGTGGGCTTTGCCCACTGTCTCATTTGGGACCTAGCTAGGTCTATCTAGTGTCGCCCAATCCGAGCCTTGTGTACCAAACAAAAAAAAAGGTATTTTGTAACTAGGGCGCATAGGTAAAGCACATTTAACCTTGCTAAAATTTCAAGTAAGGACTGGTCAACGAACCAAGCCACTCGGGCTCGGCTCAATTTGAGCTCGTTCATGCTCGTTCAATTAGACAAATGAGCGAGCTTGAACAATTTTTAAAACTCGGTTAGGCTCGGAACCTGGATCGAGCTTCATTTTGTGTTCAAACTCGACTTGTTTGTATTATAAAAACTTAGTTGAAGCTTGACTCAACTCCTTTGTAAAATCAGAACATTAAATCAATACAAAGTTATGCTTGTTTAGGCTCATAAACTTGGCTCATTTAGGCTAAGATTTTATTTTCAACCCCTAAAAGCCCTAAAATGAAGAAGAATACTAAGCTCATTAAGGCTCGTGAGCTCGGCTCGACTCATTTATAAACGAGCCGAGCTTGAACATGTCAAAGTTTGGTTCGTTCGGCTCGTTTACCACCCCTAATTTCAAGCACTAAATTGAAAAATCTCTAAGGGCATATTCATATTCAATCACATAGTGTTCTCTCTTATTGGAGGGTATCTTTTAGGGTTGGCCAAGTTGTCATGTCTCTGCCTTTTCTTTGGATTGCAAACTTGCAACCACTCCTTTCCATGAACAAGGACCTCCAACCAAACTGATCTATCTAAAGTGCATGTTACATTCAGTCTATTTTGTAGCTTTGCTTGTAGTCGTCACGCCACTAATGCGATGTACGAAATTGCCTAACGCAGTATACATTCTATTGCAAAAAAATGTAAAAATAGCATGCATTTAATGCGTATAAAAATAATGTACTTTATTAGCTAAATATATAACTTAAACAAGAAACAAAATATATGTGGACTGTAAATAAAACTAAAAAGCATATATGCACCTTTTTCCATTGAGTTGATACACCTAGCCTAGTCACATTTTAGACCAACAAAAAGCATATATGCACTTTTGTTTTTTGGGAACACAATCATGGGAAGGGACTGTTATTATAATGTTGGATGAACTGTTATGTCCACTAAATGGTGGAATCAGTAGGCACAGATAATGCCAATATATAACGAATCATTTATAGGTGCATAGGTCTGCTGCCTGACTCTCAGACATGGAAAATCTCTTCCTTTGTTTTTCTTTATTTTTTTCAGGTTGAGATTGGAAGACCTGGAAAAAAATATAATAATTTCAATTATGGTTTCAAATCATGCACACACACTTGTGCAATTATTATTATTTTTTGTTCTAGTGTTTGGATTTGGCATTTATGGGTAGGGACTGAAACTATGTGCAATTTATTATAGAAAACAGTCAATCATGCGATCCTAATATATTTTGAACATTTTTAAGGTATATATTTATTTATCTGATAAAATATATGCATTCACAAAAAATGTAATATGAATTGAACATATATTTTTATATTTTACATTACCTAATATATATACAAGGTTATGTTTTTTTTCCTGAAGAAAAGGTAGATATTGTTACCGTGATTTCATTACTAAACTCAAAGTGTTGAGAAAATCAGGAGACCGAATGTTATACAATATATTAGAGAACATATATAACAGATTTGGATAGCAAGAAGGGGGCAGTTATTACCACCCCATCACTTCCTCAGCCCACCCCTTATAAATTTTTTTTTATCCTAACCCACCCCTACCCTAAAAACAAACCCTCGACACCGCCAACCAACAAACACCCCTTGATGCTGCCACCTTCATCTCCACCTGCCCCCACCCCGACCACATCGTCATCGCCCTCACCGATGCCTTCTCCGCCTCCGTCGCCACCCTCATCTCCACCCGCCGCTACCACGACCGCCTAGTCCTTCGCGAGCGGCCACTGAAGGTCGTCGTCCCCCTTGCTGTCGATCTGGACGAGGATCGCCACGATGTCGTTCCCCTGGCGGAGGCGGACAACGGTCAAGTCGTCGGAGGCGAGTTCCACGCTTCGTGAAGGTCGATCGCGCTGGGGATCTTGACGAGGGCCTCTTCGACAGTGGCAGGAGCTTCTTCTTCTTCGGCTTTGAAGAGTTCGTTTACATTGACGGAGGGATACATGGGGACAGAGGTTTTGGGGATGGCTTCCATGGAGGAACTGACAAAGGGATAGAGAGAGAAGGAGCTAGGGTTAGGGTTTGAGAGGAAGGGAGAGGGGGAGTCGGGTTGGATTTGGGGGTGGGTTAGGATCACACAAAAACTGAAAAAAAAAATATAAAAAAATTATATAAGGGGTGGATTGAGGAATAGATGGGGTGGTAATAGCTACCCTCTAGCAAGAATGCCAGCAAAAATGAATCAATGTATCACCACCCTTATGTTATCAACTTACTCAGTGCACCACAACTCGCCTAGCACAATGGTTGAGTTGCACCCTTTCCCCTACGGGAGGTCATGGGTTCAAACCTTAACAACCCCCTATGGGTTTGTTTGCCTCTAATAGGTCTGTTGTTATATTTGTTCTTCGTGTGCCTTGTTATATATATATATAAAAAAAAAAAACATTTTCATTGTTTTTTCATAGTGAAGAAATATGTCAAATTTAATTTATCAATAAAATCAAAATTAAATGGGATAAAATTCAAATAATATGTTATCACCACCTCTTGACAAATTGATAAAAGACACCCCTTCATCAAAGGGCCCTAAGTTCGGATGTTACACATATTGATAGGAGAAGATTTGACAAAAAAAAAAAAAAAACTATTTTCATTTATTATATTCAAATATACCTCGTTAAATTTTTTCTTACACGTACTAAAAATGAGTTAATTCAATTCGAAATTAAGCGTCAACATTTCTTTCTTCCTTTTTTTTTGGTAAAAAGGGCCCACAAAGATGAGTATAACTTCAAAGCTCAAGACCAACAAATCAAGCCTACTAAGGGCTAACTCCCACGAGAGGAATATCAGGCTGACCTCCCAAAATGGAAAGTGGTGATGCATCTTCACTTCTCCATCTTTAAAGATGAGAAACTATGGCACTAGAAATTCTCACCTCTATGAGAGATCAAAGGGAAAAAAAAACAATATCTAATTAAAATTATTGTTATTGAAGCTAATTTTGGCTAAGCAATATAAGTTTTAATGATAAGACCCCTTTCCAAAATCTGATGTCCAAACTTCTTCCTATATTAAAATTTAACCGTTCGAGAAAAAAAAAATTTGAGGGGGGGGGGGGGTTATAAAATCCAATTTTATAAGTCAAAAATGGTTCCTAGGCCTGAAATCCCACCCCACTCAATTTGCACACTGAAATATAGTTCAACATTATTAATGATGATGACATTGATATCATACTTTTTATATTTCGTCAAGGCACACCATATATCTCAATTGTCAGTTGTTGACACTTCATGGAAACTAACATTTTTTTTTTTTTTGGGAAAAAGAACATTATTATTACTATTAAAACATGGGAAAAGATCAACATAATAAATTATTTTACACTGGCCATGCCGAGAGTAAAAAATCAGGTTGTAATCTTTGTAAAAGTATACCACAAAAGGGACATAAAGGTTTAGAGCGTACTGGTAAAGCACGATGTCCAACTTTGTATTCTACATCTAATGGAGATCCAGACGACGTGAAGAAAGCCACGGGAAAGAGCTTGGCAGACCACCTCTGACAGCACACGCAAAACCATTGTGGCGTAATTGGCAAGACCTGCATGGAAACCAAACAACGAGAAAGCTTATGGGTTTGACCAACCTCGACACCGCGCTTTATTCCTTCACAGTAGGCTGTCTCGGGGGATTCAAATGGAACTGATGCGGAACAGAAACTACATTTCTCTTCATCTTGGCGTTCACTAGCAGTGCAAAGCCTGAAAAAATGGGGCGAGGGAAATATGAGTCGAAACATGGTGCTTCATTGAAAGTGGAATAGAAATACGTGTGAAATGCATGTAGGCACAAGTATGTTTGACTCATCCATAAAAATGGTTTTAGGATATGTTATTTTATATGTTGTGATTGAGTGGTAGCATGGCTGACAAGCGAATTTCAGTAGTTATTGAAATAAGAAATGCAAATCTCTCCTTGTGGTTCTGAAACGAGAAATTTCACAAAGCTTCTTTTGTTGTCTCTCACAGTAGAATGGTGTTTTGCCACAACTCAATTCAGGTTATCTAGCTCTTTCTCTACAAAGTGTGGTCAACTGTTGAAGTGAAAGATCGGCAAGAAAATAAATGCTATAGGAATCTCTATGGTTCAATTGTCATATCTTAAAAACTATTCAATTTCTTTTCCGCTAATAATGCATCCAATGGCATTCTCTTGAGAATTCTTTCAATGCCACTCAACTCAAATTTTAAATTTCAAGATCTGAATATTATTTGAAGATTGAATATGCATGTCAAGTAGTACATTTTACAGTGTAATTAACTGACATTACTGACAAGATTGTAATAAATACTTACAAAAAAAAGATAGCAATAGTTGTGTACCTTTTCCTGAGCTTGCCAACTTCTGATCCAAGAATTTCCAACTGATTGTTAATCAATCCATGGTTGATGGATACCCAACGTTCCATCTGTCCTATCCCGACTAGAGGCCAAAACTCGCCCATGGGAAATTTTGTGATAGAAACAGAAGCCTGGGTTAAAAAAGCTTTAAAAGTAAAAGCAACCAGCCTCTCCCGGACTTCTCGTTCACTTCTAATGAGTAGTTCATTCCACAAATTTAATTCATCATGCTTTCCACCATTCATTCTCCCAATTTCACTCTCTCTTCCTTTAAGCATATTTTCCTCCACCTCGGTTATCTTTAAACATCTACAGATGATGTTGAGAAGGTGCAGTTGACGAAGAGTGAGTTTTGACAACCAAATCAGGGCACTGACTAAAAACTTTTTAAGTGAAAGACCTGAACCAGAGCATGAAGTCCAACTTGAAAACCATTCAAGTACTAGGCGTTCCACATCATTAGGTGCACATTGCTGTAGAACTCTTAATGTTGATATGGCATCCCAAAGGACAAGAGGCTTATCGACATGTTCATACTGTCTCAGAGACCATAAAATATTAGGTTCCCAGAACACTGAATCCTTTCCTGACAAGTTGGTGGAAGATTGACTATCATAATCCGGGTATATGTGTGACAGGATTTCTAGAGCCTGCCCACTAGTCCAAAAAAATTCTACAGCTGCTTTCTGGGCCCTGCATGTGATGCATGGGAAAATATGGGCCTCAGTAGTGTTGTCAGTGTAAATTTTGTTGTTATAGCTGACATTTCCCAATTTCATCATGAAGATTAAATGGATAATGGACTTACTTGGCTTGATACATTGGATTCAAGAGATCAGGATCAAAGCCACGCACCTAGAAACATAGTAACAATACCTCTTGTTCAGTGAGCACCCAATAGGTAAATTTTGGAAAAGCATCAACTGAAAATGCTAACCAAATATAAGAGGATGTTACACTTCTGTCAATCAATTCCTAGTTTATAAATTCAAGAGAAGAAAGAGAATGATTCATCATGACCGCAATTACACAAATCACAGAAGAAAACGATAACAAAAGATCCATAAAATATTTAAAAAGAAAAGAGAGATGGCTTATACAAGGCATTTTTTCAATTGCCATACCAGAATAACACTGACAAAAATTCTCCTTGATCAGACCAATCCATTACCCTTGCGCTCAAACCATCACACTTGTTCTTTTATAATCTTGGTAACCATCACCAGTCATATTTATCCATTCAACTTCACACTCTTTACCTATTTTTTTAATCTCCGTGACCGTCACCATGTAATTCATCCATTCTTCTTCATCTCCCTATAAAGAATTCATTAGGACCAACCAAGTAGCCCTCTTTATCCATTCTTCTTCACATCCCTCGAATGGAATCCTTTACAGATTATGATACTTGTGATCAATTAATAAAGGTGCAAAAACGCAGGGATGAATTTATGTAGAATTTTCTTTGAGCTTTTCTTTATCTTCCCCACATTTAAATGCGAGGACGTGCAATCAACTAATTTGAAAGAACAAGATAGAACTTTACCAGCAAAGAGTTTTTTATTGGCATATACTATAAGTTTTGAGCATGATAACAGTTTCCATGTTATATTTCTCTTTGAACTAAACATTTGGTGCATGGTTTTTTAACTAATTACACAACCCAGGGTTTTGGGAGTACTCTTTGAATAAGTATATCACAGACACAGAAGATGGGCTACCCAGTTAACTCTCGGGTACAGATAAAGTTACTTGTGAATTATAGTGTGACTACTTGAGAGAAGATTTTATTGGAGCAATACCTCCAAGAATAGACTCCATTGTGATTTTAACCATGGCAGCCTCTTATAATTTAAAAGGAAACAGATGCTTCACAAATTGTTTTGGCGGTTTCTACATTGAGATCTAGATTAACTGTTCTAATAGTCATTTCAATGGAAAACTAATCAGATAAAAAAAAAAATGAAATGCATATGGTGATGTGAATGTCAATGATGAAACAAGGAGTCAATTTTTATGTGCGTAAACTTGAGAGTAGTCATTTCAAACTCTCCACTAGAAGTTGCCTTGATGCAATTCTCTTTGTGCATTGAACATGATGCACTCAACAATGGATGTAGAAATCCTGTATATATAACCAGAAAATGAACTACACAAATGGAAGATAAGAAAGAAAACTAAAGCAAAATACCATAATTGAGGGAATAAAATGATAACCTACATATCAACATCTTACCACAGCAACAATTAAGTTTCCTGGAGACAGCACAAGACCAAAGCATGAATCAAATGCCTGAGGAAGCTGTGAACAAGTTTCACTTGTCATGATAGAGGAGATAATATACAAAAAATGAGAAACATTGCCAAGAAGTTTGTCATACATCATTTGTGAATTTGAGCTCTGAAACATTTGAAGAAAAAGGCACATCGCAAAGACTTCTTCCATTTAAAATCCAGCTGCGCAAAGAATTATCCTATCATCAAAAAGTTATGGAGATATTGGTCAAACAAATCACTTATTCTTCATTATAAAAGATCAATTTCATTGTTCAATTGCAAGAAACATGTGATGGATAAAACTGCAAGAAAGGCAATAAGGACCATATGAACATTTTTTTTAATATATATATATATATATATATATATATATATATATAAAGTTTTGTTCCTTAACAACTAAAGCTTGGAATCTATATATCACCTATCATTAAGGGCTTGCTTAGATGAACGATTGAAATGTTGAGATTCTTAAAGTCTCATGTTTCAAACTCCGCTTTTGAATAGTGTTTTTGTAGCTGTTCAATGGCATAAGCAATTGGCCTCAGCTACTACTCACCTTAGTTCATTTGATAATGTGACCCCTTTAACCTTGATGTATGACTATTTCTTGTACATTATCAAGATAAATACAATATACTCTTACCAAAAAAAATATCAGTATACTATCAAATTCAAACCATGAACTTGATGTATAGAGACAATGCATATGTGGGTTTTTTTTTTCCCCTCCAGTTCGTTATACAACATTCTAGTTAAGGATATAAGGAATCATCGATGTATGTAGATATATTTAGGATCACACAAGTAGATGAAAAAAAATCTAATGCATATGAATATTAGGACAATGAAACAATCTGATTTTAACTGACAATTGAGGATTACTAAAACTCAAACAATCACTTGAGGTTGTCACTTAAATACCTGGCCACAACTATACAATAAACGACCATCAAATGCCCAAGCAAGGCCTGTAACCTATGAAAAGAGATGTCAGTAAAAAAAATTGGCATCATTATAACACAGCAAAAGATGGCTCCAATAACAAACATACCACTTGATCATGTGCATCAGAAACTGCAGCCATCTGAAAATCATTAATCGATGTCTTGCAGGTCCATACTTCTAGTGAACCAGATCCTTTTCCAACAGCCAAAAGAATTTTATGCAGAGATTTCTCTGGAACAGCCAAAGAAACTGCAGAGATTGGATGAGCACCAACGGCTTTCACCTGTTTTAGTATGGACATGTATTAGTAGAAACCATGGTTAAGTATTCTCTAACTATAGTGTCAATGGAGTCAACAAAAGTGGATATAATTATTATTTACCTCTTTCAGCAAGGAAAAAGAAGCACAATTAACCTTTGAAGAAGATTTTATCAACCCCTCAACATCTCCAAGCCAAAGCTTGACACTGTTATAATAAATTAGGTACATAAGTGTTCTTAATAAAGACTTTGTTCTTAATAAAGACTTACTTTTAATCATTTGTTCTCAATGCTTTACCAATAGAGTGACAAAAAATGTCAGCATCAAAATTGAGCAACTCAAAAAACCCATGTGGGGAATAAGCTTCGCATGACAATTTAGGCTGAGCAAAAAAATTCCCACTCGATTTGATTACTTTGTAGCAGTGAAAACGGTGGTATACAAAATATAGTTACTAAGTTCAGTTAGTTCAGAGAAAATAATAATCAACACAGGATCATCCTGGAAAAATCTAATCCTTATATGAGCATAATTCAAAAATAACCAAGCAAATTTTATTTTAAAAATTATAAATTTATGATTTAGGACCATTATTGGTCAAATATTATTGTTTGAGTCTGATTTTGCATGACAACCCCTTCCCCCCCCCAAATCCTCCCGGTTGGGTGTGTTGATCAATCCAGTCTTATATTCAAGTTACAGAATCATGAAGTCCATGTTCCATTGAGAATGTTAAATAAATCCAGATCCCTGAGTCTTATATCTAAAATGTGCCCACACTGGTGCAAAACCCTCTATTCTGTCATAAGACGCCAACATGAATTCAGCCATCTCCTGAACAAATATTTTACTCCTTATTTCAACTATCTAAAATCAGGTAGCAGAAGCCAGGTCTAGTTTGATTTCTGATTATTTGTGCAGAATATATACCGTTTTATAGTCATTTTTCAATGTTCAGGCTTCAGGTAGTGCCTTGTTTGATGCTGCTCTTGTTGCTTTTTTTTATTCTTTTTATTTATAGTGGAAAAACAATTAGAAGAGGAGGTAATATAATTCATTTGTGTAATATGGCCTAGCGTTTAAAAAAAAATACAGATAACCAAGCAAAAAAAAAAAAATTGAGTGATATGGATCAGAGATACTGACATTATTTCAAATTGGCATACATATCTGCTTCATCAGAAACATTCCCACCCTGACCTCATACAGAACTAACCTTTCAAGAATTACCAGGTAAAAGTGGAATCATTATTTAAAATACTCAAAAAGAATGTCCTCATAACCTACATATATCATGTGAGTAAAGCAAAGCAAACTACTATGGATATACAGTGGTTCAGCTCACATACCTGCCATCAGAGCACCCAGTTATCAGTATCAAATGAAACTTCAAATCAGTTGCTGCACATGTGCCCCAACTTATTGCAGTGATCCATGCATCATGAGCCTGGAGGAACCCAATGAGATTCGCATCCAAAGAAACCTGGTCGTGCTCAATAGTGTAACATTGAGGATCATTGATTCTCCAAAGAGAAAGATTACCAGCCTTCCCTCCAACAGCTAACACAGAAAAGCGATCAATGGAGGGACAATTGACCGGATATGGGTCCTCCCCATATGGAATTTGCAAAATTGGTGACCACGAAACAACAAGGGAAGACAGCATCGCACTACGAGTCGAATATTGTTGTGGAGTTATCAATGGGAGACCACCATGCTGTCGCATTTTCTTGAAAACTCTGCCATCAGATTCACACACAGATGAAGACTGAAGACGGGTTTTTTTCTTTGTGAATTTTTCAGATGTTATCTCATGAACCTGAAAATATGCAACCAGAGTTTTAAACAAATTAATCAGAACAAAATTATCAACAAGGGTCCTAGTATTCAGGTTCTAGAAAGCTGCATCATTATGTTGCTGGAAAATGATAAATAGGACTTATTAGTGGCACAATAGTCTCAGAAGAGATTAGCACATCCCAGATGCTAATAAAAAATGATGCAATATAAGATGGCATACCTGAGAAAAGCTTGCACAGGACCTGTCAAGCTCCCCAAAGTTGATAGTTTGTAAGTGATTACAGAGGATATCACTTACATCTAAAATCTGCAAAATGAAAAATTATTGAGGATAATGACAAGCATAAGAAAGAAAACATGATGAGGATTAAAAACTTCATTGGGTTTTTTCCAATATTCAGAAATGGAATCTGCAAGTTAAACAGGCAAAGAAAAAAAAATAGACAAAAACAATTTCTTTCCAGCCATAATGCTACCTAAGAAAATATATTATGTATAGAATCTCATCCATATCAGATGGGCTCTAAACAGAAATGGTCAACAGTATAACAGTGAGCTTAAATCTTTTGGTGCAATGATGACATAGTACAATACAATTACCCAGTATTCAGTACAAATAGAGACTTAGTATAGCACGTTATGTGTTTAAGTTGTTTAAATTTGCATTGACACATTTGTTTTGCCAAACATGTTTCCACAGGTTCTTTTCACAGATCACTACAGTTCAAGGAAATGACCCATCAAAGGCAGCATATATCAATGTGAAATTCAGAAATTTCAAAATTGCAATCACGCAAGAGAAAAAGGACAGTACCAATCATACTCTGCTTTCCCACTTCAGTTCGCCAACACACAAAACCAAAAAAAAATAATAGAAAATAAAAAATAAAAACCTCCCCCCATCAAAATAAAAAAATAGAATGCTAGCTAATTTAGCAAATGCCCCATACATTCCTATGAAGGAAAATGATATGTCTAGCCCTGTGTGCAGCCCCGTCCACAACCCTCACCAATATTATTATTTTTAAAAAAAAATATACATTCACCCATTGAAATACATATTGTTATAAAAAGTTAAATGTATATTGAAATACACTAGCATATTTTTTATTTGAAAAAAAATAAAAATATTTTAATTTTCATACATTGCAATAATGCAGTATACACTGTATTGCACTATCGTAGTGTATAGGTGCCAAGGGGACCACTTTTGGGCTGCAAAACGGACTGAGTATATTAACGCTCCTCTATGAAAGCAATGCCGCCATAGAAAACCAGTGCACAACTAGAATAATAGAAATAGGTTTGACAGTCGTAGGAAAAACTTTGGACTGGATAACTGAAAATCGAATGAACTCAAACTGGCTAAAAACTGTCCCAATTGGTCAATTGCCTATTGGCAAAAGACCCAGTCACATAAACTTGATGTATTTCAAAGCCACGAATAGCATCTCTGCATAAGGCATACCTCAACCCACTCGATAGAGAATTCACAGTAGGGCGAACGGTAAATCTTCACCCGTCCTTCCCTAGTGCAGACAGCAAGCAAACATCTGGACAGGGATCAAACTGTTAATTATTTTGAATAAGTTCTCCTCTGAAGAACCCTAAAGTTCTATATAAATAAACAAAATATAAAATATACTATATGATCCCATTAAACAAGTAGCTCAGTATCAAACAAAGAATCACATACCCCCCATTAGGAGCGAGCCCAATAGGTGACCACGAGATTGATCGAACACATGGACGGGTGTCACGCGACAAGCATGCTGGAATCAAACAACTGGCGAGAAGATCTACAAAAGCATCAATTTTTTGGTGTGTATGAAGAAGAAACATTTTACAGAAAACAATCAATTTCAGTCATAGTCAAAAAGTTCGTGTATGGCAGGACTCTTTACATGCACATTCGTAGATCATACGGTAAGTATAGTAAAACACGAAGATAATTAAACTGTTTTCTAGAAATAATACGCACCGTCCCTTTTCCAGCCCTAATTCTCGTCGACACATGTTTTGATTTTTTTTTTAAAATAGTATACCACATCCAATGAGTATATGCTTTTATAAAAAACTGAAGTACATACTCTAACAAATTGCATGGATCCATTTATAAAAATTTAAAAAACTTTAACAAGGTATATACCTCGTTAAATGTGAGTGTATAAAGCTAACGAAATATATGAGACTGGAATTGAAGCTGAAAAAATGACACTATGTAACAACACTCATTTTTTAGATGTAATGAGATCATTATTATGAGAAATGTATGCAAAAACCTCTACATTGTGTGTGAAGGCAGCAAGACAATTAGAATTAGCTTTTTAAATTGCAAGTGCAATAAATCATCCAAACTAAATGGACACCTTCGACCGATAAATACAACAGGCATCCAATCCTCAAACTTTTCTGAACATTCAAAAAAGTTTCAGAGTACTTCGTTACTATGATTTCAGCAGTATATAATTTTTCCTAAACCCTAAAAAAAAAAAAAACATGGAGAGAATTCAACAGCCTTACCTTCTCTGTTAACAACGCCGATCGGGAAAGACCTGATCGGCGGAAGATTGATGAGCCCCCGAGGGCCACAAAGAGAATTAGGGTTCTGCAACGCGTCCAAAAAAAAGGTGAATTCAATGAGGGATTCAGAATACAGAAGAAAACGAGGAGGGAACAAGAAAAGATAAAAGCTTTTTGTACCAGTATTGTGACGATATGGCCGGAGGCGACGGCGATCAGGTTCTCTTCGGACCAAGCGATGGAGTTCGGATAGGAGGGACAGGCCACCAGCGACGCCGCCTGGAAGGGCGACGCCATGCTCGGCTCCTCTCTTTCTCTCTCGTCTGCAACGCCTTGGACCTCCGCCACCACAAACGCCGCCCGCCACGGTCAAGGCTCTCGGATTCACCGCCGCCGAGTTCAGCCGCTTCCACCGCTGGAGCTGTTGCTCTCTCCCGAACTTCTTTTCACCAACACAAAAGGCTCCCGGACAAATAAGAGAGAGGGTATGTGAATCTCATGGACCCCTTTATGGGGACCAAATATGTCGTATGTAGGGTTATCTCCATCATCTATAGTTATACACCCAGCATCATATGCTTAAGTAAATTTTTTATATTTTATAAATAAATTCATGTAATTTATTATCATATTTAGTAATCGATCCCTCCCTTTTTCGTATTTAGGTTTTAGTCCCCCAATTTAAAGGATAATTCATGGATAGGTCCCTCACAGGGACTAAAAAGTAAATTAAATAATTTATGGATAGTCCCTCTCAGGGACTAAAAAGGAACTATCATTTAAATATGGGGACTAAAACCTAAATATGAAGAAGGGAGGGATCGATCACTAAATATGATGATTTGTAGGGACTTAAAAGTAAAATTCCCTTTTAATATATATATATATAGTATATAATATATTATTATAACATTTAAATCACTGGATAATTTAAGTTATTTTTTATATAAACACACATGGATTCAAATTAGAATGTAAAATGAGACTGTACATGATATTTTTTAGGAAAATGATTCACATGGCCCCAAGTAAGCTATGCGTAATACATGTTTTATCTTTTTTTTGTTGTTTTTTTCTTTATTTGGTAATTATTTTTATAATCAAATAAACAGTTATAATTACTCTCTCTTCTATCTATACAGAATTAATGACGGTGACAATGAATTATTTTCATATATAATTTATGTTTCTTGTTTTGTTTTTTAATTCATTCCAAATGAATTATTTATACATACATAATCATAGTTAATTTCATTTTTAAAACACCATTATTGTTTTTAAGAACACCTAGCACTATATCTCCATATCTCTTTCGGTTTTTATATTTTCTTTGGTCCTACACAACGAAAATATACATATTGAAACCAATTACAAATGTTTAACATTCAATTCTATGTCATATACAAAGAAACATATATTTGATTTTGTCAGTTACATTTAATAAGGAGTAAATTCAATTCTAAAAATTTCAGTTACATTTATCAAATAATATATTACTTTTATTATGCTTAATTACATATAAATAAAAACATATAAAAAGTCAGATACGAATAATCAGTTATATTTAACAATAGTGAGTTATATTCAGCCATTTAGTCAGTTTCATTGTTATTATACTCTGTTACAATTGTCAATTACATTTTGTTAGTAGTAAGTTCCATTTTTAAATAGTCAAATATATTTACATTTTGAAGGGCAGATACACATAGTCAGTTACATTTATTAAAACTTAAGATAATATTATAAATTATATTCTGAAATACTCAGTTACATTATTAAGTAGTTGATTTCATTCATTATTCTCAGTTACATTTTAAATGTCAGATACAAATAGTCAGTTAAAAATACCATTTATTTAGATACATTCTTATTATACTATGTTACATTTGTATATATAAAAAAAATTAAACAAATGTTTTGTATATGAATCTTCAAAATCCACAAACATTGAATAGTTTGTCAAATAGTCAGTTACATTTATACATTACAAAGTACTCAAAAATCATAAAATCAGTTCATACAATCAATTACATTAGTATATACAATCGCAAACATTTCATTCAGATCATATATAGGAACAAAATCAATATAAGAATCGAAAAAAATTTGTTTCATAGAATTGCATTATGAAAATCGTCAATATAACGTGTGATTCGAAAAATTGAAAAAAAAAATCATCGCTTACCCATATTTTTGCAAATGAATAGCAATCGGACAAAGAAACTTGAAAAAATCAAGTTGAAATCGAATCCTCCAAAAATTCTAGGTATTCTTCAATATTTTAGATAGAAAATAAAAGAGAATGATGAAAAAATTCAGTTGATTTTTAATTTTTGGGAAACAAATTGATTTTGAAATTAAATGACAACCGCAGAGAGGGATGGAAGAGAAAAACAAACCCCAAAAAAAGAGGGATTTGGGCATTCAAATGTGTTACTTTAAATGAGGGTACTTTTGTATTTTGCTATTTTGTCAAAATCAATCACGCATCAAATGATAATTTGACACCTATTGGGGCTTGTGAGTGGGGCCTATGAATTGGGGCCTGTGTAGCAAGACTCATTTCTTTAATCTATTATCACTGCTCCATTAGTAGCATGTTAAAAGATTTTAGGTTGGTGGTGTTTGGTAACAAGGTTTGAAGGTGATTCTGTTTTTTAATTAAACAGAAATTTTAAACGTGTTACCAAATGCATTTTCGAAAGCAAGACTTAATAAAAAAAAGTTACATTTTTTTGTACAAAAAGATTTTTTTTAAAAAAAGCGCAGAAAATGCGCTTTTGCCACTTTATTCAAAATTTTATTTTTCAAACACCACCTTAAATATACCATAATGTAGAATAATATAACAAAAAAAAATGCTAGATACCACCCTGTTTACAGTCTCACACGTAGTCCACTCGCGGTTTAATTTTGTTAAAAGTAGTAAACATTATTTACAAATGTATATCTATATATGTTTTCAAATAGATATATTAGGGGTTATTCTTTCACCCAAACTTTAAAACCCATAAGAAAACAGGCGCGGGGGGGGGGGGAAGAGAAAAAAAATAAGAGGGAGAGAGAGGGTGGCGGTTAGAGGACGTAGAAGAGGAGCGAGTTACATGGACGAGAGAGGAGGGGCGGAGAGAAAGAGAGAGAGGAGGGAAGGGGAGGATAGGATAGCGAGATGGAGAAGGCAAAAGTACGCAACTCTTCCTCTCTCTCTCTCTCTCTCTCTCTTGTCGCCCACCTCCACACTCTTTGCCCCCTCTCCTCCCTTTCACTATCTTACCACACTCCTTCTCTAACATTCTATGGTCGTTGCAGCTACCTCTATCTCGTCATCCCATACTTTTTATTAGATTCTTGATAAATAGAATAATCTAATTATATTGTTAAAGATTATCTTAATCAACATAAACAAATGTTTTTAAATGTTTGTAAGTGTTTTTTATTTGAGAGACGATAGATAATTTATAACCCGATCATATATATTACTCGCTCGAGAGTTTGAAATACAAGCTAAGATAGAAAATAAATTTTTTTGAAAAGATTCAAGCAAATTATTAATAAAATTTGATGTTACAGTTTGCAGATGACCAGTAAGATAAAAAAAAAAAAGGATTTTTAGTTTTAAGTCCCCACAAACCATCATATTTGGTGATCGATCCCTCCCTTTTTTGTATTTAGGTTTTATTCTCTAGATTTAAATGATAGTTCATTTTTAATCCCTGAGAGGGACTATCCATAAATTATTTAATTTACTTTTAGTCCCTGTGAGGGACCTATCCATGAATTATCCTTTAAATCGGGGGACTAAAACCTAAATACGAAGAAGGGAGGGATCGATCACTAAATATGATGGTTTGCAGGGACTTAAAACTAAAAATCCAAAAAAAAAATACATATTAATAAATTAATTAAAAAACACACGTTAGATACTTTGGAAAAATTTATTTTGGGCAAACCTCCGAGTGTAGTTCCTCCTTCCTTGGAAACAGCGGATCCGGATCCTCTCTCTCTCTCTCTCTCTGTCAAACCATTCTTCCGTTGTATGTAAAGCTCGTGCTCACTTAACTCTCCACCCTCTCTTCCCAACTCTTCTTCTCCTCCATCTCCTCCCATCTCTTCGGATCCGTGAATCTCTCTCTCTCTCTCTCTCTCTTTCTCTCCGTGTGAAGCCATGAATCAGGAGATGCCGTCCAACCCTAAATCCGTCGAGGACATCTTCAGAGACTACAGCGGCCGAAGGGCCGGCATCGTCCGCGCCCTCTGTTACGGTAACCCTTTCTCCATCTCTCTCATAGAAACCCTAAAAGAACTTTCAATATCTGATCGATCTTCGTGTTTCTCTCTCCTCTTTTTCTCAGATGTCCACGAAGTCTACGAGCTCTGTGACCCAGGTAACGAATCTCTGTGATTTTGGGGGAACTTGTGTGTTTGGGTTTTGTTTTGATGTGTGTGTGTTTTTTTTTTTTTTTTTTTGGGGGGGGGGGGGGGGGTTTATTGTAGAGAAGGAGAACTTGTGCTTGTATGGACACCCGAATGACATGTGGGAAGTGACGCTGCCGGCGGAGGAGGTGCCGCCGGAGCTGCCGGAGCCCGCGCTGGGTATCAACTTCGCCAGGGATGGGATGGACCGCAAGGACTGGCTCTCACTTGTTGCCGTCCACAGTGATTCTTGGCTGCTGTCGGTCGCGTTTTACCTCGGCGCTCGCTTGAACCGCAATGACAGGTAGTCTAATTGGCCTCTCTCTTTTTGGATCATGTTGATTTTTTTTGCAATAATTTCATACTGTGAGTCTGTTTTATGGTGGAGTTGACTTTTGTGAGGTTCATGAACTTGTGTGGCGTGGAAGTTTTAGAAGGGGTTGGAATGGATCAGAGAATGTTTTGATATGTGATCATCAATTTAATTTGGATACGAATAGGTGCAATGCGATTAGGAGATTACTTTTGGTGATGTGGTTTGAAATTATATATTGTAGTAAGATTAAACAAAATCAACTCAAACTTTTTTGGGACAAAGGTTGGACAATAATGATGTGAGACTGGAAAATTCATATTCAAACCCTTGAGATTGCTCTTGATGCCTGTTGTTTGATTATACCATATTGCTATCCTGATCATACCAATGAGAAAACACATTGACATCTGTCAAGATGTAGAGCCAATCTACATAGTATTGAAGATATATAAAATCTGTAAGCATGCGCAGTGGCAATATCCCTCTGCAATGAAATAGGAGACAAAAATCCTTCATATACTCAACTCACATGGTCCTATCCTACCTAGTTGATAGCACCGAAGTGATTCGGTATGTACTTATGCATAAATGGGTCATTTCTCTATCAAATTGGTCTTATAAATATTCCTGGATAGATGAAAGCAGGATGAAGCTGGACAATAAACCAATCAGCCGACCAAACAGATGCACATATAAAAAAATGGATGAGTCACGCTTCCTGAACTATATGAAATGGGTGTCACACAACATTAACAATGAAGAACAGAAGGACATCTCAAGAACACAATAGAAAACAACAATTAACGGCAGATTCTTCATGATTTCTTGAGAGCTTTCCACAGAATTTCTGCAATCTCCAATCCATAGTTCAAATACAATAGCAAGAGCAGAATGACCCACTAACTAAAAATGAAATAAGGAAAATTATCGTCCTTGTAAATTATACAAATTCATCCAACTTCCGAGTTGTGCAGAATAGAAAAAGTTTTGCTCATTTCCATTTAAAACAGAAACTATCATTCATACTCGGTATCATAAATTTTATAGATTTAAGAGTTCCTACTTTTTGTCAGATTAGAGGAAATAATAACTTTTGTCAATTGTAAACAAAATCTAGATTTGATTGATTTCTATTATGATAAAGATCAATTGACGTTGGCCCACAATACAACATTTTCCTGTTTCTTCCATAATCTGGATGGACATTGTCATCGGGCATGTTTACAAATTTTATATTTCAACAATGTGGAATTTCTGCCTTTTTCATTAAAAAAAATGGAAATAGGTCCTACATCATGACTAATTTCATTATGCTTTATTGGTCTTCTAGTAATTTAACGAATTGGAAAAAAAAAATCATATTCTCAACTTAATTTTCCTGAAGGACTTACCACAATTATGAGGTTTTTTAGTTTTAATTTCATATATGATGTTTGGACCATATATGATAAAAGATAGGAAGAAAACCCTAGAAAATCACCTAGGTAACAACCATTCCCTAGGTTCCTGACAATCCATGAACACTACAAGGAGTTAGGAGGATTTTCGGTAATATTATTGGGTTACTCAGCAACCCTGCTAAGTAAGATGACTCCTTCCCATAAGAAATTTGAGATCGATGCCCATTCTTTTGATAAACCTGAAGATCAAAGAGAGAACTCTGTGTACATACTTATTGATTCTTTTGCACAATTGGGTGTTCCTTTATTTCCAAATCATCCATATAACGGATTACTTTATTCCATCATCAGTTTCAATACAGCAAGTCCAGTCTCTCAGCTTCAATTCAAAACTGCTCTCTTGACCCAGTCATAGGAGTCACCAGTAATAATTAGATGTTCAATACACTATAAGGTAGGCCCGTACAGGCCCACATGGATTGATACCCCATGCGGTGTGTTGGGGAATTTGGCTAGCAAGGAATGGACTAATTTTCCAAAGGAAATGGATGTACATTGAAAATACATTGATGTTGATCAAGTCTCTCCTTTGGAATTGGGTGATGGCTCAATATTCGACATCAATGATTATGGGGATAAGTTGGAGGGGGATGTAGGTTTTGTAGTCTTTATTGTGATGGTGTTAGTTCCTTTGGGAAGTTAATGTTGAGTTTTCTTTGCTTTGTTTTAATTTCTTGTAAGTAGGAGATCTCTCATCTCCTTTGATGGAAGGGCATTATCTTTATATATGAATGTTCCAACTTTTCTTTAAAAAAAAGCTCCAAATAGGCCTTCATTCAGCTTGAATGTTTGGTAGGATGTGTACTTGTGTAGGAATATGACATGGTGAAATTGCAAGGAAAAATTGCAATGCCTTTCTGAACTAGTTTCTTTTCTTCGGATAAAATCACAGTGCGTATGTGGCTGTTTAATGTTTTCCTTTTCTGAAGGAGCATTTTTTGTGCATATTTGGCAATTGATAAACTGCCCTCCTCCCCCGACCACCGACTCCACCCACCCCCCCCCCCCCCCCCCCCCCCCCCCCCCTCTCTCTCTCTCTCTTCCTCTCTTTTTCCCCAGTCATTCACCGCACCCTGAATTTTTTGGGGTGCATGAAGGGCGGGTGGTGATGAACGCTCCCTTTTGAAGACATTCTCAATATGACGCAACAAAGGAATTCTACGTCTCTTAGATCCTTGTAAAGGGGCACATACATACTATCTAGATATGACACTGGTATGGCAGCTGGTTGGGATATGGGTAAGCATGCGTGAGAAATTTTGTGTCTGAGAGTGATTGTGCCGTATTATATATTGTTATATTATTTGAAAACATGCAAAACACTTCATTCATGCCTGATTTAAAATACTTCAATGATTCTTTGGCTATCTGCCTATCCCATAAATCATACCAAAATTTGTGTAAAGAACATATATGGGAAATATTTTAGAACTTCTGTTTCATATCAATACATTGCATTCTTACTTACAAGCGTATCAGTTGAATGGAAAACTCTGTTGGCTGATAAACATGAAGCTTGAAGTCACATGGGCATTTCTTGTATTTTAAAATTTCAATTTGTATCTGTAAAAAGTTAGGCTATCATATTATAGAGCTTTATTATTTCTAAAATCATTAGGTTCTTGGCACTATATGGATTCTGGATACTGATAGTGTGTCAAAATTACTTATTCATAGTTGTCTGTCACTCTGTCTACAGGTCCATAGTTTTTTTTTTTGGGATAAAAGGGTGTTGTTATAAGGTTGTGCTACATGTCTACTATGGGAAATTGGTTGAAATTAAGGACCCCTTTTGTAGTGGGCTAAATTTTTGACTTAGTATATCACAATGCACGGTGTTATAATACTCATGAAATTAACCCACTTTTATCTTTGGACTGCAAATTGTTTTTTTAACATACTAATTTTACTCTAAGTGAAATGTGTAGTAATATAAAAGGTGATTGATTCACCTATTTTTTGATTAATAGTTTATGTAAAAGTATTTACTAGTTAGTGAAAAATGGTATAACTCATACTTTATGTCTCAGGTGGACTAGTTAATCCACTGTTTGATGATAAAAAAAATATGTTTCTAGTAAGATAGATATACCCACATCTCTGTTTGGTATTAGAATACCATTTTAGCTTTATACCACGATCAAGATACCACTGTAAAAAGGAGCCTTAAGGTGTATCCCAATCTGGATACATGATTTTATGTGTCATCAATAACTTCAGACATTTGAGACTTCCATATAAATTCAAAGGATCAGCTCATCATAATCGCCAGGTTCAGTTTATTTTGGATCAGGCTTTTGGGAGGGAAGAAATAAATGCAGTATGTGGCTGGTGTTTTTTTTTTTTTGGTGTGTGTGTTGGGGCGGGTGGGGCACATAGTTTTAAATATCGATCGCGATCTCAATATATCGAAATCGCCAACCGAATCGCTAAAATCGACAGAAATCTCGGGGTTTTATCGAATATATCGTCGATATATCAGGCCAGCTTGACCCGACTGTTAAATTTTTTATTTTTTATTTAGAATTTCGGCCGGCCCAAACGGCTTTATAGCCTTTTGGGGTTTTTTTTTGCAGAAACACCCCCCCCCCCCCAACAACTTTTATTTTTTATTTTTTTGTCCTTTTCCCAATCCTATAAATACTCCCCCAAACCCCCATTCTCACCACAACAACTCAATAAACATCTTCTCTACCATTTAATGACTCTCATACAATCTTTATTCTCTCATTTAGCAAACAATTTCTTCCCAAAATCCCTTAATCCCAAAAGAAGCAAAAAATTTCCTCACTTTTGTAGTTTTATGTTGTAGTTAATTAGTTATGCATTTTTATTTCAAACCAACACCATTGTAAAATATTCATAACTTAATATGAAATATTAAAATTATTGTTATTCATTTTCTATTCCCTTTTTTCACAATTTCTATCCTTTTTTGTTGCTGTTTTTTCATTTTTTTCCCATTTTTTTGGGAAAAAAAAGCCAATCGATATATCGATTGGGGCCGACTTCGATATATCGATAAATTTGATATTTAAAACATTGATGGGGCAAGAAATAAATGCAGCATGTGGGTGGTTTTTTTTTTTGGTGTGTTTGTGTTTGAGGGTGGGTATGTGTTTATGTATGGAGAAGGTTGGACTTGGACACAAATGCATATTCCACAGTGGCATCCAAGATTGATTATTTTAAAAATTTGATTCAAGATGATTGTATGAGAGTAACAAAAGCACTTGATGATGTGATGAGGGATTGAGGATCTTCCTCTCTGACAGAACAAATGAACTTGATCAATAAAATTAACAATAACTGATAAATTTGGGTTCTCATTTGTTATGTTGATAATGATCTTTTTCCTTCATGGACTCTGTAATAGGTTAGTTCAAATGTGCTAGAGAAGCTTTGGTGTATTAGACAAAGTGAAAGTAGAAATGTAGAATAATGTTACTAGAAAATTGTTGATATGATGTATGAAGCATAGCTCAATTGTTGTTATTATTATTATTTTTTTGTTATTATTATTTTGAAGAAAAATAGAGCTAAAGTTGTTGATGTTGAATGTTTTCACCTATTTCCGTAAGGCACCCTGTAGATTGGAACACCCATAAGAGAGATGTGTTGGATACCAGCACATATATCTAGTGAGTTGTGGACATGGTGAATGGTTTCTTTGATCTTTACTCGATAAGTTTAAATCTTAACCCAATAAGTTTTAATCATATTCAACTTTTCTGGAAAAGCTTGTTGAAAAGGGTTTGTGTTAGACCTGCTTAGCAAAATTGTCCAATGCCTCTTGCCCATGTCAAGCACCGAATTCATGTTGTTGCATAGCAGCATCTGTGGTCATTATCCCCTAACGAGAATTTTTATATGGTGAAGTGTTGTGAAGTATTCGGTTAGTACCTCTCTCCTGCTAGCATCCCTAGGCATGACCGATCATCTGATCCTGACCCTAGGTGGTCGTGTAGGGCCCCAATCCAGGGAGGGTCCCCTGTCTCACATTTTGTATATGTATTTGATTTAAAAAATTGTGGGGGTACTTCACAAATATTTTTTTTGTGTCGCCATTTCAAGAGTTTGGTTAGGATCTCGTCCGGCTGTTTGCAGTTGTGTCAGCCCTGTATGTGGGACCACTCTAGGTGATGTTCTTTCCTTTTTGTTGACCCTTCATGCATCACATGTACTCTCTCATGTCGCGTAGGTCTTGTTGACTACAAAAGACATACAGATCTTTTCCCTGTGTCCTTTCCCCAACTTGTAGTGGCATCTCTGCACATCTACGTCTTTTTTAATTACTAATAAAATCAAACTTTTGTATGCTTTAGAATCTGACTCTTTGTGCTTGAAATTTAAAGCATAATATGTTGAATTAAAAAATATGCTGGTCTGATATAAATACCAAACCGGTGTTCCTCCAACATGACTTGCTCCAGATCAGAGGTTTTGGAGTGTGCTTCCCTAGAAAATCTGTTATTGAGCCATGGATCCTCGCATTTGGAGGGGGGTATTTTTCCATGGGAACAGTTCTGTATTTGTGAATTATCTTTATTTTCATGAATTTACTTGCTTCACGCCAATCTGTCTTTTTGGAGAATTAAGATTGAAGCTTTCTATTAAGAAAATGTCACTCCTCGAACAAAATGGAAACAATGGATCTCTGAAAAAAGAAATCTGTGAGACAAAAGCGAAAATAAAAACAAAACACAGAGAGCTGAGGAAAAGGTAAAAAAAGAGGTCAGTTGATTACATCCATGACCCTTTCCACTTAGTCCTTATATTGGAGTAGATGAAGCTCTCTCCAATATGAACATATACCCAAACTCAAAGTAGCCCCATAATGGCCGTCCAAATATTTTCAACGTAATTTTTTTTTTTTTGAGACAGGCCTTCATTCCTTGTCAATCTGTCTTTAAACCCCTTGTTTGTTGGTTAAAGTGATTTAAGAATGCAGGGATGCAGTTTCTCAAGTATGTTGAAGTATTTGGCTCACTCATAATGAACGTGTATTCCAATAAAGAGATTTTAATTGGAGAACACATGAGTTGCTATTTCCATCATCATCAATTATGGGAAACCATAGGTTCGGGAGGTGACGAATCAGAGGCGATGCTTGAAGGGTTTCTTTCCCCTTCGTTTTCCTTTTTTATTTCTATTTAACTAAATTTTGTACGGAGATCCCTCATCTCCTTCCTTGTTCAGGGGCATTTTCTAATAAATTTTCTCCTCTCTCTCTCTTAAAAAAATAAAAAATAAAAAATAAAAGAGGAAAAAGAATGCAGGGAGGTAGAACTGATGTATTGAATGTAATATTCATCTACCAGTGATTTATCCTGCTATGTGCTGATTTTGGGGGATGGGGCAAGGGATTTAAATGCCAAAAAAATGGATATGCACCAATTGGAATATGTGGTAAGATTTAGACACTAAGATCGACTGTATGGAATAGAACCTAGAGGGAGATTGAGAACTATATGGAATAAAGGCTTCAGAGGGAATGAAGTTTAGGCAGAATTAACAATTTTCTCTGAAATGCAAGCAGTACCCAATATAAAATAAGTGGTGAGATGGATGATATTTTCAATAGGATCTAAAACTTGTTGGATGATTTGAAGGTTTGTGCATTTGGTATGTTGTGTGATTGAATCATTGCAGCTGAAAGTGAAAAATCTGTATAGGAAGCACCAAGGCTGGTTTAAGTTAAGGTTGTCAGGGTTTGTATTATTATTATTATTATTATTATTTTTATGAAATAAAGTCAAAGTAGGTGATGTATAAAACTAGGAAAGTTAATTGTCAGACATGAATGTATTATGGGACCGATCAGTGGACTCAGTAGGACTCAAAGGAGATAAACCAAGGAGACAGATATGAGTCATGCTGAGGTAAAATATGGGGAATATGTGGATCAATCGTCTTCAGATGGCAAAAAAATCTCAAGTGAATTGAGCAGAAGTTCTGTACAAGTTTCTATCAGAGATAAAAGTATGAAAATGATCAGGGATGGGAATTTTACATGAAACTATACGAAAATGATCAGGGATACTATGGTATAATGCTGGTCCAGTCCACTTGCCAGAGTGCTATGTTGATATTGCTGGTGACACACAGTTGGGCAACTCTCAATTTTTTGGACTTCTCAAGGATGAAAGTGAAGAAAGCCTGAGAGTATTATGTAGAGGAAAAGCATTGGATGAAAAAGTCTGACAAAAGGGAAAGTAAGATGTTTTTTGAAAGCCAATAGGAGGAAGAAGACAAAGTGGCAGAGAATAGGGAAATGAAGAGCACATGGTTAGAGATACACAAGATAGTGTTAACCTACAAAATTCAATATTCTATCCACTGCCTTAACAATTAGGCACATTTGGGTACATACAATAACAACATTAATTTCTTATCATCTTTCAGTGTTTTCCTAGAGACCAGCTACACAAGTAAATTGAATTCATACCATCAGGAATACAGCTGACACTAATCTTTATCCTTAAACCTCTAAACATGGAGAAACAATGGTTCTATAGTCTAAATGGTTGCCTACTTGCCCCCATATCATATATAACTGGAACACCTAGCTCCTAATACCCTTTCGGCGGATGTGGGAATTTTTTCACTTACAATATAATGGGCAACAGGAAGGGGTACTTCAGTCAAATGATCCTTCATGCAGAATGATTGAGATTTTTGCTGAGTAATGGGGAGGGTTCTTAACAGAGAAGCATGTGATGTGAAAATCCTTGAGAATATATTTTTTGTTTCTTAAAGACAAAGGGGAAAATACATTTTCTGGGGCAATAATATTGAGCTATGTAGCATTGGGACATGTCATTTTTTTATAAATGATGAAATGTACCCTTATGTATGTTGTAGGCATAGTTTCAAACTGTGTGCGGACCGCATGTGCGGTGGGGTCCGCACATAGCATATGCGGCCGCATGTACAGTACATGCGGCCGCACTTAGGTTTAGGAAGGCGTTCGAACGGCTGTTCGAACGCCTTCCTATTTTTTTTTTTAAACAAAAAATGCACAGACCATTCAAACTGGAGTTTGAACGGCCTCGGGCCTTTTAAATCAGGTTCAGCCCGAAACCTCTCATTCCCTCTCTCTATTTTTCCCATTCGAACCCTATTTAAACCCAAAGCCCCCAAATCCTTCCAAACCCTATTTTTCCCATCAAATCCCTCTCCCAAATCCTCCCAAATCCTTCTAAACACTATTTAAGGTATGCTTCTACTCTTTTTCATCTCCATTATCAAATTTTTTTAATTTTTTTGTTTAATCTTTGAATGTAAATGATGAATGATGTTTATTGTTGTATATTCTTTTGTTTTGCAACCTCAATCATTCCTTTTTTTGAATTCTAGGATATTTCTCATCTCCCTACCTCTAACCCTAGGTCCCAACCTCAATCATCTCCCAACCTCTAACCCTAGGTCCAAAAATCACAATACCACCAAACTTTTTCTTACATTTGTTTTCGTGATGGTAAATAAGAAATTGCCTAAACGCGCTAGGGAAACTTTTTCTTCGTCCGATGCCAATATTTTCTATGAACGTAAGGCGAAGAAGGCCTTTGAAAAACTATTTTGTAAACGCTCTTTGATCCTTGAGCGCGAAATTATCTTAGAAAAATTCAGGGATATACCATCATATCACAACATATGGACCATATTTGAATCCCGTGGTTGGATGGACATTGCCTCACTTGGTAGTGTAGCCTACCCTCATTATGTGCATTTGTTCTATGCCAACATTCATGATATACTTCCTCATAATCGCACTTTCAGGACTTATTTGAATGGAAAATATTTTACCATTTCCACCCAAACCATTGCTGATCAACTTACACTTCCTCGTGTGCCTAATGCTATAGATTATAGGAAATTATCTGCAATGAAAACCACCATATCTGAAAAGATATGCGTAACGGGACTAGAATACCATACCGTCATTCAACAATCTCTTCTCAAACCTATCTACCGCCTCTTAAATACCATTATTTCTCATAATATCGTTCCTATGGGGCATAAGAGCGATGTTACTGAAGACAGAGCAAAGCTTCTTTACATGATTGGAACGAGCGCCCCGATTGATCTTCCTAACATCATTTTTGATGTCATCACTGAAGCATCCCTTTCCCAATCATCCACGGACTCTCTTCCTTTCAGTGTGTTCATTAGTAACATGATCAAATCTATTGGGATTGAAATCGCCCCAAATGAACCCAAATCATACTCCAAATCTCCAATCGATGACTCTACTGTGAAGAGGAGCGAGGGGCAATTAAGGAAGAAATTGGGTGCCGGTGCATCAACATCTGCTGCGGCCGCTTCCACACAAGCTACCAATAACCCGACGATGCCATTCGGTGATGATGACATGACAATGCCGGATCATGAAATGTCCACCGGCGAGATGTATTCTCTATTGTGTGAGCGATTTGATTCCTTGGACTCTACCATTGACATGCGGTTCAATAAAATTGAAAGCCGCATGGACACGTTCGAAGCTAACATGAACTCCCGGTTCGATCATGTTGATGACGGATTATCTGAAGTCCGGCGTGCTTTGGGACTTGTCATGCCCGGTTACAATTCAATGATGACGGGAAGCTTGCCAACGTTCTCTGCTCCTCGTGATGATGGTCAAGAAGAGCATCCTGGGCCCGGACAATGAAAATATGTTTTTGGTTGTTATGAAACTAGTTTTCTTTTTGTTATGAAACTATGTGTTATCTCTCTTGTATGGTTTATGAATAGTGGTTTATGAATTATGGTATATGAATTGTTTGTTAATGAATTGTTCGAATAATTTGTTTGAATTGATAGGGTTGTTTGAATAGTTTATGAATTGATAGGGTTGTAAACGGCCACTGAATAGTGGCTGTTTTTTGAATTTTCAAACTAACCGTTCGAATGGTAATCGAACGTGCTCTTACCATTCGAAGAACGTTCGAACGGTCTTCGAACTTTAAGAGACCGTTCGAAGTAATGTTCGAACGGTATCTGATCGTTCGAATAAACGTTCGAACTCTATTCAAACGATCCTGGACCGTTCGAAGCGTTGTTCGAACGGTAATTCGAAGTCAGAGCGGGGTTCTGACGTTCGAATACCGTTCGAACGGGGCTCGAACGGGTCATGATCGTTCGAAGTCACGTTCACGTTCGCACTCTGTTCAAACGTTCCCTTGACGTTCGAAGCGTTGTTCGAACGGTAATTCGAAGTCAGAGCGAGGTTCTGACGTTCAAAGACCGTTTGAACGGGGTTCGAACGGGTACTGCTCGTTTGAAGTCACGTTCGCACGCTGTTCAAACGTTCCCTTGATGTTCGAAGCGTTGTTCGAACGGTAATTCGAAGTCAGAGCGGGGTTCTGACGTTCGAATACCGTTCGAACGGTGTTCAAACCGTAACTGCTCGTTCGAATTCACGTTCGAACGTGCTTCAAACGTTCCCTTGTCGTTCGAACAAGGTTCAAACGGTAATCGAACGGTATTTTCTGGGGCTTTTTTCTAGGGCTAGAGCAAATTCCTAACGTTTATTTGAAGATCATAAAAATCTTTAAAGATCATAAAATTCTACATTTCCCATGAAGAAAATATATAATAACTTCTTTCAGTTACATAAAAAGCATTGAATTACATCACTGATAATAATATCCTAGTAAAGAGGAGGCAAACTCAACATTTCCCTCTCGCACCCATTGGGGAAAATCTGTTTCATTCTCGTTCTGATCGTCCTCGTCGATGTAGACTCCGGGCAGTTCTCCAGTGACATTGGCTTGCACTGGAACTTCTTCATCTTCCTCTTGCACATTTTCTTCCGCGGCCGCTTCCTCTTGTGTTGATCTTCTTATCGTTGATCCACTTCCGCTTCCTCTACGAACATATGTTCTTGTTGGTGGCGAGCCATCCGGATCATCTCCAAAGGCTTGTCGCTCGACTTCATTCCTTGTCAAGCTTTCTCCCTCATCATCAAAAACTCTTTCCTCTCCGGCATCCGTGATCCACTCTTCATCATCTTCAACAGTTGTGCTGATTGGATCATAGAATCCGGGCTTCTCATGCAATTTTGAGAAACGCTCTTTCAGTTTTTGGTTGTACATGACGTACACCAAATCATTCAACCTCTTCTGTTTTAGACGGTTACTCTTCTTCGTGTGAAGCTGCTCAAAGGTACTCCAACATCGTTCGCATGCGAAAGCTGAAGACGTGAGGCTTAGAATCTTCATTGCCAACATCTTCAACTCAGGTACATCTACCCCAAAGTAGGACCACCATTAGGTTGGCTTAATCGTAGCTCGCTGTCTTCTTGCAATGTCCCTCCCGAACACGCCTACCGCGTCCCGGTACTGGTTTAGTTGAATGCTTATGACATCTTGTGTGGCGACGTCTGGGACCATCTTCTCCAATACATCCAAGAATCCCCGGAAATGGGTGTTGTCCACTTCATTCCTGTCAACACCATAAAATAAACAGGGATTAAGATAATAAGCGGCATGATAAAGGGAACTTCTCATTTGATGTTCCCATCTCCTATCAATAATAGAGATAACGGTCCTATAATCTCTTTCCCTATAGTTAAAATTCTCTTTAATCTTGGCTTTTGCATTTTCCATCGCATGCCAAACATATGGAAGTGAGGGTTTTTCATCCCCATCCACCATCCTCAAATACTTGTACTAATGGTGTTGTGAACTTCATTATTTGTTGGACACTCTTCCAAAAGTTATCTTCAAGGATTATCCTTACCACCTTCTTTGCCTCCCTACCCTTTGCCCAATGTCCATTGTTCCATTCGGAAGAAACGACTAATTGTCTCAAAGCTTGTCTATGAAAATAGAGGCTTTGTACACATAGGACATGGGTGGCAAATCGAGTGACTTCCGCCCTTACAAGATTTCCTTTTAACTTCTCCCTTATGAGATGAAGAAGTTGTGAGTGTTTATACATGAGTACACAAATCCTACGTGCTTTAGCTATGGTGGACATGTGTTCTTTGCAAATTTCTTTAATCATCAAATTAATGCAATGTGCGGCACAAGGTGTCCAAAATAGGTGAGGCCACCTTTGTTGGAGGAGCTCACCCGCAGAAATGAAAGAAGCGGCGTTGTCCGTGACAACTTGGACAACGTGCTCCGGACCTACTTGTGCAATGACATTGATCAATTGATTATAAAAGTAAGTGGCTATTTGTGAGTGTGATGAAGCATCAATAGATTTGATAAATAATGTGCCGGTGGGACAATTAGCCAGAAAGTTAATGAATTTCCGACCATCCCGTGCAGTCCAACCATCAGCCATGATACTACACCCATATAATTTACAACTCTTCCTATATTGTTGTTCCAATTCCCTTGTTGCCTCTACTTCACTATCCAACAAAGGTCCGGCCAATTGGTATGGGGTGGGTGGTTTGAGATCTCGGCCAAAATCACCTATCCTCTTTATCATTTTCTTGAATGGGGCTGTAGCAGCAGCATTGAAAGCAATTCCAGCGTGATAGAAAAATTGTGCAATGCTACGATAAGTCTCATTCATCTCATCCTTTTTGAAGTGGCTCTCTATGGATGATTGGGTTTGAGATGGATTCCTAGCTTCACTACCTCTAGAAAACATTCTATCAAGAGGTCCCCTAGAACGATCACGTATTCTTTTTTTGGGTTGGGATGGATCGGGGCGAGAACTAGGGCCGGGGTTTGATTCAAGGGGAACAACATCATCTTCATCCTCTTCTTCGGTATTTGGTCTTAAGTAGGGATCTTGGTACCTAGCAGTAACTCTAGAAGCCTTAGATTGGGTATTATAATAATCACGAATTTCTTTTTTAATTTCAGTGGTGGCATTCACACATTGACGAGCATTTGAATTGGGCATCCTAATCAAATGCATTCTAAACCAAGCTAAACCACCAGTGTAGAGAGTCTAGTGACTAGTGAAAAAAGAAAAACACAAGAGATTGAGATAAGAAGATGCAAACAAATGATGAACTCCTCAAGAGTCTCCTCCAAATGCCTTCAAGATTCTTTTAAGCCTTTTTCAACAACCCCTACAATAATAAACTAAATGAATCACACACTAGAATAACAAGTTGAAGTGGAAAATTTGAAAGAACATCAAGAGTTTTGAGGATTGAGAGTATTGGAAAAATTTGAGAGTTTAGAGAATTTGAGAGTTTTGAGAATTGAGAGTTTGGAGAGATGTTGTAATTGTTTTAGGTGCATTTGGGATTCAAATGGAACCTATTTTATAGTGGGGACCCTCAAAAAACACCCAAAAAAAAATTCCAACGGCTAGTTGGAAACTAGCCGTTGGCGCCATGTGCGGCGCACATGGCGCATATGCGGCCATTTTGCCGCATGTGCGGCGCACATGCCGCACATTGAAGGCATGTGCGTCGCACATGGGTTCCAAGTGCGCCCGAGGGCGCACATGGCGAAGTACGTGCGGCCGCACTTTAAACTATGGTTGTAGGCTTGTAGCCAGGGAGGGGAATGAAATCTTTGTTATCTTGTTGTAAAGGAGTGGTGTTTTGTGCATTGTTTTTGTGTGTTGGGTTCTCTCCCCTGTTATATTGGAAATTGGATGGACGTCCCACCTTTTTTTAACAAAAAAAAAAAAACACAGAGAAAGAAAGGGAAAAAAAAAAGAAAAAAGAAAAAAAGAAGAAGAAAAAAGCGAGGGAAAATTAGGACTGCTGCTTATCAATGTGATCATATATGTATTCATGATTGATCAACCAATCTGCTGCTTCTCTAACTACTATTGTTGGAATTGCAAGTTGTTTATTGAGATTTCATGTTAGATATCACATTTTCCACTCTACAGGAAGCGCCTGTTTGGCATGATTAATGAACTGCCTACTGTTTATGAAGTAGTCACACGAAAGACTCCCATGAAAGACAAGCCCGTGATGGACATTGGAAGTAAATCAAAAGTGTCAACAAAGGTGAGAGATTATTTTGAAAAAAAAGTCTTTCATCTAATGTTTCTCTTTAAACTTTGCATCTAATAATATTCTGCGTTTCTCTCCATAGCGATCAAGCGATGGACAGGTGAAAAGCAATTCAAAGCACGTAGACGAGGGATACGGAGAAGATGAGGATGAGCACAGTGACACCCTCTGTGGGACTTGCGGAGGCAGTTACAGCGCCGAAGAGTTTTGGATTGGTTGCGACATATGTGAAAGGTGGTTCCATGGGAAGTGTGTTAAGATTACACCAGCGAAAGCTGAGAGCATAAAGCAGTACAAATGCCCTAATTGCAGTATGAAGAAAAGCAGGCAGTGAAAGGTGTGGAAAGTGAAGGTAAAATTACATATCCAGTTTATTAAATTAGTTTACACCCTCTCTTAACTCTTTTTGGACTGGTCATGTTTTTTTTATAGCTAGAACAATTTTTATGTCGTATTAGAAGTTCTAAACTTTTGTTATGTTTTACTGCCTGAATTTTATCATTCTTGTTATGAAGATGTTGTATGTGAAAATTCCTAGTTATATTTGTAGAAAGAACTGTGTTCATCAGTCAGGGGTAGTGGGACTGACCAGATATCTCATGCTGTGTTGTGAGGTGTCGTTTCATGGAGAAATATTATTTTTTTAATCAAATTGAATAATTTATGTATTGATTTAAAATAAACTGAACTAAACCGTTCATGAAGTAAATTTAACAATACATGAATGGAAATAATATGATTCGTAACACCAAATTAAATTGAACTAAAATGGACATTGTATTGATTGAGCTTATTTATATCAACCATAAATTGAATTGAATAATTAATAGTTGAGCTTAATATTCCATAAATCAAACTGAATCATTCATGAGTTATCTTACTCAATCCAATATAATCATTCATGAGTTAACACTATGCAATCCAATGTATATTTATGTAAACAATGCATACAAACTTGCAATTGTGTTTTGTATGTGTTATGGTCGTGCATGATACAAAACATGTTTATTGATAAATGGATTCTCTAAATAACATGAGCAGACCCATTATTTAATTAATGGGCAATAACAAAAAGAAAGGATAAGTCTAGGGACAACCTCTGTAGTCCTAGTGGACTTTCATTTTTAAAAATTATATACTTCATTGAATAATTGGAGTTATCAAATTGCTCCTTAGTATTTGTTCTGAAATCTTCTTCAAAATTCTACCTGTGTGAAACTTTGCATTCTATACGTTTAATTTTATTTTTTTAAGATATTGTTACTGCGTTTTCGTTACGAATAACCTAGTACAAATCTGAATGGGGATGAGAGGAAATGGAGAAAAATGAAAAAGTAAAAGAAAATACTGAACGATCCTCATTTAGAAGAGATATCCAAGTTCAGGAGGATTCATCGGCTTCCAACTCCCATCCTCACTCCTTGATAACCAGTCTCCTATCGATTAGGAGAATCTCACATGTTGTACCTCGAAAGATAGCTTTAATGCGGGTCTGTTAAATTGCCCACGCTCTTGTGAGAACCACTGCTTGAGATATCCTTGACGACTTGCGTCGAGCATCTTGTCCTTTCAATTGCTTTGCCAGCGTTCCACAATTCCTCAAGGTTCTGAAATGCGGTATTGAGACCGGTGCATGCCCCGATAATTCACCAAAGGTGCATTGCTATTTGGGCACTTGCAGAGTAGGTGGTGAATGGTCTCTGATTCCGCCAAACATATGACGCAAGTGGTTGTCAAGAGCCTTTCTCAGTAAAGAAACCAAAGAAAGACCTTAATTTTTAAACCTCCGTTTGGATACAAAATATGATTTATTTTTTAGTATATATTTATTCTGGCATAAGTGAATATAAGTAATGATAAAGTGATTTTGTGTTTGGTTGTATATTTTGAACTATTCTTGTTGGGAAATGTAATAATAAATTTTTTGTTGTTTGAGTAAAATGTGAATAAAGTGTGGATAATGATTTATAAAATGTAAAAAATAATGATAGTTGATTTGATATGTGATTTATTAGAGGTGATGACAATTGATTTGACAGTGAGTTCACATATTCTTTGGGTGGAATAACTTGTAATAACTTTAATTTTAGGGGTTGGTTAAAATCCATATACCACTTTAATTTTAGGTGTTCCCTGCATCCAAACAACAAAAAATACTTAATCTGCTTTATTCTTACTTATTCCCTGAGCTATTTCATATCCAAACCGGTTTTACGGGAATCTTTGATTTCCAAATTTGCATAAATTTCTCTCAGAGATGGGAGGTTTGCTTGCTTTTGCTCTCCAAAAGAGCGTGTCGGCGGCACCAAGGTTCGGCCTCATCGCCGCCACCCGCTCCATCTGTGTCTTTTCGTTTGTAAGAAGAGATCAACGTGCCAAGAGAATGAATTCTCCTCCACCTGATAGAATGCATGTCCATCCCTAATGCTGCAGTGCTGTATATGTGAATCTTTGCATTTTATACATTTTACTTAGGAAGCAAAAACATACAAGAAGTCTCACACTACAGTAGTTGTGCATATTTCACAATTATTTGTATTAGTTAGGTTATCAAATATAATAAATGTTTGTACAACGAGCTTACTTAAAAACTAGATTTTTAAAGTAGACTATGTTCCTAGAAGTGGACAATAGTACCAACAACTTGCCAATGTATCTAAAGATGTTTTGCAGTGGAAATTTCAAGTCTCCATCTTAATCAGACACATGGTCCAAGGAAACAATATGGTACAATGATTGGGATTGATTCTGAGGAGATGGAATTGGTGGAAGAGTTAAATTCATGGAATCTGTTTCTCATGTGTGAAAGCATAATTTGGTGGGTATATTCAGAATGGACTAATGAAAACAGAGAAGGTGGATTTCCATGTCGGCATAGGGAATATGTGTGATGAAATCCATGTCGGCATAGGGAATATGTGTGATTGATAGGTGGCTAAAGTCCTGTTTGATTACGAGTTTGAGAGTTAGCTTTTTATTAAAAGCTGGGTTTAAAATTAAGTTTTTAAGAAGCTGTCTCTTTACCCCCGTATGGCGTGGAATATAAGGTAAGAATAATGAAGAATACATGGGAATAACTCAAAAAAGTTGTTTGTTTTGATAGAATAAACTTCGATAGTTATGTCTGGATAAGCTAAGATAAAACCTGATAACTATTCTAAAGAAATGTTGGAATTGCTTATCAAGGCTTATCTATGCCAATGGATAAAAATACTCTTCTCTGTCATTTTAAAAAATTTATCTCACCTAACAGTCTCACATAGATTTCAAAAACTGTCACATCTATGAAATCAATCATATATCTCTCACACTATTTTCAGGGGCTATAATTGTCATTTAAAAAGTCATAAACTCTTATTCATCCCTTATCAACCATTTATCTATCACTTAATCTAAGGTGAACCAAACAACAAAAAAGTCATTTTTACGTTTTCCAATGAGAATAACAGAAAAGATAACCAAACAAAAAGTTTCTTATTCAGCATGAAATGTTATCTATCCCAGTATAGCTATCAGGAGCGAATAACCCAATGTCACACCCATAGGGGGGTTAGGAATTATGAAAAAATAGTTTTTTAGATACTTATTTATAAAAATGTGTTTGTAGCATTTAATTAAGCTATTGTTTTTTTTTTTTTTGTCTCCTACTGTTTGAAAATGGGGTGCCTTTAAATTATTTTGATTGATATTTCATTGAATCATTTTACACGTGCTGCTTATGCTAGCCTGAAATATCTTTCTAGTCTTTACAAACAATCAATAATAGGTAGGAAAATATAAATATTTTTTTCACTGGTTGAGGTGAAAGTAAAAAAGTGGATGTAAGGGATGATCCCTTTCACATTTGTTCATACTAATATCAAGAACATTTGACGTGGAAGTGGAAGTTAATTTGTGGGGATGGAATTTATTTTAAAGTATCTTATTATACTTAATCTCATGTATAGTCTCGTATGCATTATTTGATAATAGATAATTATTTTTGTAATAATTTTTTTTATTATTTATTATGTTTTAGTTATTATTGTTAGAAAACATAATAAAATGTGTGAATCTCTTTGTACCAGTGAAATAATACAATTTTGAGGGGATGTTGAATACCGGCACAACTTTTTTCACGTGTATTAATATACAATTTTGAGGGAATATAGTACACACCTAATTCCTAGGAAACAAATAATTTTTATGAACTTATTAACGCGTGTATTAAATGTAACCTAAGTCAATACACGTGTTAATAAGTTCAAAAAACTTGTCCTATCAGCGGGAAGGAGGGACCTCTATTTTGAAATGGCTATAATGGTGCAGATAGTGTCTATTTTGAATACGATTGGAATGGATACTGGCTTATAATTTTGTTCAGCAAAAAAAAGAAGAAAAGAATGGTTGGCAGACATCCCCCGGCATATTCATTCATATTAACATATGTACAAAGACAGATGGACTGCGAAAACCTCTTGACATAGAGTGAAAGTGTGAAACATTTGGTATATTCTATCATTTTTACCATCACTTTTACAACGCAACATTATTAACTTAATATATAAAATATAAAATTGTCTAGCCAACACATATTTCACTAAGTTTATATATATACTCTATCATAAAAACGTAAATATACATGCATTCAGTTCATACGAGCTTAACTATATATATTTTATTAACCAAATATACTTTTTAAAAAAATCAAATCATGTGAGGTATATAAAAGTCACTATAAAAAAAAATATAGCATAATTTTTAATTATTTTATTAATTTTTGGGGAATAAAGAAGAACTTGTTATTTGCCTGTGATTTGCCTTGAGTGGTGGACATTGACCAACATTTAGTTTAATTTGGTTGATAATATATTACATCCAAAATTAGTGTATGGCATGCGCCATTGTGTATTTGTGTGCATGCGAAAAAGGAAAGAATCTAATCAATGACATATCTTTTGTGAATTTTAATGGAAACTTCTGTAAATTTAGAAGATTTATTCTGTAAAATTTTGTTGCATACAGCTATTGTAAAATTTATATTTATAGGATGCAAAAACACCCCCATGCCCACCAAAAGAGGCATCTAGATTTATTTATTTATTTTTTGGGTAGGAAAGACTGTATCGAGAGGAGAGAAATGGGGCTATTAGGCCCTTTACCAACCAATCCAATGGGTTTTAACAACTAGTTCAGAGGATTTTTTTTTCTTCTCATCCTGCACCCGATAAGAATCGAGGATTTAACCTCTCACAAACGGAGGGTGTCCCTGTCACCACGCTTGAGCGTGTGGGGACAAAAGAGGCATCTAGAGTTTGATGAAATTAAAAAAGTCTTAATTTGCATGAAAAATCAGATACACAAAGATTTTTTAGAAATTTAATCAACTTCTGATACTAATTGTAACCGAATCTCTTTTTGATAGGATGGGAGATGTACCCTCTCTTTAGTGAGCGGACTTAGGTTTGAGTTTTGTCACCTGCTAACAGGGAAAGATTTGATCAAGAAAAAAAAAATTCCAACAAAAAAACAAATACCAATTGTAACTTGTATCAAGTAACCAATTTTTTATTATTATTATTATTGTTATTGTGATTGAGGTTTGTGATGAAATTGCAAATTACAGAAGCCGTTTGATTTGGGAATAGATATATTTAAATAATTTAAAATAAAGTCCGATAACTATTTTAGATGTTGAAATTATTTATATAGTTTATTTATGTCAAATGATAAAAAGAATTCTTAGTCATTTAAAAAAACCATCTCACCTACACTTCCCGTACACATCCTAAAACATGTCATATCAATCATATTCCACACACCTCATATATTTATTTTCAATCACAAACAATTTATCCCGAAATATAGTTGTTATTTAAAAGTAGGGTTTAAAGACGTTTGAGTCCCTATAAACATCTATAAATCCATATAAGTCTTTATAAACTTGGGGATGGATATTTACATCTCCAGAAATACAGAACATGTCTAATACATCCCTACTGTTAAATCATTTTTTAACTTATCATGGTTAAAATTCACCATAAGTATGATTTTACTATTATACCATCCACAATACATAACACGGTGATTAATGTGAGCTTTTTAATTTGTGTAACCACCTCATGAAAATGTAAAATAAAAAATCTAAGTAATATCTATAGTATAATAAATATAATACATAAACAAAATCATCTTCATAATTATAATTGTTTGAAATAGAAGCAAAAAATAATAATAATGGAGTAGTACGCAACAATAAAGTCAAAATCCGCAAAAGAAAAAAAAGTGAAAATGAGTTTGATCAAGGGCAAGATGGTCATTTAAAAGGATATATATGTTTTTTTTCTATTTTTTCAGTTATTTATATGAGTGTTTAATTTCATACAGATGGAATATTTTGAGAATATATCATCAAATTAGATAAAAAGTTAACCTATGGATTAAATTGACCCACCATAACAGTTTAAAGTACCTGTATGTCCGACTCCAAGTTTGTAAGGACTTATATGGATTTGTGGATATTTACAGGAACTCAAATGTCTTTAACCCTTAAAAGTTATAAACTTTTATCTATTTCTTACCTCCCATTTATCTTCATTTTATTCAAGGTGAATATAAAAAAAATCAATTTATGTTTTTCAATGAGAAAAACTAAAAAAACAATCGAAGAATATTTGTTTACTCTGCATGGATCGTTATTTATCTTAATATGATTATTAGAGACGAATAACTCTACATCACACGGGAGAAATTTTTTTAGTATTATATAAAAGAGTACTGTTACACAATATTTTTTTCCAACCCCTATTCCAATTCGATATACATCGATAAAAAATCAACTGAGCATATATTAATATCGTTAAAAAATTTTCACATTTTTATTAATGCACTCATACAATCTATTTATTGATGTATATATTTTATTTTTTTATAATAATATGTACCTATAACTCATTAGATGATGTATATTATTTTAAAAAAAATTTAGAAACATACATACCAGAATTATCCTAAATAAAAATGATTCTCTGCTTTTGTAAGAGTTTGAGTAGTGTAATTGACACATTTGTTTTTTCTTTGCTGCTCTCATGTCTTTTCTACGCGTGGGAATCGGTAGTGTCTAGAGTCTAGACCATGAAATGTGCATATAGTGCTTTAATTAAATTTAACAAGTGGACATACTTCATGTATAAACTATGGAGTATGGAGTCATCTAATTTGACATGTGGTAAATAATTAATAGTTAATTACCTGGTGCAATTTGATAGGGGACCATGTCCATTGTCTTTTATATTACACTGTTAAATGTGTTAAATTATATATCAGTTTGTTAGTGTGTTATACGTGTAACACTATCTTGTACTATTATATAAAGGGCTTTAGTCCCCCTCTTTAATAGAACAAGTACAAGGGTTTTAGAGTTTCATTATTATTTTTTCTCTCTTATTTCTAACATGGTATCAGAGCCACCTCATAAATCCTAAATATATAAAATTTTTCTTTTCTCTTTTCCGCTCCGATTGAGATGTCTTCAATCGGAGCGAGGGAGGACTGTTAGTAACCATATCTATTTGCATTCTAGTCTTTGTCATCTCGTGGTACTATCGCCTTTGTCATCTCGGCCCGGCCTCCTTGGAGGCGATCCTCGACGCAAGATGGATATTCTCGTCCCATTATTTCTTCTTCAGATCGAAGGGAAGAGAACGATCGAAAAAAAAAAAAAAATCCTATTTCTTGTCCTATGGTGATGTTCATCAAATTTGATTGATTCCCTCTTTGTCCAGAGAGGATTAATTTGGTATTTATGGGATCATTCACCAATCGCGGATGTGACAGATGGAGGAGGACTTTTGACTCCACCAACAACCATTCTTCGTTTTCTAGATTTCATCGTAGATCTCCTCCTCCTCCACGACTCGACACACGAGCATCGTCAACCGCAGGCGCAGAACCACGGACGACTCCTCTCATCCTTGGATCTCCTTCTTCCTTGAGAACCACTATCGCCGTCGTCTATTCGCGCACAGTCATCTCCATCCACCAACACTTTGACTGACTCAACAAACAAGAGCGACTCCGGATGACTCAAGAAGAGCGGGAGCGACTTCGACTGACTCAACGAGCGGGAGCAACTCCGATTGACTCAACGAGCGGGAGCGACTCTGATTAACTCAAGAAGAGCGGGAGCGACTCCGACTGACTCAACGAGCGGGAGCGACTCCGATTGACTCAAGAAGAGCGGGAGCGACTCCGACTGAATCAAGAAGCGGGAGCGACTCCGAGTCAAGAAGAGCGGGAGCGAAGTGATATTCCAAAACATAGACCGCAACTCAAAAGTACCCTTCAGAGTTTGGGAGGGATGTTAAATAAGTATTAGGATATTTTAATGATTTTAGTCTAATAATACTTATTTTTGTTGGGATTTTAGTTTATCATATTTGTGTAAACTTTAAGGGTACTACCTTTCAGAGTTTGGAAGAGGGTGTTAAATGTGTTAGATTATATATCAGTTTGTTATTATATTTGTTTGTTATTATATTAGTTTGTTAGTGTGTTACATGTGTAACACTATTTTGTACTATTATATAAAGGGTTTTAGTCCCTCTCTGATAGAACAAGTACAAGGGTTTTAGGGTTTCATTATTATTTTCTCTCTCTTATTTCTAACATACACATTAAAAACGTTACTGTTCGTTGTGTGCATAGATTAATTTGTTTCACTAGTGGTATAGTCAGGATCAGTGGCAGAGTCAGGATTTTTTTTAAGGGGGGGCCTAACGTGACTTATGTAAATATTTTTTAAAGTTGTATCATTATGTTTTTTTTTTTTAATTTCAATAGCATAGCTTAAAAAGTGAATATGTATAAAATAAAATAAAAATACTCACATAAAACATATCTCTGAATAAGTTTAAAAGATAATTATTAAATTTTAAAACGATTTGTTAAATTTTATATCGATGATTTATACAACAAAAAATGTCAAAATCTAAATTTAAAAATCAATACATTCCTTTAAATTTGACATCAAAGAGGTTTCATATTATGAAAATGTTGAATGATTTGATTATTTTAGATATTTACACAAATATTTTAAACTTTAAATAAATTAATAACAATATAATAAATTAAAAGAAAAAATTATATACCTTCGAAATGTTGATGGATGAGAGAAGAAGATTATTGATTACAGATTCCCAATTGTGGGATGGTTAATGAAACCAAAAGTAAAATTAAAGATTTTTTAAAGATGGTGATTGATATTAAGAACAATTGAGATACAAAAAAAAAAAAAAGATTAAAATTTTTATTTTTTCAAGATAGGCACCTGGGTGAGGACTCCAAGCAGAGGGGTCCATGCCTCCATGGCTGTGTGTAGGATATGGATATTGAAAGAGGCTTAGGGGTCAATGAAAATGTAGAATCAAAATAGACTTTTATTTTATGTGGAGGGGATGGTTAATTAAAAGAAGGGGTGAGGGTACACTATACACGTGGATGTTCTAAATGGATGTGTTGGGTTGTTTTTGTTCAGGAAATTACATATGTTGGTGGGGTCCATGACCTATAGTCCTAATTAAAATCATTCTATCACCTAAAAATTAAAAGGGTTTAAAAATAAATAAAAAAATTCAGGGGTCCTGTGCACCACACCCCCCCCCCCCCCCCCCCCCCCCCCCCCCCCCCCCCCCCCCCCCCCCCCCCCCCCCCCCCCCCCCACCCCCCCCCCCCAACGTGGCTCCGCGCCACTGGTCAGGATTTCAGTTTAGTGGGGGAATAGACTTTAGGAAGATTTATAAAGAGATTTCTACAAAATAAATATTAATATAAATGCATTTGATTCCTACAAAATAATGAGTTTACAACAAAGTTTGAGCACATACAAAAAGCATACAAGAATTCTAATCAAGTATTTCTTAAATAGCAGCAAACCCCTAGCGGAGTGGTCGAGATGAGGTCACGGATTCGAACCCGTCTTTACCCATAAAAAAAAAAAAAAACATACACACACAAATTTAGGAACACAGTGGTCTATTGGATTTTTTTTCCATGCCTTAAAAATATTCTACTAGTTACTCATTAGTTAAAGAGTATTTACTTTGTTATCACACATTATAATTTTCAGAATAGTTTTGAAACTGATAATACAAAAACATACCATTTGAGTAATCTAGCATAAACATCAGCACATTACACATCTAAATAAAGGGAAAGAAAATATATCTCATGATGGCCTCCAAACTCTAAATTTGATGTTTCATCTTTGGGAGCACTGGCCGGATAAGGATTGTAGAGTGAGTACTGGTGGAAGTTCTCCTTCGATTAGATACCTCTTCTAACCGGGGAAGGACGTGCGTAGTTATCCTTTTTTTTATTGTCTTTCCTTTACGTTGTTTAAATCTCTATTCTCCCCCCATTCAGAATTTGTAATTCGAATTCAGAAATGGAATCGGGTAGCAAATATGTACCTTTTTTTAAAAAAAAATCTTTGGGAGCATCTACCCCCCCCCTCCACCTAAAATTTTAATTGGTTGGTGGGAACAGTGAGAAGAAGTATTTGAGGTTTATTCAGGTGACGAACTGAAAATCTACCCTATCTAATGGTCAGGATTTTCGAGGCATCACATGTATGTTTCACTCATGATTCCGGTGAAACCTACTTACAAAAAAAGTGAAAAGATTACATGTTTCAACTAATAAAACACATATCTCAATAAAGGTACATGACTGCATGAGGATGGGGGTGGGGTCTACAAACAGTGGCGGCTCCAGGGATTTTTATAGGTAGGGTCATTAAAAAAATAAATTTCACAAAATTTTAAAAAATTTATTCTTTTCATATATTTATCAATAACATAAACTTTTCTTTGAAAATAGAATAACAACTTACATTAATAAAAAAATCAATCATCATAAAAAGGAGATTAAAGATTTTCAATATATAAACTTTCACAATTGTCCTCGACAAGATTTCATATTTTGATATTGTTGTACGATAATGTCCTGAAGTTACATATCTATAACTACATAGAATAGTTCAACACGACAATGGTGTAAATTTGTAATTTGTGGTGCACCACGTGGTGATCTCCCACGAACTACAAAAATATCATACATGCTCGGAACAGATGTATCATGTTTGACAATTTTTTTCTTTTTTAATGTGGGGTAGAGTTTTCAATGATATGGTTTAAGAGCGTTGATACACTTAGTCTATTTTGTAGTCCTATATACTATGATAACGTAGTATATATTGTGTTATCATAATATATAAAATACTATCATAGTGTATGACACAAAATTTTTTATCATTTTTTTAGTATAAAAAAAATACACTAATATATTTTAGTATATGCTTTATTTCATATAACTACATGTACTTCAATCGGAGAGTGTATGATTTAAAAAAAATATAAATTAGTGTGAACTGCAATTGTTGTTGGCACATCATTCTTCCATGATTTAATGGTTTTATAAACTTTGGGCAGACTGACTTTTTTAAAAAATTAAAATTTTGATGGGGTCAATTGACCCCCATCCTATAAAGGCTGGCGCCGCCCCTGTCTACAAACAAGGAGTGCATGTGACTGATTGTTTTTTTTTTTTTCAATTTAGAAAAACAATCATTTGATGTAGGTTAAAAAATTACTGACTTTGAGATCAAATATTAATCATAAAATCCCCCACACTCAATAACTTTGGGTTTTACTTTTGTTTCTTCTCCTCCCCCCTCCCTTGATGCAACCTGCTGCAGGGCCTCCTCTTTTGATTTTGTATTTATAGGAAGGGTTGCAAACCTCTTGTGACTCATCTCATGTTTTGTGTATCTCCCAGTTCGGACCATTGTAACTTTCCACAAGATATAAAAGGCTTACAATTCTCTTCAAAAAATTACTTGTTGCACAATACCACAAAAGCATGCAACAAATCTCAGATCAAATATAGAACAAAATCACACGAAAAACTTAGATTTTCGTGGTTTGGTTTAAGTCTACATATAACATGGAACATTTGAGACATAAGAGTGACATAATTCCAAGAACTTTTTATTCCTCTCTTTGAATCTCTCTATAAGTCTCTCTGTAAATCCATTTCCATGGTATCCTCTGCAAAGTCTTCTCTACACATGGATAGTTATAGAGATAACTTTTAATAATCTCCCTCAGCAACCTCTTATCAAACTATTACAATAAATTTTATTTTCAAGGTCGGCTTTAAGATTATACGAAAAAGATGAAATCCTAAGCAAACTCTTATAATGTGTAATTGATTTCACCCGATGATTACTATCACGGAAGGTTTTGAGTGATTTTTTTTAATTAATTGAACCTAATTAAAAAAGGATCCTAATAAAAAAATCATAAAAACAATAGAATAATCTAGTAAGATTTTTCTTTGTTAATAAAAAATAAAGAAGATAAAATCCAAATAAATGAGGAGTGCATATATACTAGTACTAATTTAGAAGATGAGATAATTTAAAAATAAAATAAAAATCTTTTTTTTTTTTTTGGTCCTCATTGAGTGGAGTTGGTGGCCGTCTAGCCTATCTAAGGTCAGGGCGTGGATTTTTTATTTTAAAAAAAATGTAATGAAAAGACAATAGACACAAATCTTTAAATAGATTGAAAGTTTTTTTTATGGAAAAATAGATTGAAAGTTGCTCACTATATATTAACCAATTAAACCATGTCTGAGTTCTCATAACAGGCTAATTGGCTCCCCAGTCCATTGATATAGGTTTCACTTAAAAGCTCTAACAAAATCATTTTTGTAGTTTCTTTTACAGCTTTCAAAATGTTTTGATTTTATCTAAAATTATATATATTATTATTGAATAAAGTATATATCATTTGAGCTTTAAAAAATGCAAGAAAAATGAAAAATAAAGTTTTCATTTTTTGAATTTAAAAAATGTAAAAATATATACTTTATTCAGTAATAATATATATAATTTCTAAGGAAAGCTGTAAAAGTATCTTATAATATTATAAGAAACATATATACTTTATTCAATAATTCTTGTAGTTTCTTTTACAAGCAATCATTCTTACATGTTTGAGATGAAGTATGCTTCTGAATGTAATGAACACAATTTTTTTTGTGCATTTTTCAAATACAGTAAATAGTACTATTGCATGATTAACTGACTGTATCAACACCCTCAACAATCATTCAAAGGAATTAAATAATGTTGGTCAACAGACATCTGAGACAGGAGCAGGAAGGTACAGCACTGCTCATGAATGAAAGAACATGATCTATACAATTATTAATGATACAAATAGAATCATGCATGTGTTGTATTTTATTTGTCCTGGGTGGTTGGGGGTGGAAATGAGAGGAGACCTAACATATTCCACAACAACAACCTAACGTGGGGTCACATAAACTGTGTGTAACAGATATATGGTGGTGTAAGTTTTTCATGTAGGCTTGATTGCCTCCACAAGTGATTTCCCTTTCAGTCCCCTCTTCCTTATGGAGAGCCTGTACTCATCAAAGGTCATCTGTTGATACATCACCGGCCTCTCCGGCGGCGTCACGAGCTCCCCGAAAGGTGATATCGGGATGTCGCTCTTCGGGTTGTAGAAGAAGGCCAGGGAGATTCTGTCCTGTGAAGAATTCACTATCACCCTGTGTTCCACACTCTTGTAGATTCCATTGCTTAGGATCTGATGATACATATACCAACTATCACTTTTAATACAAAAAATAAAGGTTTGACATTGCATTCTATACTAGACATATATATGTATGGATACATGCAACACAATGTACAAGTAAGATAGCTGTTGTTGCACATGCACATAACCATCAGTGCATTCATCAGCCACTATAAACTGATATCAAAAACTTAATCAACAGTGCATTCTGTGTTTTTTTATGTGGTTATTTTAGCCTATTTTAGAATCCATGTTGTGTGGGGGACATGTTTCATGTGGAAGCCATTCAAAAGATTTAATAATGTTTTTCTTTTTTATATTATCACAACCAATAGTAATTATAAGAAATTTTATTTGGTATTATATCAAAACATCACATCTTGCCTTTTTTTTTTTAGACACTGATAGACTTGAGAGTAGGGCCGGTAAACGAGTCGAGCAGCTCAGGCTCTGCTTAGGTTTGGCCGGTTAAAACTCATTCAGGTTCATTCGATTAAACAAACTAGTCGAGTTTGAACAATTTTTAAAGCTCAGTTTGTGAACGAGCTGACCCCGAGCCTAGACGAGCTCGTTTACTTAACAGAAAAAAGGAAACAAGTCAAGCCCGAGCCCAAGCTTATGTTTCTTTCACATGTATAAGGTGTTGTAATTTGTGAAATGTGACTTCTCAACTGCTAAACAAGATTTTTTTTTAACTAAACGAGTCCAAGCTGAGCTTTGATTCGAGCTTCGGCTTGGCTTGTTTAACAAACAAGCCGAGTCGAGCTTGAATACAAAATGAAGCTCGATCCTGAGTTGAGTCAAATCGAGCCAAGCCAGAGCAGATCAAAACTCAGCTCGTTTGACTCATTTACCACCCCTACTTAAAAGGGACAAGAAACAATCATTCTTGCAGTATTCACTTGTCTAATAAAACTTCATACATATCTTCTTATATAAAAATCATATGATAATATAACCTAAGTAAATTACTACTATGAAAAGTGGAGTAGCCTACGCAAGACACTGCAAAAATGATTGATGTGATTGAAAATATATCTTAATTAAATATCAAATATAAATTACTATCACGCTATTTTTTGAAATAAATGATAAACCCTGATATAGTATATTGGGGGATAATTAATGACTCAATGCTGAAGAATCTGGAATTGATGTGCTTTGTGTTGTATATAGTGCAGGAAAGCATAATAGCCACGAGAAGAATTTAGAAAAGATGGCAGTACTGGTGAAAAAAAAAAAGTGATCATAATCTTTGAATTGGGTTCTGTTGGTGTACTATTGGACTCTGTTCCTATCCATTTGTTTAAAATGGCCCTATAAAACTAGTGCACAAAAAGAAGAAAAAAAAAAAAAAACCACGTACTCAAGTTTTTGTCCAACCTTATCTTAATTGCCAATTGGTGCACCAACAGAGACTATTCCAATGTCATCCCATCAATGATGAATTATATATCAATAATATATAGATTCCCCTAAAAAACACGTGGGGTTTGAAATTTTCAGGGCACCTATTATAACTTACAAGATCAACATAAGATAAGAATTATATATATTGTGATGATAGGAAGTCAGCCTTTCCTAACATTAGGTTGCTTTTTTTTTAATTTTCCACTTATTGATATATATTGAAGAAACGTTTAATGGAAAAAGTTTAACATCATTATTTTTAGTTCAGATGAATTAAATAGGTTGCAAAACATATGGAAAATAATTCCTGAAGAAAAACATAAATATGGATACTATGAAAAGAAATTAAATTCTTATTTTATAAAAAAGAATAAAAATAAAGGTTTTTTAATTTATAGCCCCTATAAACATATCTATTTAGAGATCGATCTCTCACCTCTTTTTATTTTAGTTTTAGTTATGAGATTTAAAGGAAATGTTTCCTTTTTAGTCCCTCCCAAGGACTAAAAACAAAACCAAATAATTTAGGAATAGGTCCCTTCTAAGGACTAAAAAGGAACATATCTTTTAAATCTGGGAACTAAAACCAAAATATGAAGAAATAAGAGACCGATCACTAAATCCTATGGTTTATGGGGGCTTAAAAATAAAAATCCCTAAAAATAAATGATTGCAAGTTAGAAATGGCATTTTTAAATGGCCATTTAAGTTCCTGAAATGAAAATTAAAGGATTTTTTCTTTTCCACTTCAAAAATTGCTTATATTTTTCTAGGAAAATTCTGGTCATGTCTTATATTTCTTTGCCACAATTTCATTTTCCCAGTTCATCCAATTTCATCCACTGGAAATGGTTTTTTTTAAAATAAAATTTAATTTTCCATATATGACAATTCCCTGTTAATTCCATTTTTTTTTTTAAATAACCAAAGTTGAGAAAAATATAACTTATACACTCCAAAACATTTTTATAAGTTTACACTCCATAAAATATATTTATATCCTAAAAAACAATTCTCGACATGAATAATGAACCTAAAGTAAAAACGTGTTTTTGATAAGTCGGCTCAGGGAACACCGATCTTGAAAAAAAAGAGAGTACACTGTTAGATTTATGTTTGAATTTGTAACCAACAAGAACACTATCTTTCCATATAAGGAAAATTATGAAAAGTTGGTTGGTAGGGAAGACTTGTATAATCTAGAAGAAAGAACCCAAATTTAATATGTAGGCCTAAGACACCTCTAATGGATCCAAAAGAAAAACACAAATCAAGACATTTGCCTCTTCTTCTCCTCCTCCTCCACAAACTTTAATTTGGTGTAGTAGTCCATCAATTGAATTGTTCATTCATCCACACCCATTAAAGGTGGGTCCATAAAAGAGAAACAAAAATTGTCTGATGACTCTTTAACAGTCCCAACCATGTGTGTTATAGAGATATAATATCCAACAGAAACACAGTTAAAAGAGTGTGTGTGTGAGAGAGAGAGAGAGAGAAAGAGAAATATATATGTGTGTGTGACCTGTAATTGGTCGGCGATGTTGACGATGAAGGAATCTGGTGCCGGTTTAACGGTGATCCACTCGCTGTCCTTAAGGACCTGGAGGCCTTCGACGTGGTCATCGACGTGGAGGAGGGTTAGGCCGCCGGGGTCCGAGTGAGGTGACAAACCTAAGGTTAGGTCAGGTTGTGGGCACTTAGGGTAGTAATTCACCCTAAGGCACACTCCCACCTCCTCCCCTCCAAATGCTTCTTGCAACCTCTCCTCCCCCAACCCTAGATTCCTTGAAAACACCTTCATCAAGAATCCACACAGCTTTATTAGTTCTTTGCTGTACTCTTCTGTGATCTCCCTGCACCCAACAATTTCAAATTAAAGACATATCTAAAGCTCCAATCAGGATTGATCAGTCATGAAGTCAGTCTTCTATTAGAAAAACGAGAGTCCACGTATATGAATGGAGTAGTATTATTCCAACAAACACATGAAACATGAAATGCATGTGAAGGATAGTACGAGGGAGACAGGAAGTACGAATATAAGGTCTAACTGGCCAACTATTAGTTCGCTAATTGCAAGCACAAGGGGGCCTACCAAAAAAGGAAAAAAAAAAAATGAATTGTCTTTTAAGTGAATAAAATTTAGCACACACACCTGCAGGAGGTGGGGAGAGCAGGCCACTTCTCATGGTTCTTCATGCAAGGGGGGAGGATGTGGAGGAAGAAGTAGTCCCCCCAATCAAGGATGGCGCCTTTTTCGACCCCAAGGCGGCTCCCAAACCCCTCGTAGGTGGCCGGAGAGTTGGCGTACCTCTTCTTGTCTTTGAGGGGGAGGTAGAAGAACCTCCTCCACACACCTCTCATGGCCCTCATCAGCTCAGGCTCCACCCCATGGTTCACTAGGATGAAGAACCCCCACTCTCGGCACGCCTTTCGGATGCCTTCCATGGCTTCATGGTCGTCTAGGCCTTGTCGGAGGGCGGCGAGATCGATGGTTGGGATGTTTAGGTTGGAGGAGGTGGTGGTGATGTTGGGTCTTTGTGAGGGGGGCTTGATGTACCTCTCCGGGATCGTCAGGAGGCCAGTCAGGGTCTCGACCGATATGACAGGCTCCGGCCAGTCTTTCAGGCAATCCATTCAAGAAGAAGTAATTGCAGTCATAGTAACTCATCCTCTCCCTTCTCTATATATACACACACACACATATATAACATGTATGACTGACCGGAACATGAAGAAGACAACTGAGAATTGGTGGGGCATTGAGAGTTGAGAGGGGGGGATGTATTTTTGGGGTGGGGTGTGAATTGATAAAAAGAAACGTGATAATTGTGTGACTGTTTGATTGGTAATGAAGGATTGGGGTCCTCAATTGGTTGATGACAAGCCTGCCTAGGCAATGGACATGGCACATGGGACATATATATCTGTATATAAGTCATTACGGTCGGTAATAATGATAAAAAAAAAATTGATTGTTTTCACACAATTACAAGAGATTTTGTTGGATATGTATTTAGCATTGATTAACAAATAAAAAATATTTAATTAATCTCTTTTGTTGATATACGAGTAACTAATACAAGCACTGTGAAAAGTAATCCTTGGATTTTTAAACATTCGATCACTTTTTTAAAATTAAATTTTGTTGTAAATTAATTAAAGTTGGTTGCCTACAATGTTTTAAATCAATAAATATATATATATATATATTGTAATATTGTTGTAACAGTCAATGCATGATAAGACAAGATAAAGAGTGTATGGTAGATTTGTTTGTTCATTCTGCACCATGTTCCACCCAGGAATTCCACGTGTTGTGCACATCATGTGCTTTATGTTCTCGAAAGAAGGAGAATCCCCAGGAGATTTTTTCATGCTTGGACGGCGGAATAGGTGAAGCATAGAGTGGAATAAAGATGAATAAGTTTAAAAAATTATTTTTTATTTTTTAAAAAATTGTTTTTTAACAAGGAATAAGTTGGTATATAACTGTATTAAAATATGTGAAAATAAACTGATTTGATATTTTAGATGTCTTGAAATTATTTTTAATTTACATATATAATTTATTCTATTGGTACAGGGGGGCCCACATGCCAAATCACATGGTATTATCTCTTATAAGTCAAGAGACCTCATTGCATTTTTTATTTTTTTATTTTTGTTCTTTATATATAATTTCTTATCTATAACTTATACATAATCAATCATATAACAAAAATTTTATTATAATATTTTCTAATGAAAATGACTAAAAACACAACCAATCGAAAAATATTTTATTCTTTATCTACTCTGAAATAGGTATTTATCTTAAAATAGTATGTCCCTGTACAAATGGAAATTTGGGGTGCGTTTGGTTGTGCTATTGCAAAACTGATTCTGTAGGAATCTGGGTTTTAAAACTGATTCTGCAGGAAGCTTACCTCCCAACTTTTAAAAATTGCAGCTTTTGGATAATATTTATCTGCAGAAAACTGTTACAGTAAAATTGTTTGGTTGCACGATTGTAAAAGTAGCTTCTTGCAAACGTAAAAGCTGTCAAATCGTGTAATCAAACGGTACCTAAGCCCTCGTTTGGAACGGGAATATGACTTATTCTTGGGTATACTTTTATTCCGGTATAAGTGATGATACAGTGATTTTGTGTTTGGTTGTATTTTAAATTATTCTAGTTGGTAAACGTAAGAATAAATGTTTTGTTGTTCGGGTAAAATGCGAATAAAGGATGGATAAAGATTTATAAAAGATGAAAAAATAATGATAATTGATTTGACATATGATTTATAAGAGGTGATGACAATTGATATGACAGTGGACCCACATATTCTTTGAATATAATAACCTAGGATAACTTTAATTCCAGGAGTTGGTTGTAATCCATATACCAGTTTATTTTGATATATTTTATCCCTGATTATTCTATATTTTCAAACGTCCTTCATCTTTTATTCTCTTTTATCCAAGATTATCCTGAGACTTATTTCCATTCCATGCGGGGCTAAGAGATTGAACCGCAACTTTTTCACAATTATATTTTATAAAATATTGATAAATATATGAATTCTAGAAACGTGAGAAATGGACCCACACGTATATACAAAATGTAGCTGCGCGATTAGATCCAGATGAAGGTTTAATATCCTTATTTTTTTGTCTGTCTGCAGTTGTAATTTATCCATCTTTCTCTACCTTGGAAGAATGGAAGCATATTAAAAAATAAAAAATCAGGGCTGTTAAAACGTAGTTCATTTTACAGTATCATATATTTAGTTAATCATTACACGTACTTTAATAAGATATTTATATCTTATTAAATTTTTTACACATTTTATAAATGAATCGATATTTTATTTTTTATAAAAGTATATTTCACATTAGATGATGTATAATATATTTCAAAAAATAAAAAAGAGAAGGAGAACTGCATGTTAAAAAACAAGGGCTACATTAGGTGATGATCGACCCAACTTGAAAGGCAACCTGAGTTCAATTCGTTAGGTTGCTTTAGAGGTTTGAATCTTTAGGGTGATAAAAAGGAAGAAATTTAAAAGTCTTTGTATTAGTAATATAGATAGATTCAATCAACCCAATTAAGGTACACAAAATTAATTAATGAGTTCTTAAAACCTCAAAAAAATCCTTGTACATCCACGTCATCAACAGAGTTTAACTATGCTTTAACATATCCTGGTTAATTCTAACACATACAATGAAATGACTAAATTAACTATCTTAAATTTTTCAACCCTTCCTAACAATATCGAGGTAAAAGATGAAAAAGCATAAAAACTCTAAAAATGCAATTTAGTCTTTTGCATAGACTAATTTATTTTTATAATTAATTATTTATAAAGATTGTAATGTCTACACGTACAATTACATGGTATAATAATATTCTCATAATATTATATTAAATTTCGATAAAAATTTTCATAAAGAATGATAATTGAATTTTTATAAATTTTTTTAAAACTGTGTTTTAATTTTAATAGAAATTTATATTTATATTTTATATTTTCAATTTTTCAAAAAAAAAAAAAAAAAACTCCATGTCGTCGTGTGCTCTTCTTCTTTAAATGGTCACCAGTTAATTATTGCAACAAATTCCTAGTGTGATTACATTAATGATAAGCCCATTGTATGTCCTTGTGAGATCTAAAGTTCCAAAAACAAATTTCTGTTGAGACATCCTTCGAGTCTTGCCGACAACGTATAGAGCTTCAGATTTTTGTATGAAATGGCGGCCATATGATTTGAGGGGGAAATTGCGGCGGAATCTCAGGCATGTGGGCCTCTCTCTCTCTCTCACCACATTTTATAAATGTGCAGTCTTTATTCTTATTTACTTTTGTTTTGATGAATGATTGAAAGTCCATCGGCATCTTCCGGAGGGATGCAATTTGGGTCTGATTGAATTCGAATATTACGTGTTGAATTTGATTTTTACATAAGTTGAGTTGATCAAATCGGTTCAGATTCGGGTTTAGGTTGGTCTCACTTACAACCCGATCCAATCCAAACCTGTATACTAATCATTAAAAAAAAAGATCATGATTGTTCATATTGTAGATTTTAATATGGATAGTTCAAATTTTAGGTAAACCTAGCTAATCTTATGAGTTAAGTCAGGTTAATTTATTTAATTTGCACATTATGTTATAAATTCGAATTGGGTCGAGTTGGTCCAATTCGGGTTGAAAATCGGGTTGGGGTCGGGTTAGTCCAATTCGGGTTCGGTCGGGTTGGGTTGGGTTAGTTTATTTAATTACGGGTTGGGTTCGGATTATTCCAATTCGGATTGAAAATCGGGTTGGATCGGATTATGGTTGAGTAGTTTAGAATTCAGATTGAAGTCAACATGAACCCAACCCGTCAGAGTTGCAGCCCTAATCTTCTATGAGAAAGAGAAGAAGAGGTGCAAGTGTTTGGACTTTTTTTTTTTGTGTTAAATTATATTGATAATACCTTTTTTTTATGATGTGGTTGGATTTGAGGGATCGAGTGAAATTGGAATTGTAATTCTCCAAGTTGCGTGATCCGTTGGTGTCAATTTGGATGTGCAATTCATACTATAGATATGGACAGGAACTCGAAAAATAAGGGAACTTTAAAAGTTTTGTTTGGATGTGAATTTTAAACAATAGTTTTTAGAAAAGTAGCCCTGCATTTTAAAAGCGTTGTTTCTGGGGAGTTTGTAATGCGGCCATTTTATTGAATATAAAATGCAGGAAATGTGAGAAAGCTGTGTTTGGATCTGTGTTTGCATCTGCGTTCAATGTTTACATCGCAAAATTCACCTAGACGCCGATTCAAACTGGACTTAAGATTTGTTAGATATATTTATGCTTCAAATAATAATTCAAAAAAACTAAAAAAAAAACCACAGTTTCTACCGTAAATAATTCACATATCTGTGATCGACTTCTAAGTTTAGAACATATTGTTAGATTAGATCTTGCCCATTTTAAAACCTGAAAACAATATAATAATAATAATAAATATGGAAATGTCGGCTCAAAAAAAAAAAAAAAAAAAATCTGCTCAAAGTCAATCATGTGCATCAAATGAGTTTATGGAGGTTGGGGTTATGTCATAGTTCCTTCTGGACTAAATCAATGGAGGAAAGAAAAACACATGGGCAACCTAGTTGAAAATGAACATGAGCATAGCTTGTTTTCTAAACGTCGGTGTTGATTTTAATAGTTTTGTCACATGTGTTAAGTAGACCATCATTGATATATATATAATATATATTATATATATATATATATGAAAATGTTAGACTTGATACTTTTTAGACTCCGTTTGGTTGTGCGTTTGAGCGTGTTTTTATTTTTTGAAAAGTTGAAAAGCTAAAATCGTGCAGTTAAACATGACAGCTTTTTACATAATTGTAAGCTGAATTCCTTTTAATTTTTTTCTCGAAATTTGTGTTTTAAAAAGCTAAAAAACAACGTTTTTTTGTCGGAATCGATTTTTTGAATTAAAAAGCAACTTTCTCTGCCAAACATTAAACTCCTTTCAAATATTGATTCCTGAATTAAAAAAAACATTCTAAAAAAGTCAAGGTCTAAAATCATCTTAAAAAGCAGCTTTATTCCAAAAGCCACTTTTCAATCTGTGTTTCTAAACGGTTAATCTAAAATGTAAAATATATATGTTTTTTATTTAACAAGATATATGATTAAGTGAGAAGTGTATATCGTTTTTTTTTAGTTAAATAAATTTAATTTTAATTGATGTAAAAGAATTTAATGAGATATATTTCTCGTTTAACGATATATATGTTTTATTGAATTTCTAATCATGTATATATAATCATATTTTAGATTGAAAAAATAATTGAATATAATAATACAATTTTTTTTTTTTTAGATAACAATCCCAAATAATGATGACCCACGGCTACTAAAGTAGACAAAGATCAACTTAAATCTAAAACAGACTATGGCCCACAAGACTGGAATAGTTCTCACAGATATGAGTAACATATGTATGACGCCATGGGTGACTTCACATCTCATAAAGGCTACTGCAATGGTATAGCCTAGGCCTGTCAACGGGTCGATTTCAGACCCAGATCTGATCTGATCTGAATCTGATTACACATATAATATACCCAATCCGATTTAGATCTAACCCGATTTGGACCCGACTCAGCGGACCTGAATAAACAAATGGGTTGGGTCCGGGTCCACCCCGCCTCGACCCGTTGGACCCGAGACCCGATTGTTTTATTAAAATATGCTTATATATTATAAGACCATTAGTATTAGTTGATACATAATTTTATTTCTTACTTAACTTATTTTTGTATTCACAAGTTCATAAATCATAATCATAATAAACCCATAAATCATAAGTCATAATCATAACATTTTTTTTGTTGTGTTGATGTTGCAACTTACAAGAACTTGATTGTTTAATATTTAATAAACTTAGTAATGTATTGTCGTCGGTTTGTTTTGGACAATCAACTTATTAGCTTTTGAATTTGTATGATTAATTAGTTTGTTACATGATTTATGTTTATTATTTAGATTAATATGTTAATGTTTATTGTTTTGAATGTTGTTTAAGTTAATATTGTTTTGAATGTTTGTATAATTAGTTATGTTTATTATTTAGGTTAATATATTTTTTATGTTAGTGATTATTGTTTTGGATGTTGTTTAATAATTCATTTACTTCTTTTGAATTGTATAAAATTATATTCAAACATAGTCTCATTAATAATAATGTTTTATTACAAAAAAAATTTCAAATAGAATGATAAGACAAACAAATACATGAGCTCTTCTTGTTTTTTTTTTTTTTTTTACTCCAACCATCCTGGTCGGGGCGGACCCGACCCGGGTCAGACGGGTCCGGGTCCACATTTCCCCTGACCCGCCGGATCTTACCACGGGTCGGGTCCGGGTCCACCCCAACCCGACCCGGACCCAACCCGTTGACAGGCCTAGTTTAGCCACATCATTTCACACAATTACAAGAGATTTTGTTGGATATGTATTTAGCATTGATTAACAAATAAAAAATATTTAATTAATCTCTTTTGTTGATATACGAGTAACTAATACAAGCACTGTGAAAAGTAATCCTTGGATTTTTAAACATTCGATCACTTTTTTAAAATTAAATTTTGTTGTAAATTAATTAAAGTTGGTTGCCTACAATGTTTTAAATCAATATATATATATATATATATATATATTGTAATATTGTTGTAACAGTCAATGCATGATAAGACAAGATAAAGAGTGTATGGTAGATTTGTTTGTTCATTCTGCACCATGTTCCACCCAGGAATTCCACGTGTTGTGCACATCATGTGCTTTATGTTCTCGAAAGAAGGAGAATCCCCAGGAGATTTTTTCATGCTTGGACGGCGGAATAGGTGAAGCATAGAGTGGAATAAAGATGAATAAGTTTAAAAAATTATTTTTTATTTTTTAAAAAATTGTTTTTTAACAAGGAATAAGTTGGTATATAACTGTATTAAAATATGTGAAAATAAACTGATTTGATATTTTAGATGTCTTGAAATTATTTTTAATTTACATATATAATTTATTCTATTGGTACAGGGGGGCCCACATGCCAAATCACATGGTATTATCTCTTATAAGTCAAGAGACCTCATTGCATTTTTTATTTTTTTATTTTTGTTCTTTATATATAATTTCTTATCTATAACTTATACATAGTCAATCATATAACAAAAATTTTATTATAATATTTTCTAATGAAAATGACTAAAAACACAACCAATCGAAAAATATTTTATTCTTTATCTACTCTGAAATAGGTATTTATCTTAAAATAGTATGTCCCTGTACAAATGGAAATTTGGGGTGCGTTTGGTTGTGCTATTGCAAAATTGATTCTGCAGGAATGTAGGTTTTAAAATTGATTCTGCGGGAAGCTTACCTCTCAGCTTTTGAAAATCGCAGCTTTTGGATAATATTTATCTGCAGAAAACTGTTACAGTAAAATTGTTTGGTTGCACGATTGTAAAAGTAGCTTCTTGCAAACGTAAAAGCTGTCAAATCGTGTAATCAAACGGTACCTAAGCCCTCGTTTGGAACGGGAATATGACTTATTCTTGGGTATACTTTTATTCCGGTATAAGTGAGGATAAAGTGATTTTGTGTTTGGTTGTGTTTTAAATTATTCTAGTTGGTAAACGTAAGAATAAATGTTTTGTTGTTCGGGTAAAATGTGAATAAAGTATGGATAAAGATTTATAAAAGATGAAAAAATAATGATAATTGATTTGACATATGATTTATAAGAGGTGATGACAGTTGATGTGACAGTGGGCCCACATATTCTTTGAATGAAATAACCTAAGATAACTTTAATTCCAGAAGTTGGTTGTAATCCATATACCAGTTTATTTTGACATATTTTATCCCTGATTATTCTATATTTCCAAACATCATTTATCTTTTATTCTCCTTTATTCGAAATTATCCTGGGGTTTATTTCCATTCCAAGCGGGGCTAAGAGATTGAACCACAACTTTTTCACAATTATATTTTATAAAATATTGATAAATATATGAATTCTAGAAACGTGAGAAATGGACCCACACGTATATACAAAATGTAGCTGCGCGATTAGATCCAGATGAAGGTTTAATATCCTTATTTTTTTGTCTGTCTGCATTTGTAATTTATCCATCTTTCTCTACCTTGGAAGAACGGAAGCATATTAAAAAATAAAAAATCAGCGCTGTTAAAACATAGTTTATTTTACAGTATCATATATTTAGTTAATCATTACACGTACTTTAATAAGATATTTATATCTTATTAAATTTTTTACACATTTTATAAATGAACGATATTTTATTTTTTATAAAAATATATTTCACATTAGATGATGTATAATATATTTTAAAAAATAAAAAAGAGAAGGAGAACTGCATGTGAAAAAACAAGGGCTACATTAGGTGATGATCGACCCAACTTGAAAGGCAACCTGAGTTCAATTCGTTAGGTTGCTTTAGAGGTTTGAATCTTTAGGGTGATAAAGGAAGAAATTTAAAAGTCTTTGTATTAGTAATATAGATAGATTCAATCAACCCAATTAAGGTACAACAAAATTAATTAATGAGTTCTTAAAACCTCAAAAAAATCCTTGTACATCCAGGTCGTCAATAGAGTTTAACTATGCTTTAACATATCCTAGTTAATTTTAACATATACAACGAAATGACTAAATTAACTATCTTAAAATTTTCAACCCCTCCTAACAATATCAAGGTAAAAGATGAAAAAACATAAAAACTCTAAAAATGCAATTTAGTCTTTTGCATAGACTAATTTATCTTTATAATTAATTATTTATAAAGATTGTAATGTCTACACGGACAATTACATGGTGTAATAATATTCTCATAATATTATATTAAATTTGCGATAAAAATTTTCACAAAGAATGATAATTGAATTTTTATAAGTTTTTTTTAAATTATATCCTAATTTTAATAGAAACTTATATTTATATTTTATATTTTTAACTTTTTTTTTTTTAAAAAAAAACTCCATGTCGTGTGCTCTTCTTCTTTAAATGGTCACCAGTTAATTATTGCAACAAATTCCTAGTGTGATTACATTAATGATAAGCCCATTGTATGTCCTTGTGAGATCTAAAGTTCCAAAAACAAATTTCTGTTGAGATATCCTGCGAGTCTTGCCGACAACGTATAGAGCTTCAGATTTTTGTATGAAATGGCGGCCATATGATTTGAGGGGGAAATTGCGGCGGAATCTCAGGCATGTGGGCCTCTCTCTCTCTCTCACCACATTTTATAAATGTGCAGTCTTTATTCTTATTTACTTTTGTTTTGATGAATGATTGAAAGTCCATCGGCATGTTCCGGAGGGATGCAATTTGGGTCCGATTGAATTCGAATATGACGTGTTGAATTTGATTTTTACATAAGTTGAGTTAATCAAATTGGATTCGGATTTGGATTGGCCTCACTCATAATCCAATCCAACCCGAACCCGTATACTAATAATTAAAAAAAAGATCATGGTCGTTTATATTGTAGATTTTAATATGGGTAGTCTAAATTTTAGGTAAACCTAGCTAATCTTATGAGTTAAGTCAGGTTAATTTATTTAATTTGCACATTATGTTATAAATTCGAGTTGGGTCGAGTTGGTCCAATTCGGGTTGCAAATTGGGTTGGGGTCGGGTTAGTCCAATTCGGGTTGGGTCGGGTTAATTTATTTAATTCGGGTTGGATTCGGGTTAGTCCAATCCGGGTTGGAAATCGAGTTGAGTCGGGTTAGGGTTGAGTACTTTGAAATTCGGGTTGGGGTCAACCAGAATTCAACCCGTCCAAGTTACAGCCCTAATCTTCTATGAGAAAGAAGAAGAGGTGCAAGTGTTTGGACTTTTTTTTTTTGTGTTAAATTATATTGATAATACTTTTTTTTTTATGATGGGGTTGGATTTGAGGGATCGAGTGAAATTGGAATTGTAATTCTCCAAGTTGCGTGATCCGTTGGTGTCAATTTGGATGTGCAATTGATACTATGGATATGGACAGGAACTCGAAAAATAAGGGAACTTTAAAAGTTCTGTTTGGATGTGAATTTTAAACAATAGTTTCTAGAAAAGTAGCCCTGCATTTTAAAAGCGTTGTTTCTGGGGAGTTTGTAATGCGGCCATTTTATTGAATATAAAATGCAGGAAATGTGAGAAAGCTGTGTTTGGATCTGTGTTTGGATCTGCGTTCAATGTTTACATCGCAGAATTCACCTAGACGCCGATTCAAACTGGACTTAAGATTTGTTAGATATATTTATGCTTCAAATAATAATTCAAAAAAACAAAAAAAAAAAACCACAGTTTCTACCGTAAATAATTCACATATCTGTGATCGACTTCTAAGTTTAGAACATATTGTTAGATTAGATCTTGCCCATTTTAAAACCTGAAAACAATATAATAATAATAATATGGAAATGTCGGCTCAACTTAAAAAAAAAAAAATCTCTGCTCAAAGTCAATCATGTGCATCAAATGAGTTTATGGAGGTTGGGGTAATGTCATAGTTCCTTCTGGACTAAGGCCCCGTTTGGTATCGCGTTTGAACGCGCTTTTGTTTTTTGAAAAGTTGAAAAGCTAAAATCATGCAGCCAAACGGGACAGTTTTTTGCAGAATCGGAAGCTGGATTCCTTTTAATTTTTTCCTCGAAATCTGTGTTTTAAAAAGCTCAGAAACAATGTTTTTTGGTCGGAATCGATTTTTTGAATTGAAAAGCAACTTTCTCTGTCAAACATTAAACTCCTTTCAAATATTGATTCATGAATTAAAAAAAGCATCATAAAAAAGTCAAGGTCTAAAATCATCTTAAAAAGCAGCTTTATTCCAAAAGCTACTTTTCAATATGTGTTTCCAAACGGACCCTAAATCAATGGAGGAAAGAAAAACACATGGGCAACCTAGTTGAAAATGAACATGAGCATAGCTTGTTTTCTAAACGTCGGTGTTGATTTTAATAGTTTTGTCACATGTGTTAAGTAGACCATCATTGATATATATATAATATATATTATATATATATATATATGAAAATGTTAGACTTGATACTTTTTAGACTCCGTTTGGTTGCGCGTTTGAATGCGTTTTTGCTTTTTAAAAAGTTGAAAAGCTAAAATCGTACAGCCAAACGAGGCAGCTTTTTACAGAATCAGAAGCTGGATTCCTTTTAATTTTTTCCTTGAAATTTGTGTTTTAAAAAGCTAAAAAACAACGCTTTTTGGTCGAAATCGATTTTTTGAATTGAAAAGCAACTTTCTCTGTCAAACATTAAACTCCTTTCAAATATTGATTCCTGAATTAAAAAAAACATTCTAAAAAAATCAAGGTCTAAAATCATCTTCAAAAGCAGCTTTATTCCAAAAGTCACTTTTCAATCTGTGTTTTTAAACGGTTAATCTAAAACGCAGAATATATATGTTTTTATTTAACGAGATATATGATTAAGTGAGAAGTGTATATCGTTTTTTTTTAGTTAAATAAATTTATTTTTAATTGATGTAAAAGAATTTAACAAGATATATTTCTCGTTTAACGATATATATGTTTCATTGAATTTTTAATCATATATATAAAATCATATTTTAGATTGAAAAAATAATTGAATATAATAATACAATTTTATTTTTTTTAGATAACAATCCCAAATAATGATGACCCACGGCTACTAAAGTAGACAAAGATCAACTTAAATCTAAAACAGACTATGGCCCACAAGACTGGAATAGTTCTCACAGATATGAGTAACATATGTATGACGCCATGGGTGACTTCACATCTCATAAAGGCTACTGCAATGGTATAGCCTAGGCCTGTCAACGGGTCGATTTCAGACCCAGATCTGATCTGATCTGAATCTGATTACACGTATAATATACCCAATCCGATTTAGATCTAACCCGATTTGGACCCGACTCAGCGGACCTGAATAAACAAATGGGTTGGGTCCGGGTCCACCCCGCCTCGACCCGTTGGACCCGAGACCCGATTGTTTTATTAAAATATGCTCATATATTATAAGACCATTAGTATTAGTTGATACATAATTTTATTTCTTACTTAACTTATTTTTGTATCCACAAGTTCATAAATCATAATCATAACAAATCCATAAATCATAAGTCATAATCATAACATTTTTTTCGTTGTGTTGATGTTGCAACTTACAAGAACTTGATTGTTTAATATTTAATAAACTTAGTAATGTATTGTCGTCGGTTTGTTTTGGACAATCAACTTATTAGCTTTTGAATTTGTATGATTAATTAGTTTGTTACATGATTTATGTTTATTATTTAGATTAATATGTTAGTGTTTATTGTTTTGAATGTTGTTTAAGTTAATATTGTTTTGAATGTTTGTATAATTAGTTATGTTTATTATTTAGGTTAATATGTTTTTTATGTTAGTGATTATTGTTTTGGATGTTGTTTAATAATTCATTTACTTCTTTTGAATTGTATAAAATTATATTCAAACATAGTCTCATTAATAATAATGTTTTATTACAAAAAAAATTTCAAATAGAATGATAAGACAAACAAATACATGAGCTCTTCTTGTTTTTTTTTTTTTTTTTACTCCAACCATCCTGGTCGGGGCGGACCCGACCCGGGTCAGACGGGTCCGGGTCCACATTTCCCCTGACCCGCCGGATCTTACCACGGGTCGGGTCCGGGTCCACCCCAACCCGACCCAGACCTAACCCGTTGACAGGCCTAGTTTAGCCACATCATTTCACACAATTACAAGAGATTTTGTTGGATATGTATTTAGCATTGATTAACAAATAAAAAATATTTAATTAATCTCTTTTGTTGATATACGAGTAACTAATACAAGCACTGTGAAAAGTAATCCTTGGATTTTTAAACATTCGATCACTTTTTTAAAATTAAATTTTGTTGTAAATTAATTAAAGTTGGTTGCCTACAATGTTTTAAATCAATAAATATATATATTGTAATATTGTTGTAACAGTCAATGCATGATAAGACAAGATAAAGAGTGTATGGTAGATTTGTTTGTTCATTCCACCCAGGAATTCCACGTGTGGTGCACATCATTTGCTTTATGTTCTCGAAAGAAGGAGAACTGCATGTGAGCATATACCAGTTTATTTTGACATATTTTATCCCTGATTATTCTATATTTCCAAACATCATTTATCTTTTATTCTCCTTTATTCGAAATTATCCTGAGACTTATTTCCATTCCAAGCGGGGCTAAGAGATTGAACCACAACTTTTTCACAATTATATTTTATAAAATATTGATAAATATATGAATTCTAGAAACGTGAGAAATGGACCCACACGTATATACAAAATGTAGCTGCGCGATTAGATCCAGATGAAGGTTTAATATCCTTATTTTTTTGTCTGTCTGCATTTGTAATTTATCCATCTTTCTCTATCATGTATTTAGTTAATCATTACACGTACTTTAATAAGATACTTATATCTTATTAAATTTTTTACACATTTTATAAATGAACAATATTTTATTTTTTATAAAAATATATTTTACATTAGGTGATGTATAATATATTTAAAAAAATAAAAAAGAGAAGGAGAACTGCATGTGAAAAAAAAGGGTTACATTAGGTGATGATCGACCCAACTTGAAAGGCAACCTGAGTTCAATTCGTTAGGTTGCTTTAGAGGTTTGAATCTTTAGGGTGATAAAAAGGAAGAAATTTAAAAGTCTTTGTATTAGTAATATAGATAGATTCAATCAACCCAATTAAGGTACACAAAATTAATTAATGAGTTCTTAAAACCTCAAAAAAATCCTTGTACATCCACGTCGTCAATAGAGTTTAACTATGCTTTAACATATCCTAGTTAATTCTAACACATACAACGAAATGACTAAATTAACTATCTTAAATTTTTCAACCCTTCCTAACAATATCGAGGTAAAAGATAAAAAAACATAAAAACTCTAAAAATGCAATTTAGTCTTTTGCATAGACTAATTTATTTTTATAATTAATTATTTATAAAGATTGTAATATCTACACGTACAATTACATGGTGAAAGAACATTCTCATAATATTATATTAAATTTCGATAAAAATTTTACATGATAATTGAATTTTTATGAGTTTTTTTAAAACTTCACTGTGTGCCCTAATTTTAATAGAAATTTATATTTATATTTTATATTTTCAACTTCTCAACAAAAAAAAAAAAAAAACTCCATGTCGTGTGCTCTTCTTCTTTAAATGGTCACCAGTTAATTATTGCAACAAATTCCTAGTGTGATTACATTAATGATAAGCCCATTGTATGTCCTTGTGAGATCTAAAGTTCCAAAAACAAATTTCTGTTGAGATATCCTGCGAGTCTTGCCGACAACGTATAGAGCTTCAGATTTTTGTATGAAATGGCGGCCATATGATTTGAGGGGAAAATTGCGGCGGAATCTCAGGCATGTGGGCCTCTCTCTCTCTCTCACCACATTTTATAAATGTGCAGCCTTTATTCTTATTTACTTTTGTTATGATGAGTGATTGAAATTCCACTAGCATCTTTTGGAGGGCTGCACCTTGGATCGAATTGAATTCGAATATGTCGGATTGAACTCGATTTTTATATGGGTTGGGTTGATCAAATCGAGTTCGGGTTTAGGTTGACCAATTCGGGTTGACTTATAAATCGAGTTGAGTTTGGATTGACCTCACTCACAACCCGACTCAACCCGAACCCGTAAACTAATAATTAAAAAAAAAGATCATGGCCGTTCATATTGTAGATTTTAATATGAGTAGTCCAAAGTTTAGGTAAACATAGCTAATCTTATGGGTTAAGTCGGGTTGATTTATTTAATTTGCATATCATGTTAGAAATTCAGGTTGGGTCGAGTTGGTCCAATTCGGGTTGAAAATCGGGTTGGGTCGGGTTAGTTTATTTAATTACGGGTTGGGTTTGGGTTGGTCCAATTCAGGTTGAAAATTAGGTTGAATCGAATTAGGGTTGAGTAGTTTAGAATTCGAGTTGAGTTCGGATTGAGATCAACCTGAATCCAACCCGTCCGAGTTGCAGCCCTAATCTTCTATATGAGAAAGAGAAGAAGAGGTGAAAGTGTTTGGAATTTTTTTTTTTTGTGTTAAATTATATTGATAATACTTTTTTTTTTATGATGGGGTTGGATTTGAGGGATCGAGTGAAATTGGAATTGTAATTCTCCAAGTTGCGTGATCCGTTGGTGTCAATTTGGGTGCGCAATTGATTCGATGGAGATGGACAGGAACTCGAAAAATAAGGGAACTTTAAAAGTTTTGTTTGGATGTGAATTTTAAACAATAGTTTCTAAAATAGTAGCCCTGTATTTTAAAAGCGTTGTTTCTCGGGAGTTTGTAATGCGGCCATTTTATTGAATATAAAATGTAGGAAATGCTGGAAAGCTATGTTTGGATCTGCGTTCAATGTTTACATCGCAGAATTCACCTAGACGCCGATTCAAACTGGACTTAAGATTTGTTAGATATATTTATGCTTCAAATAATAATTCAAAAAAACAAAAAAAAAAAACCACAGTTTCTACCGTAAATAATTCACATATCTGTGATCGACTTCTAAGTTTAGAACATATTGTTAGATTAGATCTTGCCCATTTTAAAACCTGAAAACAATATAATAATAATAATAATAAATATGGAAATGTCGGCTCAAAAAAAAAAAAAAAAATCTGCTCAAAGTCAATCATGTGCATCAAATGAGTTCATGGAATTATAATGACTTGCTCACATGGAGGTTGGGGTTATGTCATAGTTCCTTCTGGACTAAATCAATGGAGGAAAGATGGGGTAATGTCATAGTTCCTTCTGGACTAAATCAATGGAGGAAAGATGGGGTAATGTCATAGTTCCTTCTGGACTAAATCAATGGAGGAAAGAAAAACACATGGGCAACCTAGTTGAAAATGAACATGAGCATAGCTTGTTTTCTAAACGTCGGTGTCGATTTTAATAGTTTTGTCACATGTGTTAAGTAGACCATCATTGATATATATATATATATATGAAAATGTTAGACTTGATACTTTTTAATCTAAAATGTAAAATATATATGTTTTTTATTTAACAAGATATATGATTAAGTGAGAAGTGTATATCGTTTTTTTTTAGTTAAATAAATTTATTTTTAATTGATGTAAAAGAATTTAACAAGATATATTTCTCGTTTAACGATGTATATGTTTCGTTGAATTTTTAACAATATATATGAAACTGCATTTTAGACTGAAAAAAAATTGAGTATAATAATACACTTTCTTCTTCTTCTTCTACTTTTTTTTTTTTTTTTTTTTTTATAGATAACAATCCCAAATAATGATGACTCACGGCTACTAATGTAGACAAAGATCAACATAAATCTAAAACAGACTATGGCCCACAAGACTGGAATAGTTCTCACAAATATGAGTAACATATGTATGACGCCATGGGTGACTTCACATCTCAGAAAGGCTACTGCAATGGTTTAGCCTCGGTCCGTCGACGGGTCGGGTCCAACGGGTCGAGTCCAGACCTGGATCTGATCCGATCTGGACTCGATTATATGTATAATATACCTGATCCGATTTAGACCTGACTCGACGGACCCAAATAAATAAATGGGTTGGGTCCGGGTCCACCATGCCTCGACCCGTTGGACTCGAGACCGATTATTTTATTAAAATATGCTCATATATTATAAGACCATTAGTATTAGTTGATACATAATTTTATTTCTTACTTAACTTATTTTTGTATCCACAAGTTCATAAATCATAATCATAACAAACCCATAAATCATAAGTCATAATCATAATCATAACATTTTTTTTGTTGTGTTGATGTTGTAACTTGCAAGAACTTGATTGTTTAATATGTAATAAACTTAGTAATGTATTGTCGTCGGTTTGTTTTGGACAATTAACTTATTAGCTTTTAAATTTGTATAATTAATTAGTTTGTTGCATGATTTATGTTTATTATTTATGTTAATATGTTAGTAGTTATTGTTTTAATGTTGTTTAGGTTAATATTATTTTGAATGTTTGTATAATTAGTTATGTTTATTATTTAGATTAATATATTTTTTATGTTAGTGATTATTGTTTTGGATGTTGTTTAATAATTCATTTACTTCTTTTGAATTGTATAAAATTATATTCAAACATAGTCTCATTAATAATAATGTTTTATTACAAAAAAAATTTCAAATAGAATGATAAGACAAACAAATACATGAGCTCTTCTTGTTTTTTTTTTTTTTTTTTACCAACCATCCGGGTTCGGGTTCGACCCGGACCTGACCCGGGTTCGATGGGTCCGGGTCCACATTTTTCCGGACCCGCTGGATCTTACCACGGGTCGGGTCCGGGTCTACCCCAACCCAACCCAGACCCAACCCGTTGACAGGCCTAGTTTAGCCACATCATTTATGTTCTTTTTTTTTTTTTGGTGTACACATCATTTATGTTCTGGATGCGAAGAAATTTTTTGTGATTATCACACAAAATATGCACAAAAATATATTAAAGTTATACATCTATCACTTTCAAAATTAAATGAGAATTCCTTTTGGAGCCATCATAGTTCCCATCATAGGAAAAGAAAGGGAATCCATCAGACTGGATCCGGTCAGTACTGAACTGGATCACATGAAAATCGAACTGTATCACTTATAAATGGAACTGCACAATCAATTGTTGGATATATATTTCACTCTCTTATTTGATTCAAAATGAACTATTAGAGAAAATATGAATTCCTAAATATTATCAGTATCTAATAAGAGAGTGAAATATATACCCAATGATTAGTTGTGCAGTTCAATTTATAGATGGTGTAGTTCGATTTTCACGTCATCCAGTTCGGTACTGACCGAATTGACCGGATCCAATCCTGACTGGATCCGGTCTCCAAATGGATGGACTGAACCGAGGTCTATGACATCTTGTCCATCAAAGGCACATGTTTAGGGGAATAAGATCCTCTAATTATCACACAAAATTTTAAAATTCTTATTTTTGGTTAATTTTGTGTGTGAACACTCTCGTTACATAGAGCAGAATATGCACAAAGATAGATCACAGCTATAAATCAGTCACTTTCAAAATTAAAGGGGAATTCCTTTCTGAGCCATCATTGTTCCTCCTTTAGTAAAAAGAAGGGAATCCATCAACAATTGTGCAAATAAATGGAATATTGCGAGGTCTATTATATCTTGTCCTTTTTTCTAATATCAATTTTAATCTCATATGCTTCATGAGAGTCATTCACTGGCATTAATGAGATATGTATCTCATTTGAAAATTTTATGTTTTTTTAATGAATGGATCCATGTAATTCAATTAAGTACATACTTTGTTTTAAAATAAAAAATATATATTTTATTAGATGATATATATTATTTTAAAAAACAAAATATGTGCAAACTACAATTAAGGTCGTGGAAAGGATTGTTACTAACTTTTTTTTACTTACTGTTGTGTGCATAAAATACGAATAAGCATTCACATACCACCTAGAGCATGTTTAATTTCCTTTCAATATCTCAAGTTGAGTGGGACATAAAATAGTTTTCATACAAAGATGCTCATTTCCATGTTGCAATATTTCAGCCTGTGACAAGGTCGATCTTGAAAAATTGTCGTCTAAGTGGGGCCCTAAATGAGATCGAGGTTCCATATATCACACAAATTTTGTTTGGTGATAAATTTTTTAAAATTTTCTCACAAATATTTTTCAGATAATATAAAAATAAATCCCAATAAAATGATAATGAAAATAAACAACACATTTTAAAAAAGGATAAATAATACAAACGTTTTTTTAAAAAATAGAACTTCATTGGTTTTTAGATTGTATTGAAAGTTATCCATACAGTCGTAATTCGATAAAATAAAATTTAATTAAGATCAATCAAGGTGAATAAAGCATTCCAATCCTCTTTATATAGTTTGTTAATATAGAACCACAATAAGCATACCATGATACATTGTGATATCATTGTGATTTTTTGTCTTTTTATAAAGGTATTTGACATACAATCAGGAGCGGGAGCCAGGAATTAGAGTAAGAGTGGGGAGGGGGGGGGGGGGGGGGGGGGGCAAAGGGTTAAGAGAATGAGTAAGATAAAACTTACAAATATACAATAAGTTAAGACGAAATTAAAATAATTGGTTAATGATCGATTCCTTGAAACAATGACAATCAATTCATATCGAAAGTTATATTTTTACTTATTTTTTTATATTTAATTATCTAGAATCATTTATAGAAAATCTAGAAAAATAGAATTTGAAATTTAGTTATCTAGAATAATCTAGAAAATCTCATTAAATCTCATCATGAAAAATAAAAAAAATGAAGCTTCAAAAATAAAAATTGTGAATATGAAGAAAATAATTGATCACAAAAAAAAAATAAGGATATTTTTCAGATTTGTATTTTAGAAAGATATTTTCAAATCTAAATTCCAAAAAAATATGAGAGACTCAATATACTAGTGATGAAAAATCAAAATGAACAAAAAAAAAAATTCATTAAACCATTCAAATATGTGATTTTTCAACACATCAAAATCAGATATTGATATTCTTGTGAAAACAATACTTATCACAATTTTGTTTTAAAAAAACGAGACCCATGACTCAAAGTCTAAATGAGCACTAATACATTGAGTCATTTTCTAGCCCTATTTTCATTTGTCATATCTAATGCAGTATATAAAATTGATTAATGCAATATATATTTCACTATTTCTCTATACACTATTATCTAAAACTTAAATGAAATATATATATATTTATTTCATATGAGCATGTATTTCTTTTTTTATAAAAGATTAATGTATTTTATTATTCGAGCATACACTTCAAAAATATGCATGATAATCAGGATGCAACCGAGATTTCACGTAATATTTTTAAATTTTAAAATCACTCATTTCAATTAAGATTTTTTACATATACATCTCATTTTGCCAAAATAATCTTAGTGAATTACTATTTTCAGCAATATCCCTTTTCTAGATGGTATTTTTGAAAATTAAAAAAATTAGGTTATGTAAAAATACCCTTAAAAGGGCCTTTATGCAAAATTAAAACCCTTTTGAGGGTATTGTTTGGAATAGAATTTAAATAAAGGTATTGGATAATATAATGTTTTTTGGGGGGTTTATACGCAAAATCCCTTTAAACTATTAATTCCCCATCACCCATATACGATGACGTTGCATACTTGCATGGGCCTTGGCTCCGCCACCGTATAGAATGATAATCTACTATCAGTACTAGATAGACTCAATGGTCCGTTTGAAAACACGGATTGAAAAGTAGATTTTAAAATAAAGCTATTTTTTAAGATGATTTTATACTTTGATTTTTATTGGGATGTTTTTTTTTTTAATTCAAGAATCAATATTTGAAAGCAGTTTATGTTTGACAGAGAAAACTGCTTTTCAATTCAAAAAATCGATTCAGGCAAAAAAATGTTGTTTTTAAGCTTTTCAAAACATAGATTTCGAGGAAAAAATTAATAGGAACCTAGCTTTTCGATTCTTTAAAAAATTGTCCTTTTTAACTATCTGATTTTAGTTTTTTAACTTTTTAAAAATCAAAAACTGTTTTAAACATGCAACCAAGCAGGCCGGAGTCCACGCAGTAATCATAATCAGTCCAGAATGTACTATATATGAGTCGAGAATGTACCACATATATGGACAAAGTCCACTAGCATTAATCAGTCTGATGGGGCCGTGTGATATTTTTTTCAACTTGCCCATAGGTTGTTAGGACAGGTGATGGTTGTTTATTTGATTTGTTTTGATACTTCTAAACATTGTGAAATGTATGAATGTCATCTTCTTCACCCATCATGAAAATGTAGGTCCCTAGCAGTCACTTTGAAAGTGAAACATCAATGTTTTAGAAGATGGAGGAGGTAAAAAAGACAAATATTCAAAATCATGCAAGGGAGAGGAGGAAAGAAAATTTTGTGGCAATGTGGGAGGATGGGAGATGTTTGGGTGAACTGATAGTGACATAGACCGAACAATAAGATATATTTGATGTAATGGTGATATGATATTAATTATTAATATGATATGATTAAGATTCGATATCTCTTTATAATAGTTATAACTATAGAAAGAATGAGAGAGAATGAGATCATCCTTAGGAGTTATCTTATTGAGTATTAACACTAGAACTTTATTTTTTTAGTGAACTTTGGGCATTTTTTTTACTGACTCCTTTTGTTAAAAGATGCAGTTGTACGAGCCTATAGAACAGATCCTATAACACTAGAACTTGATACGAGGGACTATTTGAAAGTCCAAATTACCAAATTAATTGTATAACAAAGGAAAATGTTATGTTTCCTCAAAACTTTTGAGAGTTGATCTACATTTTTTTTTAGGTAAAATTAAAAGTTAACCAATTATGTTCAATGATTTATTTTCTGAGTGCCATTAGCAGGCTATATGACACAATGATAGCATGACCTAAGAACAAAATCATGTTTTCCTTTTAGAATACTGTAAAATCTATAAGGAAATATAAAATGAAAAACTTTATTACTTTTGAAGATTATCCATACGGTAGCACCTTTATTTATGAGCCATGCACACAAAATAAAAAAAACAATCTAATTAAAAATATGAAATCAATCATAAAATTTGAAAAATATCCTAAAGATTTGAAATTCAAACCTAACTAATAAAAGGTGATTATTTGGGTCCTAAAAAATAAAAATGATGAAATTTACCAAAATAGTAAAATTACTATATATATTAAATTTCCATAAAATCGACTTTTGGAGATCAAATTGAGGGAAATTTTTAAAAAATGAGATGGTTGTGAGTATTGTGAAGGGCTCATCGAGTTACCCAAAAAATATACATGGTAAGCCCGTCAATTATTCGAAAAAAAATCCAAATTCAATTCGAATCTATATCCGAAATATCCGAATCATTATCCAAAATATCCGATATTCGTAGATCAGGAGTGCGGATATGGATATCAGTCTATCAGATTTAAAAAATATCTGTATCCGACATATATTATAAATATATATATATTTTTTTATAATATATTGCTCATATAGTTATCTTGTATGATTAATCACAATGATAATATATTATAATACTATTACATTTTCAATATATGATACCTGAAAAAGATAATAAGCCTTAAAATCTCAATTTTAATTTTAATGTCTTCTCTAAAATAACACTTGATTATCCAAATTAATGTTAATATTCAAACATGTCAATTATCCAAAAAATATCCATATCCGATCCGTATCCGAATGGATCCGAATTCGAAAATTGATGTCCGTATCTGAATCCGAAAGTTAGGATATGGATATTAGCATATTCGATCTGTATCTATTCGATTGACAGGCTTAATACATGGTATGAGCCATTTTGATGCACAGATAAAAAAAGTTATGACCCTTTAAATTTTAGGCATTCTACGGGTCTTTCGACCCATTTTCTAGATATTTTCTCATCCCACAGTACATCAGTGTCCCTTTCTTGGGATGAACTCATTCCTAAATTAGGATCCCAAGAAATTGATTCATTTTGAGGATGATACTCAAATGTGTTAGCCATGGTGACTTTGGAAGTGGGACAAGAACTTAGTATCTTTCTCAAACGTAACGGACTTTTACAGTTAATCTTATAGGGGGTAGTCAATTAGAATTTTTATGGATAAAATATCCATGTATAATTTATAAATCTTATGTTATTCAATTAGGATATTGGTTCATCGACAAAAAGTCCAACGTTATTTGATTGAAACATTATTTCGTGGACATAAAGTCCAGTGTTATTCAATTGAGACATTATTCTGTGGACAAAAAGTATAGTGTTATTCGATTGAGACATTATTTCTTGACAAAAAGTCTAGCATTATTCGATTGAAACATTATTTCGTGGACAAAAAGTCCAGCGTTATTCGATTGAAACATTTTTCCGTGGACAAAAAATCCAGAGTTATTCGATTGAGACTCTTCATAGTAGACATTTTGTCATGTGTTACTCAATTTAAACATGATTTGTGAAGATTTTCTTAAATGATGGACTTTTGTGAACTTTAGAGAGAGAAATATAAAAGAAAAAGTCATTTCAAAATCCCACTCAAATGGATGGGATTCTCAGGACTTTTATTATAACACTGTAAATATCTTATTTTTTCTTTTAATAAAACTTTTTTCTTTTATGGATGATGGTTATCTAGTCTTTCATATTATATTCATAGTTTTTTTTATTTTCTCTATTTATCATATTTTTTAATGAATATGTAGATGAATGAAATATTGATATCACCTCATATGTTTGATAAATACCTGAGAATGGTCGATTTGCTTGTGTTGTAATAAATCATTTTATTATTGTATATTATATAATATATACATAGATCATCTATCATTATTTTCTTTTTCAAACTAAAGCATATTGTTCTTGCGTTAATATGTAATGTGCATTATACATGTTTATGATACAACAAATTCTTAATTCTGAAGTTACTCGCAAGTAGCTAGGTCACAGGGTTGTATTCTTTCTAAAAGAATACAATATGAAAAGAAAAAACCTGACTATAGAGGTGAAGATAGAAAACCCACATCCACCTTCATGGGTACACATCAAACTCCAAACACAACAAATAAAATAACATATGAAAAAGCACAAAATATGGAATGACATCCATTAGTGTAAAAAAAGAGTGACCTTTACAAAGCCCCCTATTGGCTCTTAAACGGTGTTAATAGCTCTCACTCTCATATTTTTATTAATTGAAAAAAAAACCTGTAAGAACATCTAAAATTACAACTTACATGTTTAAATGATTTGAAGAGTACATATTATAAATTTAAATGATTTGAAGTCATGAATGAAATTCATTGCCCATTAATAAGTTTAAATAATTTTTTTTTGTAACAATATACATTTTAAATATGTGAAGATTGATATTGACTATATTAAATTATATTTTATGTTAGATGTGAATAATTCGTATTGAATTTGAATATTTGTTATTTTCAAAATATATAAACAAGCCTACAAAAGTCTATGAGAATCAATAAAAATCTATTTATGAAAATCTACAAAAATTTGTGAAATTTCATGAGAATCAATATGTGAAAGTCTGAAAAATCTATGAAAGTATGTGAAAGTGTATGAGAATCAATATGTGAAAGTCTATAAAAATCTGTAAAAGTCCATGAGAGTCAATATGTCAAAGTTTATGAAAGTCTGTAAAAGCAAGTGAAAGTCAGTAAAAGTCTGTAAAAGTCCATGAAAGTCAATCTGTGAAAGTCTATGAAAGTCTATAAAAGTCTGTGAAAATCTATGAGAGTCAATTTGTAAAAGTCTGTTAATGCACATGAAAGTCTGTGAAAATCTACAACTTAAATAATGACCACATAAATCTATCAAAGTCTAAATTGACTACCATGTTGAATCGAATATCTTTATTAACCATGTTGTTCTAAACAATTTGATCTTTAGAATATTGTGTGAAAGAGATCTTCCCCAACATCCACTTATTTTTATTATTTTTTGGTTGGGTACAACAGCCGCTTTTATATGTGTTTTAATTCCAACTAATGAAAAGACATTCTGATGTCATGCAAAATTATTGCATTGTTTGTACGGTTAGAATAGTATTTCAGGCAAACAAAAGCAGTGCATGTAAAATGATTCAAAAGAATTATAAAACACAATAATTAAAGGCAATCTAAATATGGCATACATAATTATATCCGACTCAGCCACCAATCAATCACACATATTCCTAATATACCTACCCCTACAAAATCTTGTTTGATTGATTTCTTTGAGCTTTCCCATTATGTGAATTAGAATTCATGAATTAGCTCTTCCACCAATTCCATTTCATCAAATCTCAATCACTGTATCTTATATTTTTGAGAGACTTGAAAAATTCAATACAAAACATGCATGATTTTGTATACATTGGTCAGTTTTTTTTTTTGTACTGCTTGATGCTAATCACATGGCACTATATCACTACTAGAACTCTAATAAATGTGCTTTAATTATTTATTAGTTTTGAATATGATATAATTATTTGTATAAGATGGACAATGATGCACTGATTAATTTCCAAAACAAAAATTTTAATAGTAGGTTAGCAAGCGTGGGCGTGTAAAACGTGTAAAATACAGTTACCAAAGCTTGCATAATGATATTTTATAAACATGATTAATGATTGAAAGTGACTTAACATGTATTGTGCCAGCCTATTAATATTAAGCTTGGTAATGAAAATATGATAGTGTGACATGGTTTTGCTTAATTGGATGTATTATCTATTGCAGACATTGCGATGATGTTGATGATGATGATGATGATATTTGGTATTAACCTAAATCCCTACAGTGATTATGGATACACAATATGTTTTTCATAAAATCAGAGAAAAATTCCTACAGTTTTTTTTTTTTTTTTGAAAATAAAAGAATTGTATTTTCAATAACCTTTCAATAGTAACGCAAAAAGAGAAAGAACATGTTTGTGGAGTCCGGATCCAGGATTGACTCCAGTCAGTCCCATCAATATCGAATTGCACAGCACTACGAATCAAACTATACAGCCTATGAATTGAACTGCACAGTCAATTGTTGGGTACATATCTCACTCTCTTATTAGATCCAATCAAACCTGGGTTTAGTTAATATCATCAGTAACCAATAAATGAGTGGACCTGTACCCACTAATTAGTTGTGCAGTTCGATTCATATGCTGTGTAGTTCGATTCATAGGGTTGTGTAGTTCAATACTGATAGACTGACCGGAGCCAGTCTTGATTGGATCCTGACTCATGTTTGTGTCACTTGCTCTCATCAAGGAAGACTACTAAAGATGGAAGGAAGACAACTAAATGGGTTGCATCCCCATCATCCATAGCCTTCCCTACCAAAAGTCAGTTATGTTATTTTCAGTTTAGCTTCCCAGCCCCATATAACTAATGGCTATGGAGGTATGTGGACTGTCCGTACATAATGCATGTAGTAAGCTTCTTTTAAAATTGTTCCATATCATACAGAATAATGTGAGAATCCCAAAGAGCTGTTTTAGATTAATCTTATTTTCATTGTATATTCAAGGGCACATATTTACTAACACAAATTCTAAGAATCGTATAATGAATATGGTTACTTGCATGCACTTGGATCTCCTGTTCTTACATTATTTATTCCAAGCCCATTAGTCAAAAGTTCATCAAATCAAGCTGGGCATGTTTAGCATGACAAAAACAGAAAAAAAAATAATATCCATTTTGAATGGGTATGTTATTCAAACTTCTGGAATGGTTGGATTCATATGGAGAAGATAGATTGATTAATTCAACAAAGTTGAAACAACTATATCATGTGGCAAAATTTTTCAATGACCTATTATAAAAGTGGCATTCACTAGACCCAATAACATGTCATCCTTCAACCTGTTATAAGACTTCACAGTTGTTTGAAAGCAATAAAGACTTATGTTTTTAATGTCTTTTGAGATGGATATAGAGATGAATACACTTGTTCAAAGATTGGTCATTGGTGTCCCCACAAACCATATTGTCCAATGTTTTAAATGCCATGTCTTTCCATGCCACCTTTCAAGTTACCAGGGTCATGTGAATGGGTTTAGTCTTCTCAAGGGATAAAAAAAATATGAGGTTAAATGAAGGGCACTCTTACATGCTATCCTTATATGCAGTTCTGCCTCTAAGTTTTACTTGATTAACAAAGTATAGATTTCGTTAAATGAATCACATGAGTTTTGCATAAAATGGTATACAATGAAAATGTATATTTCATTTTTGTATGATAATATATTTCATTACATAATACTTCAAAAAAATCAATACATTAAATGACTGCACATGAACTGTCTTTAAAAAAAAACTATGAAAAATCACGCTTATTTAACAAAAACATGCATTTTAGTTGTTAGCATTTAGCAAAAATTAGACTGGATGCAGGACTATGTATAAGAATTACATGTATGAACACTCAAAACTTAATATCCAAGTCAAGTGTCACATTCAAAATGTGAAAAAAAATGTGCAATGTGGATTTGTTTTCTTGTCAATGGCATGTATTTTCCCACACCTGGAGGTGTCTGAAGTGTTGATGATGATAATGCAAATGTCTTGATCAACAAGCAATGCCCTTTTTTGCTTATTTTACAAATAAGTTGTGCCAAGTGGAGATTTCTTTGGCCCTGTACCTGAAATTTCTAGAGTGATTACACCTCAGTTAAAAAGAAAGGAGAAGCTTTCATGGTGACAGACATGAAAGGAAAGTTCACATCAAATTCTACTTGCTTCAAGGACTGTAGTAATAGTTTGCCAAAAAAGGCAACATGGCAATAAAAGGAGAGCCATCTTTCATCTAGAAAATTCCTACGAACATGTGTTTGATGGATGATACATGTCTATTAAAATGTATTAATGAGATTTATATAAATAACTTTTTAATTAATGAAAGATTTTTTTGCTATTTGATGAACACATGTCGTCCATCCATACATGTACTGATGAGATTTTCATTTTATGAATACGTACTGATACGAAAATTTTTCATTTCACACCCCCCCCCCTCCAAATTTTTTTTCCAAATAAGATTTCCTTTCCTGAATAAAGATATATCATGTCTTATTTTTACTCAAACTTTTATTATTCGTGTGTGTGCGGGGCACAGGTGTGCGAAAAAATATAACAAATAATGAGACTTTCGGTGATTTGAAGAAAAATCAGGGAGTTATATTCATTTTTATCTAAAAGGAAAAAAGTAATGGCCATTATGCCTAAGTTTGTCAATTATCTGAAAAATCCAAATCTGAAAATTTAAAAAATTATCTGATATCTAAATATCTATATGAAATTATATATCTGTATCTGAGATATTTCGGATCGGATACAGATACGAAGATATCCAATCCAAAAAATATCTATATCCAAAATATTATTATGCTATTATTTATTTAATTATATATTTATATTTTTAAGATTACTATGAGTTTTTATTTTTTATTTTAAGTGTATACTGATAATTTTATATTTTATACTCCAAAAATATATTGAATTTTTTACATGTTTCAAATTTAGGGTCCGTTTGGATATGAGTTTAGGTAGATTCTGCGTTTCAAAAGTTAAAAATTCTCAAACTCAGATCCAAACACAGTTTCAGCGTTTAACTTTTCAAACCACAATCTTCATGTCAAAAAATCTTGCAGTTGAAAATCTATTAAAACATAGTTTTTCAAAAGCTGAGTTTGAAACATAAGATTTTCATAATTTCAATCTCGCATCCAAACGCACCCTTAGATATATGGTTTTTATTTTTAAATATCAAATTTTCAGATATTTTAATCCCATATTCATTTTGAATTTTTGAATCGAATATGAATACTTACCTTCAATATTTGTTAGATATTAAATACAGATATTTTTTTTGAAGGAAAATGATTGACAAGCCCCATTTCGTAGGCCCCTCTCGTAATCCCCATGACATGGCATAGATTGGATTACCCAAAATACTCTTTAAGTGTGTTTGTTAATGTTCACCGTAATTAATGGGGCAATTAAGAAAATGAGACGGTAATTAATTTCTAGAATCAGAGCATTCAAATCTATTTTTTTTTCCTTTTTTGAATTTCAACATTTGAATCGTCCATTCATTTTCGTGGAAATTTTTTTTTCAGGCTGTTCATAATTTGTTATAATAGTTAGTTACATTTGCTGAAGAGTTATTCTCAATCAGTTACATATCAATCGATTCTTTATATGATCTTAGTGGAACTATGAGTCATATTATTCCATTTTTAGTAACTTCTCAAACGAAATTAATGCAAATGGTTAATACTGTCTTCTTTGGAACCGTGTGTGAGTGACATTCAATTGCGATTTTTTTTTCTTTTTTAACTATATCACATTTGAACGCTCATAATTGAATCAACAGCTTCATTTTTGTGGTAAATTTTCAAAAAAAAAATTTAGATTGTAATTGGATTTGATTTTTTGGAAGACTTTTTTAAGAGTCTAATATAATCCGAAAAAAAAAAAACAGAACAGTTTGGTTACCGTTGAAATGTCTGCTGATTCAGGTGTGGTGTTTGGTTTATTGTATGTTTTTCAATTGTTTCATTTTTTTTTCTATTTTTTAATGTTAATTCTGGTTGTTTCTGATGTCAAATGTGGTTTTCAATACGGCATATCTGTTGTTTAACATTTGAATGTCAGTTACATATGCATACCCATGTGACAGAGAATGTAACTAACTATTATATGAATGTTTGTGAATGTAACTAACTTATTATATGGATTTTGTATTTTAATCCAAGTTACATTCACAATTTTTTTCTTAAATCTGTTGTTTGATATTAAAAATGACAGCCTTTGATCTAGCTTTTGTTTACAATTTTTTCTTTGAATCTGATGTTCGATGTTAAATATGTTTTTTTTGGAGGATTTTATAGTGTTTTGATGTTATATTGGCATATGGTTGTGTTACATTTTCAAACTAATATGAACATTTATGCATTATTTGTGTAATATATTTTAAAACTAAGTTACATTCACAAAATGTAGCTGACTTTTTTTATCTGATTTTAGTGTTTCATTAAAAGTCAGTTACATTCATCAAAAAGTGGACATGAAGGTCGAAAAAGGTGGAATCCGAAAGAGGATTGAAAAAGTAATCGAACCATCTCTCATATGATAGAGAGTGACGAAAGGAATCCAGTACTGGTGACGCCATTCGTCGAAGATGAGCAGGTCGGCCGAAATGATTTGTTTAAGTTGTTGATTTTAAGAAAAAAACGGTTAGATTTTTTTGGAATGTGTTTAGGGAGGAGAAACCGTACACAAAAATGGAATTTAACGATTTAAATATGGGTAATTTCGTATTTTATTTTTTTGTTATTTTGTTAAAGTCAACTAAGTAACCAATAAAAATTTGACACCTCATGAAATCTATGAGTGGGACTTATATAATGGGGCCTATGTAGCAGAGCTTTTTTTTTAATATTCAGTTCAAAAATAGATATAGACCTATCCGAGTCGTATCTATTCCATTGATGGCTTAATTATGACTTCTATGTATAGAACAGGGGCGGATTCAATTGATTGATTGTTTTTTCCCTGACTTTTGCGTGAAATATTATATTACTATTTTCATCCCTTGTTCTTTAATTCTTTATTTATTTATGTGTGGTGGGCTTTTGTTGTTTTCCCCCTTTCAGTAGAACTTGGAACAAGGAATAGGCATTATCATGGGAGATAACGAGCGAATTCTTTTGAATTTTTAAGAATCCCTTTTTTATATTTTATTTCGGATATTTTATTAATTGTTTGTTGCTTTTGTATCATTTAGATAGGTTTGATTATGAAATAAGGTAGATTTTTACTATTTCATTTTTCATTTGTTTTTTGATTAAATCAATACTTTTCGTTGAATGAATTTTTTAATTTTTTATTTACATGTCATGTTTGGATTGAATTTTTACTTTTTAAAATATTTTTCTAATCTTTTTTAAAATTTTAAAATTTTCTTTTTTTATTTCTTTCATTTAAATTTGTCTGTGAAATAAGGTAGAGTTATACAATTTCACTTCATAAAATTACAATTTTGAGTACAGAAAAAAAACAAACCATTCTTAAATATTGCAAGGCTCAACTTCATTAATGTTTTATTATATAGTCTTTTACATATCTTTATATCATCTTACTAAATTTTGATTATGAACTTGATTTGTTATATAAATTTTTGTTTAGTATTTTATCGATTATACCTGAAGTTTTATCAGAAGATTAGTTCAGCCTAAAATAGAGTCATGGATCCACCTATTAAAATACTACATTTTGTAGTGTCTTTGTTCTTGGATCACAAAAGATGTCAACAGTGTCTACTGACTTACCTGTTCCATAAGAAATAAAGCAACAAACAAAACCTCTACAATACACAAAACTCAAGCACAAGTCATCACAAACATCACTCAGCAAACAATATCAGCATCTGACAACAGTTAATAAAATTAGAACCAAAGGCATCTTTCCCATGGTGAACATACAACATATATACTGATCACAACAACAGAACAGATAATAATTACACGGTAAGCCGATCAAAAGAGGGAACCAAATCGAAACCAAAAAAGAATCGATGAAAATTGCGGGAGAGATACAAACACTCCGATCGTGGGAAGACCGCGTTCCACAACAATGATGCTTCACTCAAGTTGCCAAATCCAGCCTTCATCAATCTAATGCCGGATACTGTTAAAAACTCACTCCCCTTCAATGACGTTTCGCTCGGTTCCCAAGTTCAAAGATCCATCCTTCATCAGTCTAATGCTGAGACTGTTAAACCTCCCTCTCGAGTAGTGTCGAGAAGCCTTTCTCCAATCCGTTCCGGTTGTCATCATTGCCACAAATTCATCGTAGCTAATGTGCCCATCCTGCATTGCAAATGGAGAACTTCAATACTTTGGCCCCGTTTGGAACCAATTTTTTAAAGGGATTTTTAGTTTTAAATCCCCACAAACCATCATATTTAGTGATCGATCCCTCCCTTCTTCGTATTTAGGTTTTAGTCCCCCGATTTAAAGGATAATTCATGGATAGGTCCCTCACAGGGACTAAAAAGTAAATTAAATAATTTATGGATAGGTCCCTCTCAGGGATTAAAAAGGAACTATCATTTAAATTTGGGGACTAAAACCTAAATACGAAGAAGGGAGGGATCGATCACTAAATATGATGGTTTGTGAGGACTTAAAACTAAAAATCCCTTTATTAAAACAATCGATTTGGAAAAAGCTACGCTCAACTAGCTTTATAGGCTATTTTGTTCAAAAATAACCTTTTGGAACCAATTATCTAAAAAACAGATTTTATAAAAGGATTCCCAATTGATTCCAAATGGAAAACAAGTGGCGGTGACGGTTATTATTGTCAGATGCTAGAGAGTTCACCTTGTCAGTGTCTACTTCTTGGAAGATGTCATTAGCTACGTCAGCACTGTCAGCAACACCATCTTCAACGAGGGCATCTCTAAGCTCCTGTGGCTCAATAAAGCCATTACCGTCCTTGTCAAAATAAGAAAAGGCCCTGCGAAGATGCTCATCATTGGCCATCCTTTTCAGGTGCAGCGAGACTGCAACAAATTCCCCATAGTCGAGAGTTCCCTTGGCATTCGCGTCTACCTGTTTTAGCACTTTCCAAATTTCAGTGACTTACAATGAGATCACACAAGACTGATATCTAAGATTCATCATTACTCATATTAAGTATGATTTTTCTTGTGATACAACCAGAAGCTGTGGAAACTGGAAATAATCCAAAAACACACATGAAAAACGGGAGCATATACACACACCATAAAAAAACATAATGAGGTCACATATTTTGTGGTTTGTTGGAGAGGTGAAAGAGATTGAGCTTTTTCCCTACTTATGAAGGATTTCGTACCCACTCACACACTTGAAGCTTGTCAACGCTACTTTTACTAACTATGGTAGAGAGACCTTGACATGGCCTCACCACAACCGTAAGAATGCTGGATTAACAGGAACAAAAAAAACACCAGATGAAAATTCACTTGCCCAGATTTCCTTAACATTGTGGTTTCTTCAGAACTTCAGCAATCTATCATTCCATGATGTACTCTCCATTGACTCCACCATGTGGCTTCAAAGCTACAGTTTTGCCTCCCTCAAACTTAATCATGGTATTCAAATAAGCAAGTTTTATGATGTTGAACAAAGATACATTGTGATGGGCTATCTGTCATAGATACCAAACTAGTACAACAAGATTCATTAAATTCGGAATGAGACAAGAATTTTTGAGAAAATAAAATGTCAATGTAGAGGAGGAAGTCCATATTTTAATCTTGAAAATCAAAAATTCCCACGACTAGGGAATCGTATACAAGTTATTAGTCAAATAACATATTCCCCATCTATATAGACTAAGGCATATTTCCTGCAATGAAGAATCACATTGTGGCTCACAGAGATACCAGCTGCATCAATACACATCAGATCGATCATTTAAATTAAAACTATTCAATTTGTAAATGTCATTCTCACTGAAATTTTCATGACCTCTGTAATTCTTCCCTTGAAGCCCCGTTTGAAAACGAGTTTGAGAGTTGGCTTTTCCCTAAAAGCTGGGTTTAAAATTGAGTTTGCAAGAAACTGCCTTTCTTGAGAAAGCTAGCTTGTAGGCACTTTTTTACAAAAATGTATATGCAACTTTTAATTAAGCTACAATTTTTTTTCTGTTTGCAAATGGAGAACTCAGCTTCCTACAAACGCAAAAGCTTCCCAAACCCATTTTCAAGCGGGGCCTTAGCACTTCAGATTAATCATGTGCCCATTTGGGTATTTGCCTTTATGATTGTATAACACTTTCTCTAGGTTATTCAAAATTCAATAATATCATAAACAAAAAAAAAAAATCCTACTGAATACCAATCTGTCCACCTATGGCTTATTCTTGAGAAAACAAGTCTCAAACAAAAGAATGGCTCAAAATCTCATTTCTTGATATGGTAAACATTAATAAAAGTTCCACTCTATTTTTCCGATGGCATCACATGCTGTTGCACACCTAAGCCAAAATCCACACTCTGATCAGACAATCAAACTTGCTTAATAAACCAAAAATGAGCTTGTTGATCCACTCAAAATAATTCAACTTGAGGCTAATAAATTGAAAAAAAGAAATAAGAAAAAGAGATGTCTGATTAGCTCAAAGAACACAGCTTCAAGCATTTTTGTCTCCAAACTGGGGTTTCACACCTGCATCATCCATTATAATGTTCCTGCCTAATGAAATGAAGCATTCTAAGGATAACAGAGAAAAGATTCAAGATAAGATATATGTTCCATCGGAGTTTTAAGAACCACTGTAGATTCTATCAAATTATAGTTTGCATAAGTTTTTTTTCACATTACTCACACATACATACATACATACATATACTTATATATCTTCCTAAGATTCAGAACTTCACCAAACACCAAAATTGACTCTAAAATCCTAAAAAGTGCAATACCACCTGAGTACCTATTCTACCAATAATTCAATATGATTGTTCTAATCCTATCAGGAAAAGAAAAAAAACACACACACACACACAAACTAGTACCTATCTAACCGCCCCCACCCTCCCCCCATCACCAAAAAGAAAAAAAGAAAAAAAAAGTAACTAAGAAAGAAAAAAGGTCGTTAACAAAAAGAAAATAAATTGTGTTCAACAAATTAAAATTTACAGTTAATTTATTTTAAACATAAAGTATAATATAATTAATATATTTTCTTTCATTTAGTCTTAAGAGGTAAATGCACATATCATAGGAGGGTGACTAAAAAGGAGGATAGAATTAGAAAATTGATAATGAATAGAATGATTCCTGACAAATATTATGAGAATCATACAATCTACATCTGTTGGACCTGGAAATACATCATAATTTTTGTTCCTTCAAACCTTGTGCTCCGTACCTACATATATAAACTGATGTTTCATACATAATATCTGCACTCACACAAACAATGCATATCAGGTGAATCTCCATAATGTTCACCCCAAAACCATATTCAGACAAAAATTTGGAACAGTCATCTCCCAGCCCAGTAAAATACTAACCAGCCAGCATTCAATCAAACTGGGGCTGGGCCATTCAAACAGGCTGTCCACATTAACTAACATCCTACCCCTCCACTCCTCCCCCCCACCCCCCGCAACCAAACAAAAAAAAGAATCAACAATGAAGATGAAAACATCCCACATAAGCAAATTAGATTTATGTGCATGAATGAATAACTACTGAACATATTCATTGAAAAGCAGACGAATTGAATATTACTTACAGCTTCAATCAATGTTTGCACTTCCGCCTCTGAAAGTTTGGAACCAAGTTTTTTTAGACCATTTTTCAAATCATCATGGGAAACTGCACCATCATTATCTGTATCTAGCGTCTTGAATGTTTCTTTAATGTCCTCTACTTCTTCAGTGGATAGATGGTCAGCAATAACCTGCCATCAGATATCTTAATCTAAGAAATTTGATTAAAAAAATCAATAAAAAACGTATCAAAGAAATATTTCGTCAACCAACCCTCAAGGCTTTCCTTTTGAACCGATTCATCATTGAGAACTGCTTAAGCCTCGACTTGACAACATCTCCAAGCGGAACATTAGGAGCTTTCTTGGCATTTTGGAGCCAAGGATGCTCTGCAATTAGCACAAAAACTATGCATCAATAGAAGCATCATCCATAGTGGAATTTCACTGGTTAACTTGATAAACAATTCCACATATTGAGACAAAACAAATACCTATAGCACATTTAATAATTGCAATGTAAGCGACAACTGATACCTTCACAATTTCAGATAATAAATGTAAGTGCTTTCATATTTATCCAACTTTAAAATATAGCAGATACTCTTAAGTGATTGCTAGGATGGAATTCTGACTTGGGCTACTTTAGTATCCATGTTGGGCATTCATGAAGAGACCCATGAGGTGGAGCATCTGGCAGCCAGCTTTGGTTCCAGGTCTCAACTCTTCCCAACCCGTCATTTTGGTCTACCACTCCATTGGGGGAAGATTCTAAAGAGAGATTGGATGTCGTTTGTTAATAGATTTGAACGGACAGGTTCCTTAGCTCGGGGGGCAGACTGACACTCCTCCAATCGATCCTCTTTAACCTCCCAATATTTTATATTTCAATCTTCCGTATTCCTAAGGGGATTATGGAATCGATAGAAGGAGATTTTTCTGGAGTGGGGCACAGGAAGCAGCGAACCATGTTCTTCACTTGGTTCAATGGGATGTAGTATGTAGCAAGAGAAACGAAGGGGGTGCAGGCATCCTGAATTTAGAAGATATGAATAAGATGCTCCTATCCAGGTGGCTTTAGAGGTGGGTAGGGGACCGGGACTTGCTATGGAGATGGTTGGCTCTTGACTGATCCGGTGAGACTTGAGAGGAGGTGGGGTTGGGATGCTTCCCTCGACCCTTCCGTAGAGTTTCTCCAGTTTGGAAGGGAATTCTTTCCTAGCCGAGGAATTCGCTGAGAAGGTGGGCTAGAAAGTTGGGTTTGCAGCTGAGGTTTCCTTTTAGCATGATGCTTGGTTAGAAGAAGGTCCCCTGAAGTCCAGATTCAGCTCGCAATATGCAGTGGCTAGTAACATGGAGGGCATGATTAGGGAGTTTTAGGTGGAGGTGGAGAGAATGGTCATTGGGATATACAAGACAGTCAGAACTCAAGTGATGATGAAGTTGCAGATCTGGTAGACTTACCCGTGGAACTCCAACAGGTGCAGCTTCACGTTGAATCTCTGAATGCAGTAATTTGGCTTCCAGAAAAGATAATGAGTTTTCAGTGAAAGAGTGTTATGGGTGATGGAGAAGAAATAGACAAACACATCCATGGGGCAAGGAGAGAAAAGGAGATCTGGTCTCCCAAAGCTCCCCTGAAAGTTATCATGTTCCTGTGGCTCCTAGCCAGAATAAGCTTCTCACCAAAGCATGCAGGGTGACGAGGTTGAAAAGGAGGACATTGATTGTTGCTTGTGTGGCTCCAAGGATGAAATGTTTAGGCACTTGTTCATTTCTTGATCCTTTTCCAGGTGGATTTGGCATGCGATGGGGGCTGCAGTGGGTATGGATGTTCACTTTGAGTATCTGGAGGGATATGGGAAGCGGGAAAGAAATTGCATGGGAAGGGTGATCGTAGCATTAGAGCAAAAATATCATAGTTCTTCATCCCAGCTGTGATATGGGCAATTTGGATTTCTCCGAATTAAGCGCTATTCAAAGGGGTGACGCCATACATGGAAAACGCATGGGAGATGGTGATCTGTGTGATCAAAGATCGGGGAGTCTTTTGTGCGGGGGCGGCAAGGGTTGAATTTGTAAATGGCAAATTTTTATTTGGTTCTTAAATCTTACCCGGTCGAGTTATAAGTCGGTCTCTCCTACTTTAATCTGATTGGTTTTTGTACTTCCCATTTGGGCCCTTCTTAATATAATTGAGCAGCCTACTGTACTTTAAAAAAAAAATCTTTATTCGGGGTGCACTCTCCCCTCCGAAGATTTGAGGTCTCATGTGGTTGCTTACTCTTGAAGAGATTCTTACCCATATCAATGGATCGAAATGGACGAATGATGGTAATGTCACTTGTGACCTTTGCAATTCAGAAGAGGAAACAATGGACCACCTTTTCTTTGGTTGTTCATTTAGTCAGAAGATTTGGGAGATGGTGGATACGACTCTTGGGTCCTGTTTCTCTTTCAACGGCCTTTAAGATATGTAACGGTGGTTATAGAAAAGACGCAAGTGAGGTGATATATAGCAACTTCGCCAAATTACAATGATTTGTTCCACATGCAGCGTGTAGGAGCATTTGGATAACACAGAATGCTTATCTTTTTCATCAATAGAGATTCTATTTGGAGAACACTTCCAGCAGCTCTCTCCTCTCAACTTAGAGATTGGGTTGCTTATATTTTGAGATTAGACTCTCCATCTACCATTATGGAAATCTTTGGTTACAAAGATAAATAGTCGGGGGCAAGTTGATTGGATTTTCCCATTGATTTATCTTCATTTTCTATTCTTCCTCTCTCCCTCCTAAAATTTTGTCAGGAGATCCCTCGTCTCCCTCTTTGTTTTTTTGAGAATAAGATAGGAGTATCATATTAACAGTCGTCTCCCTCTTTGTTAGAGAGAATCTTTTTTAATGATAAGATTTATCGTAATATTTCTCAAAAAAAAAAATTTGTTAATAAAGATGGAAAAACCCTACTTACAGTTCTGCTATACCTTGCAATTTATTATCAGGAACACCAACATGCTGGTCTTGGTGAAAGCTAGTACATCATAAAATTCATCAAAATCTACTTAGTCAATTGGTTACTACATGGTCCTCATTTTACTCAGTGAATTTCTTGATATGTTCAAGCTTCACAATACATCCTTCAAAGTAGACGATTAGTTTATGAAATGTGAATACAGCAAGCATTAGCAATCAAAACAAGCATCAAACTATGCCAAATTCATCTGAATAGTTAATTTTAAATGTCTGTAACACACTTCAACCAGAAAGTTTAAATACAGTGAATGTCATCAATTGCACAAATCCAAGTTGATGAGGTGCTGAGAAAACATTGAATTGGACAACTTCCAAGAGGATGCATACTAATGAAACATGGAATCTCAAAACCAAGAAATGAAAAAATTGTTCTTGACATAATATGTTATACCATTGAGATCCAATGCAAGTTTATTTAGGTAACACACAAATTTGTAAATATGATTTAAGCAGGTGAGCTGATATGTGGAAGTGTTGGAAAAATACCCAGAACTTGCTTTGCAGTCAATCTAAGCTTTGGATCTGGCTCCAACATCCGGCGAACCAAGTCCTTGGCATTTTCTGATATGTTTGGCCAAGGGTCTCGTTTAAAATCAATAAGTCCGCGAAGAATGGCTTGTGCAACCCCCTGTTCCGATTCTGCATATCAACACCACTAACTTGTCTCAGGTTGAGCATACAGCAGCTTTATCCCTACATGTGATTTATTTGTATGTAGTTTGCTAAAATATAAGAATTTCAATTTTCAAATTAGTGAAACATTTCAAATATCTCACAATGATTAGCGAAATTATACAAAGCAAGAAAAAGCAAAAAAGTATTACTAAAAATGTAATAAATAATTTACAAGTTTTGTTGGGGGGGGGGGGGGGGGGGTGTTGGTCATCACCCTACTTTTCTAACATTCCACACCATGGACCATTGCACTCAAAAAACTTGATCGTGACAGAATATGTTTGGAACTGAAGTCAGAATTTTATTGTAGTGCCATTTCTCATTTTATGCAGTTATCCATGATATGTTATCATAAGAGCAACTGATATGGAGATGCAGCACAAATAATTCCTTAACAAAAATGTCAGCTTTAAAAGCGATGGAACCATTACCTGCCCAAAATGGAGGAACGCCACAAAGTAAAATGTAAAGAATGACTCCAGCACTCCAAATATCTATTTCTGGGCCGTAGTTCCGTTTCAGAACTTCTGGGGCCATGTAGTATGGACTTCCAACAATTTCAGAGAACCTTTCACCTAGGATTAAAAAATCCATTAAAACATAAAGGGGTGGAAAATGTATGAAGTAGGAATAAATTTCAGAAGTATAGAACTAGTACAGGTGACACACAGCATAGTCAAGTCTTGTGTTAATATTAGTAATCAAGAAGTTTAGATGCTTGTGAAATGCATGGGATTACACAATGAATAACTTAATACCATATTGAAGAAGCTAATAATACAACTGAAAACATTATATCCATGGACCCAAAAGCTTTTGTTCTTCCAAATGTAATAAAGCACAATCTTTGGGACACGGGGATGAACAATGAGATTCGACAAAAAGGGACGGATGCGAAAAACAAAAAAAGAGATTTGGAACTGAAATCAGAATTTTACCAACAACTTTCTGGGCTAGGGTTCGGGCGTACACAAAAGCAGCCCGATATCAATTGAACCAACTGGAACAAACAACATAATAATTGAACCAAGCAAGGAGCAACCCGTCTCTCTCTAGGCTAGGGTTCGGGCGTACACAAATGTAGCCCAATATCAATTGCTCCCTAGCCCGATATTAAACAACTGGAACAAACAACATAATAATTGAACCAAGTAAGGAGCAACCCGTCTCTCTCTGGGCTAGGGAGCGGAAAGATGTCGGGGAGTTGGATCAGAAGACCCAAAGATTCGCATGGACAGAACACAATATTGATGATAAAGCATCACAATATTGAAAATGTCGTATCAATGTTGCTTGGGAAAAGCAAACCTTATTTATGATATGCATATGACCAACTAAAACTGATGTGCAAATAAGCTAAGAAAACAAAATGCTTTATTATATTGTGCAAATATAAGGATACTAACCTCCAAATACACACACACACACACACACAAGGATACTTGGAAAACCAAACAAGATCGAATGTAGGACCCACCTCTAGGCAACCATGCCAAGTTATACTCAAGTGATTCATGACCAAATATTACCATAACGATAACCATCCAGCTCAAACTCAACAAACCCACAAAAATCCTCACAATACATATCAGACTAAAAGAAAACCCTAAGTCTGCCATTCCACACTAACTAGTTCAACAAACATTGATCAATTGATGAGAGAGGTTGAAACAATAACCATTGGTTCAAACAGATATCATATTAGTGAAACTTAATCCAAATTTAACACAATTAATTACCTATGTATTCCCAAAGTCGCAAATAAAAAGAATAACAATTAAAGAATATGATGTTCTACAAAACTAACGACTTCCTAGGAATTAATAATCCAGGCAGGGATTAATAGACCATTTTTCAATAACAAAAAATGCAATATTATATATAATAGTTAAAATAAAAAAAATATAATAAAACACAATAAAATAGGGAAGAAAGTCAAGAAACAAAAAAAAATCAAATTAATTAGCTTATAATCCACTTAACCCCCATCTAAACCCCGCCTACTCGCTTAATTCCCATTTAATTCCTGTTTAATCACAAGGCCGCTTAATCACCAGGATGATGAGAGGGGTTAGACCCGATTCCACCACGACCCTGTCTTAATTCCGCTTTTTAGAACACAGAAAGAACATATGCGCAGCATGAAAAAACAAACAAAAAAACTTTCCCCAGATCCACATCCACACTCACCGGGCTTGAAGAAGATCGACAACCCGAAATCTATCGCCTTGAGCGGCGAGTTCTCCTTGCAATTCGCGAACAAGAAATTCTCCGGCTTGAGGTCCCGGTGGATCACCCCATGCCGGTGACAAAGCTGCACGACCTCGGCGATGGTCCTGGCGACCCCTGCCGCCGCCCGCTCCGTGTAGTGCCCCCTCGCGACGATCCTGTCGAAGAGCTCCCCTCCCTCGCAGAGCTCCATCACGAGGTGCACCGCCCTCTCGTCCTCGCACGCGTCCCTGAGCGTGACAATGCTGGGGCTCTCGGGTAGGTGGCGCATGATCGCGACCTCCCTCCGCACATCCTCCACGTCGACCGCCGTCCGGAGCTTCCGCTTGGAGATCGACTTGCACGCGAGGGCCTCGTTCGTGGATCGGTCCACGCAGAGGTAGGTGACGCCGAACTCCCCGCGGCCGAGCTCGCGGTCGAGGAGGTAGGCGTCGTCGATGGCACCGAATCGGGAGGCGGCGGAGCCGTCGAGGACGGACTGGGTCGGGGGATGCGTCTTCTTGGAGGAGGGGGGGTGGTGGTCCTTCCGGTGGTGGTGGTGGTCGGAGGAGGAGTTGACGTCCTCCCTGGCGACCGCCGCCGGGGACCGGCAACAGTTGCCCATTGTTTGGATCTCTCAATGTGGGTTTGTGAATCTCTCTCTCTCTCTCCCTCTCTCTCTCTCTCTCTCTCTGTAGGGTTTTTTTTTTATTTTTTACATCGGTGGAGGGAATTGAGACTAGTGTGCTGAAAGGGGAAAGTGGGGCGTGTAAAAGAGAAAAGCGGTGGTGTGGGGATAAAAATAAGAGGGGGAATATTTCTACTCAGTCTTAATTCTGTTAGGTTTGATACAATCAATACTGAACAGTATAATTTATGAATCGAACTATACAGTTTATAAAATTAACTGTGAGTACAGTGTTACATCTGGTACAATTTGATTTATAGGTTGTGCAGTTCAATACTAATAATGCTAATAGTACTCTGATTGGATTTAGACACTATTTCTATATTCTCAACTGGCTACATGAAATCTGGTGTTCATATATTCTATGGTGATCATGTCAAAAATGTAGTAAAAAAAAGGGATTTTTAGTTTTAAGTCCCCACAAACTATCATATTTAATGATCGATCCCTCCCTTCTTCATATTTAGGTTTTAGTTCCCAGATTTAAATGATAGTTCTTTTTTAGTCCCTGAAAGGGACCTATCAATAAATTATTTAATTTACTTTTTAGTCCCTATGAGGGATCTATCCATGAATTATCCTTTAAATCGGGAGACTAAAACCTAAATACGAAGAAGGGAGGGATCGATCACTAAATATGATGATTTGTGGGGATTTAAAACTAAAAATCCCTAAAAAAAAAATAGATGTATTAAAATGCGTGTAGACTAAAACGTGATGGGAAGAAAGACTCCTTTTTATGAGTATATAATTGAAAATTAAAAAAAAAAACAAGAAAGAATGATGCGTATTTTATTTAAAATGTTTGCAAAAATATATATCTCATTCGGTCAAAGTTCATAAAAGTAAAAATTTCTTACTAAAAAATAATTCAGAACACGTTAGAGAAGAGTTCCCTAACATTTGCGAGGAAGGGGTAGCTTTTGTGGGAATACTTTTTATAAATATAGAGACATGCAGAACTGGAAAGAAAAGGAAAAGTTGATGTAATCTATTGCAATGTCTGGAGACAGAAAAAAAAGGAAAAGATGAGGGATCTGGGAGAGTTTTTAATAATAAGAATAATTAAAAAAAAAAAAACAAAGATGGGCACTTGCAAGGAGGGAGTTTAAAGAATTGTTTTAGAAGTTAGAGAAGAGTGAACTGTCATTAATTGGTGAGGTGATCTACTGTTTTTAAAAAAAAATTACACAATTTTTTTTGGAAGGATTTGTTTTTTTATGTTTGAAGTGGAAGGTGTGAATTTAGTGCTGGGAAGTCAATGTGATGATGTCAGTGGTCAGTGGAGCAGCTAACGGTCATATTTTGAATTTTTTTTTTTTAATTAAAACGTTTAAAATTATTTGACGATGAAAGTAACTGATTGAAAGGGAAATCTGTCCAAAATATCCGCTCCAAAGAGTAGGTATCTGAAAATAAAATATATATTATCTAAAAAAAATATTTATAATTGATTTGGATACGAGAGAATTATGTTTTAAGATATATAAAAAAAAAATTGATATTAATGTCTCTGATTTGTTAACATGTTTAAATGAAAATGTTTCTTCTTGTATAAAGTATGAACTAGTTTATTTGTCATAAAATTTGAGTGATAATAAAAAACACAATTATTTATATAAAATCCCGCTTTTACAAAGCTGTAATTTGTTGGAAAAAATGTAAAAAATATTCATTTAGTTTTATACTAATATTTATTTTATTAAATATTATATTTTTTAAAGAATTCAAAACATTTTTGAGAAAAAAAATGAAAGACATCTTTTTAATTAATAAGAGGGTCCAAAAGAAAATACAAGAAGATTGATCTAAGCGGGGGAGAATCTTAATGGAGAAATCAATCCTGGAAAGACCATCAGAAAATAAACTTGTTGTTTACAAACTCCACTCTTGAAGCCCCCGCACAATAGATACCCCAGTAAATGACCGAGTTGACCATCGACTCCCAAGAATTCTCCACATAAGGCATCGTCCCTTTAAACAAAGCATGATTACGGGTTAGCCAAATTGCTCACTTGATCGTCGAAATGAACAACCTAGACTTATACAGGATTACCAATTACCCATGTTTGTAGAGATGTAAATATTTTTAATTCAAAAAATTATCTACATTCAATAATTATAAAGTTTTAAACATTTTTTTTTGGTATAAGTGAATCCGTGATTAGGTGGCAGACAATTTTGATTTTTTTTGCTTAATATAAACTAATTAGATGGCAGACAATTAGTGATGTTGATTACCAAAAAAAATTATATTTTATATTTTAGATAGGTTACACTGGTGACCGAGTTGGTGTTCAATTCCCTTGAATAAAGGTAATCAAAAAGTGGAAATTGTGGCATAAAAATTACACAGGTGAATTTAAAAATAGGGTTAAAGACATCTAAGTCCTTATAAACATAGGAAAACCCATATAAATCCCTACTAAAATTGGAACAGACGTACGAGTCCCTGAAAACTCAGAAAAACCCAATTATCATCCCTGAGTTAAATTTTCATCCAAACTTAATGGAATATTCCCAGAATATTCTGTCACATATAATTGTGTAGACATTGAAGTCCTTATAAACAGTCATAAAGACAAATCAGTCCCTGCAAAAGATAAAATTGCCCCTCAAAGACTTTTACATTAAATTGTGTACACATTGTAGTCCCTATAAACAATTATAAAGACAAATTAGTCCTTGCAAAAGATAAAATTGCCCCTGAAAGATTTTTACATTTAATTGGATAGACATTACAATCCTTATAAATAATCGTAAAGACAAATTGACATATGTAAAAGACAAAAATGCCCCTGAAGAATTTTTACATTTAATTGTGTTGAAATTGCAGTTTTTTTAGAGGGTATTTAATTTTTAAATTGCAATGTCTGCACAATTAAATATAAAAATACTTCAAGGGTATTTTTGTCTTTTAGAGGAACAAATTTGTCTTTACGATTATTTATAAGGACTGTAATGTCTATCCAATTAAATGTAAAAATCTTTTAGGGGCAATTTTGTCTTTTGTAAGGACTAATTTGTCTTTATAATTGTTTATAGGGACTACAATGTGTACACAATTTAATGTAAAAGTCTTTGAGGGGTAATTTTGTCTTTTGCAGGGACTGATTTGTCTTTATGACTGTTTATAAGGACTTCAATGTCTACACAATTATATGTGATGGAATATTCTATGAATATTCCGTTAAATTTGGATAAAAATTTAACTCAGGGATGATAATTGGGTTTTTTTGAGTTTTCAAGGACTCGTACGTCTGTCCCAATTTTAGTAGGGACTTATATGGGTTTTTCTATGTTTGTAGGGACTTAAATGTCTTTAACCCTTAAAAATAATAATAGACACCTTATCTAATCCAATATTTAGATTTACAATGACCTATTTGTGGACTAAATTTGACTAATGTACGGGTCATCTTGAGGTGGCATAGAATTAAAGAAAGGGAAAATTCAAATAACCCCCTATAAACTGTCTGAAATCCATATAATCCCCAGACTTTTCTTTAAGTCTATATAACCCCTCTGAAAACACCTATGTAAATTCTAATAGCCTCCTGAGTTAAATTCTAATAGCCTCCTGAGTTAAATTTTCGTTAACAGATGAGGAATATTTTGTTAATATTCTGTTTGATTAACCTTGAGTGAAAATACATTATACCAAAAATCCCCTTATAATGTATTTAAAATGCAAAAAATCTTCTTTAAATGATGATTTTACCCTCCTAAATAGATTATAAAACCCTACCTGGAGGGGTAAAATTATTATTTACATATGATTTTTGGTGTTTTTAACACATTGTAGGAGGTTTTTTAAATATTATGTTTTCAGTCAGGGTTAGCCAAATAGAATATTTCTCATCTATCAATGAAAATTCAACTGAGGGGTTATTTGGATTTATATAAGTATTTTTAGGGGGTTATATAGACTTCAGAAAAAAATCAAGGGGTTATATGGATTTCAAAAAGTTCACGGTATGGAATTTTCCCCTAAAGAAAAGCTGTGAAGTTTGGATTTTTTATGTACTAATGCTAAAAAACATTTTTTTTTTTTAGGTAATTTTTTTTTTTTTTTGTCAAATCTTCCCCAATCAGCAGGGAGCAAGACGTAAACCCAAATCCCCTTATTAAAGAGAGGGTACCTCTTCCATTCTACTAAAAGAAAGTTCGGTAATGCTAAAAAATATTGAAAGATTGGAATAACATTCCATAGAAAATAACATGTCCCATGTATAATAGATTAATGGTCATAAAAATGTAAGTGTTTGTTAAAACTTATAAGTTGTATTTTTTAGCTTTTAAACTTATTGATGATTATTTAAGTTAAAATTAGTTTAAAAAGTCATAATCTAGAACCTGGATTAATTGTGATTTTGAAATTATAACTTCTGCAATATTTTATAGAATTTTTATTTTGCATACAAATATCATTTAACTACATTGTGAATAACAATAGTTTCCCTTCACTACAAACACTGTGGATGTAACACTCTGAAAATCCACACCTCATAAAAGACATCTCCTGGTGCTACCTTAAAACACACAAATATTAAAATTCGAAAATTGAACCATTCATCCAGAAATAATAAAACATCACCAAATGATGTTCATGCAACCATAACTTCTATAAGCATTTTCAAAAGAGCAATATTATACACAATCTTTTTTACCACCTCAAATGCAGTATCATACTATCATATATCTCGTTTGTCATCCACCAAGACATGCAAGCCTCATTAATTCTTTTTTATATTCTTTAAAAATGAGTCTATTTAATTCTAAATTGAACGACATATATTGTTCATTAGAACATGTATCTCATTAGATGAGGTTTTCAATTTTCAAAAAATCAAAATGTGTAAAAATTGTCGGCAAAGTTGTATTTGATTTTGTTACTAACATTATCCTTTTCAAAATCTTCTTTGAAACTTGGGAAATCAAGACTCATTTAATTTGAATGCTCTAGATGATGACAATGAATGAATTGTTGATTTTTGACATACCAATGTTTAAGGGAGAGACATTGACATGAACCTATATGAAATAAGGAGCATTTCATGAGAACATGGAACAATCATGGTAAAATAAAATAAAACGATTAAATTATTTAGTGATGGATCTCTTCTCTTTTTATATTGTATTTTAAATCTCTAATTTTAAATATTTTTTTAATTATTAATCCTTGTAAAAAACGTTTAAAATTGAAGATTTATAATGTCATATCAAGAAGAGATGGATCAATCACTAAAAAAAAAAAACCATAGGTTATATATACTTATAAATAAAAATCCCTCTTCTTTAAGCTCATATATGATAAATATTGAAATTGTTATTGATTTGAGAAAATTCAATCCCAACAACTGTCAAAGTTCACGTGTAAAGTGTAATCAAGTACCATTGATGATGATGCCCTGCTTTTCAAAAGAAATATATAAATACCACTTGCCATTGAAAGACCCAAAGACTAATTCGATTTTCTGGAAAAAAAAAAATTTCTGGAACTATGTGACTCATTTTCGAGTAGCATAAAAATCAAATAACTATCATACACATGGAAACAAATGTGTATGATATTATTCATATTTTCTTTATGGGAAAGATCCGAATAGCCCCTTGTAAATTGCCTGAAATCCATATAACCCCTTAAGTTTTTCAAAAATTCATATAACCTCCCTGAAAACCCCTATGTAAATTCAAATAATCCATCAGTTAAATTTTCGTTGACAGATTAGAATTGTTCTCCCAATATTTTGTTTAATTAACTCTGGTTGAAAACATAATATACTGAAAACTCCCTACAATGTGTTAAAAATGCAAAAAAATCATATGTAAATGATGATTTTACCCTTCAGGATAAGATTTTATTATCTATTCAGAAATGATAAAATCGTCATGTACAAAAAAAAAAATCGCATTTTTAATAAATTGTAAGGGGTTTTTGGTATATTGTGTTTCAGTCAAGGTTAACAAAATAGAATATTCACATAATATTCTTCATTTAATTACGGAAGTTTAACTCATGGGGTTATTTAGATTTGCATGGATGTTTTTAGGGGGTTATATGAACTTTAGGAAAAACCAAAGGGTTATATGGATTTCAAGCAATTTACAGGGGGTTGTTTGAATCTTTCCCTTTTTTATTTGACAACTTTTCATTCTAATCAGAATAATTATTTTTTATAACTAAAAAATAAAGAAATTTATATTCAAATATTTCTTTTCATCCCTTTATTCTATTAGACGACCGGATTTCTTTTTTATCAACCAAACGCTGCCTAAGTTGGGGGTTATATTTTTCTAGATCATTCCATCACTTTTTCAATGCTTATGCCTTAAAATATCATTTGTTAATTTGTATATGGTATGCACTATGTTTGCATTGTTAACCCGTACATTGTTATGTATCCCATGTAAATTATGTCAACTTTGTATTTTATTATATATCATGTGTATACTATTAAAATTTTGTACATTGTAAAGCATCATATGTAAATTGTTAACCAACATGCACATACAGGTGGGACATTGCGGAGGATGTCAAGCGGCAGGCTAGAAGCAATTATATCGCAGTCCATCATTCTAATGGGGACATGGACGATATGACGCACGTGAAAAGAAGTCATATTCAGAGGAATGCAGGTCTATCAAGAGAATATGTGGGAGATGTTTCGAGGGTGCTTTTGGGATTGGGGTCGGTGTATTGCAAAGGCGGAAGATGTCACATTTACAAATGGGAGGTTATATATCATTGGGTTTAGAAATATCTTCTAATCCAAGGGATAGTCGAGGCAACTGGTCGCGTTTTTTGTTATTCTATATCGTACATGTCTTTTCTCCTTCATTTCAGAGTTTGTAATTTGAATTCAGAAATAAAATCGGGTAGCAAATATCTTGCTTCAAAAAAACATGCACATACATATCACATCGCATGGAAGAATCTACAAAAAAATATAATTAACTACAACCGTGGAGGTGTTTTGATATGCCAAAAAAACATTGAGGGATGGAAAAAATAAATAATTATTTATTTGTAAATAAATATATAATTAATACATTGGAATTATTTTCTCCAAGAAAAATAAAAGTAAACCTTTTTAGGAAAAACATAGAATTCATATTTTAGAAATATACATGTTTTGGAAATGCTCAGGATGAGTCTTATACTATCTTATTTTTGTATAATAACTTATGCATGTATTTCAATTTCTAAAGGGCAGTGTAACTTTGTCCTCTAGGTATACATATAATAAAAATGAAATATAATCAATCATCTTAAACATGTATGATATGTATTATAATTATAACAATAATACATAACATAAGAGATACTATGAATTTGTCTAAGCTGTTCTGAGTATAAAGAGACAGGAAGACATGACAGTGCACCCTTACTTCTCAGCAAATTGTGAGCATCTGTATGCCATGAAATTCTCAAAGAACTTATTCATTCACATTGGTCAGATCTCCCCAATATAGTTGTCTTGTATTTCATGATGTTTCATATTCGCTTTCTAACAATATAATCACAGCATATATGATAATTGCTCATATAATCTTGACTCATGAAAATCCCTTCTCTCCATGGTAAAATGTTTGGTTTAACCATGGTCATGAAGTTCACATGTGACAGATATTAGGCAAATATTAATACCATTTAATTGATAAGTATACTTTCAAAAATGATACATGTCATGTATGATAAAAACATGAAGGTTATTAAATTGTTATTAGATGTGTTCTGATAGTTGGCAAGAAAAAGACCCGGTAAAAATTTCAATGTGAATAAGTCTTTCTAATGTTTTGATGATATAACATCATTGAGATATCATGAATTTGATTTAATATTTGTGATTTTACATGTTATATATATATATATATATATATATATATATATATATATATTGAAGGAATGGTTCTCTTAATAGTTTCATCATTTTTCCTCCTTCATGGAGAGAAGAGGTGCTTATTGACTTAACTAAAGTTTCCCCACATATCATAAATATTTGTTATATTGTTTTTATATTTAAGAATTATTGTTGTATTTTTTCCAAGGAAAAAATGTATATACCCCTCTGAAAGTTCGTTAATATCCATATCACCCCCTGTTTTTTTTTTGAAAATCCATATAACCCTCCCAAAAGTTTTCATGGTTAAACAAAAAAACCATGAGTTAAATTACCATCAATTTACAAAGAATATTCGTGGAATATTTCGTTACTTAACGTTACTTTAAAAATATATATTCATATAATCCCATGAAAGATTGTGAATATTTATATGACTCCTCATTTTTCAAAATATCCATATTCCCCCTCAACTTACGTGTGTAATTCATATCACCCCCTACCATTATCCAGTTAAAACTTGTGTGTGGTTAACCTAACAATAAACAATAATTTATTCTTAACACATTGAGGAAGAAACACGGTAGGGTATTTTTTACGGAGGGCATTTGATCATTTGAAGGAATTATATTGATTTTTTCTTAAATCTTATGAGATTATTTAGATAAACACATTTGTAATACCTTTAGATGGATAAAATATACCTAGAATATTTATTAAAATTTGACAGAAAATATAAACTCACCCATAATATTCATTAAATTTTAATAGAAAACAAACTCAGGAGCCTAAATTTTTATCCATGAGAAAATATAAGGGGTTATATTGATATTCAGAAAAATAAGAGGTCAATATGGATATTCACAAACTTTTAGGAGATTATATGCATTTTTTCATTAAATGTGGGTGAAAGTGACGAGGGTAAAAAATTAATTTAATCGTGTGTAATTAAGTTAACCATCCCTTCAAGCAGGGGGGTTATATGAATTTTTAAGAAAAAGATGGGTTGATATGGATTTAAGAAAACCTTCTGGTGGGTATATACATTTTTCCCTTTTCCCAAACTTATTCTAAAACAATTTAAATTGTTAAAATTGTGAATTTTTGTCCTTGTCGACTTACTCACAAATCCTAAGCTTATCTGTAAGTATTTTTGTTTATTTCATATAAGTGCAGAAAACTGAAAGTTTGTTCGAATTAATCACTGGAAATGGATATTCAATGTGTGATCACTAACCCCCCGTATGCCTAGAGACATAAACCCAGAATAAGGAAGAATACAAGAGAATAGTAAAAAAAAGCTGTTTGTTTTGATAGAATAAACCCCGATAGTTATGTCTGGATAAGTTAGGATAAGGCCTGATAACTATTATAAGGAAATTATGGAATTGCTTATCAAGGCTTATCTATACCAATGGATAAAAATACCCTTCTCTGTCATTTTAAAAAATTTATCTCACCTAACAGACTCACACAGATTTCAAAAACTGTCACATCTATCAAATCAATCATATATCTCTCACACTATTCCCAGGGGGTATAATTGTCATTTAAAAAATCATAAACTCTTATTCATCCCTTATCAACCATTTATCATCACTTTATCCAAGGTGAACCAAACAACAAAAAAGTCATTTTTACGTTTCCCAATGAGAATAACAAAAAAAACAACCAAACAAAAAATTGCTTATTCAGCCTGGATTGTTATCTATCCCAGTATAACTATCGGGAGCGAATAACCCAATTTCACACCCCATACGGGGGGTTAAAAAATGATGGCTCATTAGTTAGTCATATATATTTTTATAAATAACAAATCATTGGAGGTTATTTGTGCAAAATTTTCTATTTTAGAGGATCCAATTCGTGATAGCAATGTTGGGATTTCACTGTTGTGGAATTGGATACTAGGAGACATGGTTATCTCCTCAAGGGACAACCCCATCTACCCTCCACATGTCTAACCAACAATTGGGGAACATTAGGCAGCATAGATTAGACCAACTATCAAGTATTTTTATGTTAGAATTGAAAGAATTATAATTGGTAAACCCGACCTCATGTTTGGATTCCATTATATAAACCCAATCCCCCCGTTTGCCAACTAACATAAACAGAGAATAAGGGAGAATAACAGCAGAATAGCCCTTATTCGCTGTTTGTTTGGAGCGGATAAACCCTGATAGCAATGCATGGATAAACTAGCATAAGGCCTGATAACAATTCCACTAAAAGGTGAGAATAACTTATCAGGGCTTATCTATTCCCTAGAATAAAAATACCCCTAACCATCATTTCTAAAAAATTCTCTCACCTACTTTATCAAACCCCAATGATGGACCTCCATTTAATCTCCACCATCTGATTGGTGGACCTGTCCACTGAGATTCAATCAAGGCCATTGAAAATAAATGAATAGTGTTAGACTTATTGTGACCGTCGAAAATGAATAACAAATAAAACCTCGACCCTACACGTGTCACCCGACCCATCCCATCTCATTCACTCACCCTCACCGACGTTTTCCCCAAACCTCACTTCATCTCTTCGAAATGCTTCACCCCTTCAAAGCAACAATGGAACCCTAGCCACCCCAATCTCCCATCCATTCGCAACACCTGGTGATCGATCGACGGTGGGGAACTGAAGCATTTGAAGCAGGATCAGAAATCGAGAGGGACATACTTCACACATTGGTTGATGAGATGGTTGTAGATCTTTGGCAACAGTAAACAACCTCTCCCTTGGTATTTCTTTGCATGGAGATGCCGATTTGTCCTTCTGTTCCCCCTTCTATGGAATTCAAAACCTTAGCTGCCATACTGTAATTATTGAATTATCGTCAAATGTGATTTTGTACAAAGAATGCAATTGCAGTGAATGTAGCATGTGAGTCTCATTATGGAACGATGGGTAGAGACCGTGGGTCTCCTCGGCAACCAACGAACCATTACCGGCGACTGCTTCTTCCTAATCGCGACGAAGCCGAGGTAAAAGCTTTTCACCGACGATCTTAAGCTTCTAATGTGGAATGATATTTTAAGAACCCTTGAAGGTCCACCATAAAATATTACATGGGATGGACGGTTCAGATTTAATTTAATTCAGTGTTTTTTCTTCATATATATCTATCAACGTTAACCACACATAAACTTATATTTGCATACTTAAATTAAATGAAGGCTTATATAAGAATGCTAGTGTTATTTGGTACAACAACACGCCTGGCAATGTTACTTGTGTAATAAAATCTATCAATTTTATGAACAACCTATGATTTATATATATTTTTCAATTTATGATCAAGTCATTGAGTAAATATAATTAAATGAAAATAAGATAATTAGAATCACCATAAAGCATTTGGAATCACCAATGAATACATAGATTAGTTGTAAAAAATATATAAAGGCCCACCATAAAATATTACATAAGATGGACCGTCCAGATTTAATTACACTCATGATGGACTGATTTATATTCATCAATTACACCAAACATAAAAATATATTCCAGGGGCAAAGTTGACATTTTAAAAATAATAACTCCCTATCCATCTCTTATCAACCATTTATCCACAGTTTATTCTAGGTCAACCAAACACCAAAAATCTACATTTTACGTTTCCCAATAAGAATAAATAAGAATAACAAAAAATGCAACCAAACACAGATAGGCCTATTCTGCCAAACACTAATATTTATCCCAGTATAACTATCAGGGCTGAATAACGCAATTCCACTTCCCAAACGGGGGGTATGTGTCTTGGAATAAGAGGAGGATAATAAGTTTCAAAAGCTGTTTAGGTGAAAGAAATAGATGGGTGCAACTATACCAAAATATGTTGAAATAAGCAGATATTTGTATTTCGGTCCCCTTTAGCATGTACTATTTCACTCAATCTATTCCACTGATATAAGAGGAATCCACATGTCAAATGAGTTGTCATCATCTCTTATAAATCAAAGAGCTCACAAGTCAAATCATTTTCACCTTATATACATCCTTACGTATTATTCACATTTTTATCCACAATTTATCATGGGTCAACCAAATAATAAAAAACTCATTATTACATTGCCCAAAGATAATAATTAAAAACATAATCAAATACAAAATTACTTATTACACTAGTATGGTTTTCTATTTTTGAAATAATCTTAAACTCCAAAATATCTTATGCCTCTATCAGAATGACATCTTAAAGATAGATAAAACCTCATTCACCCTCTTCCATTGCCTTCCTCAATAATCATCACCCTCCTCAATAGACATGGTACAATGAAATGTCAGCATTTCTCAAAGGTACTTTGTATAGATTTTCTCCAACACCATGTCACTATGCTTGCTTATGCTTCTCACATGGCCTAATCTCCTATTTGGACTCCAACAATTTACTTGTCTAGCTAGGGTTTTCCATCCCTACCCAATCTGTATATCATGTGGGAGACGCACATCCGTTGTAAAAGGCTCAACTGGCACAACTACTTATTTAGCTTATGTTGTGTCTCATTCTTCAATATACATTTTTGTTTTTTTGGGGGTAGGAAAGGCTGACTCTATATCTAGAGCCAAGAGAAACGAGGCCACTAGACTCCAAACAACCAATCCAAAGGCCGAGCTGTAGTAGCATCCTAGGAGAGCGACCTCCCACTTATGGGGGTGGTGTCCCGACTGCTACGCTAAAGCGTGCAGGGACCATCCAATACACATATGATGAGAGAAAAAATAACCATGATAGTAACATCCTCGAAAGTGATGTTTCCATGACATTCCTTAATGTAGTCATTCATAAATATTAACATATTTGTGGGCGCCAAATTTTTAGGCTACCCAAAGCGGGCCGGATCGTGGGTCCCAACAGATCCGACCTGGCAAAACTATGACCCATCTAGCTCGAGCCCAAGCAAACTCGATCCGAACGCCCATACCCGACCAACTACAGCAAACCAAGTCAATACTTATCTACTCACATATTGCCTTGATCTTCCTAGATATATTGCATTAACTATAATTATCATCATTCAAATTCAATCAATGCCAATATATATCACCAAATCAAGTCATCATTGACTATGTCCACAAAATCCCAAACAAATATGGATATATATGTCGACCCATAATTGACCAAATCCTAGAAGTATATCTATTGTCCCCTCACTAATGACTGACGAATTCTCATCCGTCCGATGGAAAGGGGTTGATCGAAAACTCTAATACCATCCGAAATCCTCTATAAATAGGGGGCAACAACTCATAGAGAGGAAGGCACAATTTATTTTTGCAAAAACTGTCTTTCGGCCACCTTGACTAACTTGAGCGTCGGGGGGTCTTTCACAGGTCCCCACCTCCTTGTGTCCACGGCGTTCAAGAAGTACTCCCCGGTGGAATACGACTAAACCAGGCGGAGGAGAACCGGAGTGGTCGGATCCGCTTGCTCGAACCAGATAAGCCAAATTTCTGCCCCTCCAATATTTTTAAAGAAGTCAATATGTATATAATACATGAATATGAAAGAAGACGGGTGTGTTGTACTTAGTAGCAGAGCATGTCCAACACGCATTCGGTGGCTACAACATCTCACAAGGACCTGTGACATATTAGGGGGATGGGGGAAGTTGTCACATGTGACCTATTATAAGGGTGGTGGGCCGGGCTAATCAAAATCCAAGGAAACCCTAGCGAGGAGTGAGGTGAGAGCCATTCACCATCATTTGGTCTTATAAGAGAATAATAGTATGTGAACACATCTTTTACACATCAAGATATGTTTTAAAACTGTGAACGCATTAAGAAACAAAATAGACAGTATTTATGCATCCGCCTAAAACATTAAATATATTTTATGAAAGCATTTATCATAAAAAAAATTACAAACATCTATTTTGTGTGAACATATATGAAAAGTAAAAGTTGTGCAATTCTAAAGATAACTCCACATTTCTAGAATTTGGAATGCGAGAGAAAGGGACACCATGGTCATTCATGGGTCCCAAATCAACTCCGTCCATATATTTATACATAGCTGTATATGCTTTCTTCTCATAACAAATAATGAAACAAACTTGTCCCTTAACTCAGCAATCAAACTAAACTACTCATGCACTCATTCCCCAATCCAAGAAATTGCCCTTCTGATGAATTGAATTTTAGTTAAGTCGACAAGCATCTTCCATTTTTGTGAAAAACATTAATGGATCAAATTTTGGGGAACCCCATTTTTTAAAAAAAAAAAAATTTTGCCATTTTGTGTATGCAGGGCTTCTCAATATGTACTTACAATAATAATAAAAAAAAGAACAAGGTTAGGGATTACAATTTACACATGTTTTAATTTTTTAAAATAGTAAATGAGAAATACAATGATAATTTATTACATGCCTAATATTGGATGAAAAAAATACTAATGAGATATATATTCCTCATTGGATGGCTATAAATATACGTGTCATTACACTCATCCTTTTATACAGTCTTATATACCTCATCAACCCACTCTTCTCTCAATTAAAAGATATATACATTATTGAAAATTTTTTATATTTTTTTTTCATAAATGATAAAATAAACTGAGTGCAATATTAATTTCCTTGAAAAATCATGACCAGCCAGCCAGGCCCAAACGACTGGGCCTCCTCGTCCTCCACCGCAACTCGCAAAATTAATCCCCAAGCAATACAAAAAAAATCAATCAATAATCCCCGATATATGTGACCCATTAAGAGGGTGGTTGTCACGTGTGACCCATTATGAGGATGATGGGTCGGACTAAGCAAAATTCACGTAAACCCATGAGGGGTGAGTGGTGAGCGGTGAGCCATTCACCGTGGCTTAGTCCTATGCAAGGGATGATAGTATATAAGTGAACATACGATTATATGTGAACACAATTTTTACATATCAAGACATGTTTTAAAGCTATGAACCGCGTTAAGAGAAAGTAGAGTATTTATGTTGAAGCCTGGAACATTAAACTATATTATTATTGAATCATTTATAATAAAAAAAAAACCTACATATAATGTGAACAGATAATTCCATATTTATATATGTTGGAATGTGAGAGAAAGGGACATTCCATATTTATGTATGCTGGAATGTGAGAGAAAGGGACCATGGTCATCCAGGGGTCCCAAATCAAGTCCATCCATACATGCTTTCTTCCCATAACAAATAATGAAACAACCTGTCCCTTAATTCACAATCAAACTAACCTGCTCAGACACTCAATCCCCGATCCAAGAAATTGCCCTTTTGAATATACAGAGCTTCTCCATATACGTACAATAGAGTATAAAATACATTCCTATCATATGTACATACAATGAAAAAAGAATAATGTTAGGAACAGTTCACGAAATAGTTCTACGTATAGTCCACATACGTTTTAATTTTTTTTTAAATAATAAATCTTATTTAATGAACTATTTATTCTAATGAAAAATGTAATGATGTAGCATTGCATAGACTCATTAATTGTCAAACTTAAAAAAATATTAAAGAGATACATATCTCATCTAAGTATATGTATATTTCGTTGTTCACGGACTGTGTGTAACACACACTCATGAAAAAAAGAGCATGGTTATTTTCAATCTTTTTTAAAGTTTCAAATATAATCTCATATGTCTCGTAATGAGGTATATATCCCGTTAAAAAATTTTAAATTTTTTATAAATGATATCATTCAATTATTGAAGTATTTATTTTTTATACAAATGAAATATACAAAAATGGTATTTAAGACTATAAAAAGAATTGACTGTTATATTTCTACGAAAAAAGAGCGTCGTTACAATCATTTTTTTTTTTCTCACTGTTCAAAATACAATCCTATATATCTCATTAGACGATGTATATATCTTATTAAACAAAAATTATACTAATTAAAAATAAATTTATTCAACTCATATGCTTCGTTAGACGATGTTTATTATTTAAAAATAAATAAAAAAACACATGTGATGACTAAAAGTCCAACATTGTCCTTCAAAAATCAAAACAAGCCAGCCAGGCCCAAACGACTGGGCCTCCACGTCTCCCAGCGCAAACTCGCAAACTTAAACCCCAAGCAATACAAAAAAAAAAAAAAAAAAATCAAATCAGTGTGTACGTGTGTTAGCATGACGTGTACGTAATATAACCATTAAAAACACAAAACCCACCCCAAAAAAACGCGGTATTTCCTGACATTAGACAAAAAGCAAGACCAAATCTATCTATCCTTCTCGTTTTCCATAACAGCTAACACGCACACATTTTTTAATCAAAGATTTCTGTCCCCACTTTCACTGCATGTCCCCATTCACATTTTGAAACCTTGACCCACCACATATGGTCCACATCAACCCCTCCTACATTTCACACCACCCTCTCAAAATTACCTTCTCTCTCTCTCTCTCTCTTTTTTCTTCTTCTTCTTCTTCAACCTAAAATGAATTACCCAAACATAGCCCAAGGCCACCTTGGAAGTGGCGGTGGAGGTGGCGGTGGCGGCTTTAACCGCCTCCCGCAGTGGTCGGTGGAGGAGACGAGAGAGTTCCTAGCCATCCGGGCGGAGCTTGACGAGGCTTTCATGGAGACGAGGCGCAACAAGCTCTTGTGGAACGTCGTCTCCTCGAAGATGAGGGAGAAGGGCTTCCACCGCACCCCCGAGCAGTGCAAGTCCAAGTGGAAGAACCTTGTCACTCGCTACAAGGTTCTTATAAAACAACGCTTTTCTATTGCTGGGTTTTTTTTGAACCGCGGATTCAGACAGGACCTTAGTGAATGTATTTTATGCGTGTTTCAGGGTAGCGAAGCGATGATGGAGTCGAATACACGGAGTTTTACGTTCCATGAGGAGGTGAAGAGCATTTATACGAAAAGAATGAGGAGGCTTTTGTTGCGTAGGACCAGTTCTTCCATTGGTGGTGGAGGAGATGTTGGTGATGATGAGAAGAAGAGATGGAGTGGTGGTGATAAAGATGGTTTGTTGGGGGATGTGTTGAGGGAGTTCATGGAGAGGCAATTGGAGAGGGAGGGGAAGTGGCGGGAGGCGGCCGAGGAGAGGGAGGAGGAGAGGAGGGTGAGGGAGGTGGAGTGGCGGGAGGAGATGGAGGCGTTGATGAGGGAGAGGGCGGAGATGGATAGGACGTGGTGGGAGAGGGAGGAGGAGAGGCGGGCGAAGGTGGAGGCGAGGGCGGAGAGGCGGCACGCCTTGATCATGGCTCTCTTGACCAGGATCATTGACAAATATGATACAAGTTGAGTTCAAATGGTATTTGTTCTCTTGAACTTGAGATACTTCTTTTTATTTAACGTGTTCTTTCTTGTTCTTGATGATAGATGTGTTTAATTATGATAACATTTGATAGTAGCTAGGTGTTGTCACTAACCTGTTTTTTTTTTTTTGGGGGGGGGGGGGGATCAGAGTTTTGTAAGAAATCAAATTTTGTGAACAGTTGCATATATATGTATTCACCTCTCTAGGTTGCTTTATATTTGTGATGGATTTATCACAAGATAGGATATATATATACTATACGTGTCATTTTTAATGAACAATAAAGTTCGATGATCCACAGAGGTGGGGAGTATATACTCATGTTGCTTTCAAATATTGTGATTCTCAATATAATCCCAAAATATTATATGAATGGTTTATTATTTTTTGGTATTTCAGTTGAAGATCCAGAGTTAATTAGTTTCTGTTTGAGTTAATAAAGAGGTATGTCATGTTGATATTTTCTAGTAAACATGATATTTCATGATGCAAATATCAATTAAAGTGAGAGTACTTCTATTGAAAGTGATTTTTTATCACTTATTTATCTATGTTTGTTACATAGGATATCTAGATTCTTTTAGTGATGGTAAAGTTTATATATGTGTGTGGACATTAGGCTGAAGCTTATTTAGTGATAACATACATAGTCATTTATATTGAATTTCTTTTGTAAACTTTATTCTCCTGTTGATTTTCCTGTTTTGCTTGTTCTACCTTACATTAGGTCTCACCTCGCATTGTTGTTTGAGCTAAGATGCAATCAAACCCATAAATGCACATATGAGCTAAACTCTGTCCATGGCCTCCCAAGTTTTTCTTCCATTTGTAAATTAAGAAACCATACATTTACACTTGTTTAAAATCAGGAAATATAGATTTATGCAAGAACCAGGGGAGCAAGGAACATAAGGTATAAATGTAATAGTTTCTTTGTTTTTTTCATTCATATGATAGAGTTCAATATCAAATATATTCACAGTTATGTGATTTATCAAATGAGTTTCCTGAGGGCGTTGATACACTCATTTATTCTCGGAGTCTTAACGTCGTATATAATTTATCTAACATGAGTATATGCTTGGTTAGAAAGTATGCACTTGATTAGAGAAAATACAAAAACCTTATACATTCAATTCATTCGAATACATATCTTATTTTTTTTAATAAAAATATGTATTTTATTAAACAATGATGCACCTTTCAAATATGTTGAGATTAGAAAAATGATTGTCTCTAACATTTTCCAATTCCTTATGGGCAACCCCCTCCTTGTGCATCCATTCATGAAAATCACTGTACATTTTTTAATTCACTAGAGAAAAGGGTATCATTGTGGATTTAATTATTTACTAAAGTAAAGTATGACCTTGCACATATATATGGACAAATACAATTATGAGAGTAATAATACATTTCAGGCTTTCTTTGTTCTCCAAGTGATGATAAACCATCTTATAGATCAATTTTTAGGGGAACACTCTTGAGTTCAATATGGCAACACTAACAGAAGCACTCCAATGGCATTTGAAGATCATAGCATTTCATGAGTGGAGTGAACTTGATAGTTATTCCATCTTATCATAGAGTAAAATCTATCTATCACTCTCTGTCTATCCATCTATCCCACCTTGATAAAATTTATAATGGATTTTGATGATTTATCCAGTCTTTGTTTGAAATTTGTTTTATAATGGTGTTGTCAGTGTTTTACCTTGACTTGATTTACTGCAGTTTAATACACACCATCAACTAAGTATATATTAATTAATATTTAGTGTATGACTCAATTGGGTAATCAGTTTTATGACATGCCTCGATCCGTTGGGAAAGAGAGATTTTACAACCCCTCATATTTTTCATTTTTCTTTGCTTCTTTTAATACTTATGTTGTGAAGGCCTCGACCTTTAACCTAGTAATTCAATATGTGCTAACATGTAGCAGCTTAGCAAAGATACTCCTCCCTCTTCACTGAGGGATCCTAGGTTCAAGTCTTACTCCTTCTATACAAAAAAAATTATAGCCAAATTCTCTCTATCTCCAACCTTATTGAGCAAATATGTGTGTGTGTATTATTTATATCATTTAACTCATCAATCTTTCTTGTGGCAAAAACATGTTGGTATTTTACCTTTTTCTTTCATGTACCAATATATTCTTTTTTTTCCATGCATGTTTAATCAATTGCCACCAGACATATAAAGGACCTTTTCTTTTCTTTGATTAACAAAATTTAATGAAATACTATACCTTAATTTAATGGCCAAGGATTAAATCTGAACCTTTTCAATGTCTGAAAGCTTAGGATGTACATTTCCTTGAAATATATGTATCATATAATGCCACTACTTCAAAATAACAAAGAATTAAAATGTGCATCATTCCTTTCTGAGGCATCTAAAAATGAAATCCATGTCCTACTGAATCTCACAAAGATGTATGTGAAAAGAAAAGTGAAACTTTACAACAATAGCAGAAAACAATCACATGAAACAGTACATAATGCTTTATTTAAAGAAAATTTAATAAAGGATCATAAGCACTTAGTTCATGTGAGATCCTTTAATAAGGGATTCTCTTCATTATGTCACTCAACACTGAAGATGAATCATAATACTTTTAAGAGTGGAGTGCTTTCAATAATGCTAGTTGAATTAATGCTGAAAGCCAATTTGAGTCTCAAAATGATCTGAAAATCAAAACTTAGGCAGTCAGTGAGAAATTATGTGTGGAATATGCATTCTAGGTTTTTAATTCTGATACACGATGCAGAAGCCATGCTTTGGTTGATGTTTGTTTTCTTGATGTTTTAAATGTTTTAATTCCCATGATTATTATCATTTTCAGCCTTTACTACTTATACTTGCTGCATATAACAGGTTACAAGAAATTATTGTTATTTCTAGATGCATCTGTTCAACTAATGCAGTTAGTGTTTGGGTGAGGTTAGTGCTTGGGTTGGGTTTAGTTGATGATGGACCATTTTTTTTTTTTTTTTGAATCTCAAACATTTGTTTTTTTTTTTAATCTCATACACGTCTGCAATTGATATATATATACATACATATAATGAACATATGTATATATATATGTTCATTAATTATATGTGTGTGTGTTCATTAGTCATGATCATGTCACATCTTATTTTTTCTTTATTTATTTTTTCTTGGTGTCTAAGTACTCTTGTTTTGATTACCAGCAAGAAGCAGTAGAAGTTGTGCCACATATTTTAATGTTAACTGAAAATATTAGTGATTTAATAACTACGTTCACATATTATATATATATATATTCATAACAAAATTAAAAGATATAAAATCTAGTTTCCCTACCTCTCAGGTGAACTGGTTATTTACTGGTGGATGATTAGAATGATGTTCTAATAACATATATTTTCAACATTTTGGTTACCAAACAGTATACAAATATAATTTCAATTTTTATATCATCATCATGCTAGCCACTGTGCCACTCCACTGTCAAGGGGGATATAACAGTCCATGCACTAATAATGCACATTCATTAGCTTATGGTATGTCAGGCATGAGACCACATGATAGCCAATAATAAGCACTTCAAGTTTGTGTTGCAATATATACCCTTCGTTTTAAATATGCATCCTCATTTTACTGTTGCCACCGACAACTCCTTTTGTATTTGGCCATATAATTTTTATTTTATTTTATTTTTTAAACCACCACCTCATGTTGGTGGAGTGTCTCAGTCTCTCAGATATGCCCAATGCTTAAAATATTGAATAAAAAAATGCAGGAGGTAAGACTAAAAAACCAAAAAATTAATCAATATCTTGCACGTGTACACACATAATAATAATGTAGACTTAAATTTTGTTTTAACATGAGATTGAACAATGGTGATAATTATAAGTTTATAACCCTGCATTTTAATTTATGATTTTGTACATATAGTTTTTTCATACCTTTTTAAAAGTTGGTTCTTTTCCACTAATTAAGTAGATGTATGGGTTTTGAGATTTTAAAACACAGAATCGACCCAATATTCAAACATTGTTTTTAAAAGGTATTTTTAAAAAAACATAGTTTTCATATTTTTTTTTAAAAGATTATTTTTTAACACTGAAAAATGGATGTGTGAGTTTTGAACGTAAAAATGAAATAATTAAGTGTTTGAATCTACGCTTAGGTTTTTTGATATTATGAAATGAAGAATCGATCCAAACACAGATCCAAACATTGTCTTATTAGTACTAGAGACAATATCCCTGCACTCCCTAAATACTTTAAAAAATTTAAAGTGTATATTCACAAACGTAAATATTCACACACACAACGCACATGTGCGTATTAAAACATATGAAACTTTAGTGAAATAGAACTTATACATGAAACTACATAAAAGAACTGTTATATGTAACTGCACCATAATGTTAATACATATATAATAATATATATACCGTTAGAGGAGTTATCTTGTATGTGCTTAGAAGGCCAAACTAGTTTGGGAATCCTTTGAATTTTCTTGTAGTTGATACATAGTTGATATTATTCTATTGTTAATAAAGCCAAGCCATTGTAACATTACTCTTAATAATATACGAGTTTCAATACATGCCTCAAATTAAATATTTTGGAAGGACCATTCGTAACCCTCCTTTTTGCCAACTTTCATTGCTTCTTTCTAAACTTTGCTACCAAGTTCTTATATGAGTGTGCATTCACACAGTATTTTTACATTACATCCATCAAGTTTAATTTCATGGGAAAAATGCATATAACCTCTGAAAGGAGTTATAAAAAATTTCATAGCCACAAAAAAACACCCAATTTGTATATATACATTTTGAAGAGAATATTGAAACACAAGAAATGAAAGAGATGTAAAATAATGCCTGACCTTTCCGAGAAGGTGTCGCAAAAGAAAGCAATGGCCAACCGGAAAACCTGTATGAGAAATGCGACACCACAACAAAAACTAAGGCTCAATTATCTTAAAAATATCTGTATCCGTTCTGAATATATATATCTGAAAAAATCATGAATTATTCGATATTCAAATATCTGAAATGTGGGTACAAATATCAAGGAGTCTATGCTAGAAGTATATGAATGAAACACACAAACTTCAAAAATTAAATAACACTTAGGATTCTCTTTCACAATATCTGAAATGAAAAATCTAAAGGTCCCGATTTGAAAGATACCCACATGTTAACTATTTGAAAGGGAGAAAAAAAAATCTGTAACCTCAGTCATAACATATCCTCTCTGAATCATAATAAACCAAAATTAGAATTCAAACTTCAAGAGCTAAAAAAAACAAAAAAAACATGTTTTTAAAAATACCTGTAGTGGCCATGGTGATTTGTAAAGAAAGAAGAGAAGAAACAGAGGCACCCAAACCCTCCTTCCACATGATCAGCTCTCCAATCTTGTTTGCACGAATCTCTGCAGAAAAGACATCAAAACAAGAATAATTCTAACAAGGTTAGCTTTGTCATCATCCAAAGAATAATTTTACATACGACCTGTCAAAACCCACATGCAATTTCCAAGAATTTTAATGCTTTAAAATGTAATATATTTAAGTAATAAATCATTTGTCTTTAATTAAAAAAAACATATGTAATAAGAGTAATCTGTATAAATAACCTCCATTTTTTAAATATTAAAAAAATCACCTCACCCTTTGAATATTATTTTAGAAAAAAACTAATTTTTGACATATCAATGCCCCCAATGCCCGCAGTTTATTACACTTCACCCACTCACTTTGTGATCAATAGGATTTTGATTGTGGATTTATAAGGAGAATCATTTTTCAGTAGTATTTGATTCTCACGTGAAAAATGATAAATGAATTTGATTTAAATGTCTAACATACCTTTATTAATAATCTTATACATATGCTTGTAAAATTTATTTCTTTGCCTATATCACAATCATAAAAAATGAGTAATCTTTTTATAAATATATTTAACAAATACAAATAAATCAAACAATCGATTATATAGAATTAAACATATATAATTAAACACATAATAAGAATAATTTTTTTAAATAAGTTGAATATCAATAACCCGAAATAAAACCCAAAGAGGGAATGATGATTATTTAATAAATATTCAATTACATAATCAACCCGGATTTCAGGTGACATTCAGATTTCATCATATTTTGTTGTCTTTTGTTCTCTTCGAACGGAGAGACACTTTCTTTTCTTTTCTTTTGGTATAAATGCTCGGACATGACGTCACTAAAGTATCCAACTACATAATTAGGCCCAACATGAACGTCTTAACCGACTTTATATATTCAAGTGAAAGAATATATATCGCAGTATATATTCAATTATATGTATTACAAATAACATAAAATCGTATATGAAATGCAAAGGGAGCTATAAATAAGACTGAATAAAAAAAATTTTAAATAAATAAATAAAAACACGATGTCACACACAATCCTATTTAAAGCTCCACCTCTAATCTCATATACCTTAATCATTGTCCAAATATTAGGGCTGCAACTTGGATCGAGTTAAACCCGATTTTTTATATGAGTTGAGTTGACCAAATCAAGTTGACTCACAAATCGGATTGTGGGTTCAGGTTGACCTCACTCACAAGACCCAACCCGTAAACTAATAGTTAAAAAAAAAATTCATGGTCGTTCATTCTATAACTCCTAATCTGGACCGTTTAAATTTTAAATAAACCTAACTAATCTTATAGGTTGGATCGGATTAGTTTATTTAATTTGCACATCATGTTTAAAAATTGGGTTGGGTCAGGTTGAGTTCGGATTAATCTAATCCGGGTTGAAAATCAGGTTGGGTTGAATTAGGATTGAGTAGTTTGGAATTACCCCAACCCGTCCGAGTTGCAACCCTATCAAAGATATATTTTTATTAAAAAAAAAAAAAAAGGCAAAAAACTATTCACCCCATAAGAGTTTTCTAAGAGGAATGGAAGATGTTAGACATAGCTCAACACACATTTTAATTTTTTTAAAATAATATATCTCATCTATTTATATATATATATATATATAAAAGAACCTTTGGACAACAATTAAGGTAAATGACATTACAAGTGGGGTTATAAACGCTACTGTGTGTAAGTATAACCCCTCTCCCAAAGTAATACCTACAAAGCAAAATATAGGACTATAGGAGTGATAAACAAAAATTACAAAAAAAATACAATAATAGCAATTTTTTTTTATATCGGAAGGACTCCCCGTGACTGACCTTACAGCCAAGCTAGGAAAGCTATCTTCGCCTGTTTGTCCTTGATTCCACATAAAATTCTTTTGAATTTCATCCAACAAATTGGAGGTATGACACAGCACCAAGACTCGAACCCAAAACTCACCCTTAACACAGGCATTTGATGGTGAAAAATTGTACATCCCATGAAGAAAATGACAATGTCCCATAAGGGGTTAGTTAACATTATTATCATTTGATGGAGAACAAACAAAACAAATACAACAGACACAATAATCTTGTCAAACACAACTCAGGCTATAAATGAACCAAAACTGAATGAAGTTTTGGCTTCATACGCATCCGGGTGACAGGGTGATGCCAGAAAATACAATCAGGAAGAAAAGAAAGCAATTTGCTTCATCTTCAAAATGTGAAACTGGAAAACAATCTGGAGGGGGGGAAAACCACCATTTCTATGCAGAGTAGATGTGGGAGACAGAAAATCAACTAAAACCTCCATTATCTGCCTTTTATTTCCTAAAATTATCCAGAAGGGAATGTGCAGTTTTCTTCATGGAAGAACAGCCCTCAATTCCTTCCTATCAACACCGTATGACTGCGAAAAGAGCGAGTCTCAGTCTAGTTTCAGCCAATTTGGAAATAAATGGGTCCTTAGAGCTAAATGTTGCACACCTATTCTCTTTTCCTATATTTATCATAAGGAAAATGAAGCGGGGGAAAGTAGATAACGTTTATATTTAAAAAAAAATTAGATTCTAGGTGGATATGAACTTGAAAGAAAGAAATGAGAGAAAAAGTGAAATGCATCCGTGGATATATCATTCACCTCCACTCCACATACACGTTCGTGAAAAGTTCAGAAGGATCCGGCATAGGGCTCTCCTGGTAGTAGAAATATATGCAGTTAAATTGTGGAAATTAACCTTGGAACAGATCTTGAGCTATAATATGTTTTCCAAAATAATTATTCATGACAATAAATGGAAGCAACTACCTTACCTTGCGCAATGGCCTCGTCAACCTCCTTTCTGACCTCTTTCTCGATAACCTGCACAAGTTGTCTTAAATTAAATCTTTATTATGTTCTCAGAAAAATGAATGTGCAAATGCATTATCCTTGCTTTTTGCTAGTCTAAATTTGTGACCTGAACTGAAAAATACAGAAAAGTAATCCCACTATGTGATGTGAAAATTTAAAAGGCCAACAACAGATTGCATTGTGGGAGTTCAGGTAAATAATTCCTATATTCTTAATTTAAGAAGATTGAAGATTTACTATTGCACATGTTATTCAAAGCTGATACACTTCAGATGGAGAGCTATTGAGACATTCATGTAACATGGTTTTTACTAGAATGTGAGAATTTGAGTGGCAGATTCCTTCCAATATTTATATTCCCTTCATCCTATCATGAGTTATACGAAACAAGTCTCCATACGACCAAAACCATTTATTTTAAAATTAAGATAAGATGCATTGTGGAATGCTACCTTCAGCTCAGCAGCAGTAGGTCACTCGTGCGATAATAATAATTTTTTGATTTCTTTCAATTGGATCTATCTCCTATAACAGGCACAATATGTAGAACCTTCAGATGTATGCTTCAAAAACTTTTAATTTCTCAATATAGCTCACAAAATTTCAGAAACCAGCAGACCTGTCTCACACCAGAAATCTCATCACAAGTTCGATAGCTGCTGCCAGGATCTGACATGGAGTGACCATGGTACCTGTAAGGGTCCATCTCAAGAATCTGATAACCAGCATCAGACAGCAAAAGAAAATTAGTCAAACATCACTCATCCAAGTCAAACACAATTCAATAAGTTGATACACTAGAGAAGGAACAGAAAATAGCTACATTAGAGAATTTAACTTCAAATTGACATTGAAGTAAAAACAACTCTATAAATTGAGAGCTCACAAGCTTCACCAAAAGAAACACAAAATAATTGAATAAAACCTTCAAAAATGGATCCTTTTTTCAATGAATGGGAGAGGTATTTATAGGCCCCAAAAGTAGTTGCAGATCACACATTGTGCTGGATGAGTATGAAGAAATTTAAAAACAAATGTCCTAAAAGTGCACTTCAAACATAGGCAACTATTATTCATGAATCACACTAGTTAACTATGAAATGCACAAATTGTAAATCGATGACATGAAAGATGTAGCACAACACACCACATCAGCATCATGCTAGTTGAGTGGACTTAGTTATACTTTTAGGCAACTACTATTTGATGAGACGACAAAGGTCTACATCTATGGGTTAACCTTGTCACTTCTAATTTTTGAAATGATATTTTAATCCTTTACATCACTTACACTTTAAGTGGAAAACTATAAGTGATAAAATCACTTAGCATAGATCAATCAAAAAGTGATTTTTCGAATGCTATTATTAACACTTATCATTTAAATAGCTCACATGTGACTTGGTTACCAAACACAACCTTACTCATATCATACTACCTTCTCTATCAGTTACCCAATCATGAAGAAAAGGGCAAATCTAGATTTTGGATGGCATGAATAATTAATTGTAGCACCAGTAAAAACTAGTGATTGGCGTGTCAACTAAAGTGGGTCCCTTAATGCAATTTTCACATGCATTGACATGTGTATTACATCTGCAGAAATGTATTGAACATGATGGCAGAACTTAGTTTTACTTGGCAGAACTTAGTTTAATGTAATTGTGGAGAAATACCACTCAAATCTTAGTTTCTCCAACAATTTCTAAATATACCTCTCTCACACACATCCAATCATTTCCTTTTATCTTACATTAAATATTTTCTTAGAAAACAACCCTAAATGCAATTACAATGATGAAGCAAATCTCTCATATAATTTCCCTTGGAGATCCTTTAATGCAACATAAGAATTGCGTACAGGAGAAACCCAAAGTTATGTGGGAATTGTTCCAGAGAATAAGAAAAGAAAAAAAAAGCAACCGAAGTAAAAAAGCAAAATTCCTAATTCTCATCACACGTGCAGTTTGTTGGAACATATGGCTCGCACAAAATCAGCGCATCTTTGAAAGAAAAAAAAATTGGGAAGAAAAATTTGGGCGACAATCATCTTTGTTTCGCTTTCTTTATGTTCTTTTTTTTTTCTCTGTGTTGTTTTCTTTGATATCCCTTGTCTCTGTGTTGTTTGGGGGCATCATTTAATAATATGAATGCTTTAATCACACTTCAAAAAAAAAGAGTACATAGATATAGATAATCAGCATTTAAATTGACTTGCAGAATGGGAGTTCTTATGTTGGAAAGGCAGCCACACTGATCTTATTATGCTCTTTGTGTTTTTTGTTTTATATTTTACCTGCTTAGAGAGATATGTCTCCTCTTGTTCTAGATGTTGACCATATTAATAACATCTGGTGGACGTCATGCCATTTTATGTAAAAAGGACTCACAAAATGAGCTAAACAATATTCAACATATAGAGATGATTGATACTCTAAAAAAATTCTAATTTGAAGATAGCATACTGTTTGAATTGAAAAAAGCAAAACAGAATTCAAATATCGATACATTAGTATGGCAGCAGGGGTTAGATAAAAGAAGCTTTCATTCTAAACGCTTGATAAATCAACTTACAATCGGTCCATTCTTAACAGCATATTCCTCAGCATATTTGCATGCCTGCTTTACAGCAAGAGCATCCATTCCATCAACCTGTTAAAAACTTAAAATATATACAAAAAGACACCTTAAAACATACAAGCCCATAAAACAAGATGCCAGGAGAAGAAAGATAAAATTGGATTAAAAAATTCACAGAAATTTCTCTCTGATACTAACCACAAAAAAACTACACACACCCCGTTGCGTTGGGGTGTGTGTGTGACAGACATTTGAACATATAAATAAGATAAAATTGGATTAAAAGGTCACAATGCAGGATTCACAGACATTAGAACATGATCCACCACTAATATAAACTTGATACATATCCCACTACAATAAACAAAAATTGCAAGCACACAACATGTCTTATATATGATAATGTAAACAGTAAAACATAACAAAACCAACTAAACAAATCTCTTGATCAAACTAAAAAAATTCTAGGAAAAACCAAAAATGCATAATTTACATAAAATATGTCACAAATTAAAAAAATATAAACACATTCAAGACCCACCTTAGATCCATAGGGAACCAATTTTCAAAAACAGTTTTTTCACAAAAGCTGCTCTCAACCATCTTTTTCATAAAAGTTAAACAATTGTTTCATAAAAGCTATTATGTTGATTATTAACATATAAAAACCAAAATCCAAAACCAAAAGCTACTGTTTCCCATTTGGAACCGCCTATCTGAAAACTGATTTCAATTTATAGTTTGACAACCAATCCCCCAAATTGCTCATAACATCCACTCACCTTCAACCCAGGAACATAATCACCCCCTTATAATACTCCGGGCTCTTCGCCGCTCTCCATTCCGCCGTCCCCATCCCATCTAAACCAAAATCACAAAACCAATCAAATTAAACAAAACCCCCAAACCTCCAATTCATCCAATCAAAAACAAAAAATTCAAACCAAACCCCTCCATCACCCACAGTGATTGTTCTCGAAAACAAGGATCGCGGTCAGATCCAAAAGCGCCGACGTGTTCAGCGCCTCGAACGGATGCCCCTGGTTCGCCGCCCAGTCCCCGTACATCGCGAACGTCACCATCTCCTCCTCCTTGTACTTCGACGGTGAGGATTGGCTGGTTGTCGGAGGAGGAGGAGATGGTTTCCGAGAAGGGGGACGTGAGGAGGGGCGTCGATGAGAGGCGACGGACGGCCATGATTTCTCGATTTGGTGGGGGAGGGGGTGTGTTCGTCGTCGCCGATGGAGAGAGCGAGAGAGGTGACTGAGGAGAGGTTAGCGTATTTGTGTTTTTTTTTTTTTTTTTTTTTGGCAAAATCCATGCAACCCCTGAAATCTAACGGAAATCCATATAACCCCCTGATTTTTCTTTAAATCCACGTAATCCCCAGAAAATAACTAATAAATCCATATAACCCCTGAATAAAATTTTCGTTAATTAATGATGAATATCTTGTGAATATTTTATTTGATTAACCTTGACTGGAAATACAATATACTAAAAAATCATTATAATAAGTTAAAAATGTAAAAAATCCTATAAAAATGACAATTTTATCTTTTCTGGATATATTATAAAATCTTATCGAGAGAGTAAAATCGTCATTTATATAAGATTTTTCACATATTTAACACATTGTATAATTTTTTGATATATTATATTTTCTATTAGGGTTAATCAAACATAATATTCACAAAATATTCATCATCTATAAATGTAAATTTTATTCAATGGGTTATATGGATTTAGTAGGTGTTTTCAAGGGGTTATATGGATTTTAAGAAAATTTAGGGGGTTATATGGATTTTAGTCAGTTTATAGGGGGTTATATGGATTGTTCCCTTTTTTTTAGGGTTGTTTTTGCAAATACACCCCTGCTATATTCCGTTTTTGTTAATTACCCTAAAAAAAACCATCATTTCAAAAATACCCTTGAAAGGTTCATAGGTTGTTCATCATCACCACCCCCTCCATTACATGCTCTCAACATCGATTATCTAAATAGGATTACTTGGTTAACCCTGATGCATGCTTAATGTTTTACTTGTGCCCTACATAACATATTTTCACCTGTCTTTCCCCACTTGAACCCTAACCCTAGAACCACTTCATCTCTCTTGTTCCATTTTGAACCAGATCAACAGACCCCTTCTCTTGTTCTAATGTGAACCAGATCAACAAACCTTAAACCCCTAATCACATTTGCTTTTCATTTTCATCCTCAATTTTTTAAACTGCAAAATATGAAGCCTTAAGGTGTGTTTGACAATTGCTCAGAAGTAACTTCTTCTTCTACAGAAGGAGAAGTGATCGCGTTTGAGAATCTAGTAACTACCACTTCTCCTTATACAGAAGTAGAAAAACTCCTCTTTCCATAAGGAGAAAATAACTCCTTCTGTGAAAGGAATTTTTTCACTTCTGAAGAAGTTTAAAAAATTTTATTGTTTTGACAAAAATGCTCTTATGAAATTTTATAAATTTTCAAAAAACAATTTGCCCATGTTTGGTTAGAATTAAGTTATTATGAGATTTATGTCTATTCTAGGATAAATAAGAATAAAATGATTTTTTTGTTTGGTTGGAATAACTTAATTTCAAGAATTGGCTGAAATTCATATACTACTTTATATTAGTTAATCCTGGCATACAAATTCTCATTTATTCTAGCTTTCCAAACACCCATTTTGAAACTATTCTTATTTATTCCCATTTATTCTAACACTATTCTCAAACTAAACATATGCTTTAGGTAATATATAAAACAAATTTTCTCTCACCTATCTCATTAGGTGATGCAGGATAAATCTAAGATATATTTTAGATTTGTTAGTTTAGGTTTTTTTCTATTTTAAATTTGAATAATTTTGTTAGTATCTTTTAATTGTTAGAATAAATTTGTTAGTAATATCTACATTTTGTTCACAAAAAAAGAAGCTTGTTAGCATTTTAATTGTTAGGATTTGTTAGTTTGATATTGTAACCAATTGTGGTTAGAAAAAGTTTGTTAGTATTTAAGATCTATATAGTTGATTATATTTATTTATTTATATTGATCTATTAAAATAATTGTATAATAATAAAGATGCAAGAGTATTTTAAACAATTCATATGATTTCTATTACAAAAGTGCTTTTTTAAAATATTCATCAATATGTGTTCCCAAACAATATGTACTCCAAAAATAAGAAGCTCATTCTTTAAAAGTACCTTCCTTCAGAAGGAATTTCTTATAGAAGTACTTCTAGACAAGTTGTCAAACTATACCTTAGATTGAAGAGAGGAAAGAGGGGGTATTTTAGTATTTACGACTTTTCATCCGTTTATAACGGTAAAAATGAGATTTTAACACTAACATTTAACCATAACTCACGAAAGATCATCACAGGGGCACCGATGCACAATATAAACTTGTTAGGGGTAGTTTTGCAAGAGTTATTTTTTCAGGGGTAATTTGACAAATACAGAATATAGCACGGGTGTATACATATGCAAAACCCTTTTTCCTGAGAGAGATGGACGGTTGGGATTTGATGATGGGGACGTGGGGTTCACTGTTTGGATGGTTGGAATGTTTTGGGCTCCGTTGTATGGTCGTATCACGTGTAAGGTTTTTGAAATTCAAAATAATGGGTGCAATCAGAGTGAATTAACGGGCGGATAAATATATTTTTTAATTTTTTAAAAATAGTAAATTTTATTTTATTAGGCATATATTTTTTTAGAAGGTGTAAAAAAATTTAACAAGATATATACATCACCTAAAAAAGTATATAATATATACTTTGGTGGATGACTGACAAGAAATATGAGACCGTAAAAAAAACTGTGTGTATGAACGTCTTTGTTAATGAGAATTAGTGATATTATTATCATCATCATAAAAAAAATATTGATTATTGATTAATAATTAACAAAAATATAAAAAGTGAAAAAAAAAATAAAGAAAATATTGTTTCCATAACGGCCTAAAAAGGGTGAATAGGCCGACTTATATTCTCTACTTGCTTTTAAAAATTCATTTCAATCTCTATGAAAGATGAGTGCATGTAAGTAATAATGTAATGTTATACTGGATAATTAATCCTCTAGCAAGACCTAATATTAGCTCCTCGACGAGCAACCTCAATGTCGGAATGAGATCATTTGTGACTAACTACAAAGAACAAACTCTATAACAGTAAATGAAAATGTGACGCGTAAGTCAAATACGTTGTAAATCCTTCAACAAAAAGAGTAAGAGTTTATTTAAATATATTTATTCACAATGTATTTAACTTACGTGACGTATTTTTATTGACTGCTATATGGTTATTCTTTTGTAGTTAGCCATAGAGGATCCCGATTCCCTCAATGACTTCAAGCCTGAGGATGTGTCGGCAGTTTCTCAACAACAGAACACCAAGAAAATTATTGAGGTGGAACAACATAATAAAAATCTTATAAGTCAAGGTCCTCCACCAAGAATAAGAGGTCATCAAAGAATAAAAGGAGAGTCAATCCTCTCCCTTTGAAGAGGACCAAGAAGGTCAAGTGGTCAACTAAGAGAAGCATCGTGGCTGAAACTTGAAAGGCCCCTTGAAACATCCTATATTCTTTTGAAAAAGGGGAAGCATATCTTACCAACTGGCTCCAAATCTTATTAGTCCAAAGGCAGTGTTGACCCTAAGCCATAGTTTAACCTCATGCCTCAGATGACCAAGCATTTGTTCAATAACTGAAAATTTAAGTAGACCTTGTTTTAACTTTTAATGGCTTAATTTTAAACATTGTGTAACTAATATTGGCAAAAGCGTTAGGCGCTAGTCAAATGATTGAGGAAGAACTAAAGATTAATCAATTATTTTTATAATAATATTAAATATAATACATATACATGTGTGTGAGTATATGTGTATAATAATTTTATACTACAAAATAATAACAAAATAAAATTAATAATATAAGCCTAATTAATTAATAGCTTATTAGTCAAAACCGATAGACGCTAATATTCCTATTGTTATGATACCCCGTAGGTTGATTCTGAGTTTCATGAATTCCCGAACCTCCAGAATTTGGCTTTTTAGTCTAAAGAGCCACTCCTTTACGGTCAAACTTCAAGACTTAGTCCGGGAACCCCCAGTATATCTTAAGTTCTTCGCTCCGCCGTCACGGGTTCGGTCCCAGTGATTAAGATTCCTAGCCCTCGAAACCTCCTGTTCCGATTGACACCCCTGATTGTCCACTCGTTCACGGCCTTGCCTTCTTATTCCCGCTCTTGGTTGCCCGTCAACTACAGATTAATAATAAAAAAAAGTGGTTAGACACTAATCGTAGCATGCTGGGCTGCCTAAGCTTAGGCGATGGATTTTTAGAACATTGAGTGTGACATGATACTCTTTTTTTATCATAGCTATAAGAGTATATCCAACATGTTTTTTTTGTGTCATTTTTAACCTCCACGTCTTGGTACCACAATTTGAAAAGTATATAATAAAGAAGCAATCCTTGTATAAAAGGTATATACAAAAAATAAAGGGACACAACAGATTAAAAATGAGATTAAAATCAGATTTGGTGTATTAAAGGCCTAGCTAAAAGGATAGGAATATTATCCTTAAAAAAAATCATTGCTTCATTAAATTGTTCAAAATTTCAATTAATTTCAATTAAAATCATTCAATTCTTGGTAATGGTTCCAAAGGAGGCTGACTTTGCCTAATCCATGCCAATCAATGACAATTTTATGGATATATCTTCATATCCATACAATCCAAATCAATTAATACAATAAGCCAAATTTAAACATTCCAAATCATTATATGTCTTTCCAAATAATCTCTGAATTTATTAAAAATATTTTAAAAATTAACCACAAAAGGACATGTAGCTCATGTTTTTGTAGTGACATAAGATATTTCAGAATTATAACTATTTATGTATAAATGAGGAACAACTTTTTTTTTGTTATTAAATTATTCAATTCTTATTCAGAAACATAATAAAAAAGTTTTTTTAAATTTGGTTGACTATTAATATGTTGTTGATAAAAAGTAAATAAGATGTGGATAAAGAATTATAAAGAATGAAAATTGATTTGACATTTAAAAGGTAATAGCAAGTGATTTAACATGTGACCATTTTATATCAATAGAATAGATAGTTTGAAATAACACAATTTTAAGAAAAACTAGAAATATCAATATCAGGTTTTATAAGTTTAAATCTAAAAATTGTTGTTGAGTATATACTTATTTACTGTAGTACAGTCTCAGTTCGATCTTGAAAACTAACGTAGTAGCTTAGGCCTATGAGAAAATATAACATGAGATCCCTTATTCATAAAAACAATTTGGTCATTATAGTTCTAAAAGAAATTTATTTGAACAGATCTTGATTAAAACAAATCCCAAAAAAATGGGATTAGTGAAAAAATTAATAAAAAATTAAAATTGTTAAGCTTAAAAATAAAATAAAAGAATAAATTCCAATAATATAGAAAATAAAATATTATTATTTGGGATTTTGTGGCCCTTTGTAATGGAGCCCTAATAAGCGACCATCTTGGTCGCCGTTGGTTCTATGCAAACTTGTATATATATAATAGGTTAAAAATATATAAAAACACACATATTCAATTTATTTATACACTATCATTATTAAGTTATGGGAAGACAAAAAGTGAAAACAGGAGTGATTATTCCTCAACTTTTTGTTCTTATTTTAATATAGTTATTAAATCTTTGGACAAGTGATAAGACAATATTTTTCTTAATATCAAAAAAAATTAATAACAAAAAATTTGACTAAAATTATGACCTCCAACTAATGAGAAAATGACAACTAACTATCACATCAAAAATAATAGTTTTTTTTTAAACGGTAAATAATGTCATTAAGTATGTATAATTATAAAATTTGAAAGGAGGATAAGAGGAATAGAAAAACATAAAAACAACAAATAAAAAAAATAAGACCGACCATAATCAAACCCTAATCAAATGATGGACAAGACACTCCATGGACTAGAGTTCACCAGGTGGTGCATAGTAACTAGCTTTACTCCTCAAAAGTGATAATTGATGTGTCATATCCTCATTAATTAATTTTAAAAAGTGTGATTAAAAGTTGATTAAATTTTGGATAAGAGGTTTAGAGCCCAATCGTTAAATTGGCTCAACTTTTATATTGTCAAAATTTAGATAATTTGTTTTCAAAATCTATTTATGAAATTCATTTTTTTTTTGTTTTTAATTTCAATTTATATCTGTTATAAACAATTTTAATAGCAGATTTTATTAAAATAATTTTTAAAAAATTGATCCCCAATTGGATCTACAATGAACGGTGCTATTTAGGATTAAAAAATTATTTATAACATTACATAGATTTTTTTTAAAGAAGATGGGGGCTAAAAGCTTAAAATCCAAAAAAAAAATCATAAATATAATTAACCCTCCAGCTGTAACCGAGTCAAATCCAGTAACTCCCATTTTATCCATAGCTGTCATAAATCCAATCACCACCGTTGATCCTCTCTCCTCCACCCCCCATCCACCGTCCATTATTTTATCCTAATCAAAACCCAATGTCCCCACAAAATCCAGACATTAAAACCTAAAATTAATCCAAACCTTCCTGCCACGTCAGCGCAAAGAGACAACCCGCGTTAACCGGGATCCCCCCCACCCGAACCGGTCACGTACACTCCCTCCCCCTTATCCCACGTCAGCATCAACCGGTACGTGTCGGTCGCCAACCGCATCACGTCTTTGACTACATTCGAATTTCATTTACTCCGAATTTATAAACTTTCATTTGCGGCAACTTCCGTCACCCCTCTTTGTACCTTCTGTTTGACTCCCTCGCTGACGTGGACTTCCTCGTAAAAAAATATATATCTCTCTCTCTATATATATAAAAAAAACGTCTTCGCCTTCTCTCACACCAACCCAATCGAGGGATTCAATTTTTTAATTTGTTGGGGGGTTTTTAGGCATTTATGATGTGCGGAGGACCGAACGAGAGGAGGAGATCGACGTACCCGCCTCCCGGTTTTTCGATGGACGGTCGTGATCAAAAGAAGGATACGATGGACGGTTCGATCTTGCTGGAGCTCGCCGCGGCCGATGATCTCATCAACTTCCGCCGCGTCGTCGAATCCGACGGCGTCCCCGTCGACGCCGCCTCCACCTGGTACGGCCGCGCCGTCGGATCTCGGCGCATGCGCCTCGAGATCCGTACCCCTCTCATGATCGCCGCCCTCTACGGCAGCCTCTCCGTCGCCCGCTACATCCTCTCCGTCGCCTCCGCCGCTGCCAACGCCCGCTGCGGCTCCGACGGCGCCACCGCCCTCCACCTCTCCGCGGCAGGCGGATCTCCCTCCGCCGCCGAGATCGCCTCCCTCCTCGTCTCCGCCGCCGCTGACGTCGACGCGGTGGACTCCTCCGGCAACCGCCCCGGCGACGTCATCGCTCGGACGCTTCACAACTCCTCCTCCGTGAAATCCTTGGAAACCCTGTTGAAAACCTCGCCCAAATCAGATCCGTCGATCGTCACCGTTGAATCCAAAAAGGAGTACCCGGTGGACCTGACCCTCCCGGACATAAAGACGGGGGTGTACGGAACGGACGAGTTTCGGATGTACAGCTTCAAAGTGAAGCCGTGCAGTCGAGCGTACTCGCACGACTGGACCGAGTGCCCGTACGCGCATCCGGGCGAGAACGCGCGGAGGCGCGACCCGCGGCGGTTCCAGTACACGTGCGTGCCGTGCGCGGAGTACCGGAAGTCCGGGGCGTGTCCGCGCGCGGACGCGTGCGAGTACGCGCATGGCGTGTTCGAGTGTTGGCTCCACCCCTCGCAGTACCGCACCCGTCTCTGCAAAGACGAGGCCTTGTGCGCGCGTCGCGTCTGCTTCTTCGCACACAAGCCCGAGGAGCTCCGCGCGGCGTCGTCCCCGATGTCGCCCTCGGCGGGCAATGTGTCGCCTTCGATGGTGGGGTGGGGGAACGTTGTCCCGCCTCCGGCTCTGCAGTTGACGGGGAGTCGGCTTAAGGCGGCAATGAGTGCGAGAGACATTGATTTCGAGTTGGAGTTGATGGGGGTGAAGCCGAGGAACCTTGACGAGTTGTTTGTTGGCGCGTCGGTTGATCCGGCGATGGTGGCTGGTCTGCATGCGATGAGGATGAGACAGAACAGCTTTAACTCTAACAGCAACTTGTATGGGAGCTTGCCTTCTTCGCCCCAATCTGTGGCGGCGGCGATCATGAATTCGAGGGCCTCTGCTTTCGCGAAGCAGAGGAGTCTCAGCTTCTGCGACCGTGGCGTGAATGCTGGTGTAAATAGGCTCTCTGGGGTTGGTGCGGTTGGGGCGCCATTGAAAGGCAATGATTTCTCCGATTGGGGGTCTTTGGATGGGAAGCTGGATTGGGGGATGATGACCCAAGGAGGGGAGGATCTCAACAAGCTTAGGAAGTCCGCGACTTTCGCATTCCGCAATGGGAGTCCCCCAAAGAGTTCGTTGGGTGCTCCTCCGCCCGCTGTGGCGCAGGTTGTGGATGAGCGCGATTTCGATTGGGTGCAGAGTCTCGTGAAGGACGGCGGAGGCTGGATGGATCAGTATTACATGGAGCCGGAGCAGATCGTCGCATGAGGTTCTCTCTGGTTCTTTGAAAGCTAACATGGGTTGGTTATAATGGCTTCAATTTTTTTAATGGTTCTGTCTAGTGTCTATTGCTTGATTGATATTCGTTATTCACGGTAGAGATTGGAGGCTGCCGGAGCGGGAAAGGATGCTACGATTGTCTCTTTTGGTTGATTTTTCATTCATGTGATTCAATATATAGATTGATAGATTGTGTGTTTTTTTTAAGGATGATATAGTAGTAGAATTTAGAGAAATTCTTCTAATCTTGACGAAATGTATTGGTCTATTGCTTACAGACCAGTTATGATTCTATTGGATCTCAAATTTTATGTTTTTGATTTGTTCAAGTGGATATCAATCTTTCAATTGTTCATATTTGTTATTGGCTCTTGATCCTTGTGGGTTTATTGCTAAATTGGGGTGTGGTTTTGTATCAATTTATGTTTTGGGTTGATGTCTTTGTATACCGGTTAGTAGACACCAAGTAAGAACAACTATACACAGGATCTCAGTTATGTATCTGACATGTAATGTGCAGTATCTGCTATGTATGTATACTCTTTTATGAGTATGAATTTCTCATATCATTGATAGATGATGCAAGGATGACTAGGACTGCAAGAAGGGGAGTCTAGTATGTAACCCTAACGTAGTCTGTGATCTAGAAAAATATCTCGTACCACTCGGTGGACGCATACAATCTTTTACCTAATCACATAATCTCATCTTGTGTGGTTTGTGTATTGCATTTCTTTTTCTTAATTCGATTCCTAGATCAATTCATTCAACAACTTATTCACAAAGCTTTTATGAAGCTCCCACCGGAACAATTTAGATCACAAAACAGGGTTTCTCTGCATTGATTCAAGTCCTGAAAACCCCGTTCAAATCATCCACAAAGGTTTTAGATTCCCTGGAAGAAAAGCAAGTGATTTTAAAAAAAAACTTGTGTTGGCTGTGTGAGCATCTGATTGAGAGATGAATGGTGTTTTATTTACACAGGAATCCTTTTTTTTGCTGGCACCAAAGCATGATTGCCAACTAGTGAGTTGGATATTGTTCTTTGTTTGATTGTGGCCTTCCTTTTTCCACTCATTTATATTGGTTGCATTTGCATCTCTTTGTGGATCCTGACTATGAATGAATGACTTTTGTGGAGGTAATGGTGGTGGTGCATTAATATGTTTAAAAAAGTTTGTGTTCTACTAAGCATAATGAAAGGGATGTGATGCTGATTCTGTCCAAGTGAGGCTCTCAATTGTGTTGCTTTCAGGCTAGCAGTGCTTGCTTTTGGGGCCCTCTCCTCAAATGTGTTTTGTCTGTCTGTCCATAAGTGGATCCACTTTTTCCATCCACTCGGGTCATTCATGCAGTCCTATATATATACACTTTGATAAAGCATTTTCAATCTTATATCCAAATGCTTACTATAAAATCTCTCCAACCATTTATTAATATCAAATTAAGATTTTATTCAAATTTTTATCTAAATCAAAGGAGATTTAAAACTTTATCAAAATTTTTGAAGGTTTTTTTTCCCCTTGAACTTCACATTTTTTTTAAATTTTAAATAAAACACAAAGTGATTATTAGAGACATCATATCAAATGAAGTTTTCTCAATTTTTTGAAATTTGTGTATGGTTTTTGGTAAGCACTGGAAATGGTCTTACGTGTATGTCTTCGATTTGAGAAAAATGTTAAAACACATTCAATGTAACATTGTAAAAACCGTTAGGGGCTAATTGGGTGTTTAGAGATCATCTAATGATTAATTGACAAGTTAGGGATTAATCAATTATTTTTTTAAATAATTAATATAAAATACATATGCATTTTATACATGGCGGATCAATCAATGCTTATAATGGTTTTGAAAACACTGATTCAATGGTGGAATCATGTTGGGCTCAGTGGGGGCTGCAGAAACAGCTCATTTTTTTTATATATATAAAAAAAACCAAACGTGTGTTTTTTGTGGTTCAGTAAAACTGTAAAAGGTACCAAAGTATTCCATTTGTAACAGAGAAATATCAAGGTACACGTGAAATTGATGGATTCTAATAATTAGGTGATTTATGTTAACATTTGGCTTCAATTGTATTATATATTAAATTGTTTGTTATTGATACATGTAGGTAGGAACCAAAAAAAACTTAACCTAATTATTGCTGCTATATAGATTAATAACCCCAAATTAATGATGTAATAAATGGGGTGACCATGCATTTAGTGAGATTTAAATGCATATATTTTTTATGAAATACTTGGTAGGTGCATTCATTTGAATTTAATCAACACCCATGAACACTGTTCCTAGTATTGTTGTCATTTTTTATTCTTGTGTAACCTAGGATCAGCAAATCCAGGAACTCAATAGTTACCATCCACTCCAATTCCCAACCAAATATAAAAAAATCTGAACCAATTTGGGTCCACTTATGGGCATCCAAAAGTGGGGTATACAAAGCACATTTGAGAGCCTAAAAAGCAAAAGCACTGATTGCACGAAAGCAACAACATATGAGAGCCTCACTGGGACCCAATTCGCATTACATCACTTTCATAACGTTTCCCAAAACATATTAAAAGCAAAATAAGCAAAATAAAACGATATTCATTTTTCATTCAAAAATATACATGGTTAAATGTTTATTATTTTTTAAAAATAAAAATGATAAAAAGGGACAACTGAGCTGAACATTTTCCCTTCTAAAATACTCATTCATTTGTTTAAGGTAGGAGTGCAACTTGGACAGGTTGAAGGCCTGTCCAAATCCAACCCACGATGCATAAAGCCTAATCTGAACCTGAGCCCGACCTTAACCCGAAGGGTGCAACCCGAGCCCGAACCCGAGGTCAACCCGCGGGTTCGGGTTGAGCCCGGGCTCGAGTTCATTTGCCTTGAGAAACCAGTATCTTGTTCATTTGTAATGAAAAATAATTCAAAAACATGAGATTGATTTTGTGCTCACTGGAACATACTGGGTAGGCCTGTCAACGGGTCGGGTCCAGACCCGGACCCGACCCGACCCGGACCCGATTACACGTGTAATATACCCGACCCGATTTGGACCCGACCCGACCCGGACCCGACCCGGCGGACCCGAACAAACAAACGGGTCGGGTCCGGGTCCACCCCGCCCCGACCCGTTGGACCCGTTGGACCCGACTGTTTTTTTTAATATATGTTCATATATTACAAGACCATTAATATTAGTTGATACATAATTTTATTTCTTATTTAACTTATTTTTGTATCTACAAGTTCATAAATCATAATCATAACAAGCCTATAAATCGGTTTGTTTTGGACAATTAACTTATTAGCTTTTGAATTTGTATGATTAATTAGTTTGTTGCATGATTTATGTTTATTATTTAGGTTAATATGTTAGTGTTTATTGTTTTGAATGTTGTTTAGGTTAATATTGTTTTGAATGTTGTTTAGGTTAGTTATGTTTATTATTTAGGTTAATATGTTTTTTATGTTAGTGATTATTGTTTTAGATGTTGTTTAATAATTTATTTACTTCTTTTGAATTGTATAAAATTATATTCAAACATAGTCTCATTAACAATAATGTTTTATTACAAAAAATTTCAAATAGAATGATAAGGCAAACAAATACATGAGTTCTCTCTTTTTTTTTTCTTTTTTTTTTTACCCAACCATCCGGGTCGGGTCGGGTCGGACCCGGCCCCGACCCGGGTCCGACGGGTCCGGGTCCGGGTCCACATTTTCCCGGACCCGCCAGGTCCTGGGTTGGACCCGGACCCGCCGGGTCCTGTCACGGGTCGGGTCCGGGTCCACCCCGACCCGACCCGGACCCGACCCGTTGACAGGCCTAATATTGGGTAAACCAGAACTATTACTTTTTTAAAATGTGATATTCTAATCTCAAATGTATTTATGTTTTCAAAATTCTATTTATTTTATTTTTTTTAAAGTCTATTTAGAATGTGAAAAGAAATACTATTTAGAAGGAAAAAAAACACGTTGAGATTAACTCTACATATTCAAACTCTTCATTTTCACGATTTTATTTTGCCCTTCCCCTTTCAAGATTTTGTTTCCCAAAACCCACATCATCAATGGAAAAAAAAAATCTACATGATTAAAAAAAAAAACATATAAAAACGATTGTGAAAAGAAAGAGAGAAAGATCATCTATGTGTGACTGCGAGGGACGATGGTGCTTCAAAGAATCAAAGCTTCTCCGTTTATTTTTTTGGCTATGTATTTGTGATGGCATAGACTAGGTGGCTTTTTTGTGCTTTATATCTGTGACGGCAGAGACCAGGAGAGGAAGTGAGGATTGTGAAAAGAGAGGAATAACATTTTTAGGGTTAGAAATGAACGGTCAAGATTGTACTATGTTAATGGTTTGATTCACTTTTTATATTTTAGTTTGGGTAAGTTATTGGGTAAGTTATTGTGGCATATCATTTTGACGTATATTTTTTTTTGTTGATATGCATTGGGCTTCCGGGTTCGGGTTGAACCCGCCCAACCCGACACTCCAACCCAAACCCGACCCGAATTGAGTTCGAGTTAGTTCAGGTTCGGGCCGGGTTAAACCCGGCATGTAAAAACTTAAACTCAAACCCGCCCACGAATCGGGCTGGGTCGGGTTAGATCGGGTTCAACCCATCCAAGTTGCACCCCTAGTTTAAGGGATCCACAAGAAAAAAAAAAAAACTCAAGCCCATTCTACGACCCCACATGTGTTAAGTCACCTGCAAGGTACATAATTAAAAAAAAATTCACAATCCGTATATAAGTCTATACAATTTATTAGAATACATAATTTATTTTTTCATAAAAATATAATTTATTAGATAAAATATGTTCTAAAATTAAAAAAGGGTGCTGATTACATTGAGGATTGAAAATGTAACTGGAGTCTTAACTTTTCCAAAAAGAAAAAGCTGGAAAAAGAAGGCTACAATCAAACACAGGACAATTTCTAACTCACTAGTTGGCGTATCATGCGTTGGTACCAGAATTGCATGAATGACATAGACATCTTTCATGCACATTTATCAGAAAGAGACCATAATTACAAAAGAGGGCTATTACTTACAAAAAATATTTAATAGCATATCAACAAGGATGTTCAAAAACTATAGGCATATTTCTTCATTCAGAAGACTGCCTTCCCTTTCCATTTGTTTACCAAATAAAAACCTATAGTGCAGTGATTGTTGATTGCAGAGGCTCTCATAAAAACCTATGCAATTTTCTTCAAAAAAAAAAAAAAAATCTATCCATTTATTAATTTCATATAGCAGCTTTTGAAGACGAGCTGTCTTTGATTCCCTAAAAAGGCAAAATCCAGTGTGAACGTTGGAATCAGATTTTGATGGAACTACCCCTGCATGAAATTTTAAAGTGAACTGTATGAGTGAAGCAGTATCAAGCAATATATGGTATTCGAGTGTATAGAATCTGCGATGGAGGACTGAATTGTGTCTTGTGAATCAAAATCATAAAAAAAGGGGCAGGCAAGAAGAAAATTCAGGAAATGGTTACCTAGTCAAAGCTCGTGGCTTGTCCAAGCTATCCGCATCTACATTTGTAATCGCATTAGATCTGGGCGCGCTTGAGACTTCCTCTATCATGTTTGTGAGGTGTAGAAGGCCCTGCATAAGCTCATAAAGAAAGGGCAAATAAATACAGGAGCAAAATCGCTCTTCGAAGGTTTTTAACATTCATGCTCACTTGAAGTGAAGAATTGAAAAAATAAATTGACAAGCACACCAGCGAGAGTAAAATACAATACCTTGAGACTTTTATCCTCTAGATAGTATCCTCGTCCATTGGAAGAGTCAGGCAGGCCCTGCAAGAAAATGTCAGCATTAGTCACACGGTGCAAGCAGATTCCAGCTTCCATAAGAGCCAGAGAGAATACAACGCGATCCACCGTGAATTATAGGTTGACACAGACATGAAATATATAAATAAGCTGTCTACAAGAAATATAAGAAAACAGTGGTGAAGAGTTTGCTTTCAGAAGAACTTCCAGATTAACATGACTGAAAATTGTGAATGTATCTGAAGCAAATTTGTTGGTCTTAAAAGCTATAACTGTTGCTTGAATATGATATCATCTAAGGTAATACAGTCAAGCTTGAAAAGATAAACAATTAGGTTCAGTTACCTTGTGATATATATAATATTTCTGGAACCTTAAGGCTCCACTGGACACAGAATCCAGACACAATGTGCACCTAACTACAAAACAATTAAAAGATAAACCCTCCTGGAAGATTTGATAAGCATCTCCATTTATAAGATGTCTAGCTATAGTGCCTGACACAGCACAATGATAAATATGAGGTCCAGTTGTCCCATAAACCGCTTTTGAGATCATTACCCAACCAATATTCATTTTGCTTTCTTTTTGTTGGAGCTTCTTTTAATGGTGCCTACTTTTGTTTTGAAAAAGGCTTGGGATTTGGTGGAGAAGTTTATATCGGATTGGGTTCTTTTTTGTGCGGGGGGCTCTAGTGTTTGTTTTGAGAGGCGTAGACTTGTGATCGAGGAGTAATTCCTTGTTTTGGGGGTGTGGTGTTGACATACTACTCCTCGCTCCTTATTTTGATCTTTGCTTTGTTCCTTCCCCTCCTTTACCCTTTGTTTTACGGCTATGTACTGCCTCTTTCAACTAGTGAATGGCGACTACTTTTTTGCTCAAATATTCATTTTGCTTCTAGTGTACTTTTGAACTAACAGTCAACCCAAAGTTAAATTTTTTAATCCTTTTATGGTTATGGAGGAAACCAGGCTTTCTGGAGATATACTTGATGTATGTATGAAGCAAAAAGCCTTTCTTCTCCTTTGCTTCGTATTTTTAGAACAAATGGCAAGGAAGAATGTCCGGGCCCAGGAGCCAGTAAGATCTTGCCCACAAGTTAAAGTGGTGTTAGTGTTTCTTTCCCACATAAGTTTCAGATGAATATAAATTCAAAACAAGGAAAAAAAGTACTGTATGTATCAGGCTTAATGTCTTATATTGTTTTCACCTTTTATGGGGGCTTCTGTAATTTCACATACACATTACATTAACATAAAAGTAATGAACACACAAGAATCAGTTCATACCTTCAGAAATTCAGGCATTTTTCCAGTCATTGCACCAACAGATTCGCATAGGAATTGAACTCCAGCACATGTCATATCCTGTAATGAAAAAGTTCCATAAGTGCGTATTTGAGATAAAAATAAATACATGAACTTGCTTTACAAGATATGCATATTTAATTACTTGCAAATACAAGTCTTCCATTTATATAACATAACAAGCAATGCAAAACTTAACAAAAAAAAAAAAGTGGACTTTCACAAACATTTTGTGAGTATACAACAATTTAAGCACAGAAAAACAAAAAGAAACATGAACAAAAAATCATAACAAGCTTATCCCTTTTACCAGGGTTGTCTGTTACTCTATTGAGAAATTACTCAGGATATTGGAAAGACCCAAAACAAGATTGAAGAGATTTACAATTGTCTTTATAGATTAACAAATTCAAGGGAGACCTGTAACTAAGTAGGAGAAGGTCCCGCCATATGCTACTTTACCACACTAATTAGAGGGTAGGGAAACATAACTTTAATGGCGCAGTTATATTCATGTGACTTAGGAGAAACATTTAACACCCCTTGAGTTTCCATAAACAAGAAGGTAATAAGACACATTTATTGAAGGGTTTTCACATGTCTGATGTAAAGCATCGACCAAAGACCCAAATTAGATTACAGCCATAAAAGGAAGGTAGATGATTCAGTGAATGTTTGCTTACATTCTATACATATTCAGCATCTTCAAGGCAAAAAAGGTTAAAGAACCCATCAGAAACAAGACCTCATCATCAAATAATGAGTCCACATGAGATCTACAACTGAGCAACACAGTCTGCTCACATATATCACACATGGCTTACTGCTACACCCGCGCATATCAACATATCTGAAACTCTTCAACATTATATTACTTTTCGATATCATAATCCGTCTTTCAAACACACACGGAAAAGGGGGGAAATCACCGTGAAAACATAAACTCTAGTTTTACAGTCAGTTGGAAAATTTACTTTGTATTTCACCCATATTTTTCAAGCCAAACATCTCTATTCTACATAGAGCAAATCAAACATCATATGGAACACCTCCATGAGAAAGTTGGCCTTGAACCCAACACCTCTAGGATGGAAATAAAGCTGTCCAACACTACTCGTTTGGTAACACGATTGGAGGGTGATTTTGCTTTTAATTAAGTAAAAAGCTCAAATGTGTTACCAAACGGGTTTGAGGATTGCTGACTTACTTTTTTAATACAAAAGGATTGCTTTTTAAAAAGCGCGGAAAATGCACTTTCCAGGAATCAAAGTCTATTTAAGCCACTTTATTCAAAACCTTGTTTTTCAAACATGTTTCCAAACGGGCCCTAAATTATGAGTTTCAGCCCATTTTTCGATGAAACTCTTCTAGAAGATTGACCTTTTACCAGCTTCCCATTCACAGGGAAAAAAATCCTTTCAATAACCTCCAAGCAATATACCAATTCACTATATAATAAGCCTTATAGGGATTGGGTTGTGAGGCACATATCAAAAAATACAAAAAACTCCACAATAGTTTAGACTAATTTTAGGTCCATTGAATATCTGACGTCAAGCAATCCTAAAACATCTAGCCAAGGTTCTGACTAAATCCAATAGATGCAAAGATGGTGAGCTACTTTGATGTGGTAAAAATGATTCATTCCTGGACAAGACCATTTGCAGGTACAAAGCAATCATATACAAATTGCTTAGGGGATCAAAGTATAATATTAAGTGTACTACTTTCAATGAGGTGATGATTAATGTTTATTTTCTCTTTGTTATACACAAATTAAAAAGGGCTGAAAAGCAACAGTAAGATATTAAAGGTATTGTACAAATTTAGTGAAGGGAACTTTTCTCACTTCATATAATATTTCCATACACTTGTCCCTAAATATATTTTATTTCATATAATATTTCCATACACTTGTCCCTAACTATATTTTATTTCATACAATATTTCCATAAACTTGTCCCTAAATATATTTTATTATAATCAAAACTGATCTAGAATGCATAGTCACTCAATAGACATGTTGTGTCTATGTCTTACACACATCAGACACGTCCCAAATGTGTCAAAAATTTGAAAATATTTTTTAATATTTCAAACACACATTGCATGTGGGATGGGCTTATACCCTGACACAAACATTTATGCGACACAGGTTTTTCTTTATAACTACTCTAGTTGATGTTCATAATTGCATAGAGCATAAAGCATGTTCAATTTAAATAGAATTGATAGTTGATACACTACTATAATTATGTCAATTTTCTTGTATTTATGGTTGTGGTTCTCTTTTTTTCAAATAATTATAATATGGCACATATGTTATTGTTATCATATTTCTTTTTCCATGTCTGTCATTTTTCAAGATTTTTCATTTTTCTGTGTCCACATTGTGTTGTGTATGTGCCATGTGCCCATGTCTGAGATTTCCATGTATAGCAATTGAATGTCTTTAAGTTTTACACGTCAAACAAGGTTTAAAGGCCACATCGCATAATGCATGTAAGCTTCACATATAAATCATGAGTCTACACATAAAAATAAAGAATATGACCAATGATTCTCATTTAGTCCAACTCTTCCAGTTTTGCAGTTCTCATAACTAATATAGAAACCTCAGACATGCTAGGTGTCCTAGTTTTCATGCGGCTCATGAACACTTTCACTACCATTGTTATTAAAGCAATTGCATCAGTAGAGTGCAATTAGTAAAGCAACATACCTGCTTCTTCCTCAAATCTAGCATCTTCCCTTCCTGTTTATCAAGCACATCTCACACATTGTTAATTATCAAATAGATGTCAATTAAAGTTTAGCAGATTATACAGGAGAATACTCACAAGACCAAATATCGTGTTCTGAAGGAATTCTAGATTATCACCAATTTGGGAAAGACCCACACGAACAACACCAACCTGTTAGAGAATTAAACAAAGGAAGAAAGAAAAAATTAGTGAGAGTTATAGGTCGTTGAAGGCAGTTCAACTCGCTCTATGTCAAATCAAAATCTTGGTCGAACATTATCAAGTGAATAACCACATAGGCACATGCATGAGTGAGTGAGGTATCACATAAAAGAAACTTCCATCGTTTGTAATATAGAAGAAAGAGATAGTATCATGCTAGTGTTGCTGCAAACATGAGAATATGGTAAATTAAAAAAAAAAAAAACTGAATATATATAGTGTTAAGACACACCTCATTCTTAATTTCTTTTGATATCTCCTTTTGGTCTTCCAATTTGTCATCTAAATTCTGAATTCTTTGAGTCAAATGTTTCTTTGCTGCCTGAAGGACAAAAAGGAACACAGTAATATAAGTTGATAACTAAACAGCATTAGTACTCAAAATCAATAGATAATTGAGACATCCACATTAAGCACATGAGATCAGTGTGACAGAAAAGATTTTTTTAAAAAAAAAGGAAAACAGAGAGGAATATTATCGATAGAGTAAAGGTCACCAGAGAAAAAAGTGCATTGTGGCACTCGTGGCATGTGTAACAGCAGAGGCAAGTATGCATATGACTACATGGTATTAGGCTATTAACCAAAAATTATAGTTAGATTTCACAAATTTAGAGTGAAATCAAAATAAATTTGTTCACATATAACTTTAATTAATTTGCTATATATATATATAGGGAACTGATTTAGTGCGGACATGCGGTTTTTGGTTCACCGTGCAGGAATAGCTATCGTCCGTTCAATTACATTTCCACCACTCAGACGTGCATTGATGGAAAGTTAAAAAAAAAAAAACACAAAAGTGCATTGATGGGGGATTTAGAAAACAAACCAAACAAAACCAGTCAACCGGTCCCAATTAACATGAAAAATCACACACACAGCTATTGTCCCTCCCTGACCCCGACAACCCCCTATGGTAAATTTTTTTTTTTTTTTAATGTGATAAAAAAAGGGTTTCTCTAAAAAATGGTTTCTCTTTGTTTGTTTATTAGTTAAAGTATATTTATTGAATGTGATTAAAGAAAAGGGAAAGATTAAATTTGACAAAAAAGGGTTGAATATTATTCAAATCTTCATTTTCAGACTATCTATATTAAGCAATGTTTTAAAAATTGAACTTTTCAATGAACCAAAAAAATGACTGGGTCACTAGTTCAACCGTCAGGTTAACCAGAATTGAACTGTAACGTTATCATGACGTAATATATTAATCATTTTAATAATTCAAAATTAATCAATATTTTATAATTTTTTAGGAGACATAGCAAAACTAATGTTTTATAATTTGTAAGAGGATGTTTAAAAACTACATTACATAAATAGATATCATAAGCTAAACATAAATAAAAGAAAATAACTCAGTTTTGTGAGAGGACTCATCTAAATAAAACTTTACAATTTAAAAAAATAATTATATATTTTGTTGTTTTGGAGAAAGTGACTTTTGGGCTTTTAAGCATCATTTCAATTTCTTTTTACACCTACACAAACCCGAGCGGTTCGTGTACGGTTCGTGTAACCTAACAACGGTTCTGTAAAACCGACGGTTCAACCACTCGGTTGAACGTTTTTCAATTTTAGAACGGTTTTTGAAGTGGACTGGTTTGGAGATTGAATCGGACCGGAGCCCGGCCGGTTGACAATTTAACCTGTTGAACCGACCGGTCCAATCCAATTTTTAAAACACTGGTATTAAGGCTGCCCCTAAGATTAGCTGAATGAGATGGGGGCCATGGGGCTCTAGGTAAGCCTGTCAATTATCCGAAAAAATATTCGTATCCGATCCGAATCCGTATCTAAAAATGCAGAAAATATCCGATATCCGAAAATCCGTATCCGTATCCGAAAATTTTCGGATTGGATTGGATATAGCCTATATCCGATCCGAACAATATCCGTATCCGAACTGTTATTTTATTTATATATGTTAGAATTAGTTTCAACCCTTAGATGAAAATCCAATGGCTCATGATCTAGGACAAAACACAAACCTATTTAACCATGTTGAATACTTGTTTAACTATATTAGGATTTGTGTTTTTATGTATTTGATGGATACCTATTTAACCATGTTAGGACTTAAGATTTTATAAATTTTTTATATTTTAATCTGGTTCGGATATTTCGGATATTATCCGAATCCGTATCCGGATTTTTGGATCGGATACGGATATAGGTTTTGAAATATCCGTCGGATATCAGATACGGATATGGGCCTATCCAATCCGTATTCGTCCGATTGACAGGTCTAGCTCTAGGTGTGTTTATAAAATGGGCCCCTATTCACAAAAAAAAAAGTTTTTAAATTTAATGTTTATTTATTTACACAATTAATAGGAGACAAAATAAATGAAAAAATGAATAACATAAAAATAAAAAATAAATAAAAATGAAAAATAACTTATGATCAAACAAAATGAAGAAAAAGATATGGATAAGTTTTGAAAATATATATTAATTATCCAAATAATAAAATAGGGAATAAAAATAATATCTAAAATTTAAATCAATCGAATAAAATAATAACAAAAATAAATATAAATAAATATCAAAATAACATGTGTGTTGATTTTTTTTCTTTAGAAATCAAATAATAATTAAAAGAGTTTTTAAATGAATATAAAGTAATTTAAAGAATAGTAAGAAATCCTAATAAAATATAGAATAGAAAAAAAAATTATTTTGAGATTTGGGTGATGAGAGGGACTGAGGGAGTGATGGTTGGGGGTGGTGAGAGGGGTTTGAAAAAGTGAAGAGAGAGAGAGAGAGAGAGATGGGTGTTGATTTTTGGGTTTCAGCTTTTCTATATGAGAAATTGTGAGGAAGAGAGTTTTATTTGGGTTTAAATTTAAATTGAGTACCGATGACCGGTTCCGTTTGCTTTTTTTTTATAAACCCTCCATCAATGCACATCCACATCAATGCATTTTTTTTTTTAACTCTCCACCAATGCACGTTTGATCGATGAAAATGCAATCGAACGGACGACAAGTATTCCCGCGCGGTGAACCAAAAACCGCACGTTCGCACTAAATCAGTTCCCTATATATATATATATAAGTGAGTAGGTGAGGTCATGCAACAGGTGCGAACCACTTATATACATCCTTTATCGAGGTATATGCATCGATAAAGAAAGCATATAGCCCAATGAGGTATATGCTTCAATGAACTGATATGTTTTCTTTATCGACGCATATACCTCGATAAGAGATATATATACGCGATTCGCACCTGTCTCACTTAATCATATATATATATATATATATATATATATGAAAACAGAGGGCAGGGCAGATTTAATAACTCTCTTGAGATCCATGTGTTGTAAACTAGAAGCTAAAATGAGAATCAGAACTTACAGCAAGAGAGGCAGATACATCCTCAAGACTTTTCTTCATACTTGAAACAGCATTTTCCATATTATGTTTGGTTACATACATGAGATCCGAGAAAGACAACCCCTGACCATTTTAAACAAACAGAAAAATAAAGTCAGTCCACTTACAATTTCAGTATTCACAATAAAAAATCACCTATGCGTGGAATGAATAAGTTAGATTAGTGACCAGAAATAGAGAACACATCGTGCAGGCCATATTAGATGCTCAAATTGGCACAAGAAAGACATGATTTTCCTTCATGCAAGAAAGACTTGGTCTTCCTTTCTTCCTTTTATCTTTTTAGTAGGGTTTCTTGTGAGTTTGTGAGAAGAAAAGCACATACCTTCCACCACATGTATCCATAACCCACAATCCCTATTGTAGCAGCTGGTACTGCAAGGGCTGTTAGACTCCCTGGTAAAACAATATAATATCATCATTATTGAGTTTAGGTACCCCAATCTAAAAAACATTTTGTAGCTAAATGCTAAATTATCACTCTAAAAAAGCTAAACAGTTCCCTTCTATAATAAAAGTTCTAAAATAACCAACCACCAAATTTGATTGAAGATACAACTATTCCAACTCTACACAGGCACATGAATTTGTAACACAATCCAACATGTTCATTGAGTATTGGATAAAAAATGATTAAATTTTTTCTAACTATGCAACAACAAGTTGTCCATTTATTTATTTATTTATTTGAAAAAAAAAGTAAAAAAATTGCATGGTAGATGATGGAAAACCATACCGGACTGGTTTGAACTTCCATTGAGAACAGTTATTTGACGTGAAGTGGCTGCATGCCTGACCTCTAGCGCTAGCCGATTTACCTACAACACCAATGTATATACACATACATATATCACTTTTAAAGTCATCGATGCTGGTATTCTACGCATCCATCATCATTAGATTAAAACTCCAGTATACAGAATTATGCTTCCCAACTTCATAGGAGCAGAAGTGCATAACCTTTTCCTTTACACATGTATATTTATTTAAATGTCTTTCACCAAAATGCTTAACATTGCATCATTTCACAAGAATGGCAGCAAAGAAAGTCATATCTCACTCTTAAGTTTCCAGAGAACAGGTCAAAACGCAGATTGAGAGGTTTTTCAATAGAAAAAAAAAATAAGAACCCTACCACCAAATTCCTCATGAAAATTGGGCTACAAAACCAAAATAAAAGGAAAAACAAATTAAAATAAAGAAAAATGCAAACGAAAAGAGGAAAAAAGGGTTATGTGGATGCGCTATATACAGTACACTTGATGAAGCACAATCTAAGGCATGATCTCTCCTCAGCAGTCGCCCTATCCTAAATCACCAGTCTACCATGGACCAGGCTCACACCATGGTAACCAACACAGAATTTCGCCCAGTCCATAATGAAAATTAGGAAACTCTCCCAAGTATTTTCAGTGTATGTGTTCCAAGATAGCTATATGGCCCAACAACACTTTGAGACTACGAGTTGTGACACCTTAGCTTTAATGTGTGTTGGGTGACACATAAGGATGTGTTGGGTGGAAGGAGGGACACACTGGAACGGAATCTTAAGTGACTGTTTCCAACTGAATCAGCTCCCACAATCAAACCCAGTTCCTGGTGTTCCTTCTCAACATCCACCTACCACGAATTTCTACCAAACAGGGAATTCTAGCAGTGCCTTTTAAATTGAATGCACAGCTACACCTTACAACACTAAAAAATCGAAAAGCATACAATCTGAAGAAACACTTCCAAAATTGACATCAAATTTGTCCAGTAGACTACGCAATGTCACATCAAGAAGACTGTAAATAATTATTTTCTAATCCCTCTCATTGTAATATTAGCAAACCTAGTCCTATTTCCTCCTGGATCGTCACTTCTGAGTTTCTACATTCTTCAAGCACCAAAAAATATGCACCCATTCAAGCACACAAACAAACAGTAGCTATTTTTAGCACAAATCCACCAATCAGCGGATCCAATTTTCTTTGACATATATAATAAGAGAACCAAAACAAAAACACGTAAAACAAAGAAGTACAAACAAACAGACTAACCATTTCCATCATATCGGAAACATCTTTTCGATCTCCCGAATTATTTTCCGACTTCAACAACTCCTGCGCAGGAAATCAATTCCCAAAAAATAAGCAAAAATACAATAACATAAAAAAAAATCAGAGAGAGTGAAAGAAAGAAGACCTGGAGATCTTTCAGGATTTCAGAAAGTTTGCCGTTCTTGATCAGGATCGGAGTCGAAGCACCTAAAAAAATCGAAAAAAAAAATCAGCAAAAATCACCGAATCAAGTGATTGCAAGAGAACTGAAAATTGGACGGGGGAGAGAGAGAGAGAGAGAGAGGAGGTGGGATTTACCGACTCCGATCAAGAACAAGACCCTTGAAAGGCTCATCCCCGCTTGCATCGCCATCGGAAACCCTAGATTTCAAAATATTTTTTCTTTTTTTAATTAAAAAATTGTGGTTCGTCTCATATGAAACCAAGAGAGTCCGGAGACGAAACCCTGAAAGGGAGGGGGGAGGGGGACTGAACGTGGAAAGCCCTCTCTCTCTCTCTCTCTTCTGATATAACGGAAAAGACGATCCCTGGTTGAGTGATGTTTTTGCAAAATAGCCCCTCGACGATTTATTTATTTAACTTTAGTCCTTTTTCTTATTTGTCGCTATTTTTCTATTTAAATTCAAAATAATCCATCTTTAATGTATGTCCCCCGTTTGGGGTGTGACATAGGGTTGTTCGTCCTTGATAGCTATACTGGAATAGATAACAATTCATGCTGAATAGGTAAATTTTTATTTGGTTATCTTTTCTGTTATTCTCATTGGGAAACGTAAAATTAATTTTTTCTACTGTTTGGTTCATCTTGGATAAAGAAATGATAAGTGGTACATAAGAGATGGATAAGAGTTTATGACTTTTTTAATGACAATTATACATCTGCATAAATTATTTTATGTTTGGGAATAAGTATGAGAAATGTGTGTGATATGATAGATATGACAATTTTTGGAATGTGTGCAAAGAGTGTTAGGTTAGATAAATTTTTTAAAATGACAGAAAATGTATTTTTATCCACTAGTATAGATAAGCCTTGGCAAACAATTCTAGCCTTTTCTAAAAATAGTTATCAGGCCTTATCCTAGCTTATCCAGACATAGCTATCAACGTTTATTCTAACAAAACAAATAACTTATTTTTATTATTCTCTTGTATTCTTCTCTATTCCATGCTTATGTTCTACCCCAAATGGGGGGTTAATGTATGTATGAAATCATTAATTAATATAGAATAAAGAGTGTCATAAGAATCATTCATTAGAATCAGTCATAAATGTTTACTTTCACATTAAGTTTGATAATATTGGTAGTTCAATTATTAATTTCCTAAAATGAAGAGATAATGTTGTACATTAATTGTGATCACATTCTTTTCTTAAAGATTAATATTTATTTGATAATTCAAAATTATCTCTTTTCAGAGTCTATGATAATATTAATAATTTTTTTTTAAAATACTGCATGAGATTTTTTTTAACCACTGTATTTTAGAGTAATTCTTTGTATTTTATCATTTTAAACATGTTTTTAATATTTATGTGTAAATATAAAATTAAATATTTTATCATGTATTATGATTCAAAATAATACGTTTTTATAATGTTTTATGCATTCTAAAAGGGGTAGTTTTAGATTCATAAAAGTATCAATAACATTCAATTAGGATTGTAGATTTTCAAAGTCACACTTGGTATGCTATGTGCTTAGATATATCTTATGATGAGGTGTCATTTAGATAGAGACATGAGCTATTATACGATTCATGACTATTCTATGAATAAATAATTATATCAATAGAATAAGTGATTTTTTATTTGATAGTATTTTTAGTTATTTTTCATTGGGAAATATAATGATGAAGGTTTTGTTGTTTGATTAACAATGAATAAATTGTGGATAAAAGATGAATAAAATGTGAATATTGACTTATAAAAGATGAAAAATAATTTGATCTATGAGCCCCATGATTTATATGAGATGATAACAGTTAATTTGACATGTAAACCCATTTATACTAATGGAATAGATTTAATAGAATAACACAATTCTAATAGAGATCTAAAATATAAATATCAATTCATTCTCACTACATATAGCTATACCCATCTATTCATTCCACCCAAACAGCCTTTTCGGTTTATTCCCCCCTATTCTCACCCTATTGCATCGCATATAGAGTTGCATCATAATCGTTTGTTCATAATTTTTTTTTGTCAAAGACATTCAAGTATGTCACATTCCAAGTTTACACATGTCATATTATCCATTTTACCCGTAGACGTATGGCGTGTTTTAAAGTTGTAAACCCACTAAGAGAACAATATATTTGTGAACATGTCTGAGATGTTACAATTGGTATTAGAGTATGTTTATTAAGCGGTGGATCAGGTCGACTCCACGAGGGAGGTGGGACTGGACTAAGAGGCCAAGAGCCCAATAACCCTAATGACGGGGTGAGGGTGAAGTGAGGATGGACCCAATGATTGATACCACAGCGTCTAATAGAAGCTTAATATGCAACAAATCTGATTCCCTAATAAACTCCCCACCTTCCTGAAGAAATTTGCCTAGGCCATATTTCTAGGCATGAAGATGTGATTTTCAATTTTTTTATTTATTTATTTTTTATTTTATTTGTGGTGGTGATTTTAAATTATTGGCTTCGTATGGAATTTTTTGAAATTCGGGTTTTATATTTGAGAGAAATTTTATAGCCCCATTTGTAATCGCCACATCATTAATGCAATATATAAAATCATCTAAAAATAAATAAAAATAATAATAATCGATATTTAATTGAGCACACTAGTGTAGTATGTACTCTACTAGTGCAATGTATAATCAATTAAGAGACTGCCTTTGGACTGCAGTCGGGGCTACAAACGAGACTGACTGTATCAACACTAGTAAGTCTGTTTGAATTGCCTGTTGTTCAGGGGGTTGGCGTGGAAGCGTGACTTATACAATCACTCAGATGTCAATTCTCAATGTGAAAGGCTGGGGACGGGATTTCGCATATTTTCTGTGATACAGGACTTACTAGACCATATAAATGATGTTTTACACTGGGAATGCATACTTATTGATCCCACGGAGAGCTTATGTCAAAACAAATAAAACATTCTGCGTGTGAAATCAAATTTGTATAAGATGGGAAGTACCTTCTCTTCAGTGACTAGAGCCGGCTTATATCACGACCAAATACGAATGTGGTAGCCCAGTTGATCGCCACGTAGAACCTGTTCCTCCAACTCACTACACGGGTAAGATAAGCAGATCTCCAGATGAACCAACTCACGAAACCTGCGAGAGACAGGCCTTTTGCCTCCTGAAGAACATGCATTGCTTCAGCAACTCGCCATATCTTAGGCAGCGTTTGGAAACGGGTTTCAACAGCTTTTTAGAGATTATGCTTGCTTTTGTGAGAGTACCACTTAATCCAGACTCGTTTCCAAACACCCCCAGCAATCCCAGCTTTCAAAGATAGTGAAAAAAAAAAGTTTTTCAGGAATCCAAGAAAAGGTGATTCCTGAAAAGTGTTCTTCTTGGAAAGATGTTTTCAAAAGTTGCTTTAGGTGAATTTTTTTTTTTTTTCAAAAGAATCAAAACCCATTTCAAAATGCGCCCTTAGAACCATGTTGTTAAATAGGCTGAAGAGAAGTGGTTGATACGGACCTTGCTCTGTCGCAAATCCACGAGGGCTTTGTGTCGGCCTACTGATGCCATGCTTCCCAAGTGCTTATAAACAAATGGGTCCCCCAGCTCCATATCCTTTGAACTGTTTGCATGCCCTCCACCAGCTTTACCGATTCGGTTCAGTAGACCTGCCAGATATTTCCCTTGCCTTTCTGCAACCTGAATCAATAACAATAATAATTGTCAGAAGAATTACAAGAGGGGAAAAAGAATTAGCGGAGACGCATATCCTTTCTTCAACCACTGAGGCAATTGAAATTAGGAATATTAATGGTTTCCTCATGTAACTCCCTTTTTTTTTGAAGAAATGTAATTCCATTCAAAAATCAAAACAAAACAACTCTCATCCTCAATAAACAGCATAATTCACATCATAAGATGATTTCATCCGGGTATAGACTGACGATTTCATCATCCACTCCACTCTAAACTTAATGGTACAATGCACATTACATCCCATTGGTAAGATTAATTTATGATGGGATGTGGATGATAAATCCATGAATCAATTCTTTTGTTTATTGGTGAGTAGCAAGATACTACATGTGGGTATGCCTCAAATAATATTATAACCTTATTTTCTTTATGATGGAACATGAAACATGAAATCATAAAGCATGTTGCACTTATCTATCATAAAACTTGTTGTACTTGTCTATGATTGGGGGGCAAATTATGAAGCAAGATAAAACATATGATATGCCTGAAATGCAAATAATATCAAGAGTTCTATTTTATTATGATGGAGCATGGGAGACGGGGAAATCAAAAGATACTACTAAGCCACTGCTTTCTCATGACATGAATAATAAGAAAGCAAAGCATAAACAGTGCCATCATATGAGGACTTCATTCTGATGAGGGAGAATACATTTACCACCATGGAAGGGCAACTAATAGAAAAACCATTTCGACATAAAAGCATAACCATATGAAGGATACATTGTCCAACTGGAACAAAACTTTAAAAATCCACACAAAAAAGAAATTAATTTATATGATATTACAAAGTTCTCATCTGACCTGAGCTAGAGCTGGAAGAGTTGGCTTTCCTGTGCTTTCCAGGAATCCACTACAGTCACCAATTGAGAATACATCTTGAGCAGAAGGAACACGTAACCATTCATCAACACCAATCCTGTAACAAGATTAGCTATGCTCATACCACGACTAATCACACACTGAGAACAAATCATGCAAGTACATGTACATAAACGGGTGCAACCGGGTTAATCTAGCAATATGCATGAGAAAGATTGTAACATGGAGCTCTCAGAGGGCCTTGGACAGGTATGACACAGGCCTGAGAGCTTAAACTTAAAGACCACTCTTAAGAGTAACCAAAAGCCTGGGCCAGGCTATACTCCACTGTAACAGTTGGAATTATCATTTTTTCTAGCTTAAAACTATGTGCAAATGTAGTTGGCCCAAAATAAAATATATCATAAATGAAGAGTTATCCAGAAAATCAATGTCAGTCAATGCAATGTGAAACCCATTCAGTGTGAAGTAAAACAATCACCGTTGGGTGTGAAGTAAAACAATCACCATTGGGCACTGAGTCAACATTCCATATCCACTACAAGCTATTTATAGATCAAAGGTTAACCTACTACAACTAAAACATATATGGTTTATCACTATAAGCAATTCATGAAATCAATATCTGCTGTAGAATCCCAAGTTAAAACAAGGATATAACTATCCGATGAAGGTTTTTTTAAGAAGGATGAAATCTCTACATAAATTTAAAAGAAATAGAATGAAATTAACACAATAGAACTCTTAAACAAATGAGTAAACAATAGTTATGCCTAACTTAAAGATCCTAAATTTAACCATTACAACACAAAAATGTAAGACAAAAGAAAAAAGAAAACACTAAAGCGTCTTACAAATTGAAACTTCATCATAGCTATCAAGTTAGTCCATCAAAGAATAAATCCCAAAAACATGACCATTCTTCCACAAATTATCTCCCTATTGAATAAAACCCAACCTCAAGTTCTGAACACGGTTCAATGATGAATATGATGGACAGGGCAATCTCAGTTAAAGTGACCATTCAGTGTTCAAAATGCTGGGATTCATCGAATTTGATGTCATGGTTAGACATAAATGCAAATCAAAGTTGGAATAAGCCCTTCCACTTCTGACTGCCCGACCACAATGGAGAAAAAGCTGCTAATCCTTCCCAACAAAATGATTTTTAGAAAATCATCTCTATTGTATTTATGATGCTGGAAGTGCTAATTCAAACGTCAGATGGATTTGGCATTGGTTTAAATACCAGAAAAGCCAAATTTTGTGTGCTGATCCTCTTCAACTCTTTCATGCATCCACTTCCAAAACCTGAAATCAACTCCCTAGACCCACTAAAAGGATCTAAATAATCATCAAAACTCAGGCTAATATATAAATATAATTGAAAGCTAGAATTTTCTTCTCAACAACTTCACCCATTACAACCTCAACAAGTTTCCTTTCACATGTTAAAGACAGGTTTAAATCAAGCTATGGTAAACACAGGAGCAGAAACCAACCAAACTTCTAAAATAATGGAAGATCAAGCCCAAACATGGTGACTTGCAGTTATTAATTAAGCATCAGATATGATCAATCCAACAGCCTGACAGATTGGGTACGTAGAAAAGATGGAATTTCACCACCTATAATTTTATTTCAAAATATTAGTGGGAAGCTCAGACGAAGCGGACTTAACCACCTAACCTCCAATCCAAACATACAGCTATTTTTGCCCCTTTTTTTCATTTTTTTTTATTGAAGGAAGATGTAAATTCACCGCTAAACTTTTACCGAATCAGTAGAAAACCGCATTGTTGGGGGTGGGGGTGGAGGAATAAAGATACTTATGCGGTTATGCCTGAGGAGTATGAGGAGTTATCAAAATCCTCATGAGACATATATGAGGTAAATAAGTACAGGCACTGATTCTAAGCAAAAATAATAGTTTAAAGAATGTACCTTCCACCAGGTGACTTGGGAAATTGCAATGAGCTTATGAAAGATGAGGGACCAACACCAGTGGACCATACAAGGAGCCCATATGGAACCTCAGTTCCATCATTAAGAATTATCTTTTCCGGCTGAACATCCTTGACAATTCCTCGAACAAGCCGAACTCCTGACTACTGGAGGAAAAGATGCAAAGAAGACAGACCTCATTATGAACAAACTAGAACACACACTTCATAAACTGGCATGCTGTCACATGGCATTGGTGGCGTTATATTGAAATTCAAACATGTGAAGTTGGGCTGCTAAGTGGTAAGAAAGATATATTCAAAAGATGCATGATGTACGAGAGCAAGAGTGTTTGTTTCTTCTGATGATAGTAACTTTCCTAAAGTACATTCTAAGGTCAGTAGATCTGGAAAGCTAGTTTTCAATGAAAACTTGAGAAAATCAACTACAAGTACAAGCAATACATTCAACAAATGTGGGATATGTCAAACTTGTGCCAAACTATGCTAGCTAAATGACATGAGAGCAAATATTAGTTAATCAAAGTTTAGCAGATCATTCATAAATAAAAACCTACACAGCAACAAAGAACTAAAGAGAAAATAAAGAATTTTGAACAGAACAAAGAGGCAGAAGCTCTAGTGGAAACAGAGATCCCCATGGATAATTCATCAGTAAGATATTGATGTCTCAAAGTGAATCTGCTTTTTCAGAAATAACTGATGGATATTGGTTTAGCTTGTTAGTACCATGCTTAGGAACATTGACATTTACCTACTACATCAGCCACTACTACATCAATATATAGTTGCCAAAAAAAACGATCTGTAACAGGAACACATGATTCTCCTGAAAATATTCATTCTCAAAATATTTACTATGCAGAATCCAAAACCACTACCAAAAAGTAATAGCTGACTGAAATAACTCACCTTAGTTAAATGATTCGTAGCATACTGTCTTAAACGAACATCAAAGGATGATAATATTTCATTTGCCTGTCATAAGAAACAAAAGATTCAACAGAACTGTAACTTCATAATTTGTGTGGAACAAATACTTTCTACATGACCTTAGACCAATTTGTGCAGAAAACATGTTGCTCCCAATGTAATAAAATGACATTGCACAAGAAATAAAAGGATGACTGAACCATGCACCAGAGCCGTTAAAAAAAAACCTCTATCAGAGTCACATGAATGAAGTCTTTGACATGGGAATATCTCTGTTGAACATCTCTGATGATGAAATCACTAAGTTCACCACTAAACTCGACGCCAGTTGGACCACCTCCTACAACAACACAGTGTAAGAGTCTGCTCTTTTCTGCATCAGAAATACCTGCATGCAATCAGAGAAGCAAACTGTTATATCTATTAACAAGTGCCATGATTTGCCCATCAAACATGGAAAGATGAATGATTTTCAAATTTCCAGTATCTGATTATCCTTGATCAGCAGCATGATGAAGAATTTTTCCACCCAAAGCAAGGAGGACAGCAGTAAAGGGAATATATTCATCTATTAATCCTACAGGCAGTGTACCATGAATTAAAAACATTTTTCAAAAAGCGCAGTGCTATTTGGAGAATACATGGTTTCCCCTAGTTTATTTGCTGAAAGATTGGTACAAGTACCTTTTGAAAGCTGAAAATCAAATTTCTATCACTGTAGGCTGCCTTCTAGTAGAGTAACAGCTCTGTTGTATATAGGTGTGATCCATTTCTTATGACCACTCCTTGGTTCTATTACTCCTTTCCTTTGTTTTATTGTATCAAGTGGTCTATCATTCTAATAGAATTGGTGGATACCACATTTGATTTAAAAAAAAACATATTTCCAGCATCAGATCAGCTCCAAATAGGCATTAACATATAAAATCTATACCAAATCATAATTTGATTTATTTTTTTAGGGATACCTATCTATGCGCAAATTATGTTTACCAGATAAGCGTAATGGAGACATGACAAAGTAACCGACTACTCTAGCATGCCCAGATCTTAAGCAACAAGGTCTTTTATTTAGTCCAAAGCAATCTCCAAGCAGTAGGAATGACCTGATACAAAGGAATTCAGAAATTGAAGCAACAGAACAAATAAAATATCACAAGGTCAAAAAGGTCTGTTTGGTTGGGGCTTCTTGGGCCCTTTCTCAAGAGTGATGGGCCCATCACTTATGTCCTTCCCTACCTACTCTCTCTTTTTTTTCCTCTCTTATTTGCCTATGTGACCGTTATCATCAGCTTTCAAAGAGTTGTTTTGTAGTAGCACTTCGTTGAAAGCATGTGCAGTGATTGAAGAATCACATTTGTACACAAATTATTACAAAAAAAAAAAAAAAGAAAGAAAGAGAACATGTCATGCATTCATTTCTATTTATATGATGAATGGAAAACCTATTATTGCTGCACAGCATTGCCTGATATATGGAGTTCAAACAAATAGCCGCCATCCTTTGATCTGATATATCATGTATGTTTACTATCTGCAGTTGGTCACTTAGTTGAGCGAGAGGAAAGCCACTCTTCATGGCAAAGTGAAAAGTGTGATTAATTGGCTGTCCATTAAGATTTATGACACTGATCCACAAACTGCATGCATAATGCATGCCAGTTCCTAGCCAGAAATTCACTAATTTATTGTATTTTCAATTAAGAGCAACAAATGCATGACAGCATCACACCAGTGGCTAAAATATATGCATTTATAAAATGGATGCATGTCTTACCTTCAAAGAACTCAAGATAAATGTGATGCATGAAGCATATTGCTCCATATATTTTGATCTGAAAAGCATGTACTACCTTTGACTGCAAAGATAACTATGTTGAAAATAGTTCAAAAATCTTAAGCAATAACAAAATGTTGCATCTCTGTTTCCAAGATACATCAAAGATGAAGGATAAACATCTCACATTTGGATACTATTTCCCATCATTTGGTTTTTTTATCTGCTGCAAATTATGCAACGGGTGCCTGACATTTTATGATTTTTTTAATTTTTTTTTGTGAAGAAAGGTAGATTCTTGCCACCGCCACTTTCATTTTATGTGAATTATAAAAATATCATATTCATGCATGTCGAATAGCATCCTCCTTACTGGAAAGGAAGTGCTAATATCAAAAGATGCAATCACAAAGCCTTTTAATAGTAATACCACACAGATTTAAGTTGACATACCAGGCACATCAGACAACATTAGGTTCAAGAGAAGCTTCCTCCTTATCTCTTGAGCATGGGCAACTTCACGAAGAAAAATTGCATGCTTTTTCACACCTTGGATGCCAAAGGTTGAAGCCTCTGCACCAGATGCAATCACTAACTTATCATATGAAACCTTAAAGTTCCATGGCTCCAGGTTGCTTGGGTTGCTTCCATCAGTCACAGTTTCACAGTGCAACTGTAATCACAGTGGGAAAAAACATTACTTTACGAATGCCAAACACAATCCTCTTGCAATAATTCTTAATATTAATTAAAACAATCATATCAATAGAATGCAAGCACCAGATAAATCTGATAAATATTGTTAAGAGATTAAATAACATTGCAGAATTTCCAGAAGCACTTTATATTTGATATGGCATAAACAATTCATAAAATTATCAAATGTCGTGACTTACCAAAAAGGTCTTTTTCTAACTTAGCTGATCAATCAAACTGTCTTAGGAAATTAAGCACAAATAATAAATGAAGTATCGCCCTATAATAGTGTTACAGAGAGGCTTGAAATATGATTCAATGCAGGATGCATTTGGGAAGATGCACGATCAATGTGCTACAGAATTTACATAGATAACACTTCAGTTAAACCTATGGCTTCTTGGAAATTGTCCAATGCTGCAGCCTCCAATTGTCTTCCAATCGCTACAGGGATTCACTATGTGTGTTTATGTTTCGAGCTTCTTTCCGACCTGAAAATCAATTACAGCAAGAGTGCTTTGTTGGGTCAACATTGACAGCAGGGAGTTGGAGCAGCTGGCGGCGTCTTCAGATGTAGTACCCAAGCTTTCCCTACTCGAATATAGGTCTTCTCTTCATTTGGGCAAGGTGTTGAAGAGGGATTGAATGCTGCTTGTTGAGCGTTTTTGAGTGAAAATTGGGAGGGTGGCAGAGTCGTTTCCTTGGCTTGTGGTAGGGGTGGGGCTACCATCCTCCAACCGGTCCTTTCAAATATCTCAATTTTCTTCCTATCCATCTTTTTAAAAAAAAATTAACAGTGAGCATCTGCCCAAAATAACTTTTAATACTTAAAAATAACTTCTACTACGAAATCTTCCTATCCATCTCTAGGATCCCAAAAGGGGTCTCGGACATCATTGAAAGGATTAGGAAGAGGTTTCTATGGAATTGGGCCAAAGACGCCAGAAATAGGGTTCACTTGGTAGATTGGCTATGGTGGAAGCTAAACATGGAGTGATGAGGTTGGAGGATGCATGTCTCCCGAGACCTACCCTTAGAATGTCCAAGATTTGGAAGGGTATCATGGGATTGGCCTCAGAGTTTACGAACTCCACTGATTGGAAGTTTGGTTCTGGGGAGGATGTCTCCTTTTGACACAATGTCTAGGTTGGGAATTCCCCTCGAAGATCAGGTTTCCATCTCTGTTTGCTCTAGCATCCACTAAAGATGGCTCGGTCAGAAGTTACTGGAGGGGAGGGGCTTTGAGCAGCCAGTGGGATGTTTTGCTGTGAAGAAACCTAGATGATGGGGAGTTTGATTTTTTGTTGGCGCTCGTTCAAGATCTGCAGGAGGTCTCCATTCACGTTGGGACAGCAGAAGTGTGTGTGGCTTCCTAATCCACGCAATGGTTTTTCAGTGCATGACTACTACGGCTGGTGGCGCAGAAACAGGCAGCAAAATTTTTGGTGGCTGGGAAATTTCAGAAAATACAGGGTCCCAAAGTTCCTTTGAAGGTCCGAGTGATTTTGTGGCTGTTATATCAACACATGATTTGCAATAAAATGTACAGAACCAAATAGGCTGGCCAGCGAGATGTGACCTGTGTGCTGTGTAGTTCGGAGATGGAGACTGGAACATTTGTTTGTCAATTGTCATACAACCAGACAAGTTTGGCACATGATGGGAGAGGCTTCTGGGTTGAATGTGGAATTTGACTCCATTGATGGCATGTGGGAAGCAGGGAAGAAACTCCAGAGGAGAGGGGATCGGAGTGTGCTTGTGAAAATTACTCAAAGTTTTGTTCAGGCGACGATTTGGGCAATCTGGATTGAGCGGAATCAAGACTCCATATGTGGAAAATATATGGGATTCCATATATATATACACATATAATATATACATATATATGTTTTATTAGGGATTGGGGTTGGTTTTGTGCAGGGGCTAAGAGGGTGTTAGTAATTGGTGGTAAATTTCTAACAAAGCCACGATTATGGCTGGCAAGCTTTAAGTAAGATTCTCTCCTGCTTTGGCTCATTTTGGCTTGAAGTTGTATTTCCCCATTTTAGGCCCCTATTTGATTAATTTTTTATTAATGAATAAAAAACCTACCATATTTCTCAAAAAAAAAAAAAGAATAAATATTCTTTATTGCTTGGATGTTCAATCAAATTGACCAAACTTTCATCTGAGTAAGGGCGTTAAGCGTTAATAATGATAGAAACCCAAAATCCATAAAATAAATGCAGGCCACATTTTGGATGATGCACATTCAGCATCAATAATGCGCGTGCCAGATACTGTGACCTTCAATTATCTTCCAAATGTTACCAAAAAATTCTCTTTGTCCTTTGGCTGATTAAACTATCATCTTAATCATGGAATTAAGAATTGATGATAAATGGACAATATCGCAACACATCACAATTGTAAATCAAAAGACCAAACATTCATTCACTCCAAATTCAACAACTCTCACCGTGTGATCATCGATGTCAACAGCCTTGCAGCGGGCGAGGAAGAAGTACGAGCCGGGGGCGCGCGAGATCGAGGGCTGGATACGGGCGATGGGCTCGGCGACGGAGCGGAACTCGAGAGTGCCGACGCAGGTGGAGGCGAGGAGCGGCGTGAACACCATGTGGTTGCGGGGGGAGACGCAGACAACGTCGTACACCGACGTGTCGATCCCCTTCATGAGCCTGCACCCCGCCCACCCGGACCCCAGGACCACCACCCTCGGCTTCTCCCCCGCCCCCGTCGGCCCCAGCCCCGCCTCCGGAGGCGACGGCGGAAGAGGAGGAGATGTTGAGCTGAAGAGGCGCGGGAGGGCTGTAAGGGTGGGGGAGGTGGGGGTTCGGCGGCTCTTGAGGAGGGTTCGGGTTAGGTTGAAGAGCCATGGAGAGGGCGCCATTGTTGGTGTCCGAGATTTGAAGGTGTGTGAGGGAGAGAGATTTTGAAGAGGGAGGGGGTGGGGTTTTTGGCGTTATGTTGTTATCGTTTTGTTTTTTTGTGATGGATGGTTGAATTGGACGGTGTGGATTGGTTTGTGGTGTGGAAGAATCGGGGGGTGATTGTAAAGTGGATTGTCGCGCGGGGGAGAGTGACGGTTGGGAGCGGCTGATTCTGGACAGCTCTGACCCCACCATTCTATTTGCTAAAAAAATTAAAGTGTTTTTTATTTTTAAGTCCCTTTAAACTATAAGATTTAGTGATCGATTCTTCACTTTTTCATAATTTGATTTTAGTCCACAGATTTAAAAGATATGTTCATTTTTAATTCCCGGGAGGGACCTATCCCTATATTATTTAGTTTACTTTTTAGTTCCTAGAAGAGACTAAAAATGAACATATCTTTTAAATCTGGGGACTAAAACCAAAATATGAAGAAGTGATGGATCGATCCCTAAATAGATATGGTTACAGGGATTGAAAACTAAAAAACCCAAAAATAAAACACATAAAATCTATTTGATTTTAAAATCTATTAACCCCACTAGCCACCCCTCCCTACCAACCAAAAAACTAAGAAAGCCCTTCCTCACCACCTGAGTCAAAATAAAAGACACACCTGGAGTTCAATAGATGTACTAGTTGACGACAAATGCGTAATCAACCCGAGTTTTAGTGGGCAACAATATGTCCGTCGAATAAACCATTAGGAAGTATATGTTCTGGAATTCGTTCGACAAGTCTGGAATCGAACAGATGTACTAGTTGACGACAAATGCACAGTCGACCTGGGTTTTAGTGGGCAACAATAGGTCCGTCAAACAAACCATTAAGAAGCCTATATTATGGAATTTGTTCGACAAACCTAGAGTCGAACATATGTACTAGTTGAACACATATGCACAGTGGTTTTAGTGGATGACGATAGGTTCGTCGAACAAACCATTAGAAAACCTGTGATCTGGATGGCATTCAACCACGACTCCTCGGCCATTTAAAGTACTGTGTGACAAACATGAGTCAACCTAGGGGATTATTGGCAACAGAAATGCCGTCGAATGAATCATATAAGGGAGCTAGTGTTTTGGAAGGCGTTCGACAGTCTTATTGTCATACATATATACTATTGGACGACTACGGGTCAATCAACCTGGGGGATCCTTGGAGATGATAGACTCGTCGAACAATTACAGTGTAGTGATCTGTCTTGAACTGTGATGTCATAGAATCATATTGATGAACGAAAAAAAACACTAGTTGTTACACAAGATGAAACATTTTATCATGATGACTGGATTCTCGCATATATTAGCCAACCAAGGGAATATATAAAAGAGCTTCATATGTCAAATTCATGCATGACTTTTCTTTATCATTCACATCACAACTGATCATCTGCACACATTTTAAAAAGACATTCATTACAAACATGAATATTCAAAATGTTATTGGCCATTCAAAACCAAATGAATGCCATGTTTTTGGGGTTTAGTCTCCCCTCTCACAAAATATGACAAGTACTGATAAAGTGATAACAAGGCGGTTGTGATAAAGTCATTTGTGTCGATCAATGTCTTTGCTTCGAATGTCGTTCCACACTTGCTGTGTCAGGAAGTGGTGTGCCATTCTCCAAGTATAGAAGCACATCTCAGATGCTAAATTGAGCAGAAGAAATAGTTGTCCTCCTATCCAATAATGACTGAAGATGTTGTATTACATTTTCCTTAAGCTACAAATAAAAAAGGACATGTCAAAAGAAGGAATTCATATACTCTAATTACACTAAAAATAATAATAATTCAATAGTATACCATTTGGACATTACACTAAACAACAGCCGGAGATTGGAACCTTTCAAATGTTGATTTTCTGTTTTATGAATCACTAATTAATTGTTTTGACAATCACATCAATCTAAATATTTGTTCCACACGTGCAGGACAACCGGATGAGCCTAATAAGTTATATTTTTTCACTTTAAATAGTCAATATTAAACTTCTGATATCTCACTAAACTAAGGGCAAAGCGTGTACATATTATAAAAACCAAGTTGTGTTTAATTCTTTATGATATCCAGCTATATCTGCCTTCTTTTTTCTTCTCTTCTAATCTTCCTATACTAGTTTTATTATGGTCTTATGTAACCACTTGGACAGCCAATTTAATTCTTTCAAAGGTTTACAAATCCTGAGAGGATAATACAACAAAGTCACAGAGATCAAAATCCAACTATAATAAAAAGTATTGCATTCATGCTGTATATAAAATTCTGCAATTAAAGTCCTCTCATACAAATGGTTGTCGTAGCCTTTTACAGATCATCAAATTATGTTTTATGAGAATGCGAGCTGTACAAAAACTATTAGTGGAATTAACTAAGAAATAAATTCATTTATATTAAATATTAATACTGTTATGTTAGAAAACTTCAATAGCTGAATTTATATATACATCCATCTTCAATATTGAACACTAAATACAATACAATTCAATCCAAAAATAACCCTAACTTTCTATGGAAAACCATAAGTTTCTATCCCAAACTATAAATTTTTTTTTTAATAATCAATCTTTTTATCCACATTCTATCCCAAACTCTAGGTTTCAATCCACATTCTATCTCAAACCATATGTTTAAATCCCAAACCATTTTTTTTTTTACTAACCAATCTTTCAATCCACATTTTATTCCAAACCCCAAGTTTCAATCCATATCTATCACAAACGATACGCTTCTATCCCAAACCACAATTTTTTTAAAAAAAAACCAATCTTTCAATCCATATTTTATTCCAAACCCTAGGTTTCTATCCACATTATATCCCAAACCCTAGACTTTAATCCACATTCTATCCCAAACCCTAGATTTTTTTAATGACTATTCTTTCAACCACATATTGGTTTTCTATCCCAAACCCTAAATAATTTTGTTGTTCAATAATCAATCTTTCATTCCAATACCCTAAGAATATGATAAAAAATATACATTCAAGAACAAAAAAAGGCACATACCTGTACTTTGCGGATAGTGGACGATGGTGTGGGTTCTCCTTTTCAATGGCTGGTCCGGTGGGATGGCAGATTAGATGGGAAGGAGAGGAGAGGAGATAAAAAAACAAAAACTTCAAGTAGGAGACAGATGAGATGAGGGAGGAAAAAAGAAAGAAAATTTAGGGAGTGGTGGGATTAGAATTTCACTTGTATGCAATATGTATGGTGGTGGGACCAGGTTTTATAATGAGCATGGCTTGTGGGATCAGTCAGTAAGTGGGGACAGCAAATAGCATGGTAGGGATAGAGCTGCCCCTCATTTTTTTGTCTTTGGTCGTTATGGGGGTGGGTCCGGAGTCTGGATGAGCTGTTGCATGATGAGGAAATGTAGTGTGATAATGTTTTGCTATTCATGAATTTTAAATTTTAAAAATTTTGTTCATGGGGAGTTTCAGAAAAGTGAATTGCGCAAATAGCCCTTAACCAATAGTTTCATTTTTTTTCTCTCTCTTAACTTGTTTTTTTATTTTTTTACCTTTGCACTAATGTTTTAAATTTTTTTTTACCCTTAACTTTTCATGATACCCGAGATACCCCTTATACACAGAGTCATAGAATATAAAAATATAATGTTATACCTACATAAATTATACACATGATTACATATATTTAATAGTTATCAGAGAACACAAAATCATTATACATCCAATATATTCATGAATTATAAATCATGTTATTATCGTATATAAATGCATTCAATGTACATAAAATGATTATAGATAAATTTTTAAAGTGTCATTAAAATAGGTGTATCAACTATTATTGTTCTATGTTACCTAGTAAAACATATATTTATTATAATAAACATGGGATAACGAGTTGCACAACATGAATCACTTATCTACAAAATCTAAAATCACCGAGCGCTAATGCAAAAAATTGTTGACCGAGGACCAAAAAAAACTTATCCGCTTCATTAATAATTTCATCTTTGCCCGTACACATGTAGTGGGCCATGAACACCAATCAATTATCCTCCCTAGCTTGCATGGATAGGTGCTGAAAAGACAAGTTCACACATACAGAATTATATATCTGTAAAAATATATAATGTTTCTGTAACTAGTTGAACATATTGTGTAACTATACATAATGTGATTGTAAACTGAAAAAATAAAATAGGGGTACTTTAGGTATCAAAGCATGAAATGGTATTTATACATGATATGCATAATAATGCACTTACAAATGATATTTACATAATTTACATTTTGTGTTTTGTAAATTACAGAAAACATATATGCAGAGGAAAATTACAGAGGAAAAACTGCGATTTTATGAGATTGGGAGAATTAAATGGATGAGGGTAAAAAAAAAGTTTGGGTGTTTGCTACACGGGTACATAATTTTTTTTTGAATATGTGATGGCACAAGAATAATGGGGGGTTGGCTGTATGGGTATTTGGACAATTCATCCTAAAATTTTTGTTGTTTGTTTGATAATAAATAAGTTATGAACAAAAAATAAATAAGATGTGAGTGATTATTTATAAAAGGTGAAAAATTGATTTTGACATGTGAGTCTCCTATTTAGTAGAGGTGATGACAGATAATTTAACATGTGAATCCCTTTTATATTAGTGGAATAACACAATTCTAGTATACTTGAAATATCAGTAACAGTTTATTCTCACATATTCAAATATAGATATACCCCTTTATTCCTTACAAACAAATAGCTTTTGGGGCTGTTTGGGTGGAGTGATAAGAGGGGAATAGGTAAGGATAAGCATGGAATAGGGAAAGAAAGATGTTTGGGTGAGGGGAATAAGGCGGTATTTGGATGCTGGAATAACAAATAATAAATGGGTATAGTAATCCCCCATTTCTCATGGAATTAGTCTATTCCAACAACAATCATAATTCATAAGTCGGTCGGTCCCACTTTTTTTTTTTTTTATTTCAAATCACCTGTTATTATCTCCTATACATATCAAATCAATTTTTTACACTTTATTCATATTTTATTCTTCATCAACCTAACACTTCAACTTTTATCATTACATTTTTCAATGAGAATAACTTAAAATACAACCAAACAAAAAATTACTTATTCGATAAAGTCAACAATGCCCAGTCTTCTGTTTTATTCTTGTCCATTCATAAAAGTCCAATCCTCCATAGAAGGTGCCAAACTGCCAATCACACAAGTGCACAGCAAAAGATCCACAATCGGTCAATCAAAAAAACCACATCATCCCATCAATTTTTCCCCTTTTTTTTTAGGGAAATTATCATTTTTAGCCCCGGAAAAATAAATATTTACAAAAATAGCCCCCCCACCCGAATAATTGCAAAAACTAGCCCCGTTGGCATTTTACACTGGAGACGGATTATATATAATCCGTCTCCAGTGTTGCAATCCAAAAAAAAAAAAAGGCAATCATCCAAAAAAAACAACTGGAGACGGCATATATATATGCCGTCTCCTGGAGACGGTATATATATATGCCGTCTCCTGGAGACGGTATATATATATACCGTCTCCAGGGACGGCATATATATATGCCGTCCCCGCAGCCAAGCCCCAAAAAACCCTATTTTTCACCTCTTTTCTCCCTCTTTCACCCACCCACCCGTTGCCAACCCCGAAAAATCATCAAAAACAAGTTTGAATCCGAAGGTAAACATCAAAACCCTAAATGTTCTTGAATTTTAGGGTTTATTTGTCAATTGTTTTGATTTTTTTGAATAAATTAGGGTTTTTTAAAAAAATCCTAAATGTTGAATGTTGAATTTATTTATTATTGGAATGTTGATTTTATGATGTTTTGTTAAGTGAAATGCGAATTTTTTTAGGGTTTTGGTTATTTTAAAATGTTTTATTTGTCAAAATAAACTTTTAAATCTTAAAAAAATTTGTAATTTTTTTTAAAAATTGTATGGCCTTAGGAAATAATTCAATGGCCTCTTAGTAAACATTTTTAAAAAATTAAAGGCTATTTTTAGGAAATATGCTTTGTATGTGTTGCATGAATGTTTTTTGTGTTTAATGTGTATGTGTTGGATGGATTTTATTATTATGAATTTAGAAATATATTTACTAAGTTGAATAATTTATGGTTTAGATGGTAAAGAAATCCGATGTCCCGTTAATGTTCTCTTTTAACGGGAGGATTGTTCGAAGCGAAGGTAGTTCATTTTATGAAGGAGGTACCATGAAAACCACCATCATAAATAAGAAGATCTCTTATGTCGATTTACTCCAAATGATGTACCATTTGACGGAGACCGATCCAAGTCTTTACAAATTGTCCATGACTGCTGTGCATCCAACTCACGACGGAAAGTGTTGGGTGCCCCTCTCGAAGATGATATGGGGGTGAAAGTTATGATAATGATGTACCCAAAGCACGCGCATATCATTCAAATATGGTTAGAGAAGGAAGAGATCATACAAAGAGGCCGTGGCGCGATGAATTATGATCCAGAAGATTCATATCCTTCCATTGTTCGTGAACCATATCAACCTTCATCGTCGTCGTTTGTTCCGTGCACCCAAGAGAATATGATTGAAGCAACACCGACCAATGCCTATGGGAGTGTGAATATACCACATTTGTAAGTATTGTGAATTTATAGGATGTTTTTGGTGGGTGTATTCATATATGTAAGTATATTGTGTTTGCATTTATAGGTCCCCATTTCATGACATGGGTTGGGACGATATTCGTGAAGGAATTGAAGTGAACAATGAAGGAGAAGAAGATCAAGAAGGGGGAGAAGAAGAAGATCAAGATTGGGGAGAAGAAGAAGAGGATGATTATGAAGAAGGCTCCGAAGAAGAAGAAGAAGCAGAGGAACCTGATAGTGAGGAGGACCATGATGTGAGGAGAACTGCCATCAGTGAATATGGTGTTCCTCAAATGTTTCCTACACGTGAGCTTATGGAGCAGGCGGTGGCTGAAAATGTCCATCCATGCATTTATGAAATCGGATCTTCTTCGTGTAATGAACTTGAGGTTGGTCAGCTTTTCGCGAATAAGAAGTCACTCATTAATGCTGTCCGAACCTGGAGCATAAAGAAATGCGCACAATGTCATGTGGTGAAATCAAATGCAGAAAAATACGCCGTTAAGTGCATAAATGATGAATGTAATTGGAGATTATATGCGAGGAGGGTCGTGGTTCAGAAATGTTCAAGATTTCCACTCTGAGAGTTCCTCATACATGCTCCGATCCTCTTCTCAGTTCAAATCACAGACAATTTAGTTCTGATTATATCTCACAGCTGATTATGCCAACGATTCGTCATAATTTGAGAATCAGTGCTACTGAGATAATGGACAGGATACGTGCTGATCATCACTACACAATTTCATACTCAAAGCAAACCGTGCCAAATGGAAGGCTATGGAGAGGATATTTGGAAATTGGGAGGAATCATATGCTGAGTTGCCTCTATATGTTGATGCCTTGAGGAGGTCTAATCCAGGAACAACTGTGTTCTTCGAAGGCCCTGTCATACAAGAGAATAACATGGGCAGACCGATCCGACAGTTTGAACGTGTTTTTTGGGCATTCGGTCCAGCCTTAGAGGCTTTCAAACATTGTCGTCCATTGGTTTGCATCGATGGAACACATCTGTATGGAAAGTATAAAGGAACTCTCCTGATAGCCACTGCTTGCGATGCAGAAAATGGTTTGCTTCCGATAGCCTTTGCTATAGTTGAATCTGAGAACAGAAGCAGTTGGACCTTCTTCCTTTGGAACTTGTTCTTTCTGTTAGTGGTATAAACAATTTGTGTGTCATATCTGATCGGCACTTGGGCATCATAGCAGGCATGAAGGATATTGAGGAATCAAGCAATGTAACATGGCACCATCGTTTCTGTATGAGACACATGATAGACAACTTCAAAAAACATGTAAAATCAAAGGAGTTGAGTGACCAGGTGTGGAGGGCTGCCACCTTGAAATGTCCAAATCAATTTGCTGATGAAATGCGAAAGATTCTTACTGCCTCCTCACAAGCTCGCACATGGCTTGATCAAGTCCCTCCACAAACATGGGCCCTTTGTTATGACGATGGCCGTCGTCATGGCACGATGACCACCAATAGAGCTGAAAGCATGAACAGTGTCTTGAAAGGTGTAAGAGGGTTGCCAATCACTGCCATATTACAACAACATTCATACGAGTGTCAGAGTATTTTTATACAAGGCGTGAATCGGCCGAGAGCATGTCAGGTGAACATGTGCCATCTATGCAGCAACATTTGGAGAGAACTGCACATGATGCAAGGGCGATGTTAGTAAGAAGGCTTGATAGATCAGAATTCAATGTCCAAGACAAGAATGCGGTTATGTACATTGTTTTCCTATATCCTGACAATGCAGAATGTCAATGTCATGTTCCGAAGTTGTTTCACTATCCATGTGCACATGTCATAGCGGCCTGTGGGTATGCTCGTATTAGTCCTGGGAGATATGTGTCACATTGGCTTTCCTCAGAGTCATATAGACACACTTATGAACCCCGATTCCACTCCGTTGATGATAAAAGTCGTTGGCCGATTCCTACGGAAAACGATCCCATCTTCATCCCACCAAATGTTAGGAGACAAGCGGGGCGCCCTGTATCAACTCGCCGACGTATGCATATGGACTCCAGGGATCCAAGTCTGAGATATACATGTTCAATATGTCATGAGAAAGGCCATAGAAAAAATAAATGTCCACGTAGAAATACAAATGCTGGTAATTGATGTTAAATATGATTGTGATATGATTGTGTTCAATTGTTTGAGTAGATATTAACTTGTGTTCAAATTACAGGTGATGGACATCCGTGAGTGGCATGGACCCGTCGTGGATGATTTGCTGTATTTTCAGGGATCTCATAGGTCTCATCATGGATTCCAGGGCAAGGTATGACAAATGCTGTGTTTTTCTCTAATGTTATTCTTCATATATGATTTTTTTCTTACTTCAATATATAATTTCCTTAAACAGACCGACTCCTCCAAGTTTACTATCCACATGGTGGCATTGCGGCACTGGGTCATGGATCCACGCATCGAGCCATACGTGAGGGCATCAGGATTGTATTATTTGACAGAGATGGGGTATACCAGATCAGATCATCGACTTCTACAAGCACTGACTGAGAGATGGAGACCAGAGACCAACACATTTCATCTGCGACAGGGCGAGATGACAATTACACTTCAGGACGTTGCTATTCTGACTGGACTACCCATTGATGGCAAGCCCGTGACTGGTATCACAGACCACGATGATTGGGCCAGCGTCTGTGAGGAGCTGTTAGGTGTTGGCCCCCCTGCAGATAAGATCAAGGGTGGAAGAATTTTTCTGTCATGGCTTAAAGAAACCTTCAGCATCGTACCAGATGTTGAATTGGACGACGATATCCTTGCAGTATGCACGTGCATACATCTTATTTGTGCTTGGATCAACAATCTTCGCCGATGGCACAGGAAATAAGATACATGCGTGCTACCTTCATTTATTCAGAGATTTTGAGGATGCTGGTCGATATTCATGGGGTGCAGCTGCGTTGGCCCACTTATATAGAGCATTGTACAGAGGTAGTGTGCTTGGAGAGAGGATGTCGGCAGGATCTCATGGTTTTTATTCTTTGCTACAGGTAATATGCAAACCTCAATTTTCATCCATACATACTAAATTTGTTTTTTTTCTGTGTTACTAAAGATTTTGTTCCAATGCAGCTATGGTCGTGGGAGAGATTACATGTGGGACGACCGTCATTGCATGATCCGGATTTTATTCTTGGAGATCGACCTTTGGGAGCAAGGTAATGTCAATATTTTCATCTTCTTTTGTCAATTCATAGAAGATCATATATCATTAAATTCGAATTTCAGGTGGAAGGTGACTCAGAGGTTTGATGAAAATTCGCGTGTTCTGATATACTATAGAGCACAACTGGACTATCAGCTTCAGTCGCAGGTGACTATACAATTAGCCATATATTTCACAAATGATATATTCTACGTTAATTGTCATACTAATTATATATTTGGTTTTTGGTAGGTTATATGGCAGCCTTATCCTGGGGCATATGAGACACTACCACCTGCATGTTGGATCATATGGAGTTGTGGACGGCTAGGGTCCCACTCATTTGCTTTGATATTGTGGAGATGCACGTGCCGGATCGAGTCGCACGTCAATTTGGATGGCATCAGGACATTCCATCTGATGTAGAGGCCATCGACCGGGTAAACCGACGAGGTAGACAGGATGTGAATTGGTAGTTTTTCACGAGTCTTATATCGAGCGTTGGGACCAACGATTGGATCACATCCACCAATTTCCTGATACCCGGAGTTCGAGGAGATATATGGAGTGGTACTGGGAGAGAACAGTCAGACATATCACACCTCCACCACCCCCACAGTACCATCCAGGCTATGTCGCACCAAATTCGGTAAGAATTTTAAACGCGTGTTACATTTTAGATAGTGATAAATGATTTTATAACAACTTATTATATTGAAACTTTTGTTAACAGGGGGGAGTTACACAGAACATCACCGAGGTGCTTGCAAGGGGGTTGGTCTTATACCCCAACTGCGGTGAGTGGGATCGTATAGTTGCGGTGGCACGGGACTATGCAGATGCGATGATGGGAGACATGGGACAACCTTCGAGTACCCCCAGTGCATCTACAGATGCTGATGATTCTCAGGATGTGGTAGATGATAGTTTCGCTCACACGGAATTCACCATTGACGAGTTCTTCAATGATGTACGACTGGATGCAGAGATCGATGAGCAACCACAACAACCAGCCCCAGCTCCTGATCAGCTCCACAGATGACACTCCAGACATATACTCGTGGACCACGCAGGGTTTGGTGTACTTCTTCTACTACTGCCAGTCGGGGATCGGGCGAACAATTTACCACTCCACCACAATCAGGTGTGCCGCCATCCACAGCAACTGACGTACCCTCTTCATCAGCACCTCCTGCTCCGAGAAAAGCCAAAAAGAAAGGACTTCTGAGAATATTTGGATGATTGTATTTCTGTTGCATGTAAAACACTTTTATTTCTGCATTTTCATTTCTGTGTATTGATTTCTGATAAAGGACTTCTGAGAATATTTTCATTTCATTTCTGTTGGATGACTGTAATTCATGCATTTTCATTTCTGTGTATTGTATTTGTGTATTTTCATTGGTGTTTAGAAACAGGAGTCAAGTGATTACAATGGATTTATGTAAATATCAATGCATTCTTATTATATTTATGCATGTTCAAGCAGGAATTTTTATACAGGTGAGATAGCCAAAGTTGTATACAACTCAAAAAAAAAAAAAAGGGCCTGAAGACGGATTGTATATAATCCGTCTTCTGGAGACGGATTATATACAATCCGTCTCCAGGAGACGGGTTATATATAACCCGTCTTCAGGAGACGGGTTATATATAACCCGTCTCCAGTGTAAATCCATACCATTTACACTGGAGACGGATTACACTGGAGACGGATTATATATAATCCGTCTCCAGTGTAAAATACCTGCGGGGCTAGTTTTTGCAAATATTCGGGTGGGGGGCTATTTTTGTAAATATTTATTTTTCCGGGGCTAAAAATGATAATTTCCCCTTTTTTTTTTATTCCATTCTTCACCTTCTCCAACACCGACTGGTCAATGAACGACCCTTCTTAAAAATCGAAAAGCCCCCTCTTTCGTCCATATTCGAAGATACAATCTCCGTAGATACTCACGGAGGAGGAGGAGAAGAGATCGAAAGAGTCGTCATGTTCGCCAAACGCATCTTCCGGAAGGCCGTCCATCACCACCAGGTGAGAGAAGAGAACGATCTCTTGTTCTCGATTCGTATTCGATCGTGCTCCGTTCCTTTCCAATTTCGGTCTTGTTTGATGACGAACACTGTATGCGATGTAATGCGATGCGCCTTTATTGTTTTTGATGGCCGTATATATCAACCTTTTGGATTCTTGGGATGTTATTGATGTCAGTGTGTTTTGGATGAAGAAAAATAGAGAAGGAAAATATTAGATGAAAACTGTTTCTTGATCGGTCGGGTTTAGCTTGAGCAATGAAAAAAAAGAGGAGATTGGCATGTTTTATGGTAATAGAGGGTCCCTTGACAAGCAGGAGGATGGGAGTAGGCCTGTCAACGGGTCTGGTCCAGGCCCGGACCCGACCCGACCCGACCCGATTACACGTGTAATATACCCGACCCGATTTGGACCCGACCCGAGTTGGACCCGACCCGGCGGACCCGAACAAACAAACGGGTCGGGTCCGGGTCCACCCGCCCCGACCCGTTGGACCCGTTGGACCCGACTGTTTTTTTTAATATATGTTCATATATTACAAGACCATTAATATTAGTTGATACATAATTTTATTTCTTATTTAACTTATTTTTGTATCTACAAGTTCATAAATCATAATCATAACAAGCTTATAAATCGGTTTGTTTTGGACAATTAACTTATTAGCTTTTGAATTTGTATGATTAATTAGTTTGTTGCATGATTTATGTTTATTATTTAGGTTAATATGTTAGTGTTTATTGTTTTGAATGTTGTTTAGGTTAATATTGTTTTGAATGTTGTTTAGGTTAGTTATGTTTATTATTTAGGTTAATATGTTTTTTATGTTAGTGATTATTGTTTTAGATGTTGTTTAATAATTTATTTACTTCTTTTGAATTGTATAAAATTATATTCAAACATAGTCTCATTAACAATAATGTTTTATTACAAAAAATTTCAAATAGAATGATAAGGCAAACAAATACATGAGTTCTTCTCTCTTTTTTTTTCTTTTTTTTTTACCCAACCATCCGAGTCGGGTCGGGTCGGACCCGGACCCGACCCGGGTCCGACGGGTCCGGGTCCGGGTCCGCATTTTCCCGGACCCGCCAGGTCCTGGGTTGGACCCGGCCCCGCCGGGTCCTGTCACGGGTCGGGTCCGGGTCCACCCCGACCCGACCCGGACCCGACCCGTTGACAGGCCTAGATGGGAGCTTATTAAAAGACATTCTTTTTTAATGGTGTATCACAATCACCTACACAGAGATTGTGTTTCACTGGTGGGTTGTTTAAGGTGTAGCAGATCCACAGAAATGAATGATTTACAAATCAGAGATGGTTTTTTTTCATTATATGACTGTTTGGAGATTGGACAGTTGTTTGGAGAGTTCGGGTATTTCCTCTCACAGGGTCTGGGGCCTTGAAGACCGTGGCCAATGGTCGGCTAGACACATATGGGAGTTCCTTTTAAATAAGATTCTCCTATCATTCTTCATAAAAAAAAAAAATTCTAGCTTAAAAAAAGTGTAATTAAGCATTGCCTGGGCGCATCTAGGCTAGACACATAGCCACCACCTAGGCTCACTTGGTTACCCAGACAACTTTGTTTAAATTTTAGTTATCACTATTTAACTTTTAACTGATAGCCTCTTTCCATGGCCTTTTTGTTTTATTTTTGCTATTCTTCTCTTGATTGGAGATATCTTGACTCCTTTGTTCAAGTGACAACATTTTATATATGAATTGCTCCTATTATCTTCCCCCCCCCCCCCCCCCCCCCAAAAAAAAAAAAATGATACTGTGGTTGTAAATTTTTTAAAACAATCTCTTTGCATATATAATCATTAATTCTACTAGCATGCTGAATTGATCTACCATATATGCTGATTAGTTGTTTATGATATTTTATGAGGTTAATCACAAAACAAACTTGTAATATGTATTTGCGTTTGCAGTGGTCCTTTATTTTCCTGTTGACAAATTTGCAACTGATTATTTCACTCTTAGGTTTTTTTTTTTATATATATTATACTCTTATGCTTATTTTTTTTCCCAAATCATGCCAGAGTAATGTTGACCATGGATGCATGACTGGATCAGATTTGGACATACGAGTTGCTGACCATTATGGCATTCCCCATGCTGCATCAGTTTTGGCCTTTGACCCAATTCAGCGTCTCTTGGCAATTGGGACAATGTGTGTGAGCTGATAAATGCAGTGATTCTACTTTTTGTTGATGTTCATGAAATATTCAGTGGTTGTACATTGTCTACATCATCATATATACAACATGCCATTTCTTTGTTTTTTGTGTTCATTACTATTACTGAAGTAAGGTTTTTGAGTTCCTGAAGAATAATTAAATAAACAAAAGTATCATGACTTTGGCAACTATGAAAGTAAAGTATTACTTCTCTTTACTTGCCCTTTTGGCTCTATCATTTGGAGGAGGGTAGGCTTGGCCATAGGATCATATTGTACATTTACTAACATGGAGGAAATGTGGTTATGATTTTGAAACAAAAGAGCTAAAGGCGACCAAAGCCACGAAATGAAACGAACTTCAAAGTTGTGCATGCTTGGGCGAGAGTAGTACTAGAATGTGTGACCTCTTAGGAAGGGAAGTTCCGTGTTGCACTCCAAAACAAATGAAAGAAAAAACAGAGTATGTAGACAAGACGTCTACATGCTCCAAAACCGGGCAAGCCCCACACATTAATCCTCGATAATCTGCGCCCCCCCCCCCCCCCCTCTTAAAATGAATTCCAGTGGCCCCAGCATAGAAACATCCCTAATGCTTGATAAAAATTTCCACCAACGTCCATATATTTTCAAAATACAATGAATCTTCAAATAGCACCTTCCTTGGCCCAAACCATTTGCGGAACTTACAATTTTGCCCTTCCTTGCTTTGTTCACCCATTTTCTAACCTTTTTTTCAGTTTTTTTCAGACCCCCTTCCAGATCTGGGTCTAAAAACCATAAAAGTTTGATGTTTGGCTTCTACTTTGGATCGTCTCCTCAAAAATCTTACTCATCCTATTTAATTGCTTGATGATATTTACTGGAGATTTTAAGCACAGGAAGTAAATGGCTGGACATGCCTTGATATGTTGTAATGTGAGCATTCTTTCAGTTTCTTGGTCTTCTATCTGACAATGGAGTCCAATCATCAGCTGACACCCCATAACAATGAAGCAACGGTTCCAAGTATATAATAGGTAGCTTGCTACTTTGCATACTTCTGTCGTGGCATAAGACCTGACCTACTCCTCTTCCAGGTTAACTCCTACAAGCTCTTGTTATAGTTAATTTTGTTCTAGAAAAAACTGTAGGACCTCACTTCTTTTCCTCTTTTATAGAAGACCAGAATGTGTCATTTAACAAATGCAAATGATTTATCCATTCATCAGTTTACTTGCTCTGGAACCTAATATCAATCCACCTTGACTTGCTTTAGAGAAGAATCAGCTTAGTCTAGCTTGATTATCCATTTCTACATTAAAAAGTCATGCTTAAGTTTTCCTTCTGGACAAAATTAAATTTCTTAATTTCTCTATGTTGATATTGTGTGCTATGTGAAACAATTGTTATAAACCCCCTCTGATTGTCTTGTCTATTCTTTTCCTTCTTTCACTTTGCAGGGATGGCAGGATAAAAGTAATCGGTGGTGATAATATTGAAGGCCTCCTCATATCTCCAAAGAGGTTGCCATATAAAGGCTTAGAGGTTTGTAATCACAAAGTGATCAAGATTCTTGAGTATAACTAAGTTTTTATTCATAATCGGTTTGTCCAGTTAATATTTTGTAAGTGATCTTGCTTTTGTAAAATTGTGTCTCCTTCACTGATAGAAATCGCTAGAGCTTCCAATGATGCATATGCTATTTCATCCTGTATCTCTTTTTTCAACTCTGAGCTACACCCTTGCCATCACATCATTGTATTCAAAATTTCAAATGAGAGGCAAAATTTACCCTTCACATCATTTTTAGCTTTGATATTGTAGATTTATTGGATGCCAATTATTTTGTAATGGCTCAATATGTTTTTTCCTGCAGTTCTTGCAGAATCAAGGATTCCTCGTTGGTGTGACCAATGACAATGATATACAGGTATTCATTGCAATAACTCTTTACACAACTTTTCTTTCCGATCTAGGTGATACCTTTTACCCATTTTTGATGCAAGAGTGATGATTAAATTGAGGTCCCTAATTTTTTTGTCTTGTATTTACCTAATAACTAAATTTTATGAGTTGCTAGGATAGATATATGAAATTCATGCTCAAGATAGCTCATTTGGGAGAATCATTTGTTAATGTTTGGAAGCTTTGAAAAATATGTCATGGAATTTGAATCGAATAATAAAAAATGCAATCGGACTGGATCTGATCGTAACATTCGACATTTTTTTGCATATTTAGGACTTGCAACTGTGGATTTTATCCTGCTTGCACGAGCGCTTTATCATTGCTCCAAGCAATTATCCATATGGAAGGCTATTGATTGGATCCATCATCCAACAAAAAACAAACTATTTGTTCCTTACAAAGTTTGAACAATGCCTTCCTATAGTAGGCATTCAATTTGAGAAATGCCGTCCTCTGGAAGGCTTTCTCCGATTATGTTTGGGGTTGCAGCTTGTGTTTGGATGCATTTATGTGCTGATCTTATTCACTGAAACCTGGATTTGGACAGTAATGTGTTTTCTCCTCCTCTATGTAAAATTCAATATAATGTGGGAGAGATATATCTTGGTGTTGCAACCTCTCCACGTTAAAATCAGGTTACTTTGGTCCTTAAATTTGGCATAACTGTGGCATGTCTTTACCTTAAGATGCTTACTAGTTCATTTTTTCCCCCCAGTTTTGGATCACTACCCAGCACAAGTTCGTTCTTTTTTTTTCTTTTTTCTTTTTCCATTTATGGATTACTACCCGTATGCCTTTCGCTATCCTGTTAGTGTTGTGGCTCTATAAACTAACTTGTTTTGATTTTTTTGAAGTTTGTTTTGCTTGCTTTCAACTATTAAAGTTTGACAGTGGGGTTATTATTATGTTTTATAATCTCACTGGAACACAATGGTTGGTTGTGTGGGAGAAAGTAATTATCATGTTTGTTAAGGGTGATATAGTAATTTTCATTTTTTTTGACAAGTGAGATATATATAAACCCCTCAATATGTCCACTCTACCATCTCAACACATCTTCTAGGAATCTCAATCATTTTGAAATTATATTGCGCATCCCTCAACTTTTCAGCTGGCTTTTGTGTTTGAGATGGCAAAATTTTTGAAAAAACTGTGTGTCCTGGGTAACAGTTGGCTGGTTGTGCAAGGTCTGGTTGGAGCAATAAATTTGAAGCTTGCTGTGAGGTTGAAACTTACCAAAACAGCTCATTGGGTAGATTGGACACTAATTTTGGGACACATCTTTTGTAGGCTTAAGCTTGGGATGAATGCTAACATAGTGTGTCAGAACCCTGGTACCTAAAATCATGCAGTTTACAAAAATAATTTTCAGTAGATTTGTTGAGGACTGGGGCATCAATTGTATAATTGCTGAAAGTGTGTTTACTTATGCTCTCTGAATTATTATTTTCTCTCGAGGACACTATCATTCAGACTGAAATAGGACGTCAGTGTTGTTCTGTGCATAGTTTTTCATGCTGTCAGTATGTATTTTGCTGGTAACTTCATAAGCACTAGATTATCATCTTCTGATGGGAATGCTTAACACAGGGTGATGAATTTTTCTTGTGGATTTTGTTGTTTGTTACCGTTGATGAAAATCAAATTAATGTTTTATACGTCATGATTTGGTAGGTTTGGGATATGGAAGACAGGCTTGTGGCTGATTGTTTACAGTGGGAGAACAATATCACTGCTTTCTCTGTTATCAGAGGAACCCATTTCATGTATGTGAAATCTGGCGGAATGATTTCCTAGCTTCCAGGTGCTTGTTGCCTTCAAAAGTGGGAAGCAAATTTTTGTAGTTTTATTTTATAATTTTATTTTGTAGATATATTGGCGATGAGAATGGGCTGGTATCTGTATTGAAGTTTGATGGTGAAGAAAGAAAACTTTTGCGATCATCATACCAGATTTCTACAAATGCTGTATCGGGTATGTCTGTTTGTATATGACATGAATGTTATTATGATGCCCCTTATTCTTTAACGAATATTCCACTTTTTGTTGTTTCTTTTCCACATTTAATTACTATGTTACTTTTGAAAGGCATCATGGCAGGGAGTGCAGGGGATAGGGCTGCAACTCGGGCGGGTTGGGTTGGGTTGCAACCCATGGTAACCCGAACCAACCCGCGGAACCTGATTTTCAAGCCTAATTTTTAATTAAAAAAACACACGTCACAAATTTTAATCACCCACTAAAATAATCTAAGTCCACCAAAAAAAAAAATTGTGATCCAATGGTAGAGATTTAAAGTAAAGAATCAAGTATCAATGACCCATGACCCATTTAGAATATCATATGGGCGTTGGGTTGGGTCAGGTTATCTATGATGCCAACCTGAACTCAACTCGATTTTATAGATAACCCGAATTTATCAACCCGAACCCAAACACATTTTTTAGAACCCAACCCGCATAAAAATCGGGTTCAACCTGTCGGGTTCAGGTTGGACCCAACCCAAGTTGCAGCCCTAGTAGAGGATAACAATGCTTGCGGATGGATTACTTTTCTTATTTTCTGCAATGGAGGTCACGGAGCCTTGCTTGAGGAGATCTTTCTAACTCGTGATTGTTTGCATCCAAGTTAGATTGCCTACCATTTGTTTCACAAAAAAAAAAACTATCATTTTCTCTTTCCAATTCAAGTTTACATTACCTTTGATTGTGTCATGCCAAAATGTGCCAATTCTGGACCGTAGTTTATGTAAAGACCAATTAATGATTGCCCATTATGTAGTTACCACATTTTCAAAAACTCTTTGATAAATAATAATACACTGATGCAACAATGAAATCCAACACTCTGGAATACGAGTCAACTGGTATGCAATGAAAAAGATTTGAAATCTTGATAAGCACTAGATGATATGTTGTAATGCATACACTCTGGAATACGAATCAACTGGTATGCAATGAAAAAGATTTGAAATATTGATAAGCACTAGATGATATGTTGTAATGCATATACTAATAAAAATGTGAATTGTGCATGCTGTCTCATGGTAAATTTAATGCCTATTTAGTTTGCACGGGTATCATATTGATGTTCATTCACGTAATCGCGTGTGACAAGCATTGATCTTTTGAATTAACTACCATTCATTAGGATACCATTACCTTACAAATGTTTGTGGGTATAAGCTTCATGCTTAGGTCTTTTAATATTTATTTACTATAAAAAAGCTCAAGAGTTTCTTTTCTCCTTACAGCATGGTTGTAAATATTTTTATTTCCACGTTAATTTATTTGTTGTATACCAATTTGACAACACAGTCTCAGCTGGAATTTCACTGCCTGATCATATCTCCATTGTTGGAATTCTTCCACAACCTTGTACTTTTGGTAACAGGTCAGATGCTGAAAATCAAATGTTGGCATTCTGGTCTCTTTAAGTATCTTGTTCTCTTAAAAATTTCCCAATTCCTTTTCATTTTATTTGTACTAGTTGTCTCTTCTAATTTATGTGTTACAGAAGTATGTGGGCTTACATCTATTCCTCAAAACTTGAGTGGCTTTCTTACATTTATGCTGAAATTGGTTTCTCAATGTTCTGAGCATGTTATATGTATGCAATATATTTACTTTTTTCCAGAATTCGAATTCTATTCTGAAAATTTTAAATAAGTATATAAAGGAAGGGCATAAATTGGCAATATGGGTTTTATTGATGACACTTCTATTGTGATGGATGCAATAGAAATTTTGCATTGAAAGATAACATTTGATAAAATGTCGGCCTCTGCACAATATCAACTGCGAGTAAAAATGCCATTATCTAGAGCAGTTTTGAATACATCACTTATCTATGAAGAGCTATTCAAGCTCCTCCCCCACCCCCCTCACTTCTAGGTCTTGCATTAAAACCCAAAGAAATTTCGAAGATGACTCATGACTCTAAATAAGATTCGGTGACACTATTACTTCAAACCAACTTAACACTAAAATTTAAATTTTTTTGGAACTTTCCTCTAAACTTCATTCACATCTGTAAGAAAAATAAATTTGTATTGCAAATATAGATTATTAGATGTTTCTAATGACATGAAAACTGGTATTGCAATGGTAAACTTACAGAAATGTTCCTATGCAATCAGTATCATATTGTAGGGTGGCTATTAGTCTAAGAGGGGTTGATAGATGCTAAGTTTCAATGAGGTACCCCTCCTATTTCTCCTCTATTCTAAAAATAAATGCAGTTCTCTGTTTCTTTACTTCTAACAAAGTTAAGTAGGCTCCTCTTTCTTCCTAGTCTTTCTCAACAGGTAAATGATCATAGGAGAACAAGTCTTATTGCCAGGAACTTGTTCATCGGAAAACTTATACATGAAATCGTCTTGTTATAATCAATTTTTTATGAAATTACTTTTTGCTCGGTCTTATTATAATTGATGTTGCCTCTTATCTTTTAGTTTCTTATATTGATATAATTTCATGTAAAATGTTCTTCCATAATTCACTCCTCTGATCAAATTTCACATGGTGCTTTCTATATATTTGTTTGCCTCTTGCATTTATAAATAGCTCTGTTTTTGGTTATTTGAATTTATGTTTACATCTATATGCACTCTGGGCAGGAATTATGACATATATATATCATAAATTTTACTCCACAGTACTCAATCTTTTACAACTAATTTATGTTAAATTGATTCTTGTATTTGCAGGGTACTGATTGCATATGATAATGGCCTTATCATTCTCTGGGATGTTCCTGAAGCTCAGATTCTTATCCTTAAAGGTTATACAGATTTGCATTTGAAGAATGATGGGGAGGTTGTCCAAATAGGTGATGATCCCCTCAGCAATACTTCTGACAATGAACAAGAAGAGAAAGAGATTTGTTCCATTTGTTGGGCTTCTGCCACAGGTTCCATTCTTGCCGTGGGGTATATTGATGGTGATATATTATTGTGGAACATCTCATCTTCCTCAACGAAAGGTCAACATGAAGAGAAACCATATAACAATGTTGTTAAACTACAGATGTCATCAGCAAAACGTAGGCTTCCTGTTATTGTCTTACATTGGTCTCCAGATAACAAATCAAAGAATGATCATGGGGGCCAGCTCTTTATATATGGTGGTGATGAAATAGGATCCGAGGAGGTTCTGACGGTGTGTGCTTTTTACTGGTTTCAATTTCTGAACTTGGTTTATATATAAAATTCCATTCAAATTCTATTTCTGTTCTAGCATTCAACTTATGAGGATTTTATTGCAGTATTCTTCTAGAATTTAAGTTATTTTGGTGCGGTATATATATTGTTTGCATTACCTGTAGTTATATATTCTGTATTAAACATTTCCATGAAGTTGGAAAATTTTGTTAACAATTATTCATTTAATGCAAAACAAAACCGTTCAATACCACCCCTTTCTTATCCATGGACAGCCTGAAGAAGACACAGAATCCATTCTTCAATGCACTATTTCCAAGCCTTATTTGTTTTAGTTATTTTAAAGCCTCCATATTCTAAAGTCTCACTTCATCTTTTTGTCATAGCATTAAGTCCTTATTTTTATCAATAAGACTAAGTCAGCAAACAATGTACACAAAGAGACTTTGTCCTGAATATGTCTAGTATAATGATCCACGTGGACCGCGTCTAATGCAAAGAGATTTGTACTCAATGCTGACTTATGATGATCAGAAATGCACTGTCTACCCTTCAACTCTTTTGAAACTAGTTTAAGCTGAACATGTATGACCATCAGATGCTTCTTCATAGAGCATTTTTTTTTTTTTGCAAATAAAAAAGAAATTGTGGATAAAATAAAAGCATGCCACAGAAAATATTTGGAGGCAAATAGAGGAGAGAGTCTACAACATGTAGGCATCACTTATCAGTATTGATAAGGGAAATATATTAATAGCACTATGAAGTGACTAGTGATGTAGCCCAGAGTTTTAAGATCCATAAAAGAGATCCCAAAAACACTAGGCCTGTAAAAGTGGCCTAAAGCACAACTACCGAGCAAGTTTTGTGTCTCAAGCGTTTTAGAGGAGTTCTAATTCAAGTAGATGTGTAAATAATGGAACATGGTCAAAGAACGTATGTGCTGATTTTTGTTTCATCATTTTCTCTCTTCTATGAATCCATTAATCCTATAGTCTGTTCACAGGTCTTAAGCCTTGAATGGACTTCAGGGTTGGAGAATTTTAAATGCATTGCTCGTGCGGAACTTGCACTTCATGGATCATTTGCAGACATGATACTAATACCCAGTGCCGGCTCCATCGGGATCGATCCAACTGCTGCTCTTTTTGTATTGACAAACCCAGGACAACTTCATGTATATGATGGTGCTAGGCTGTCTGTGTTAAGAAACCATGAGAAAACTCCTCTCCATGCAGAGCCCTTTCCTGTTTTAGTACCTACTTCGGAGCCGTTGATGACTGTCACAAAGCTCAGCTCTTTCACCTTTAATGGAATGTTTTCCAATGCTTTGTCAGAGGTAAACTAATTCATGATAGAAAGATTTGGCATATTTTTTTGGTGTTTTCAGATACATTCATATGAAATTCCCTGACGTCAATCTTCTCATAATACTTCAGATGGCCTCTGCTAACAAAAACATAGGATCTCCAATCCTATCCGGGGGCACTAAGTGGCCTTTAACTGGTGGTGTTCCCAGTGAGTTGAACATGACAGAGGATGGTTTGAAACGGCTATACATAGCAGGTTATCAGGATGGAACTGTAAGACTATGGGATGCTACATATCCTGTATTATCACCTATTCTTTCCACAAAAGGAGAGGTGAGAATTTAATGTTCTCTATCAATGAGATTTTACTGTTTATCATGTAATAAAATATATAGATTGGTGACCAAAAGATCACTAGTCAAGTGGGATATGTTTAGTAAAGCGAAATTATGCAGGTAACAGGTGTCAATGTGGACAATGGAAGTGCTTCAGTATCAGCACTTGACTTTTGCTCCATAAGTACGATTTTGGCTGTTGGCAATGAAGGTGGTCTGGTTAGATAAATTCTTTCAGTGATTGCTTTTAGTAGTTTCAAATTAGAGTATCTTATGCTTCTTCTAACAATCTTTGTTTGTTATATGTTTCCATAGGTCCATCTTTACAAATTTTATGATAGTTCAGGAGAAACAAGTTTTCACTTTGTGAATGAGGCTAAAGGTGAAGGTGAGTTTTAGTGTTATTTTCTAATATATCCGTTAATTTTCTTGGGATTATTCTAGGTTCTTTGAGATATAAGGATTTCCTCATCAATGGGATTATTTCTATATTTTTCTTGAAAATTAAAATCCAGAATTAGTTGAATGAAACTTACCAAGAAACACATTTTCTAGACTGTTGGTTGGTTGAGTGGTTTTGTTGAAAATTAGCAAATATATTTTATCACAAAGAATACACCTTGGTATCTTTTCTTACACTATTTTTTCTAGTTCTAAATGAAAAATCATGGATTTTTAAGAGTTTGATGCTTTTCACACTGATCTTCATTAACCAATCAATAACGGAGTTTTGTGAATGATTTACTTGGTCAATGTTTCTATGGAAAGGACATGGAATGTTGTTTTTCACTCTTTATATCTCTCTAAATTGTATTGATGTATTAAACTACCATATTGTTGTGCTCCCCATATTTTGGAATTCAGAAGGGTGTACTTTGGATGATACATGCTATGACCTAAGGTGAGGATGGAGGAGATACTTATTAATAGATTATGTAATTTTATTCCCAAAATAACATGAGATACATTAAGTTACAATTATTGAAACTTAGCTTGTCCTTGTCGTTTATGTTCTTTGAAATTACCATTTACTTCTGTCTCTTCTACCTATGTAAACATATCTGATTTGGAACAAATTTTGTACAATTTGATCTTTTAGGAATACAATAATTGGTTCTGAAAATGGGACAAACTAATTATCATCCTTGCTCTGATTACATCATTGTAATATGTGTGCAGCTCACATTATGCATCATGGTAAAGGATTTCATTGCATAGCAACCGTCTCTATCCTAAAATCTCCCATTCGAACAATACATTTCTTAAATGCTGGAGCGAAACTTGCCATAGGATCTGAGATTGGTCAGGTAAGTCTTTATTTAATGTTTTTTTTTCATTTTGTATACTCTTATTTTAACCAAGAAGGTAGCTTTTTTAAAATGCTTTGTAATTTTACATCCTGTTAGTGCAGGTGGCGATGATTGACATGACATCATTTTCAGTTTTATTCTGTACGGATTGCATACCTGGCAGTCCAGTCATTTCAATCATTACAAATACCGATACCTTGACAAACACTCCTAAGCATCCAAGCTCTGGAAATCCAAAGGACTGTACAGAGGGGGTGATGTTCATTTTAGCAAGAAATGCACATGTTGTTGCCATTGATAGTGTTTCTGGTGATGTGATCAGCTCTCAGCCATTGCACCCGAACAAAGAATCCACTGCAATTTCCATGCATCTCATAGGTAAGTCGTGTCAGTAGGAATTTGTGTATAGAAAATAAACAGACCATGTATATCCTTTCATCAAACTCGTGCTGAATATTGCCCAGATGGAAGCATTGGGGTCTCTGAACAACAGCATATTCCTCAGGGAAGTGTTCTTGAAAAGGAAGTTGAATCAAGCAGTTGTGCTGAATCTTCTGATGAAAATAAAACACAAAACCTCAAACCACGCAACCATTGTGACACAATCCTCTCTGAGAACATATCACCAGACTCATTTCTTTTACTCTGTTGCGTGGATGCATTACGCTTATACTCGATGAAATCTGTGCTCAAGGTGCTTCATTAGTCATTCTATGTTATTTAATTTACTTATGGCATCACATCCTCTTCTGTGAGTAATATAATAGCATTAGCATTATATGCTATTTGCAAATTAAGAAAAAGATTCTCTTTTAGGGGGACAACAAATGTGTGCGGAAGGTGAATCTGGGGAAGCGTTGTTGTTGGTCAGGCACATTCAAGAGAAATGAAAAATCGTGCAGCCTGATTTTACTTTATGAGACAGGAATCTTGGAAGTAAGGTAATTATAACAAAAAAAAATAGCAGCTCTTCAGTGCAGCATCTGCTAATGATTTACTAATGAAAGATAATTAAGAAAGATAATTTGATTACCTTTTTATTGACCAAAAGATGCCATAGTTATTTTTTTGTGAGAGTAAAAATTTTCCCCTTTATTTATAAGGAATCTTATTATGCTCTTTATCCTTGATTAGGTCTCTGCCGCACTTGGAGGAGCTGGGAGAAAGCTCATTAATGTCGATTCTGCGGTGGAACTTTAAGCCAAACATGGACAAAACAATGAGTTCGGACAATGGTCTTATCACTTTGGTGAGTGTCTCACTTTCTACTGAAAATTTCATGCTATCATCTACACTACTGGATCAAGTTTCTCGTGATATAAACAAGAATTTGGTGATGAGGGACGACCACCCTTCATCCAAAAAATGCTATCATTTTGGTTGTGTTTGTAAGGCTTCTTCAAACAATCATGATGTGATGTGAATTCGTGGTATGAGATAGCAATTAAACTATGTAGTTCTCACCAAGTCACTAATCATTTTCCAACATAAGAGAAAGATATTCAATAAACTTTAAGTTGATGAAATTTGATTGTCACTGAGCTATTGATCCATTTCTATTGCCTTGTGTTGGATAACGGAAAACTAAGTATTTGAATTTCACCCACTGCTGTGTCTAGCAAAATGTTTGGTTTAAGGGGAGTGTTTTATACTATAACATCAAGGTGGGTTGTGAATCCTTTTTTATGATTCTGCATTTTATGTTTAAAAAATAAGCATGTTTATGCCATACAGATTTTTATTCTTTGGTGACCTGAAATTATTTCTCGAACAACTTTGTTTCAGAATTGCTGAAAGTCACATAAATATTAACTTGTTTGAATAGCCATTTAATCTAACTAAAAACATCAGAATTAATCTATTACATTCTCCACCTTTCATGTTTTTAATCAAGTGGTATGTTGAGTTACAGGTGAATGGATTCGAAGTGGCTTTTATATCTGTTATGCCTTCTGAAAAAGACTTCAGGTATATACTTGTATATTTTAGAGCTGACATGCATATTTTTCAGACGTAGTTCCATCAAATATTAATGATTGATGTGTCTTCCATAGAAATCCAGAGTCTTTCCCTTGCCTTCATGATAAAGTTCTTGCTGCAGCTGCGAATGCTGCTGTTAGTTTCTCTACGCATCAAAAGAAAAAGGAGGTTTGATTTTTGTGGTGTATTATTCTATTCTTCTTAGTTCATTGTAGATTATTTTTTTTATATTTATATTTTTGTTTCTACAGAGTTCTGGACCTGGATTTCTTAGTGGCATTGTTAAGGGTATGAAGGGTAAAACAGGGAATACGATGAATGTTAGTGGAAGTCTTCTTGGATCTAATGTCACTCAACTGGAGAATATTTTTTTTGCTCCATTGTCAGAGACATCAACACTCGTTTCTAATGACAAAGAAGTTGGTGATCTTACTATTGGTACATCCCCCCCTCCCCCCCCCCCCCCCCCTCCCCCCAAGAAAAAAAAAACGTGGAGCTTACTAACGATGTATATTTTGCAGATGATATTGAAGAAATTGATGATCCATTACCCTTAGAATCTACCTCGACTCACGCTAACAAACATGGAAGAAAGGGTAGAGCAAGTGTCCTTGGTTTTCATTATAATAAAGTATATTTTTCTAAAAATGAAGATTAGCAAAATATTCCATACCTCATCTCCTTGTGCTGACAGATGCTAAAAGTGATCGAGAGAAATTGTTCGATGGAGCAAGCAGTGATGTGAGCCCAAGGCCAAGAACTCAACAAGAAATTTTGGCGAAGTATAAATTTGGAGGGGTAAATATGCAGAACATATGCCTACTGTTAATTTTTTCCTTTGTCAATTACCCTGTTTAACTTGTTTTTTCTGTTCCAGGACGCCACTGCTGCAGCAGAATACACACGAAATAAGCTTGCTGAACGGCAGGAAAAGCTTCAGGTAGCCCATCTTTAAAATGACTTACTCTTGGAAGATAATTTTTTTAGTAATAGGAATTATATCGTGATGCTACAATTATTTCATGGATAAGCCTTATTTAAGGATTTCATTTATGATTTTATCTTTATGTAAAATAGTCCACAAAATTATTAAATGTGTGTAATCACTGGGGGGAGATATGAATTAAAAAAATATTCGGGCAAATAGGAATGGTGATGCACTAGTAAAATGAAGACATAAATTAAATATTTTTAAATAAAAATTTCCATAAATTCTAACCCCTATGATTCATATAGGAAAGGTGTCCTCCGTTGAAGGTTTTTGAAACAACTGTCATCTCATGATCCATATGATTCATAGAATACACTTCTTCCTACAGCCCCGGTAAAAACTGCTATAATTGTTAATCTGTCATCCCATTCATGACCATTTTATTTAATCAATATGTGACTAAACAGACTGTAAATTTTTGAAATTTAATGAATAAGCATGGTAGTATTTCATCTCCATTTCAATGGATAAATATATAAAGTCGTTACCCCGTTTGAATTGAGGAATTTAGTTATTCTGGATAGATAACTATGACAGTATAAATAGCAATTCTACGTGAATAAGAGATTTTCTATTGGAACTCCAGGTGGTGACAATGCATGTATTTGGATGTCCGGTGAAATGAAAAACCATTTGATAACTATTCTTTCTATTCTGTTATTCCAGAGGATCAGTGATCGTACAGCAGAACTAGAAAGTGGGGCGAAGAATTTTGCAGAAATGGCAAATGAACTTGTGAAGACCATGGAAGAGAAAAATCGATTTAAACTATGGTAGGACATTCGCCTGACTCTTCATCTCTTCTTCCCCAGAAGCTCGCGGACTGTTATCTTACACCAACCATGAATCAACAGCCATGATTGTGGAATGTGTAGTGTATTTTGTGTACTCTGTTTATTTGTCGGTACGAGATTGAAAATTGAGTTTGATTTGTATATGAAGGAATAAACCGTGTAACTACTGCAATTGATGGATATTGTTCATCTCCAAAATAATTTATTTCATTTTGCTTCATATCCTCATTTTGTTATGCATGAAGATTTCATTCTAAAGGGGCCATTAGTGCAACAACCTCCAATAACGAGCTCGGCTGACTATCCATAAAAAATGCATGGACAAAAGTTGATTGCTTGTTTATTCCCTTTGATCTGATGAAATTAGTAATATTATCTGTGAGTCCGAGGATTATTTTTGCAGTCTCAACATGTTTTGAATTATTTTGGAAGGCATACGCACTAACTTGGTGTATGAAATTGCCTAAAGTAATATATGTTATAATCAATTATGAAAACATAAAAAAAGAAAAGAAATATGAGCCAATTTGTATGAGTTATATTTTTCTAATAAAAGAATGCATTTTATTAGCTAAATATATATTGAAAAAAACATATACAAGGCAGCAAGTGGGGTTGAACGTATCATTTTACTTTCACAAAGGAGCTATGTTACACAGTCCTTTTTTATACTTAATTTTATTATGATAGCATATAACTCGTTAAATGATGAATATATACCATACATAAAGATTAAAATTAAAATTATGGATACTACTGCAATTGATGGATATTGTTCATCTCCAAAATAATTTATTTCATTTTGCTTCATATCCTCATTTTGTTATGCATGAAGATTTCATTCTAAAGGGGCCATTAGTGCAACAACCTCCAATAACGAGCTCGGCTGACTATCCATAAAAAATGCATGGACAAAAGTTGATTGCTTGTTTATTCCCTTTGATCTGATGAAATTAGTAATATTATCTGTGAGTCCGAGGATTATTTTTGCAGTCTCAACATGTTTTGAATTATTTTGGAAGGCATACGCACTAACTTGGTGTATGAAATTGCCTAAAGTAATATATGTTATAATCAATTATGAAAACATAAAAAAGAAAAGAAATATGAGCCAATTTGTATGAGTTATATTTTTCTAATAAAAGAATGCATTTTATTAGCTAAATATATATTGAAAAAAACATATACAAGGCAGCAAGCAGGGTTTGAACGTATCATTGTTAAATGATGAATATATACCATACATAAAGATTAAAATTATGGATGGAAAGTACTGTGAAAGCAAGATCACAGTTTTCAGATGCGTTTAATATATAAAAACAATCTACATTTTACACAATTTAAATTAGTCTCATGTTTTTTTTGTACCGTTGTCTACTCTGCGAGCATCTTTTATTTAGATTTACTATCTGCTCCATGCAAAAAAAAAAAAAGAAAAAAAAAACCATCAAAACTGTTGATGAAGCTTACTCAAAAGAGTGATCAGAAATGTCAATCCCAGGTACAATCAGGCTATAAACTTGCAGTCCACATGGACCTTGGAATTTCATATGCTTTGAAACAAGATCAGTAACAGAGATCTCTGAAACAGGTTTGTGCTAGTTTATAGTCTCCTCAGTTAAACAAGGTCTGAAGATTGCTAATAAATTTAGTGGTCTCATCCCTTGCAATGAACAATGAAATCTTGCACTTGATTTATGAACAGACATAAAGTGATCATACCTAAACCAGGTCGGAATATTATGACATCTGTGAATCAAGATCCACACTATATAACATCAAATTAGTGGCTTATATATCCATATTCACAACCATCAGATTCTGAGTTGGAAAATATTACAGCCCCCTGTTTTGGTAAGTTTCATAAGCGTACTACAGAAATGGATTTGGAAGTCTATGAACTATAGCAAGCTGGGACTAAAGGCCTGCATTATCCATAAATTTGGAACTGGGAAGTTTACTGCTGATCAGATCCCTCAACTCGAGTTCACCGGGGAACCTGTGTTCCTTCAATTTGGAGAAGATCTACAAAGAAAAGAAAAAACACAACATAATGAGAATAAGGAAAAGGGCATGAATGTGAAAACTGATTAAATGTAATATACATTGACTGTTATATATTCATATATCACATAATAAAAAGGATAAGTTATCACGCTTTTGATGGTGAATTTATTATAAACATCAGTAGCGGATCATGCACTACATTGAATGATATTATATCAGGTGCTTCAAATACTTGAGATTAATGCAGCTTAGAGATCATTATGAATCAAGTTAAATTGAATACCATAAAAATAAATGCTCCAAGAATAATAAGGTGGAAGTTGATTCTTCGTTACATAAATAAGACATCACATCAAGATATGTCCATCTATCACCACATATATTAATCAATGGGGTTCATAGACAAGAGAGGCACAAGGGAAACAAAGAAAAGAGAGAAACTTCACTCAAGGTTGAAGATCAATTTCGGTAAGAGCTCCATGCTAGGGATCAATGAAATGGTTTCTTGTTCCAGCGATGCTACGAGTGGTGGGGGGTAAATAAGCAAAGGTTCATACTGATGACTCAAAAATCAAGGGAGGTACAGGTAATCAAGGTGTCAATCAAAGTTAAGGCCTTCATGTGGCATGCTTACCAAAATAAGCTTTGACCAAGGTGTACAAAGCAAAGTGGTCTATAAGTGAGGATATGGCATGTGTGATGTGAAATATGGAGAATGAGAACGGAGCATCTGTTGGTTTTGTGCACGACAGCAAGATGCGTTTAGGGTTGGTTTAGCTTGGCAATAGGGATGGTAGGGGAATTTACAATTTTGGAAGGTATGTGGGAGGCTGGAAAGAAATGAAGAAAATGGGGGACAGGAGCACAAAGGCAAAAATCTCTCAATCCTTTGTGACAGCAGTGGCATTGTCAATATGGCTTGTGCTAAATCAAGTTTTATTCAGAGGAGAGACGCTCCATGTGGAAAATATTTGGGAGATAACGGTTCGACTAATCAAAGATTGGAATCGTTATTGCGCTATAGCAAGCAGTGAGATACATACTAAGGGAAGGTTTGTAATTGAGTAGTGGGTAATGGTTTGGGTGGCCGACTAAATGGTAGATCCTTCTTCTGTTGTGGTTTCGGGTTCGGTCAGCTTTTTTTATGTTTTTACTTTCCCTTGTTTTGGTTATTTGAATTGAGCATTCTCTTCTATTAAATAAAATCGTGGCTGGATGCCTACCATTTCATCAAAAAAAATTATTTAATAGAAGAGAATGCTTAATTTAAACATAGCAAGAAATGAAGAAAAAACCAAGTCGTGTCTCAGTTAGAGAGTAAACTACTAGTGACAATGCCCTATAACCACAACCCCATCCACTATTCCTCAATATCGAGTTTATCCCTGACATACAATACACAACTCACCCATGCGCAAAACCGACCCCAATATTTGATGAATTGAACCGCAAGCTCCCAATTGTTATCCACATACAATGCAACACCCTTGAAAATGATTTAGTTGCACATAAGTCAAATGGACCACACTACTCAACACATAGAAAAGAAAGAAACTTGTATCCATGAATCAGTAGATAAGGTGCCCACTGACCCAGAGACTCGAAAAACCCACAAAAGGTCAATCCCCAATGAAAAGCCTGCACCCCCGAGAACTTGCCTATGCTTGCCCCTGCATAGTGGAGGCCCCAACATCTAACAAACTGCTCAATGGACTCCCAAAATTTTCAAACTGCACAGAGACACCAAAGAAGAGTTGATTTCTGAAGAGCTATATAGCCCAAACCACCACTAGCAGAAGTAAATTTTAACAGAAATTCCATTTGGCTTTCCACCCAAAATTCAAATCACCAACCTTGCCCCACTTTTCAACTATCCAATTATCCAACATCCCCTAACATAGGTGGAAACTACATGACAAGAACATCCCATCTAGATTATAGTGTTGGATCTAACACTCCATAGTCATGTCTAGCCCCAAGTGTATGAACTTGCTGTTACTACATAGTATGACTGCTTTAAATGGTCCCATGTCTGGCAGCAGAACACTGTTTATGTCATCATTAGATATGATGGAAGATAGAAATTTGCATCAGGAAAAAACTGGGCAGGAATCCATAGTGCAATTTGTTGTTGATCTTGACCATTGAAAACAAGGAACAGGTGATCATAAACTGTGCATGGATAATTAGACAAGAAAATATAAACTCTCCTAGGAGATTATTCAGTTACAAACATTTCAGATAACTCTGAGGACAGGTAAGAAGATAAAGATGATACATTGGCTCAAAACAACATGCTTAAGAAGTTGACACTTTTCAGCTTTAGAAACACGCAGCAAGAAAATTTGGTTGACGATGAGGCATAATGAAAGAGCACTTGTGTTATGCAGATATGAAGGTGAGTCAGGCAGTAAGTTCATGCATGTTCAGAATGCAGCATACATTTTGATTTTTACATGAACGTCATTAGACAAGATTTAGGTCAGTCAAAGATGGTTAGATCAATCATACAAAGCAAACATATCTTACCAAGTCATCATTGTAGTAAACTTCAAAAGCACCAGTGCTTTGCAGGTAAGATTGTACCATATTTCCCAGCAGCCAAGTACTGGCAATGGTACCAAATCTATTAGCACGCAATTGATAGTACCATGGAGGAGGTGTCATGAATCCCAATCTAGGGAATATTTGTTCACCAGCCATAACAATCCCAATAACTCCTATTTGGATGGCAGGTACAACTTTGCTGAGTAGGCGTTTTGGAAGAGCAGGTGGGTGGTTTAAAAGAATGACATCAATCCCAGGAAATGAGGTCTCCAACATCTTCTTCATTGTCACTGCAGTTCCCCTGACAAAACGGATAAAATGTCATAGAATAGTGTGAAAACAAGCTACTTCAAATGGTTAAATTATATGTCCCATGTATATTTACATAGTCTAGGCAAAGCAAGTGACCCATTACAGCTAAGTATTCTGATTAAAATTTAAAATGTAAAAAAATTTAGCAAAAAGCATAGAATCTGATTTTCATAAATACTGATAACCCCAGGATAGAAACTTATTTTCATCAATACTGATAACTCCTATATGACAGGTTTAGAGTGCCAGCCTTATAAAAAGGCCTAAATTTATAAACAGCATCCCATTTCTACATCATTGCTATGTTCTTTTGTTTAAATCATTGGTTGTAGCACAATAGAGCATTGAGCCCTATGAGCAATAGAGAGGCATGGATGGAAATACTGTCATAGTTGGTCTGTAGGTGGCATGCTTTTTTTAGTTCAATAGCATGACAAGTACCTCTATATCTTGTTTACATTGGCAGTGACCAAAGGCGCTCTGCATATAAAAAACACATTATTTAACATTGTAATGTCCCAGTCTTATACCACAAAGTATTATTCATTTTTTCACTGGGCTCATGGTTTTTAAAAAGCCTCACTGTATAAGAATCAATGCTTACATATAAACACAAACTACCTTCCCTTGGTACACAATGTGAGAATAAATCATTCCACTAGCCTTATCTCACCTAACCCCTACCTGGATGGATTGTTGTCTTGTTGGCCCAACCTGCCTACCCCCATGGTGTTACAAAGCCTACCATCACATTTTTTAGGTAATTTTTGAAATTTCATTTTTTGTAGGGTTTTTTTAGAGATTGTATGTTTTATTTGTGTTCTCGGTCGGGAGGTGTTACACTTGGTGGAGGGCTGGAGGCATGATCGTCCGAGAGTGGATGTGGTGGCTTCCAAATCAAGAGAAATTTGGGGCATCAAACTCGCTTAATGTCCAAGAGTTCATGTCGTTAATGTATCAAAGTAAGATTCTCACAAAGACATTAGTGCCAAATGGGCCCTTTGTGATCCCCTAACCTGTGATGTGTTTTGTGCAATGAGAGATTCTCACAAAGGCATAGAGCCAAATGGGCCGCCCCTTGTGATCCCGTAACCTGTGTTTTGCGCATTGGGGAGGATGAAGCACTCAAGCATCTATTTTGTGGTTGTCTAGTAGTTCTCCATATTTGGAGGATGCTTGGGAGCGCCAAGGGCATGAAGGTGAATTTCACGTCCTTGGAAGGGATGTGGGAGGCCAGAAAGAGATTAAAGAATAAAGGGGATAGAAGCGTCAAAGCAAAGATCTCACAATCGTTTGATAATTTTAATGGAGCTATAGTGTATATCAAAGTTTGGGGGTGTTTTCATGTAGGAGCGAGCATGCAAGCATGGTAATGTATACTTGGGGAAAGATTAAATGAGGAGTAAATTAGTATGGGGGATTTTGAGGCAAAGATTCCAGAAGATACCTCTTCTACTGTAGATTTAGTCTCGGGCTTTTTTTTTTTTGTTTCTAGTTGTTTTGCTTTCCTTTGTATTTGGGCATTCACTTCATTTTAAGGGGTACAATACCTACCATATTTTCCAAAAAAAAAAAAGGTTGTCTTTTCAGCTAATAACTATTTTTCCAACAAGCTACTTATATTTCCCTGAACATGCCAAAGAAAAGGGGAAAAAAATATCAAACCATTCTGAATCACCCCTCTCCCAACAATAAAAAAAAATGCAAAATGAGATCTAAAACCAATCCATCACACCCTCTAAAGACCATGAGAATCACAAGACCAACATTGTTAGATTACATATTAGTTTATATTATATTCTCTCTCTTATTCTAACAAACATAAATATAAATAATAATAATTATTATTATAATCCACAGAACCACAACCAAACCTGGAAATCCCCAAACTAATCATACAGAAAAAAAAATCAATCTGTAATCAACAATTACATCAACAAAGAAAGAAAACCACCCAACAATCAACAAATTCAAGAATAAAAAAATAAAATAAAATAAAAACCTGTAAGAGCAAGAAGAACAAAAGCTGAGGGAGATGGTGTTCCCGAACCCCATTCCATGACTCTGCAGTGAATCAATACATATACATATGAGAATCCATTGATGGCGACAAAGACAGAGAGAGAGAGAGAGAGAGAGAGAGATTGTCGAACCTGAGACGAGGAGGAGAAGTCGGGGCCTCGTTGGAGGAGATACGGGGGAGGTGAGTCCCGATGGTGCTTGTGATGGTGGTGGTGGTGGTGGTGGTGGGAGGGTTTAGGGGGCGGAGGAGGAGTGAAGAGGGAGACGAGATCGGAGAAGAGGAGGAAGAGAGGGAGCCCCACCATTAGTAACTGCACTCGATCCATTTGAAGAGAGATTGAGAGAGAGAGAGAGAGAGATTGAAAGAGAAGGTGGAACTAGGGTTTTAATTTTTCTTCCTCTTTATTCTGTTTCTCGTTTTTCTACGGGTAAAATGCATTTGTACCCTTGAAGTTTATGAAACCTGCATCAACACACCCCCTGTGTTTTAGAAATATGCACTTACACCCCTATTGTAATATAAAAATGAGAAAAATTCATATAACCCCCTGTAAACTGCCTGAAATCCATATAACCCCTTTGACTTTTTCTGAAGTCCATATAACCTATATAAATATATACAATAATGATTTAGAAGCCCCAAATTTTAGGCCCCATCAAAAGCCTCATGAGTTGGCACATGTACAATACCCATTATACCCTTGTATTGTATTTTTGTTATTATTGCTCCTCATATTTTGAGGAGGTGGTTATAATTTAGAATGATTGCATCAATCCCATTTGTTCTTTAAATTTTTTCTTGTGTGATCCGTTCCAATTGAAGATCAATTGATGATGAGTTTGGAAAAATCAATAGACGATCAATTTTTTCTTGTGTTATAGGTTTTGGAAGTTCTGTGGATGAAGATCAATTGACTGTGAGTTTGGAAAGACAGATTTTATGATATTGGAAGATAAAAAAATTGGATTTTGTTTTTTGGAGTTCTAATGAAAAGCTCTGTTTGACAGTTTTTTTTTGTCAAAATAAGATGTATTAGGTTTCGGTTCTTCTGATTCAATTTTGACTCTTTAGATTTTCTGATTTTGATTATATTTTTTAGCTTTGTTTGACATGTATTGAATCTGAATTTCATTTTAAATTCAGATACATGGCGTGTATCTTGATTTACATGGATTGTTGTGTACCAAGTATGATCTATACAATCGTTTATGATTCTGTGTTTTGTGTATAATTATGCATAATGTGTCATTCATCATATTTTTTAGCTTTGTATCAGCATTATTCGACTCATTCAGATTCAAGATTTTCAAATACAGTGCACATTCACTTGTATGAAATGTGTATTTGTTAATTCAAAATTCAGATACACCTGTATCTGAATTTGAATTCCAGCTCATCTTTTTAATGTATTTGTTAATTCAAATTCCAGATACACTTGTATCTGAATTTGAATTTCAACCCATTTTTTGAAGGTTGTTATTTTTATTTTTATGGTTGATGTTGTTTTTTTTTCACCAGGCACTGATGGTGTTTCAGATATAATCTACCTATTTATTTCGTAAAAAAAAAAAAGCGATGGTGAAGTATTGATTGTGAGAATAAATCTGTCCTTTTTTCGTTCGTATGGTTTCCCCCAAATCGGAACCCTAAAATTCAAATTTTTTGAAAATATGTTAGGTCTTAATGGTGCCACCCTTTGTGTGATTCAGTTACAATAATTAGTTGGAATCAATTTTTAAAATTATAAGAGGGGTAGTCTTGTCATTGTCATTTTTGGTGGTTAGAAAAAGTTAAATGGGGAACCAATAAGAGAGTGCCACCTATTGGGGCTCACAAATGGAGCTTAATTTCTAGGGCCTAGGTAGTAGCACTAAAATCTATATGAGTTAAATTTTTATTGACGGATGATGAATAGTTTGTTTGGTTAACTTTGACTGAAAACACAATACATCAAAAATTCTCTGCAATGTGTTAAAAATATATAAAATGATTTGTAATTGACTATTTTAACACTCTAGATAGAGTTTTATAATCTATTCAAATGGATAAAGTCATCATTTGTAGGGGATTTTCTGCATGTTTAACGCATTGTAATGTGGTTTTGGTATACTATGTTTTCAATCAGGATGAACCAAATGAAATATTCGCATAATATTCATCATTTGTCTATGGAAGTTTAACTTAGGGGACTATTTGCATTTACAAAGGTGTTTTCAACGGGTTATATGAACTTTAGGAAAAGTCAAGGGGTTGTATAGATTTCGATCAGTTTACAAGGGGTTATTTGAATTTTTTTTCTCTAAAAATATGCATTTACGTCTCATTAAAATAGAAAAATCAGTAACATAAAATATCATTTTACAACTCAAAATAATATTTTATACTTACCATCCTGAATACATTTCAAATTAATCATTCATATATCTTAATTAATATAAACCATCAATGCATTTCAAGCGACCAACATTTTTTATGTTATTATTTTTCTCATGTTACCATGTGATTTATTAGTCGAGGTGTAAGTGCATGTTTTTAAAATACATGAGGTGTCTTTGCAGGTTTTGCAAATTTGAGGGGTCAAAATGCATTTTATCCTTTTACTAATTTATATGCAATTTGGGTCGGGTCCAACCCAAACCCGATGGATTGAACCTGATTTTTATACGGATTGGGTTCTAAAAAGTAAAAATTGGGTTCGGGTTAATAAATTCAGATTGTCTATAAAATCTAGTTGGGTTCGACCCAATTTGAATCTGTAGTAAACATCTATATGATATTCTAAATTGACTATGGGTTATTGATACTTGATTTTTTACTTTAAATTTCTACTGTTGGATCACAATCTAAATTTTTTTTGTGGACTTAAATTGTTTTAGTGGCCGATTAAAATTGAAAAATATGTGTGTGTGTTTTTTTTTTGTTAAAAATATATATCATTTGTTTTGGGATATATTTTCGTGAGCTAGGCTTGAAAATTGGGTTTTGCGAGTTAGTTTGGGTTACCATGAGTTGGGCACGAGTTAAAGTTGTTGGGTTGAAATTCAGGTTAGATCGTGTTAAGGTTAAACATTTTGAATTTCTGATTGGGGTCAACCTGATCGCAACACGCTCGAGTTGCAGTCCTAATATATCTTAATAATAAGAGTGTTGTACCTGTTATGTTATAGTTTCTTAAATTTCTGTAGTACTTTATTGTAAACCATCACATTTTAAAAAAATCAGCAGTGTTTTTTCATTGAGTAGGCTCTTCATGTTTTTGTTGTCTTGATATAATAAAATAGTAGCCACAAAGAATGAAAATCTGGATCCTTTGTTGTTGTCATCGTCCTTCCGCAGGCACACATTGAAAACCGACATATGTTTTTAAAATGGTATTAATGTGAAATTTCTCAAAAAAATATGGATTAGGCATTTTCTAATAGAGTTCTAATCCAGTGAGAAAAAAATTAATCAATTTGGTAACCTAGACCAATTTAAAAAAAAAATCCTAAAATCACAATTCACAAACAAAAGTGATTATTATGATTTAAATAATGATATTTGTCTACAAATAGCAAAATCTCATAAAATTTTATTTTGAGGATAATTTTGAAATCAAATATTCTGCATTGATTTCTTTTCAAATCTGTCCTACTTCAAAATTAATTATATTTAATTACTTATCATTTCCCTTTCCTAATAATATCATCCTCATAAATTGCATTAATATATAAATTGCCATTAATTCATCAAAGTGTTCCCCAACTACACATGCCTATTAAATGACAAGAATTAAATGTTCTATCCATCAACAAGTGGCATCACTTGATAGTTAGTTAAAAAAATTTAATCTCATATTCCATTTTGAGTACCAAACACAGTCTGAGTTTTTTCATTAAAAATAATGTATTCCATCTTTTATTTTTATAAAAAAATGAATTAAATAAATTGTATGAATATATTTTCAAGGGGTTATATAGATTTAGGAAATGTCAGGGGTTATATGAATTTTAGGCAATTTATTGTTAGGGCAAATTGCAAAACTAGCACCGTTTAAACGAAAAATTAGCAAAAATAGCACTGGTCGGGGAATATTTACAAAAAATAGCACTGGTCAGCACTAACCATTTTTTTTTTTTACACTGGAGGCGCTATATATATATGACGCCTTCAATGTTTTTTCATTTCAAAGGGAGGCGCCATATATATATATATATATATATAGAGGACTGATTACCTACGGCGGAACGGTAGATGCGGATTTATTGTCAGCCGTCCGATCAAAGAAGCTGGGATCTAACGGTGGACAAAAGAAACCACTCGTACACCCACTCAACCAGGTCTACCCGTTTCTGCCGGTTACCACTCTCTCTCCCCTCCTCCGGAAACTTTTCAGTTCTGAAATTTGTTTTGAAACCCTCTCTCATCTCTCTCATCAGAATAAAAAATTTGTTTGAATCAAAAATTTGTTTGAAACCCTCCATCATCTCTCTCACAAGAATCTAATTTTTTTTTCAAACCCCTCTCATCAACCACCCCCACCGTCAGATCCTCCACAACAGCTTTGCTGCGGCCATCGACCTCCGCCACCACCTCTGCTGCGACGCTCCGTCCAACCTCCCTCGACCACCCCCTGCGACCCCCTCCGCCACCACCACCTGCTGCGGCCAGCAGCCTCTGTGAGATTTTTTTTCTTCATTTTTTATATTCAAATCTAGGGTTTTATCTATAGGTGTTGATCTATATCTAGGTTTTAGATTTCAGATCTGTATATGTAGGTTATAAATCTAGGGTTATATCTATATTTTCATATTTTTACCTGCCTTGATGTAAGACTTGTGTATGATTATTTTTATATAATCTGCATTTTTTTTACTCATGATTCAGGTTTGTTAAGCATTTGACATACATTTGATCTTTATATTTCAGTTAAAATGTTTAATGGATGAAGATAATGAAATTGTGGAATGATGTTCTATCTGTTCCATGACCAGATTGAAGTGATCCAGGTGGTTGAGAGTGCATATCATTAAATCAGATGACAAAGTTGTTGAGAGTGGATATCATCATATCATTAAATCAGTTGGTTGAGAGTGCTGACTATACAATGAACAATTTCAAATTTGTTGAATATAAGGGTTGAACTTGTTGTAATGGTTGATATAGAACTTGATGTATGTAATCCACTGCTTTATATGGTTTTACTTCTTGTAATTGTTGAAGCAATAGTTAATTTTTTTTTTTTTTTTTTGCTTGGTAAATCAAGCAAGCAAAAGAAAATTAGACCCAGTGAACAAGATCTGGAAGATGTGATGGCTGAAATTCAGCCCCACCACCTTCTTTAAGATGGACACACACATGAAAGAGAGCCTCTGTCCCTTTTTTTTTATGGTGAACATCTACACCCATCTCCCCTGTTTTTTTACTTCTTATGTATATTTTTTGTTGAAATAAATGTTGAATATTGTTTGTGAAAAATGTGTTGTATATTATTATATCACAATGTGTTTTGAATTATTGAATGTCATGGGATTTTCTTATATGGGAAAGAAATCTGAAGTCCCGTTGATCTATTCTTTTAATGGGAGAATCGTAAAACATGGAGAAATTTCATTTTATGAAGGTAGTTCTAGGAAAGACACTATCATACATAAAAAGATTTCGTATGTTGATTTGCTCCAAATGATGTATCAACTAATGAAAATTGATCCAAGTCGTTATACATTATGTATGAGCGCAATGCATCCCACACGTCCCAGAATGAGTTGTGGTCTCCCTATCGATCATATGGGTGTGAAGATGATGATAAACTTGTATCCAAAGCACGTACATGGCATCAAGTTATGGTTGGAGAAGGAAGAGATCATACAAAGGGGTTGTTGTGCAATGCCCTATGATGGGGATGATTTATATTCCTCTCTTGTTCGTGATCCATATCAACTTTCGTCGTCACCTTGCGGAGGCGATGGTGGAGGATAGGGAACAATTATAGTATCAGAGCTCCTACATTGCATCAATGTATGATCGCCTCGAAGATGACGTGACAGGGGTTGATTTCGGTGAGTTTGAGCCCATGTTCACCATTGAGGAGCTAGTCAGTGATTCGATACACCTTGATCAGGATGTACATGAGCAGCCACACCAGCCAGCTCCAATTCCACAACACATTCCAGATGTACCACACAGTTTATCGACGTCCACGAGACCTTTGCAGACATATGTACGTGGACCACGCAGAGTATTTGGAATTATTGATACTTCACGTCGACCCGAAGAGTTTATCACATCGGCTCAACCAGTGATACCACCATCTCAACCCACGGATGCACCTTCTTCTTCAGCACCTCCAGCTCCTAGGAAAACTAAAACTAAACAAAATGTATGAAAAAAAGTGTTTGGATGAATGTTAACAAAAACTATTATATATTGATTGCAAACGTTTTTTCGTACAGTCGTTTTGTTAACTAAAACTATTGTATGTTATTGAATGCAAACTATTTTCTGTACAGGTTTATTCATTATACAAACAAAAGTTGTAATTTGTGCATTGCTGCAGGTTTACATTGGAGGCGCCATATATGGCGCCTCCTTTGTATCCGCGCCGATGGTTAGGGGTTAGAAAAATACATGGAGGCGCCATATATATATGGCGTCTTCAGTGTTTTTCAGTTTCAAAGGGAGGCGTCATATATACACTGCAGGGGCACAAATTTACACTGGAGGCGCCATATATGGCGCCACCCTTTGAAACGGAAAAACACTAGAGGCGTCATATATATGGCTCCTCCAGTGTAAAACTAAAAAAGAAAAAATGTCAGCGCTGACCGGTGTTATTTTTTGCAAATATTTCTCGACTAGTGCCATTTTTACTAATTTTCATTTACACGATGCCATTTATGCTAATTGCCCTTATTGTTATATATATTGTTATACAACATTAGATAACAGTGCATGAGATTTAACATCGTACATATGTATAACAATAGATAATGTTGATAAAACAATGTATAAAAGTAGTGTATTGTTTGAATTAACATCATACCAAAAGCGCCTAACAGGAAGACATGGTAACACAAAGGACAAGGAAATTATAGAAAACCAGTCATTGTTAAATTAAAAAAAGGGCAAAAAAATCAAGGGAGCCAGAACAAACAGGGGATTGAAAATATCTGTGAAATTAATTTTATTTTATTTTCAAAAGTTTTAATTTTAATTTAAAAAAAATCAAGTAGTAGATAATTAGATATAATTGATGATTCCGTGTTCGATTATCGACATGAACGCGTAGAACCAAACACAGACAACCGCCGGTGACATTTCCAAATTCAAACCAAATTCGATCGACGGCACAAAACCAGCGTAGTAAAAAACGGAGGGACGAGATGCACGAATCCGTGTCGGACAAAAGCGAGTGCAACGAAAATTCAGAACACTTGATTCGAAACCACGCGATGCCGTGAAAAATTAAAAAACGTCAACAGTCAACGAAAGTCAAACCGAAAACAGAAGCCCCAATTCGACGTCTTTTCATTCACAGAAAAAGCAATATTTTAACCAGTCTCATCAGACGATGCCGGTCCTCCTCCGCCTCCCTCCGCCCTCCAAATGACGTCACTCTCCTCCCCTCCGCCGTCCGCGGCGGAGGCCGTCACCCGCTTCCTCTCCGAGATCTGCGGCGGAGACGCCGGCGCCGTCTACGCCTGGTGTCCGCCCCGCCGTTTCTCCGACCACGCCGAGCGCCTCCAGACGGTCGTCAACCAGTTCGTCCGGTGGTCGGAGACTCCCTCCGGTGACTTCGCCGCCGTCCAGACCGCCTTCCGGGGCATCTCCGGTGACCTCGCCGACGCGGTCGAGACTCTCCGTACGTACCGTGACCGGAGCCGGATCTACGTCCTCATCCACAGCTTACCACTCTGTGAGGCGCTCCGTGACCGCTCGATCGCGATCGGGCGGTGGCTGGCGCTCCTCGAGCCGTCGCTCGCCTCCAACGCCGACCTCCGCAAGAAGGTCGTGGATCTCTCCGTGGACATGCAGAACCCTGGTTTCAGTGTAGGTCGGACAACTAGGGTTTCCCTTTTAGGTATCTCTGATTTCAATTTCAGCCCCTTTTAAACGATTTCGGTTTGTTTAGGTTGGTGAAGTCGAAAAGAGGGTTCATTTGATGCTGCAAAAGGAGGCCGAGTCACGGCAGCAGACGAGCAAGGCCGTCCAGAGCGCAATTTTAATGGACTTGGCGCGGGCGCTCGGAATGGACCCCATGGACCACGGCGCGCTCTCTGAACAAATCAAGCTCCTCAAGAAGGACCTCTCTAAGTTGAGCACGGTCTCCGAGCGGCGGATCCTCACCTCGCTCGAGGCCGTCATCGATTCGTGGTCCTCGATCGCAACATGTATAAGCTTAAAGGACACAGGTGTTGATGATGAAGAGGATGACCACATTCCACCCTTTAAGAATTTTATTTGCCCACTAACCAAGGAGGTCATGCGGGAGCCAGTTGTGGTGCTTGAGACATCACAGACGTACGAGCGTGTCGCGATTGGGTATTGGTTTAGCCGGTGTATTGAGGATGGGCGCGACCCAACCTGCCCGGTCACTGGGCAAGCTTTAATGAATTTGGAGGTCAAGCCTAATATTGGGTTGGCGGGGGCGATCGAGGAGTGGATCAATAGGAATGTTGACGCCCAGATTAGGCTGGCGATGCGGTGTCTTGAAAAGGGGGAGGGGGATGTTGGCTATTCAGTGGAAGATGTGAAGCGGACTTTGGAGAGCGTTTATAGGATGTTGGACGATTACCCGTCTAGTCGGCACAAAGCGAGGAATGCGGGGATTGTTGTTCTTGTGGTCAGATTACTGAAGGCTCGGTCTGGTAGCGAAGGGTCACAGATGAGGGGCAAAGCTTTCATGGTGTTGCATAGTATGTCCAAGGATGATGAAAGCAAGGTACAGTACAAGCAATGTGATGTATATTAAGGATTAGTCTTTCTGAGTTTATTTTGAAGTATTCTTGAATACAGATTGGTTGCAATAAGCTTTTGATTATTTCACATAGACTGGATAGAATGAATTGGTATAAAACTCTACAGTCAACAAAATAGAGAATTGTGGAAGCAACATTGTTTTTTCTGTGCCTCATCTTCAATTCTCTTGGATTAAAATATTGAGATAATAAGTAGTTTTTTTCTTTTTCTTTTAATGAAGGTAGGGACTCTCCCTGATTAGATCAAATCAAATGGAGGCTCCTTGTGCATCAGAGATGAGGGATCTCCTTAAAATGAAAAAAAAAAAAAAAGATATAGACCAACACAACCAGCACCCAATTCTACAGAATGATGGATAATATCTAGTATCAAATATTTCTCTTCAGAAGTGGAGAGTGGCCCCCTTTTTTCTTTTAATTGCATTTCACTTCCCTTGGACACGTCATATCTCATGTTTGGGGCTATACCTGACACTAATTTGTTGTACCCATGCTTCTGAGACATCACTTTATAATTCTCTTAGGAGGTGATACATCTGACACACATGGCCATATCCGAGACCAAATCTGTTCGTGTCTTTGTTACATGGTTGCTAGTTTCAAAGGGGTAACTTGACATGCTAAAATCTGGAGGGATATGGAATTTTTTTGGATTGGGCATGTTTCTTTGGATTTTGTGTTGAAGATGATGAACCAACCATCATCCAACTTTCAAAGTTTTGCGAAAAAGCGGGTGGAGGATGAATGAATTAAAATTAATGATTTAACATCCCCTTCATTAAAAAGTAGTAGTTTTTTTTTTCTGCAATATTTTTCAGAACACTTGTTTTGGTGTCTTCCAATGCATATTGTTTGATAAGTTTGCTATATTTTTTAGCTAATAATGTTTGAAGAAGGTATGACTAGATTGGCTACACGTAGCCTCACTGGAAGTTCAGAGGAGAAGGAGTTTGCAGTCAAGTTATTGCTAGAATTATCAAGAGTTGAAAGGTATTGCAAAAAAATAGCAGTGGAGAAAGGGGCTCTCTTTCTTTTAACAAGCATGGCTGGAAGTTTAGAACATCCAAATTTATCTAACCTGGCTGAGGAAGTGTTAAAGAATGCGGAAAAAGCAGAGGAGAATATTCAACCGTTGGCTGAGGCAGGGAGATTTCAACCTTTAATTGGTCGACTATGCACAGGTAACTCTTTGTACCTTTTGTTCACCTTCTGAAATTTGTCAACCAACTACTTCCTCTTATAATAAAAATATCAGGAGTTAAATCATAATATCTATTACATATAAAATAATCAAGCATGAGGTAGTTCTACAATCTTGTATGGAATATGAGAGAAAGACTGAGCACTTCTCCCTAGTTACACTGCATCTGCCAAATGAAGTGTTCCCCATTAATTTGTTCACTCTTTTGTAGATACACAGCTTATTTTGTTACATCTCGTCTCTTCATATCCTTGGATGTTTACCAACTAATATATGTTTGTTGGATGCATAGTTCAAAGTGCGGCCGCATGTACTGGTATGTGTGGCCACACATACTGATGTGCCCCCTTCGGTGCACATCATCACCCCAAGTGCTGTCCAAATGCGGTCATGTGTGAGCATATGCAATCATGTGCGATCATGTCGTTCGAACCCAATTCAAACAGGAATCAAACGGTCTTTAAGCGTTTGAACCCAGTTCGAATAGATAATCAAACGGTCCTTGAGCATTCGAACTTAGTTCGAATCGAAAATTAAACAGCCTAAGGCGTTCGAATTTGAACGGGATTCAAACGGTTCGAATCCAGTTCTCAAACAGCCCTTGGGCGTTCAAACATAGTTCGAATGGGGTTCAAACGGTTCGAATCCAGTTCGAACGGGATTCAAATGGCCCTTACGCGTTTGAACCCAGTTTGAACGGGATTCAAACGGCTCTTAGGTGTTCAAATTCTGTTCGAACGGGGTTCAAACGCCTATATACTAATTTTTTTTTAAAAATAAAATATATAATGTGCTACCGTATGTACTGTATGTGGACCCACCGCATATGGGGCCCACACATGTTTTTAAACTATGGTTGAACGTCCCATCTTTCTTCTTCTTCTTCTTCTTAAATAAAGAAGAACGAAGCTACACGTGGCAACACGAGGTATAGGGATAAGGATAGGGCAAAAAACAATTGTTTGTGAGGAAATTCAGTGATTTTGTAGGCACAAGTGAGTAAATATTTTAGAAGTTTCAATGTATGCTATCAAGCTAGGACATGATGGCCTAGAAAGGCTGTCATATTTGAACTTATCAGTCGTGAAGAGGGGGGAACACCAGCCAGGAAAAAGTGTGGATTTGAAACAGTTGCACTTTGCACCAATTATGTAACATATAACAAAGTAGAAAAAGTTGGATGCACTTCTTTTGATGAAATGAGAGACATCCTATCTCAATTTTATTAACCAAGGAGAAATCCAATACAGAGATAAAAACACATACAAAAAACAAAGGCAAAAGGAGGAGCAAGATGATCCACAATAGAGGAGAAATCTACTTTGGACACATTCGGGCCCCCACTAAGACCACTACTCAATAATGAGTCTACCTCCCTTAAACATCACCCCGCTCGCCCCCACACAAAACCAACACTAGTCTTTGATTAAACGAATCACCATCTCCCAAATATTTTCTATGTAGAGCATCGATCCCTTGAACAAGACGTGATTCCTTGTGGTCCGAAAAGACCAAACCACAGCCTACGATTGGGAACGAAGACAAATCAACCTCCATCCCTGTTGCCACTGAGACAAGTCTCCAGATGCAGTTCACCGTGGGGTAATGTACCATCAGATGTGATATCACCTTGGCACATCACACAGATCAAATTCTCATCTGAATCCCATATTTCCCTGTAGGCCTTTGTAAGGATACTATTTTGATACACAAGTCACAAGAAAGCTTTGACCTTCAGCGGGACTTTGGTTCCCCACACCTCCTTTGGTTTCTGTGTCATCACCTGAAACCTTTGTCTCTTTCTCCTCCACCAGTCATAGCATCTGTAAACTGAAAATCGTTCTCTCGATTGAGGTTTCCTGATCACCAAATCTTGTAAATCCTGAGAAGTACCATCTCATGAGGATCCTGTAAGAGGGTCGTGAAAGATACCACCTCATCACCAGAAAGATTCCTCCTCAACTGGATATCTCAGTGCCCACCTGCCTCATTGGCCACCTAGAATTGTTTGACCACCTTTATTGATCAGCAGATCAATGATCCTTGAGAACTTCAATTTCAATGGAGTGCCCCCTTTCCAAACATCATGCTAGAAGATACAGACTCCCCTGCTCCCACTCTCCACATGATGGCCTCAGTAAAACCCTCAACCAAGCTCACAATCCCCTTCCAGATTTTTGACAATGTTTGCCTCGGGAATCTGTCAAACTGCCCCCACCACATCGATATCGTGCCCCTACTACATGGCACCAAAGAAGACTCTTGTCCTCCATCCATCTCCATGGCCATTGGCCAATAGGGCATTGTTCATATCCTCCAAGTTTAGAATGCTAGTTCCTCCCTCTTTTTATTATTATTATACTACAAACCACATCCCGGTTGACTAGATTGACATTGTTTTCATTTTCCTTTGCCCTGTTCCACAGGACACGCTTTTGGATGCCCTTCCAACCTTCATAAAATCCCTTTCAGATGCCCCGTTCCAAAGGTGGATGCAATTCAAGATGTCAACTTGATTAACAAGAAAGAGGAGATGCTATATGTTGAATATTTACAAATTGGATAAATGGATTAAATTTTGATATATGTGGAAATAAGTTTGTGGTTCAGAGCATTTAGGATTTTCACAAGTATCACACAAGGTTGATGCAAAGACATCTTTGATAGAAGTAAAAATGCTAAGATGTTACCACTCGGAAAAGGCTAAAGTTGAGAGGTGATAGAAGTGAAAAGGCTAAGATATCCCTATCATTCGATCTGACTGGAGTGTAGGCTATTTGGCATATAAGGAATGAAGTTGTTTACGAAGGTTGTACTCCGTATTAAGAGAATATTTGGAAGGCGACTACAATACTCATAACGAATTGGAGTCTTTTTTATTTTAGAGAGCTAGCATGTTGGAGTTTGTGGGGGGCAATATTGTAATTGAAGAATAAGATTTTGTGGTTATTGGGAGGGAGGGAGGGCGTCATAAATATACAGATTGGTGGTGACAGTCAAGATTTTCTCAGTCATCAGAAAATCGCATGATAATAATCCTCATGTTTGACTTCAGAATTTATTCAAACCATGCTCAACAACCCAATATCAAAATCCTCCAATAATCTCCTATAAACATTCAAAATTTTCAGAGTTGGAGATTATTGAAGTTCTAAAGAAATATTTGAATGAATAGAGTTTCTTTTTTTTTAAAATGAAATGGAGTGAGTAGTCTTTAAATGAGATATTTGAGAGAGCTTAGAGTTTTGAGGAGTTGAGGGTGTCTGGTGAACTGGAGGAGTCCATTTGGACTCCTATATATAAGCAAAAGCCTTGAGTTTACTTTCTTCTCATTGTTTTTTATCTATTAAGTGAAAGAATAAGAAAAAATAAAACGTTTGTGAATTTAGAATATGATATTATGTCTCAACTGGGAGCTTTATTGTGGAGGAAATATTTTGGTTTTTGTATAAGCTTATCATTGTCATTCATGATTACATATTTCTTTCTTTTCTATCAAGTTAACCATACATATTATCTTTTTATGCTCATAATTTTTCTACAGATAAATTCCATGTTTCCATGATCTCTTTTAATTGGGCTTTTTTTCTCTTCTGAGAATATAGGCACTGAAGATGATAAAGTAGGGATGGCATATCTTTTGGGAAAACTAGCAATGACAAACCAGAGTAAGGAATACATAGTTAAGAATGGTGCTAAAGCACTTGTTGGGATGCTTTCTTCCAAAGCTGATGGGAGAACATCAAGCCTCCAAGCTTTGGCTAATCTGTCAACCTCAAATGACAACACTGCCATACTTGTTGATTTGGGAATTCTTCCAGCTCTTACTAATATTCTTGTTCAACAAGAGGAGATTTCATCAGACCTGAAGGAACTAGCTGCATCAATAGTTGCAAATATAGTTTCAAAGTCGGGACAATGGGAACTGGCTTTAGCAGACAAGGAAGGGCATTCTTTGCAGTCAGAGTTCATAATTCATAAGTTTCTTGGGCTTTTCTTGACATCATCCTCTAAGTGTCAAGTTTTACTTCTTCAAGTTCTACATGGGATTGCAGTTTCTCCCCAGGCATCAGGTATTTGTGTTTCCTTATTTCGAGTAATTTTGATTGGACATAAGTGTGTTATGGTTAGTGTTTGTAATTATTTCACTGGATTTACTCAACCATCAGTCAGTTTGCCATTCCAGAAGATCAAATATTTATTATGTATGTGGATAAAGTAAAACTAATACAAATGGTCCAAGGATTTTGTGTAGCTTACTTCAGCATGATATTTTCGCCTTTATGAATTCTATTCCGCCATGGTATTTTTGAAGATCATCCAACTGTTTCTGTTGCTTTCTCCATCAGGCATGTGTTGCACCTGTATTCGATCTCATGGTTCTTGTTGGGATTATTTGGGTTATGATCAAGGGTTTGTGCTGCATCAAAATAAACCTGCGGTAGAAAATTCAATGGCAAGCAGGAGTATGAGTAGTAGAGGCAGGAGGATAAACTGCTAGAGAAGGAAAATATTATGATATAATGAATAATATTATATTTGAAATTTTCACTGTTTGTCTAGCATGTAAATAGTTTCTTGTACCAATATCCAACTCTGGGAAACATTTTGGGGCAACTCCTCTGACTATATCTTTATCTGGGCGACATAAATTCAGTCCTTTCCTGCTGTACCCACAGTAGTGAACATCAGTGCATGTTATTGAGTATTCTAATCTGAAACCCGTAATAGTGATTGCTGTGCATGCTTTTGGTGAAGTTTGATTGTGCACCTGATAAACCTCTCACATGCTGAAATTATTTTGAGCCATTTCTTCATCAATTGATTAATTTGGTTTCTGTCTAGTTGCAGATTCAGTAGCCATGCACATAAAAAGTGGAGATGGAATTGCATTAATTACATCATTTTTGCAACACCCGGAGCGTGAGCATAGAAGGCATGCTTTCAAGCTTACATGTGTGCTCTCTTTGAAGTTGGGACAAGCTCTGGCTGATGACCTGAGGGCGTCTGGCAAGTTGCCCCTGTTCAAGGAAAAATTATTGGATGCCCAATGTTCAGTCAGTGAGAGATCTGAAGCTGCATGTATAATCGCAAATCTTCCTTTATCCGATGATGAGGTGAAAACGTTCCTCGGAACTGATCTTCTGGGATGGTTGGTTACCAATATTAAGGAGCAGCAGTCAAATCCTTCCGGGAGGAGTGGCCGGCGCTCTAACATGGTTGAAGGCCTTCTTGGCATAACATTACACTTTGCCAGGAGCACCGACCGGATCATACTGGAAACCGTTCGACAACATCACCTCATGTCTGTATTTCGTGATCATCTCAGCATACCTTCCCATCACAGAGCTAAAAGGCGGGCTGCCCTTGGTTTGAAGTATCTATCCGAATCTGCGAGAGTGCAAATCAATACTGATTCTGATCCTCAGCCACCACGTGGATTCTGTGTGCCTCTTGTGTTCGTGTGTGGGAAGGCACCGGTGATTCCCAAAACTTGCCCTTTACATAATATCGCATGTGAGGAGGATAGCTCATTTTGCCTGCTGAAAGGTGGCGCGATCAAGCCATTGGGTGATCTTCTCCATGATGAGAACACTGAAGTGCAAATCGCGGCAGTGGAATCACTGTCAACGATTCTATCAGATCCTCAGTCTCTCAAATACGCAGCTGGTGAACTCACTCGCGTTGGTGTGACTGAATCTGTTGTGGGGCTTTTCAAGGAGGCCAGGGTGGGGGAGCTTCAGGAGAGGGTGATTTGGATGGTGGAGAGGCTGTTGAGAGTGGATGATGTTGTCGAAGAATACTCGATGGATCAAGCGCTGGTCACTGCATTGGCGGACGCATTTAAGCATGGGAACGCTAACACGAAGAGGTGTTCGCAGGATGCCTTAACCAACCTGAGGCAGATATCAGGGGTTGGGGGAAAGAAATCTGGTCATTCTCGGGGCGGACGAGCGTCCGGTAAGTGAATCTGTCTTGTATAAAATTTGGCTTCGTGCATGCTCAGCAGGGGCTCCTGGTGGTCAAACTATCAAGAGATATGCAAGGAGAATGCGAGGGAAGATCAAATCTTGTATAATACATTGCTGATTGCTGCATAGGGATGAGTTTGATTGTATTCTATTTATTTGTTTGTTTGTTTTATGTATGTGCTCTGTTTTTCCACGTGAGAATCTATTTCAAAAATGTCAGTGTTACATGAGATAATCTATTGATTTTGACCCAATTATCTACTGCATTATAGTTGCCTGATATGCTCCATCCAAGGGGTTTCACACTGTACAATATAACATTGTTTGAGCCTACGAAAAGAAAATGGTATAATCAGACATTAGAATATGACTCCTAGAAATGGGACACAATTAATATCTGGATAAGTTTGTATGTCATGATAGTAATTTCAATTGGAGCTGGAATAGTTTACACACAAATTTTGTGGCATATACACACTTAAAATATTGCACATCTATGTACCTAATTTGTCTAGGAAAATAACGTTGTATATTTTGTTCATATGCAAGAAAAAACTGTGTATGCTGTAAAAGTATGTGTATATTACAGTTGGATATACGTTGGGGTTTGTGGGTTGGATTTTTGTGGCTGGCTCTAGGAGCACTCAATGATAAGAGTATATATGCTCTGTTTTATAGTGGAGTTTGTCAAGAAACTTTAATTTTGTATCTCATTCATGAAAGGGCGTTGACACACAATCATTCTTGCCATACTTAATACATGAAATCTCTAATTAAATATGTATTTTAATAGATGAGTGTATACTAGGAAAAATGTACAAATACATGCATGAATGATTGGATGTAGCATTTTGAGGGCTTTTTGAAGATATTCTAATTAAAAAGGTGTTGGGATCGCAAAAAAGAGTGCATGAATGATTTGATGTAACATGTAGAGTGATTTTTAAAAGATTTTTTTGGAACATGTACATTTCTTGTATCCTGTATTATTCTTAGAATAAGGAGCATGGTAGAGGTTTTGTACCCAATTTTTTTTTTTTTTTGTCTAGAATAAAGGAAATTTACCAAACCAATTAAAGTGGATTTTAAAGTTGAATAGAAGAGTGCTTGATAAAGTTCATATGATTTGAAGTCTTTTTTTATTCCATTTATTTTAGAGGAAGATAAAAGACTTATTTCTATTCTACTACCAGATGCCTATCCAAAAACAAAAAAATAATAGTTTTAATTCTATGTAGGGCTATTATTCTATTTCTGAAATTAAACAGAGGCATAAAATTATACACATTATTGTAGCAATAATTTCAAGTGCGATTATAGTTGATGGAAGCTCCTCCATATGAGGAGACAAATAGCCAGAGTGAGTTTTAACTTAAAATGTTAAAAAAAAATCATCCAAGTATTGAAAATATTTAAATAAATAATTTTTAAAAATTCTACCTCAAAAAATCTTCTTTCATAATTTCAGCAAATAAAATGACTTAACTACTCCTATGTTATCTACTATTTAAACATCATCACATTTATTTAATTGTTTAACACTCTAATTAAGAAAGATTAATAAATAATAAAATATTTTTTTAATTTGTGCTTGAATTTTGTTATTATTTTTTGTATATATAAATACACGATTAAGAGTTAAATTGTAAAAAACTAAAATTTTTCGTTATGAATTAGTTTTAGACATTCTAAACTTTATAGTCTTTAGAAAAACTTATATATATTTAATATTATATAAAAAATCCTTATATAAGACATTTATAAAATAGAAATAACAAAAAAATTGAAAAAAGCTTAAAAAATTTGGAAAAAATCCAATGAAATCTTGTAAATTTATGAATGATAATTTTAACATTTCGAGAGCATACTAAAAAAATTTAATAACATGTAAAATCACTTTCAAATAAAAATAATTTTTTATATTAATATTATTTTTCATTTAGTTGATAATTATGAAAAATTTTAAATATGATGAGATATAGTTTAAAAATTACATAAAGGTATAAAATTTTATACCAACACCCTATGTTTTGTAAAGGGAACTGTGTAACATTCTTTAAAAAAAAAAAAAAAAAATTCTAATCCTCGTACCCAACGCATTATACTTTAATAAAGAAAAATGTTATATTCAATTAATTTATAATCTAAAAATGCATATTGTACATGTTATTTATTTTTTAAAAAAATTATATACATTATTAGTATTTTTATAAAAATTAAAATATATAATCTAATGAATAAAATGATATTATTTATTAAAAATGTAAAAAAAATTTAACGAGATATATATTTTATTACATGACGGAATTGTATCTTCCACTGTATAAATGTTTGGAACAGAGCTCATGAAATCATCGTCGTCCTCTCTCTTTCTTTATCTTTTTATTTCAGTATTTCTCTCTCCCCTTCTTCCTCCCTTTCACATCCAACGTCCTCGTCCACCGTCTCTCTCTCTCTCTTTCCTTCCAATCACCCCACCCCAAAACAAAAACTTTCTGGGGTGGGGAGGAAAACCAGAGGGGTGGGAAGAAAGACTCCCTTTTTTTTTTGTATTGCTGCAACGCGGAGCAAGGTTTAAATGCTGAATCTTTTCCGTTCCCATTTTTGCAATTCGCTCACGCCGCCAACATCTATAAAGCAATCAAAGCCTCCATTTTTACTAGAGAGAGAGAGAGAGAGCGCAAAAGAGGCTCCTTTTAGAGGCCAAACACCATAGCCTCACAAGCCTCATCTCTCTCTCTCTCTCTCTCTCTCTCTCCATTGGAGGTCTCTAATGGCGAAGATGGTCTTATCCCAACACGTTTTAAGACCCCTCCCAATCCGACCCAAACCGACCCACCTCATCCCAACCCCTCAAAGAATTAATCTTTGCCGTCCATTCCATCCCCTTGCCCTCCGCCGCCACCGGACACTCACCCGCGTGAGCGCCCCGTTGAGTCACGTCACCGTCGAAGAGGTAGAACACGAGGAGGGGAAGAAGACCCAAGTGCAGAATCTTGGGTTCAATGGGGACATTGGGTTCGATCCGGGGGCGGCGCCGCCTTTCGGGCTGGTGGAGATTCGGGCGGCTATACCGAAGCACTGCTGGGTGAAGGACCCGTGGAGGTCGATGGGTTACGTTTTCAGAGACGTGGCGGTCGTTGTCGGGTTGGCGGCGGGAGCGGCGTATCTGAATAGCTGGTTTGTTTGGCCTCTCTATTGGGTTGCTCAGGGTACCATGTTTTGGGCACTCTTTGTTCTTGGCCATGATTGGTATGTGTGTTGGTTTCTCTCCATGGTTTGCTATAAATGATGATGTTCTTTGCATTTGTTTTGAATTTTGAATTCATGTGTTCTCATTCTTTGGATTTATGTTGAATTCAATCTGTTTCAGTGGGCATGGGAGCTTCTCAAACAACCCAAAGCTTAATCGTGTTGCTGGGCATTTCTTGCATTCTTCAATCCTTGTTCCTTATCATGGCTGGTTTGTTCTTCTATCCCTCTCTGTTTTTTTGGGCTGTAATTCTATCTTTGGTTTGGTATAATTAGTTCAAGAGCTCTGTTACACACAGACCTTTTTCCAACCCCAATTCCAGTCCTATATATCTCGTTAGTGTATACACTCACCTGAAAGAGGTATATACCTCGTTAGAAATTTTTACATTTTCTACAAATGGATCCATGCAATTTATTGGAGCATATACTTCATTTTTTATTAATGCATATTTCTTATTAGATGAGGTATACTATTTAAAACAAAGAATTGGGGCTGGAAAAGGGACTGTATGTAACATTTTCCTTAGTTCAATTAGACGTCTGATCATGCAAGTATATTGTGGATGAAGTACACTTGTCGGAGTGTTATGTTTTAGGGGATGTCGAGGAGAAAAAAGAGAGATGTTGGACAACAAGGCTCGATCAATATGATATGACAATAATTTATATGTACCAGCTTCTGAAAAAGGAGTACAAGTATTTGGACAACTTTTTAGAAATTAAGATGATAGGATCAAATCTTTAAATAATACACATCATTATTTTGTAATGTTGTTTTTATTGATAAAACACCAACATGTTATACTTGTGAAGTTGTAAATTTGGAAATGTAGGAGAATCAGTCACAGAACCCACCACCAGAACCATGGGCACGTGGAAAAAGACGAGTCGTGGCACCCTGTTAGTACTTCCTGCCCTTGCATTCCTTCTTTTGTTTTGCTTTGTTAGTGTTTTGTTTGTCTCTTCATTTTCAAGATTCTTGCAGTTGCCGGAGAGGATTTATAAGAACTTGGACAACTTGACCAAGAAAATAAGATTTACTGTGCCTTTCCCCATGTTCGCATTTCCTTTCTATCTGGTGAGTTTGGATTATGGAGCTTGTTGTGAAGTTTAACAAATCATATTGGATTGGCTAAAATATATCTTTGCGTTTGGGGTTTTGTTTGTGACTGAATTTCTACAGTGGAATAGGAGTCCCGGGAAGAAGGGTTCGCATTTTCACCCGGACAGCGATTTGTTTGTTACAAATGAGAAGAATGATGTGATTACATCCACTGTTTGCTGGTCAGCGATGGCAGCCTTGCTTGCTGGACTTACTTATGTGATGGGTCCTGTTCAGATGCTTAAATTATACTTTATTCCTTATTGGGTAGGTTATTATGATCTCTCTTGTACATCGATCGTCTTCTTGACCCATGATGAATTTTTTCTTTCATCTTCTGATTATGTGTTCACTAACCTTTTTTTTTTTGAAACACCAGATATTCGTCATGTGGTTAGACCTTGTCACGTACTTGCATCATCATGGACATGAGGAGAAGCTTCCTTGGTACCGTGGGAAGGTGCATATTTGTTGTTATTTTGCTCGATCTTCCTCTAATTAATGGCTGTAGTTCTTCCTTAGCTTGAAACATGGAAATTGAAGCTGTCAATACGAATATAGTGCAAAAATGCTATCTTTCTACGTATTCCTCATTTTTATAAAGCATTCTTGATGGGCAATTGAATTTGCCTTTTTTTTTTTTCTTCCTTATAGGAATGGAGTTATCTACGTGGAGGGTTAACGACGCTAGATCGTGATTATGGGTGGATTAACAATATCCACCACGACATTGGAACTCACGTTATACATCACTTGTTTCCACAGATACCACACTACAACTTAATAGAAGCTGTAAGTAGCACCTCGACTTTTCCTTCTTGTTGATACTTCAATATGAAAAACTGTAAAAATCATCACATGTATAACTGGGTATAATAACCAAAACTTTATTCTCTTTCAGACCAAGGCAGCTAAGCCTGTGCTTGATAAATACTACCGAGAGCCACAAAAATCAGGTCCTATGCCATTCCACCTATTCGGAGATCTAACAAGGAGCATGAAAAATGACCATTATGTTAAAGACACCGGAGATGTTTTGTATTATCAGACTGACCCCCAATTGCTTGGTGGATCAAGGAAGAAGTCGAGTTGAACGTCACAAATTCTCCGAAGAACATGTTTAGGTTACTGATCATCCTCTTCTCTAACATTTTCAAGTGATTATTGAAGCCAAGGGTTGTTTTATTACAAGGGAAGTCCTATTGATTCCCGATCATTCTTTTTTATACCTGATTGGTGGGCAAAGAATGCCAGGGCTTGTGGAGGTATCTTCAACTAAATTTATTAATGGATATCACGGTGGTTGATAAGGAATATTTCATAATCTGTTTTATGTATGTTTATCCTTTACAAGCTCGCCAAATTTTTTTTAAGTGTCCAATGAAGCTTGAAAACACTGCTTTTTGAATACTGTTTTTGCAAATTCAACACTTTTGGCATTCACCAGTTTTATGAGTGCATAAAAACTTGAAAAAAATCACCGGCCAATCGGCCATGCAATATGCAAACTTGGACCGCCAAGAGATGAAGAATTGAAAGGCGAGTTCTCATCCAACCAATTTTGAGCTGGTATTTTTTTTCTTTATGGTTCTGTTTTTGAGATGATATGGGAAGATATTGTTGATGTGGAAATGATTCAGTGATTTTGATGCTTCATTTGTATTTTTCTGCATAAAAGATCTACACCAGCTGTCTTTTGATTTAACCATAGCCTATGTATCCCATTTTTTCTTCTCTCTAAGAAATCAATCCAATGTGCCTACTCAATACCATGTCAATCTCATTGAAAAATTTAATAACTTTGATTGAGGAGGAGATTTTTTTTTTAGGAATCCAATTTTGATATGTTCTTGGGACTAAGATCCCTCGTTTGTGTGTGTGTTCCAACAGTTGGAGAATGAGATAGTTTAATAAAAGTTGGTTTTGCGTTAGCTCCGTGGACCTTTGATAGCATGGTTTTTTAAAGGAAAATGTTAGATGCAGCTTCAAATATAATCTCACGAGTAATTTTTAAATATATTTTTTTTAAAATAATAATCACGTTTAATGAGATATATATTTTGATGAAAAATGTATATCACTCAGTTTTAAATTGAATGGATCTATTTTTAACAAGTGTAAAAAATTTAACTTGATAAATACCTCAGAGGAGGAATGTATCTCATTGGATAGTTAACGAGGTTTTTTTTTTGTTTTTTGAATGAAACTGTAGTCATTTCTATTTTAATAGAAGTATCAAAATAGACGATGGTCGAAAGTGTGACTTTGAAAAAGTGTTTCTCTGTTGTGTTTGGATCTGCGATGACGGTATGTCAGATTCTCCACCGCGGAATCCGTCCCACCTCAGATCCAAACACTACCAATATCAATGAGAGGAGAGATCCATGGGAACTCGCAAACCCAAGCAGTGCTTCATGAGTGTGGCCAGTCATTCTCAAGAGAACAAAAAGGAATTACATGCATTTTTACCACTCAAAACAAAAGTCGAGAAAGAAATTTTTATGTAAATAAATAACTATAGTTTGAGGACTGAAATATAATATTACAAAACGTTGGTACACGCATTGTCTATTGGGCCACTTATTAGACGGATAAAATTTAAAAGAAGATCGATCCAACGGTCAGAATTCAAAAGATGGGTTGTCTTCACTGCTACCCGCCACCTTCATATCTTCCTCTACAACAGAGTCCTCGTAAAACCCATCTCAAGATTCAAGTCATCTCTCTCTCTCTCTCTTTTCACTTTCTCTCTCAAGAGTCCCAACAGAAAGAAATGCCTCTCTGTTGTTTGAGAATCCAAAGGTCATTCTTCATTGACTCAGACAATGAAACAACAGACCAAGAAGATGTCGAAGTAATACATCTCTCACTCAAAATCAGAATTTCTTCTTCTTTTTACATAGTCTTTTATGTTAAAGCATCTGGGTTTTCTTTCTTCTTTCTTTTCTTTGACGTTTAATGGGATAACTAGTATCTGGGTATGATTTTCTTTTCTTTTTTTCTGTATTGAAGGGCTTCTTCTTTGCATATGCTTTCTTTCTTTCCTTGTTTTGATGTTCTCGGTTTTCCATGTGGTTTCATTCATTTTTTATTTTTATTTTTATGGATTGTGGATTCCTTGTGTCTCTGTTCCTCTGTTTTTGATGGATTGATGGTTTCAATATCTCAAATTCATTCACAGTGTTCTCAATTTGGTCAAGTTGAAGGGGTCCCACATTGCTAACCCACATATATCTTTTATAATTTTTCTTGAAAAATGTTTTGTTCAATCCGGTTTGATTTTTTTTTGAAAGTATATATATACTTGGGTAATGAAGAATGCATATATTTTTCTGTTTTTCGTAACATAGTATAGATAGTGGAGTAGATATTGCATTAGGTAACTTCGTATACTGTGTTACCTACATGACAACTACAAACAAAGCTGCAAAAAAGATTTGAGTGTATCAACACTCACTTTTTTCTTATTTGATGTGCTAGGTGCAGGATGTAGAAACCAAGCATAGTAGTCCTGGAGCTGCAAACAGAGGGAATGGCATCGGTCCCTCTTCGAAGCGCGTAAAGATTGGACCGAAAGGAAAACAATCTTCTACAAATAATGATTGGACTTCAGCAGTACAGGAGAACTTCAAATCTATCGATCCAGCGAGCGCAAGATTTAGGGTCATTGGGTCCTTAAATCCCAAATATCTGAAATGGGGGTCCAAGAAGCCACGCAGTGCGAAGAGTGAAATGCGAATAAGAAGACGTTATGTCGAAATGGACTCTGGTGCATCCAGAAAGCCAAGTAATCCAATTGCGGATTACTGCGACTCTCTCGAACAAGAGACAGGAAGGCGTAAGGACGCTGTAGCTCCGAAAGTTTTGAATAGTCGGAAGGAGAAAGCGATATCGTATCTTGAAAACAAGGGATGGAAGACGACGATTGGACTCAAGAAGGATGGGTGCAAGCTGAAGTTGTATTTCTCTCCCAATGGCGTTCGCTTCGCCTCTCTCCGAACGGCTTGTTTAAATTGGATTGAACAACAGAGGAGTTCTGATATTGGTCAGTCCATGAAGAATGCGAGAACAAAACGATATTTTGAATTCGAACAAAGATGGTGATGATAGGGCTATGCGATGATATTATATATTTGTCATCAACTTAACTGCATCTTCTTTACTCTTGAAATTATTTGAATACTCCAGTTGTGGTTGTAGATGTGCCCATGATTGTTCCTCATCAACAGTGAGTGTAATAGCATGGGACTTCAAAAGCATCCTTTCATTCTTATTAGGAGATGCTTATTTTTCCATTCAATATGGATTTGCTGATTACTCCCATGTTGGGGTGGAATCAGTTGGAACAGGAATTTGAGTTCCAATTTCCTTGAAAATTTGCTGAACCAAGTCAAGTCTGTTGATGTTGATGATGATTGATGAAGTAAGCCAAATTAAATTCTATATGCACATCTTGTTTTATTTATTTATCATATGAGGGATTTTTTAAAGGGAAAATGAAAAAAAAAAAAGTCTTCTAAAAGTTAGAAATACAAAAATCAGTCACTTTTTAAAATTATACTAAAAAAAATCTTATTTCACAATTTTGAAAACATAAAAGATTAACCTACCCTTATGTAATTAAATCCTTAACATATTCTATACCTCTTAATTTTGTTACAATATTTCACCTTTTTAATTTTGTTATTATGGTTTACACATTCTCATGAAGAATTTTTTTTTTACTTTAACCCGTTTGGTTTGTGTCATTTTGGGATGGAATTTGATTTCATGTGAGATTACCAGGAAAGTGTATAAAATCCAGTGTTTGGTTGGTGGTAATCTTGATGGTAATTATGGTTCGCACTGGAAGTAAACTCTATGTATGTGAAAAAATAGAGTGGAATTAGATTCCCACCCTTTATGGTGGTAATCTCAAATTCTACAAGGAATCTTAAATTAGATTACTATTATACCATTCACAAATTAATTAAATTACTATATATATCTCTTCTAAAATAAATAGCGCCTCTTTTTTTTTTTTTTTTTTGCCAACCACCCATATAATGGGTTTATATAGTCATTTTGATTTTTTTAACTAAAAAATTATGTTATAATTTTTATATATGTGATGTGAAAAATCTTAATTGCGTATTATATATTAATATATGTTTTTAAATTCAGTTTTTATTTTTATATGTGATGGGTTTGGATATTATTATAATAAGTATAATATTCAACTGATTTAGGAAAATTACTATTATTATATGTTTAATTATATAATCGGTTATTTTATTTATTTGCATTCATTAAACATTTATAAAAAAATTTATAAAAAAATTACTCGTTTTTTTATTATTGTGATACGAGTAAATTAATAAATTTTGCAAGTATATATAATAATAAGGGTATTTTAAACATTTAAATTAAATTCCTTATCATTTTCCATGTATGAACCAAACACTGAAAAATAATTCTACGGAGAAATCCACTAGTGAACCAAACAGTCTTATGGAATCAGGATTCCTGGTAAAATAATTTCTGGTAAACTGATTCCTGGTAAAGTAATTCCACTTAAAAAAATGACACGAACCAAACGGGGCCTAAATTCTTTGTGATTAGGTGGATTTTGTGAGATATGTGCCAATATAATTTGATTTTTTTATGATAAACTAATGACGCCACAAAAATATATAAATAACCAAGTAAAAATGTAAAAAAGGATTTAAACTAATAAAATATCAAATGCTGTATTGGGGCACAACACAGTTTTAAATTATATATTATGATTATACATAATGAAAAATGATAAACAATATCAGGTAAGATATATATATATAAGAAACACACAATATGATATATAATAACAAAATCTGTAAGGGAATTGATTTGGGTCATATAGAGTGGGATTGTTATTTTATAGAAAAAATATGTTTTTGGTGTGAAATAACTTAACAAAGGCTGGAGAGATGTTAATGATCTAATTACATACAAGTAGATTAGTCTTTTGTATTTCTAAAATTGTAAAATGAGATTTTTTTAGATATAATTTTAAGAAGTGGCTAATTTAGGTATTTTTAACTTTTAGGAGATTTTTTTTTTTTATCATTTTCCCTTTTTTTTAAACTCTGTTATTAATAACATACATATTTATGGGAATATAACTTAATGGATATATATGGGAATATATATTAATTTCGAAATTAAAAACTAGAGAATATATAGATATGATTGATTGATTTTAAAATTAAAAAAAATAAAATAAAGATACAATGATATGATATAATTAAATCTGATTTTAAAATCTTAAAATATTTAAAATTTATCTAAATTTAATTTGAAATATTAAATTTTGAATAAGTAACTAATATCACTAATTATTAAATTTTTTAAAGGATAAAAAAAGAAAATCATGCGGTTTAGAATTGTTTCTAAAAATCTAGCTAATTAAACCACAAATCAATGAATTCGGGTTATAAATATAATGCTTCTCTTCATTGTTGTATCTAAAAAACATCCTTAAAAAAAATTCGGGCTAGGGCAGTATGTTGGAGATCATGACGACGAGGAGGCATGGAAAGAGGCCGCGAGAAGAAGAAGAAGATGCTGAAGAGGAGGAGGAGGATCTGGACCTTGATCTGCACGAATCGGATGATGGTATCGAAGAGAAAAACTACACCGTATTGAGTGAATCCGACATACGGCGACGCCAGGAGGACGTCATCGAAGCTCTGTCGGGCGTCCTCTCGATATCGTACGCCTCCTCTTCCGTCCTCCTCTCCCACCACAACTGGTGCGTGACCGAGGTCTGCGAGTCCTGGTACGTCGACGAACCCGGTGTCCGCGCGCGCGTGGGCTTGCTCGAAACCCCGGTCGAGGATGCCACGCTGAAGTGCCGCATCTGCCTCGAGAACAAGGACATGAGCGCCGCCCCATGCGGACACCTCTTCTGCGCCTCGTGTTGGAGGACCTACATCGGGACTCGGGTGAAGAACGACGACGGCCTCTCCTTGCGCTGCCCCGACCCGTCTTGCGAGGCCGCCGTCGATCGCAACATGGTGAGCAGGCTCGCCTCCGCCGACGACAGAGAGATCTACGATCGCCGCTTCGTACGATCTTACGTCGACATCAACAACAAGAAGAAGATCAAATGGTGCCCCGCGCCCGGCTGTCAGCACGCGGTGGAGTTGGAGTTCGTCCCTTCTGGTGGCGGCGGTGGCGGCGGCAGCTTTGACGTCACCTGCGCGTGCTCGAACCGGTTCTGCTGGAGCTGCACCGAGGAGGCGCACCACCCGGTCCAATGCGACACCGTGGCGAAGTGGCTGACGAAAAGCGGGGACGAGTCGCATAACATAGAATGGGCGTCATTGAATTCAAAGCCATGCCCCAAGTGCAGGGCGGCGCTCATCCGTAAGAGCCGCCGTGGGTGCATGCACATGTCGTGCCCGCCGCCCTGTATGCACGAGTTCTGCTGGTTGTGCCTCCGCGAGTGGTCCGAGCATGGAAGTTCCTCCTCCTGCAACGCGTTCGAGGAGAGGAGGAGGCGCTCCCTCCCGAAAAGCAGGTGGATGATCGCGAAGGTCATGCTGGAGCGGTACACGCATTATTTCGAGAGGTGGTCCGCTAACGACGCATCGAGGGCCAGTGCACTATCCGAACTAGCGCGTTTTCAGACCGAGGATAAGCTCGCGATCCTCGGGGAGAAACAAAACGTGCAGGACTGTCAGTTTGTATTGGATGCTTGGATGGTGATCGTCGAGTGCAGGCGCGTACTCAAGTGGAGCTATGTGTATGGGTATTACCTGCCACAAGAGGAGGAGGGGAACAGGAAGGTGGTGTTCTTTGAGTTCTTGCAAGGCGTGGCGGAGGCCCGATTGGAGAGGCTTCATAAGCTCGCAGAGGTGGACCTTCGGGTGTTCATAGACGCGGAGGGCTGCTGTGAAGGTTTCCTTCATTTTCGCGAGGAGCTCGTCAACTTGACCACGATGACCCGCAATTACTTCGAGAAACTCGTTCGAGCAATGGAGAAAGGTTTCTAAATGTGGAGAGTTGCAGGTTAGGCAAGGGTGAATTTGTGTTTTTTTTTCTGATTTAAATCATGAGTAAGACTCAATGCAAGACTTATTACCTTTACTAAACCTACCAAACGCTTTTTTTTGTTTTGTTTTTGTTGAGTGGATACAGTCGATGCATGTTGCATCTCCTCAACTCTGCTTGTGTTGGGTTCATTCTCTGTTTACAGTGCATGTGGTTCTAATCACAAATTGTTTTTTTTTTTTTTTTTGTTTATTTGGCATGATGTTGATGGTTTACATGTTAAGTTTTGTTTTCATGAATTTCAATCATAACGATTAAACAAGTATCTGGAATTGGGCGATATGACTACAAGGGGGGCTATTCATTCAAACAATGGAGCTCCTCATTTGCTCAGGAATGTTTTTTTTTTTTTTCTGAACAAATTGTGTAAATTTTGAACAGTCTAACATACAATTTCTTCATGCACATCCTGATTTAGATATTATTGAATTGGCAGGAATGGTGAGTTTGTCTATCCAATCACGGATACTCAGGAAGAAGAAAGGCAACTACAATGTAAACATTAATTTGAACTAATAGGGAGATTTGAACCTATATAACTTTCTCAGATAGTAGAACATAAAGTACATCCATAGGCATCAATCCTACAACCCTGAATGCGAAAATGACAAGCAAAGGTGCATTCATCTACAACTTCATCTCTATGACATGAACTTAACTCCAATTCCTTGTATATGAAAATTTTAGCATCTTATCTAATAAAAAAACTTGTGATAGGTAACATATATATGCACATGACCTGAAAATGATCCTCCCCAAGCTATAGAAGCCTTAAACACCTATGAAGAGGACTATGCACGGAACAGGCTCTTTGAGAAATTTGTTTTTTTTTCGTGAAAATGATAACTCATTTGAATAGACTTTTATTAGATTTTTTTTAAGAACTCTTAAGTTCTATGAAAGTTGATGGGTTTCAATACATACAAAACAAAATGACCATTAGACTTCAACATTTGATTAAATTCTATTGGTCATGTTCTCCTTTTAATCAATTGGTTCTTTAAGTAAGGGACCATGGGATACATTTATATTTGCTGCAAAGATATCCATTTCAATCAAGATCAGCCATGTATGTTTTTCTTATCATCCAATTAGGCCCAGTGAGGAAGGGAAAGTGGTTAAGATCCTGACTACATTATTTCAGATTGTTTAACAATAGGTATAAAAAATACAAATTATAAATTATACCAAAAATACAAATTCTTGGGACACAATTTTTTTTTAGGAAACTTAAACTATATAACTTTCAAAAGAGGTAACAAGTCTAAAACTTGCCTCAAATTCTTGGGACACAATGTTGATCATTACAAATTTTTATGTGAGTGGGTATTTGTTTTATCTGTGATATCCAAGAATAACCACAGGAACGAAGAACTTCAAACCTTACTTACCTAGTAGAAGTAGAACAAGAATGAACACCAAACTGACCCATAATGGACTAATTATAATTTTAAAGGACAAGTACTAATTTTTGAAAACAAGAACAAATTTTTTTTCTAGAAAATGGTATGTGCAACTCTGAGCTCTGTCTACGGTCCTCAATCATTTATTTTTTTATTTTTAAAACTATATACTTGTCTAATGAACTACATACTATTAGAAAAAATAGAATATATAACTAGATGAACAATACATATTGTTATTTTTGTGAAAAGAGAATGAATTCACTAATGGAATCGACAGGTAGAACCCCTCCAAACTTGAATTAAGGACTGTAGTAATAAATATAAATAATTACAGTTACAGGAGTAAAATATAATTAGGGGTTCATGTGGTCACCCGTTTATTATTTTTAGGCCTTAGAAATTTTTATGTTTTTTTTAGGTCCCTAAGAAGGTGAAGAATTATCTTTAGGTCCCTCCAGCCGGATATTGTTTAAAAATACAAAAATGTTTTTGTCGAATTATACGAAGGTTAACAATATACTGGAGAGTATTAACAATGTATTGGAAATACTTAACAATCCATTGAGGAGTGTTTATAGTGTACTGAAATAATTGGGTGAAGGACAAAAATGTATTGAAGACACTTAACAATACATTAGAAAGTGTTAACAGTGTACTGCAATAATTGGGCGGGGGCATTTTTGATATTTTTGAATAACATTCGATTAGAGAGACCTAAAAATAAATTTTCACTACCTTAGGGACTTAAAAAAAACTTGAAAATTACAAGGACCTAAAAAATAAACCCTAATTAATTTCCCCGTATCATTATCCAACAAGATGTTGGGACACATTTTGCCAAGGGAGATGCTTATTAGACGGATAGGATTGAGAGAAGAGCAATCCAACGGTGCGGATTCAAAAGTTAGTTAGTTTTGCTTCTTCCCGCCACTTTCTTTCCGCAACACAGACCTCATAAAACCCACCTCACAACATTCAAGAACTCTCTCTCTCTCTCTCTCTCTCTCTCTCTGAAGAAAGAAAGAAAGAAAGGCCTCTCTCATTCACTGATCCCACCATGAAAACAACCGAAGAAGAAGCCGCCAGAGTAATCCATCTCTCACTCTATTAATCTTGTTCTTTTTATATTCTCATTTGGATTCACATATGGGGTTTCTTTTTTTCTTTTTCTTTTCTTGGATGTTTAATGGGATGACAGGTCTCTCTGTGTATTCTTCTTTTTAGATGTTCTTTGTGTTTTTATGTGGATTCATTCATTTCTTTCTTTTCTTCACAGTATTTTTTTTTCTTCTTTTGTTTCCTATTAAGTCTTTTTTTCTTTCTTTTTTGATGAGTTAAAGCTTTCCATTTGGATTATTTGTCTCTCAGTTTCTCTGTTTTTTTTTTTATGGATTAATGGTTTCAGATCCCAAATTCATCCTCATTGTTCTCAATTTTGTGAATCTGAAAGGCTCTCGCATTGCTGGACCACAGTTTGATGTTTGATTGGATCACTAGTTTCTTGGTTTCGGTTTCTTTGTGTTCCCATGTGTATAAATTCATGACTAGTTTTCTTTGTGTTCTCATTTGGATTCATGTGATCATATCATGTAAATGCATGAAAAACAACACATAACAACACAGTAAGCCAGGAAAAGTAACAGATTATTTGTTTTTTGGTGATGTACCACTAACACAATTGGATCATGTTCTGTTAGTGTTGACATTTCATGTTTTTAACAATTAAGTGTTCACTAATAGTTTAGTTAAAAATTGTGGCTTCCATAGATTCTTAATTTTAATATGAAACATGATTTCCTACATCTATTATATGACTTGTGAGGTACCAAATCCTATACCCATCAGTAGGTAATACTAAATTGAGATTTGAGAGAACAGACTCTCTCCATCAGTTCAGATCATTGTGTTTTCAAAGTTCTTACACAAAGGAAGATTTTTCAAGTTTCTTTAATACCCACAGTGTTCTCGTATTTTATTGTACAATTTTGTATTCGATTTCAGGATGTACATCCTGAAGCAGCAGTGGAACATAAGTCTGCTCGCATGTTGCATGACATTATATCAAACGTGAAGCAACGTATAGCTGCGATGGGTTGGAAGGTGGAGTCCAGAAGCCATGGAAGATCTCCAAGAACCCGATACATTTCACCCGATGGAAACGTATTTTATACTATTCACAAGATCATGAATCACTTGAAGGAGCAGGAAGACGTGCCAAGGGTTCCTAGATCACAAGAAAATATCAGATCGCCACAAGTGAAGATCGAATTGATCACAAATAAACAGTCCATTAATAACAAAAACGACACAGAACCGATGGAAATGTTAGATTCTGAAGCACTTGATGCCAGCACTTCTCCACCAGTCCAGGAGAACTTCAACTCTGTCGATCCAGCAAGCGCAAGATATAGGCACCGTGGGTCCCTAAATCTACCTCCAAAAGATCTGCAATGGGGGTCCAGGAAGTTACGCTATACAAGGAGCAAAATGCAAATAAAAAAACCTTATGTAGTTATGGACTCTGGCACTTCCAGACAGATAAGTAATCCTGTTTTCGATTACTACAACCTATTCCACGAAAAGACTGGAAGACGTAAGGACAATGTAGCTGAGAAGGTTATGGATCATATGAAGGATAAAGCGTTATCGTTTCTTATAAACCTTGGCTGGAATATGAGGACTGAAGGGAAAGTTAAAGTGGACAAGCTGACTGGAGAGAAAAAGAAAACGCGAAAGCTGAAGTTGTATTATTCTCCCAAAGGCAAGCGCTTTGTCTCTCTCTGGACGGCTTGTGAACATTGGATTGAAGAACAGAGGAGGTCGGGTATTGGTCATTCCACGAAGAAGGTAAGGGATGCAAAGCGGGCTAATGTGCAAACAGAACGATTGAATATGGCATCTTATGTAGAGGAGGATGAGTCATCCGAAGATAATTTGAACGAAGATGATGACAGCGACTATGAGATTTGAAATGGGAGACTTGAAAAACATTTGATGTCAAATTTACTGTTTTAGATATACATCTTAAGCAGTCTTTCATGCCTTGCCTGATCATGATTTACTTCTTGTTTTTCAAAACAAAGATGAGAATAGTTTGTAATTGTGGTGTGTAGCAGTTATACTCAATGAATTCTAAATTGATCATGATTCACTTCACATATTGTGTTTTGCTCAAAAATGATGATTCAGTTATTCAATGCGATTGATAACTTGCACTAACTCCAGTTTGTTATATTTTAAGAAATCACATAAAGGATCCTGTTGCCTGATCTGAGGTAGACCTATCTGCCAATCTGAAACTACGAAAAAACATAACCACTTTCAATAAAATGCAAAGATCTTCCCATTTATTCCTTGTTTGATTCCAAGTAAACATACACAATGTGGGAGCTATTTAGTCCCATATATGCTGCAGAAGAGGCAAAACTAGCTAAACCATCTATCAGCACTCTATATATAAGCCATCATTATAAACAAAACTATCAAACTTTAATGAAAGATCAAATTAATTCCCACTAAATTCTCTAAAATTAGTAAAAGAAACAAAAGTCAAATGAGGTCTTATGACAAATAAAAAATTCGCATAATACATATTAAACCAAAAGAAAAAAAAAGGATTACTGGGGTTCAGAATTATGAGTCTCATTATTATGAGTGACCTTTCTCTTCTTTGTGATCACTTCATTCTCCACCTCTGGTGTTCCAATTCCCATACTCACCCCTGCCTGCTCCATCAAAAGATTGACTACTTTGCGAATGCTATAAAAAACCATTCCATCAGGCGAGATATATCGGGTCACTGGATATCTTCCACAACTTTCAGATTCGGTCTTCCAACCCATCGCAGCTATACGTTGCGTAGCATTCGATATGTTCTCTTTCATGGTGCGAGGAGCGGGTTTTCTAAAAGATTGTTGTTGTAGTCTAATCTTCCCTGATCTCTCAGAGACGCTCTTCGGGTCTATCCAACCCAATGTCTCCATGCGTTGCTTTACACCGTTTATGAGCTTGTCTCGAGTGAGAGCTTCTGCTGCTGCTGTTTTATGTTCTGCTACTGCTGCTGCAGATTCTGTAATGCTGATTTGCTTGTGTTGGGGATTATGTTGTGTGGCCTGGCAAAATCAAAGTAGAAAGAAAAATTAATGTAGAGAAAATATATGTGGTTTACCCATGTGAAATTATTTTTTAAACTTCACAAAAGAGAAAATTACTCAGTCTGTTTTGCAGTACTGTTTTCAATCTCATACGTTATAGATCATATACAATTTTTAAATAAAATCAAAAGATTGTCCCGCGGCTTGTCCCTAATATTATTTTTTAAAAAAATGATCCCCCATGGAAACACTTTGAAACAGAGAAAGCTTATTGCAACAAAAATAAGGCTAATGATACAAAAAGAAAGACTTAATAAATAAATCCAGATGTGAAGTGAGAGAGATAAATTACCTCTGCAACCTCTAGACCCTTCATTCAGATTTTAAGGCTGAATTTTTATTCTTTCTGAAAATAATAAGTGTATAAAATATTATGAAGACTTTGTATTATTGGCATATTTATATTGGTTTTTAAGTTGGTTAAAATATGTGTATCCTACCTAAATTTTGTTGTTTTTCTCTAAATCCAATTCTTTCTAGCTAACATCTTGGATAAATATTGATAATATAATTATATTGTTTGCAACATATAGTCCATGACGTATTTTATTTGCTTCTGTATATAAATTTCATGCAGAACTTTGGCCTTCGTAGTTAGTTAAGATTAACATTTGTACATAAAAAATCATAACGTACAGAAATGAAAATACTTCTTACTGTTAGCCATCGGTTTAAATCTCAGTTTTTTTTATATTTAAAAATATTAGATTTAAGGGATTTTTATTTTTAAGTCCCTGTAAACATGTATATTTAGGGATCGGTCTCTCACTTCTTGATATTTCTTTTTTAGTCCCCATATTCAACCGCCTATTTAGTTTTTAGTCCCTCGTTAAACCCACCTCGGCAGGCTCTCGGCCGATTACTTCCACGGTTTAAGAGGATTTGTTATTGTGTTTTGGAATTTATGTGTTCTTTTGTTCCTTTATATTGTTATGTTGAATAATCTTCTGTTCCAATAATGTCGGGATTCATTGTCAAATCTACTTGATTAATATTGGTTAATATTCGTATTAGTGACGTGTATAATATAATTCATCTTTTTATATCCTAACCGTCAGATTGCTTCACTTCATTGATTAATTATATCCTCAGTTTATATACCTTGTCATCTAGAGGTATATCTTTAGTAATTTTTTTTATTTTTTTTTATAAATGGATCCATGAAATATATATTTCATTTTATGCATGTGTGGATTATAAATTGGGCTGAAAACAAAAAAGATTGTATTTAACATTTTTCTAATTATATTTCACTCCTCTAACCATGTCCATGTAGAAATAAAAAAACATCCCAATCAACACTATGCTTGAAAGTAAAAAATACTTAAACAATGGTATCTATCTTCTTCTGCTTTTATCTTTGGATTTTAAATAGATAATATAGCTTATAAATTGTATATATAACCATATTCTCCAACAAATTAATGAAAAAGGAATTATAAATGGATTTATTATAGGGATGTGGGTGGATCCACTGATTTTGTTTTATTTATTTTATTTTATTATAAAAAAATTTATTGGGATTAAAAATGGTTTGATCATCAATTTATTTTATTTTATTTTATTTTTTTGCGTGGGTGAAGACTAGTATATTGATCCTAGTTAACTATCTATCGGTAATAAATTTGGCAATTATAGTGTTCAGAATAATGCATAATGACATGGACCATGATCCATGAACCACTGAAGTTCTTTTTAAGAAAAAAAATTAATTATAAAGGGTATCCATGACTTGGTTGCCAAAAGAGAAGATGTTGGAGTTCTTCTAATGCCCCTGTTATCTTTGCAACATAAATGGGACTAAATAACTCACTCTGTGTAGATTTACTGGGAATCTTAATTGTAAAAAAAGGTTCAATTTTTTATAAATGAAAGTTTTTCATAGTTTCAATTTTGATGACCTCAGATCAGGCAACAGGACTCTTCAAGTGATTTCTTTTAATAACTGCAGTGTGAGTTATCATCATTCATCAAAATGAATCACCTTTTTATCCCAACACACTGTGGATATGAACTTGTAATTTGTTATTGTCAAGGATCACTGATAGTCACAAACCATCACAAATTGCTCATCTTTGCCCACTGAAGTGTTCTGGTACTTGGGTGTTGTGGGGCACAAATTGTTATGCTTTATATAATTACATGAAAGAGTGCATAAGATGTAAATCTCAAAAGAAAAAAGAAAAAAAAGAGAGTAAGAATTGGAATCCAATGATCCTCAACTCTTCCAATTTCAAATCACAGTCACTATCATCATCTTCAGAGGAGTCACTGTAATCTTCATCAAACTCATCCTCTACATCAGATCTCACATTCAGTCAATTCGTTTACCAACCTCCAAACTCCTCTATTCTTCAATCCAATGTTTACAAGCCGTGCGAAGAGAACCAAACCAATAGTCATCGGGCGAAACATACCACTTCACCACCTTGCACTCTCCCTCTTTCAGTGACTTCTTCATCGTCTTCGTCTTCCATCCCTTGTTCTTAAGATACGATATCGCCTTATTCTTCCTACTATTCAAAACTTTTTGAGTCACATTGTCCTTACGCCTTCCCGCCTTTCCATAGAGAGAGTTGTAGTAATCCAAAACAGGACTACTTTTATTTAAGAGACCTATGTGGAGATTGTAAGAGGAATTGTTGCGCGACTTTGAAGACTTGTTGCGTGGCTTTCTGAACCCCCATTTGCCAAATTTCTGGGCATCTGTAGCGCCTTCGTTATTGATACACTGCTTATTTGCGATCACTTCAGTCTTCGCCCCTTCTTGTTCCATCAACAATTCGCAGAACTCACGAATGCTATGAAAAGCTTTTCCATTGGGCGCCACATATCGAGTTCTTGGAGGTCTTCCATGGACTTTGGACACTACCTTCCAACCCATTGTGGATATGAGCTCATCCTGAGTGCAAGTGTTATTGTGTTCGCAATCATGCGACGCCTAGTCAATGAAATGGGGAAAAAATTGTAGAGAAAATATGTGGCTTAGTCATGTGAAACACTTACACATTCACAAAATAAATGATGGAAATTATATCAGATGGAGGGAATGAACTCAGAGAAACAGAAAACCAAGAAAGTAATAATACAATCAAGCATAAGGAAGGCCTAATAGAAAGGAAAAAACTACTAGTTCAATTCATCAAACATTACATTTAAAAAAACAAAGGAACAAAGAGAGAGAGATTTTTGAAAAAGATAGAAGGAATCCTTATGGAAAGCTTTAATCCATCAAAAATAGGTAAAGAAAGATAGATGTAATAGGAAGTGAAAAAAAAATCCACCTGAAAATAAAGGCATGAACACATGAGAACATCAAATATAGGTAAACAAAGAAAAGCCAATAATACAAAAAGAACAAAAAACAATAGAGAGCCAGAGAGAGAGAGACATAGATTACCTCGGCAGTCTCTAGGTCAATTACTTCCATGGCTGGCTGAAGAGGATTTGTAATTGTGTCTTGGTTTTTTTTTGTTTTTCTTATATAAATTTTTTTTTTAAAAAAAAAATATTTGGATTATTAAAATATTGCGTTTTAAACTCAGTTTTTAAAACTTATTATTTGTTAGCCTTTTAATAGATTGTTTTTTTTTAAAAAAAAACAAGAGGTAGTTTAAAAAAGGGAATCTTTTGCTTTTCAATTCTATCCAAAAACATATCCATACTGCGCCTAATAATCCAATAGCAATTCCTAATAAATCTGATACTTTATCTTTTAATTTCTTATATTTTGTTTAAATAAAAGGAAAAATCCAAATAACTCCATGTAAACTCCCCGAAATTTATATAAACCCCGACGTTTCCTGAAGTCCACTTAACCCCCTGAAAACATTTATATAAATTCAAATAACTCATTCAGGAATATTATACGAATATTCTGTTTGATTAAGCTTGACTAAAAACATAGTATACTAAAAACCATTTACAATTGATTAAAATACAAAAAAAATAACAATTTTATTCATCTGAATAGATTATAAAAACCTATCCGAAGAGGTAAAACCATCAATTATAGAGGTCTTTTCACATTTTAATCACGTTGCAGGGTTTTTTTTGATATACTGTGTTTTGAGTCAAGGTTAACTCAATAGAAAATTCGCATAATATGCATCATCTGTCAACATAAATTTAATTTTAGAGGCTATTTAGATTTACATGTGTTTTTAGAGGGCTATATGGACTTCAAGAAAATTCAAAAGGTTATATGGATTTTGGACACTTTAATGTGGGTTATATGAATTTTTTCCTTAAATAAAATTATTTAATTTAAATTTTAAACTCTTCTCTCTCGATTGCAAATTATATACTTTATGTATAGGCATATTTTTATTCCTCAAATATCTCTTTTGTAAACTCTCTCTAAACAAAATTTTATTCCTAAAAAATAAATTATATAATTTTTGTTGTTAAAAATAAATTATAGTAGTAGATTTACGTTCTTGTTAAAAAACGTAATAACGAAATTTTTGTTGTTTGGTTGACCATAGATAATGATTTATAAAAAGTGAAAAAATGATTTGACATGTGAGTCCCCTGAATTATAAGAGGTAATGATAATTGATTTAACAGTAAGACCTATTTAAGTGAAATGCATGAGGTGAAATAACACAATTCTATGTTGGAACTTAGAATACAAATATCAGCTTATTATCACCTATTATGACATAATTATACCCACATATTTAACAAATAACTATTTGAACTTATTATCTCATATTCCTCTCTATTCCTCCCCTATTCCACTATCCAAACATGGGCTACAAGTAGACCCCTTAATAAATATCCATTCATGGGGGCCATTGGGTGAAACTATCCATTTTTCTCAAGAGTGGGTGTTAGGAAAGAACTAATAGGTGATTAAAATTATTATAAAACGATGACATCTTCATTGGTGTTGTAAATTTGTGCATGTTTTGGTACATGTAATGGTGGATGATCACACTATAGTTAACTCATATGTTAGTGTACCCATCAATGTTAGTGATATACCCTCCCTATCCCTATGCACATTTTGTTTATCATACGCATCATTTAACTTTCTTATTAATTATGACTTTGACCATATACAAGGAGTGCTTGTCAAACATATAATTCAAATGTTAAGAGAGAAAGAGAGAGGGAGAGAAAGGAATATAATAGTAGAGAGTTCTTGGAAAATTTTATATTTTTATCTTTTATGTCATCGTATAATTATCTGTCCTGTTTCTTTTATTTCATAATAATTAGAAATTAAAAATATTATCTACACAAAATTTTCCAGTGTCCCGCGGTACACCAGACCAGATCCCCCAAAAAAACCACATCATGCGCTTATGTTATAATAATCCGAAACAAACCAACAAAAAAAAAAGAGTGACAACTCCAAAAAGCGATATGCCCACCACCTCCACCGACTCCTCCTACCCACCCCTCTTCCTTCATCCCCCCCAAACCACCACCCGCTATTCTCCACCCACCCAACCCCTCCCCACCACGCCCCCATCCATCCCCCTCATCGACCTCGAAAACCTCTCCTCCCCCTCCATCATCGCCGTCTGCGCCGACCATGGCCTCTTCCGCCTCACCAACCACGGCCTCCCCCTCCCCCTCTCGCGCGCCATGCACGACCGCGCGCGCTCCCTCTTCTCCCTCCCCTTCCCCTCCAAACTCTCCGACCCCTCCTACTTCTGGGGCACCCCCGTCGCCTCCCCCGTCGAGAACCTCAACTGGGTCGAGGGCCTCCACATCCGACACGACGACCCGAACCCGTTTGGCCCGATCGCCGCCGAGTACGGCGCGCACGTGGCGCGGATATCGAGGCGGGTGTTTGGGGCGGCGGCGGAGGCGGAGGGGTTTGGGTTTGGGTCCGACTCGTTGAGGGCTTACAGGTACCCGGTGTGCGCGAATCCCGAGGGGTTCTTTGGGATGGACGCGCACACGGACAGTTCGGTGGTGTCGATCGTGGACCAGGACGGGGTGGGGGGACTGCAGGTGAAGAGGGGGGACGAGTGGGTGGACGTGGAGCCGGTGGAGGGGACGCTTCTGGTCATCGTCGGTGACATGCTGCAGGTATGGTGTTTGTGGAATTTTTATAGATATAAAAGCAATTGTTGAAAAATGTTATAATGAGGTATGAGTTTGGTAGCGGGATTGTAAAACCTTTTTTTTTTTTTAAGCTGGATTTAAAAATGATTCTTTTTTGAGAAGTTACCCTTTGCATATGAAAATAGTAGTTTTTAATACTATTTTTAAACGTTAGGCTTAAAAATTATGTATTTTTAAAAAGTTATTGTGATAATGAATGGAAATGACTAATGAGATATAAGATTACATCTGAGACTGTAAAAAGTATTGAGTTGTAACACGCTCAAAATATGTTTTTTTTAGGAGAATGCATTATTATATAACTTTGGTAGGCCTGTCAACGGGTCGGGTCCAGACCCGGACCCGATTACACGTGTAATATACCCGACCCGATTTGGACCCGACCCGAGTTGGACCCGACCCGGTGGACCCGAACAAACAAACGGGTCGGGTCCGGGTCCACCCCGCCCCGACCCGTTGGACCCGACTGTTTTTTTTAATATATGTTCATATATTACAAGACCATTAATATTAGTTGATACATAATTTTATTTCTTACTTAACTTATTTTTGTATCTACAAGTTCATAAATCATAATCATAACAAGCCTATAAATCGGTTTATTTTGGACAATTAACTTATTAGCTTTTGAATTTGTATGATTAATTAGTTTGTTGCATGATTTATGTTTATTATTTAGGTTAATATGTTAGTGTTTATTGTTTTGAATGTTGTTTAGGTTAATATTGTTTTGAATGTTGTTTAGGTTAGTTATGTTTATTATTTAGGTTAATTTGTTTTTTATGTTAGTGATTATTGTTTTAGATGTTGTTTAATAATTTATTTACTTCTTTTGAATTGTATAAAATTATATTCAAACATAGTCTTATTAACAATAATGTTTTATTACAAAAAATTTCAAATAGAATGATAAGGCAAACAAATACATGAGTTCTTCTCTCTTTTTTTTCTTTTTTTTTTTACCCAACCATCCGGGTCGGGTCGGACCCGGACCCGACCCGGGTCCGACGGGTCCGGGTCCGGGTCCGCATTTTCCTGGACCCGCCGGGTCCTGGGTTGGACCCGGACCCGCCGGGTCCTGTCACGGGTCGGGTCCGGGTCCACCCCGACCCGACCCGGACCCGACCCGTTGACAGGCCTACTTTGAAGGGGTGTTACATACGTTTGAATCTTACGTAAGCGGAAGAGGAGGTGGGAAAGGAAGATTGAAAAACACAAGGGAAATAATAATGATCACACAAGATGTGTGAGTTATCACTGTTTTTAAGAGAAAATTAAAATACATGGGAAGACAAACATGGGTCGAATCCCATATGGCAGCCCCATGGCGTAAAAAGATCTTGAAAGAACTAGCATGGATCAATATGAAACACGCTCAAAATATTGGCATTACAATAAATGTCATTTAAAACCAATTCGGTGATTATAAACATGACTGTTGATTCATATCAATGATGTGATTCTAAACTTGGATGGATGATATATATCCATCAAAAAGTTAAAAAACTTTTCATCAAGTGTATGGATGAAAATCTGATAAATGTTTGATGAATACATTATGATAGTGTAGTTTATACTGTATACTAACTAAGTTGTCACAAGATAGGCTATGAGCAATGATGTGTACAAGAGCGCGGTGCATCGAGTGGTGGTGAACAGGAGGACTGAGAGGCTTTCCATATGCTATTTTGTGTTTCCGGAGGACGACGCCATCATCGACAGCCCTAATTACAGGCCATTCACTTACAGGGAGTTCAGAGCCAAAGTGCAGGAAGACATTAAGTCCATCGGCCGCAAGGTTGGCCTTCTGCATTTCAGGCTCTAGTTTTCAGCCACAATTGTGTGTGTTATATGATATGAACTCTGAATGTTAACAACCCTTTTGAATGTGTGGAATATCTGTGTGTAAATATTGCTTGGCATCTTTTACTCTGCTTGGCTTATCAATGTAACACATCCATCTATTCCCTGTTTGAGTAGTGACAAAAACTATTATTGGTGGATAATTATTGTGTTTTCCGAGGGAATTGTAGACCTTTTCATAAATGATCAAATTAGTTTACAAATACGAAGCAAATACGGGTATAGAACGAGGAGGCGAGTTGCATCTCCATTATTTGAGTATAGATAAGGAATATGACATTTTCTTTTTTGATATGTTTTTAGTTATTTTAGTTGGGAAATGTAATATTGTAGTTTTTATTGTTCGATTGAGCATGGTTAAATTATTGATAAACTGTAAATTATTTGATATGTGAACTATTGATTATAAGAGGTTATGATAAATGATTTAACATGTTGATGTCATTTATAGTAGTGGAATAGATTGAGTAAAATAACATGATTCAATGGGTATCTAGAATACCAATATCGCTTCTTCTCACATATTTTGGAATAGTTATAACTATTTATTCATTTCATCCAAATAGTTAAATTAGGGCTTATTCACGATCGTGTTAGTCTATCTCACATTTATTCTTTTATCCAAACATTTATGAAAAGAGCTAACAAATTTTGTTGATGATTATTAGCAAGTTTTTTATTGTCATTCAAGGATGTTATTTTTTATCCACTTTGGGTGAGCATATTTTTATTGAGTATCTCAAGCATCGAATGTTTTTAAGGTGATTAACACAAAAGTGGAAAGACTATTAAACAAATTAGATAAATGTGATGAATACCAAGATATAATAAATGATGAAACATGATAAAATCTTGGTCCATGTACTGGATGACTGGTAAGCCTAAATTTGTATAACAATATAATAAAACAATTTTTTTTTAAGGAAACGGTAAACTCTCACCTTAATATATTAAAACAAAAGCCCAAAGACAGATTAAAAAAACCAAAAGAAAAGATCATATCATCCTATGTATAAGAGAGGTCTACCAGTAATCAAATCAAAATGAGCCTATACGTATTCATTCTATTACAAGTCTCTCATTCATGAACCCTCCACTTCTCACCCCAGCACTAAAATTATCTCAGTCATGAATGAGCCATTTGGCCAATCTCCCAAATGTTTTACGTTGGCATTTAAAAGAACACGAAATTAAAAGATTTACAGCCATACAAGTTTAAAGAACTTTGTATTAAATCAAATATGAAACGTCAGACTTATAAAAAAGACAAGTTGACTTTTATGAAATCATGATTGGCTCCATGTTTCTGTCCATTGGGATAAACTTTGACTTTTAATGCATAAAAGGAAAATGGCTCCCATATTGAATAATATTCCATTTTATATTCTCCTATATTTCGTAACTTTAATGATGAGTGGTGTCAAATATATCCGTATCATTGAACGTACCATCTAATGGAATGTGTTGTGTACTTCCTTCACATTAAATTATTTCAAATATTCACTTACAAAAAGGATCGCTATTCTGATATAAATGTCCTACATACATTTGGAATGTGTTAACTGGTTGTTATCTCATTTAATTATTTCCTTATGTAATTAAAAAAATTATGATAATGGTCTTTAAATGGCTACAAGATATACCGAGTAATGTTATTTGGAAAAACAAATAAATGTAATAAAGTAACATAAAAATGTAACATAAAAATATCTTTCTTATAACAAATGTAACAAAGTAATATTCAACTGTTACATTTCACACAATTTCAGAAGAGTTACATTTATTTGAAGAATTCATTAAAAACCTATTTAAGAGTTACATTTTATCAAAAAAATTGTTTGATAAAATGCAATCTATATTACTTCGAAATCATAAATCTATCCCAAAAGGATGTGATTCAAGCAAAACACAAAAAAAAAAAAGGAAAAAACAAAAACAGAAGGTGCTTAATACTCGTAAGAACAGATTTTGGGTTTGCAATGGGAAAAAAAAGAGGTCTGATCGGATTATCCAAACGGAAGGAAAGGGGATTTTTGACTAAACAATTAGGGATTTTTTTACCTGGATTTTCGACTAAACAATTAGGGATTTTTTTACCTAGATTTCATTTGTTGTTTTGATTTTGAATGTTGGTTTTGGCTCACCGAAAGTGAGGGGATGGGCTGTTATGAATGAGAAATCAGGGTTTTTAAGTGGGAGTATTTTTTGTTTCTTCTTTTTTACTCTTTTTCAAAAGTCAACAAAGCCAACCAATAAGATGATAACACCTCATGGGGTTTGTAAGTGAGGCTTATAATTTGGTACCTGAGTATCATCACTCTTGGAAAAAGCATTGAAAAAAAATCCATAAATGTTATGATAAAAATGATAAAAATATCTTCACAATAGATATGAAATGTAAATATATAATTAAATCTATTGAGAAATTTTCTATTGTTTATATCTGACATTTTTCATAATAAAATAACATTTTATATTGTTAATGTAATTATCTATAAACTAAGGACTATTATTTATAAATACATTTCATATGATGTATATAGAAAATATAAAATACAAATACACCTTAACTACATTTTTATCCTCATTTTTAGAGAGTAAAATACTTTTATATAAAAGAAATACAATGATGAATATGCTTATAAATAAACATGTAAACCTAAGAAAATTCAAAAATTTAGAGACAATCAACAACTTGAGTCCACCCATATTTTAATTTTTTATATAATTTATGTAATAATACAGATAATTTTGTAAAACAAGATACACAAAAAAAATGAAAAAATTACATAATTTGCTATACATGATTCAAAAACTAAACACAAATTTTAATTAGGATTATGTGAGGCTAAAAATTGTGCATAAAATTATAGTGCATGCACTGTATGTTTGACGAGCACTCTAGCAGTTTAAAAACAAACAATAAATTAAAAAAAAAAAAAATAATGGCCAATAACTACATCTTAGAAAAAAATTAAAGGGCCAGCAAATCCGGCCCTCGTACGGATGCCACGTGTTTCGTTGACAAGGAATCAACGGTCCAAAAATTGCCTGGACGTTTTAGGCAAGACACGATACGTGGGTGCCATGAATTTTTGTCAATGGTCAACTCTCCGGTCTAATATTTACTCACCACGTGTCCATTCCGTGTCCATTCCACGTCAACAAGTCCATCCCCCACTAACCCATTTAAACTTGTCATCTTTACATCACAGAATCGAATGAAACAAAAGATTTTTGGGTGGTTTGAGACTTGAGAGAGATGGCTGGTGTAGGGTTTCATGGAACTCGGCGGCTGTGGTTTTGCTTCTTCTTCTTTGCTTTTCTGGTTCTCTCCAATGCAAGGGACTCTGTATTTGTTCCAGGTATATTCAGCTCTAACTAGATTCATCATGTTTAGTCAGTCAAATTTGTTTCTGATACATATATACAATAAAAATTGAAGGATGGATATTTTTTAATGCCTTGTATGAGGAACTTCAAATAATAATAGAAATTAAAAATATTTTTTTTAGTTTTATTCTATTTGATTGAAAGGACTTTTTGAACCAATAAAATAAATAACATTATTTGAACTTTTATTCATTCATATAAAATATTGAACAGAAACTTACTTTTGGTGAAATAGATGGTTGCCTAGGGCTTCATTCATCGATCCGTACATTTAAAAGAAAATATATATATATATTTTAAAGGATATGAGTTATTCTTGTTCTCAGGATCCGTTTGAAAACACGGATTGAAAAGTAGCTTTTAGAATAAAATTGTTTTTTAAGATGATTTTAGACTTTGATTTTTTTAGGATGTTTTTTTTTTAATTCAAGAATCAATATTTGAAAGAAGTTTAATGTTTGGAAAACAAAGTTGTTTTTCAATTCAAAAAATCGATTCCGACCAAAAAGTGTTATTTTTTAGCTTTTTAAAACACAGATTTCGAGAGAAAAATTAAAAGGAATCTAACTTCCGATTCTGCAAAAAGCTGTCCCGTTTGGCTGCACGATTTTAACTTTTCAGCTTTTCAAAAAACAAAAGCGTATCCAATCGCGCAACCAAACGGGGCCTTAATCAAACACGAGATCCAAAATCGGTTGATATGATTTACTCTTGGAAAATGATTATTCAGAGAAACGTTTATTTTCTTTTATATGAATTTAGATTTTGATATTTATGTGTTTAAAAAAGTTAATATGAAAAAGATTTTTCATTTCAATGTCATGGTTGGCAGTGTGGCACACATTTTAACGTGAATAGAATGGCCATTCCACTGACTGATTATGGGCCGTTGATTCTGAATCAGATGGTGAAGGTGTCGTGGCGGAGGGGAGGTCGTTGAAGGTGAGACTGCAGGACTACGAGGACCCGTCGGCGAACCCTAAACATGACCCAAAGCCACCGGGCAGCGGCCGCCGCGGCGGCATTGGGGGAAGAAAGAATAGGCCTTGATGGATTCTGGTCCGTTGGTTAATGGTGATGGAGGGCTGTGATTTTTACATGGATTTCTTTGATTATAGTTGTTTTTTTTTTTGGTCAAATTTTTCCCTCTTAACAGATTGCAATACTCAAACCCAAGTCTACTCATTAAGGATGGGATACATCTCCTATCCTACCGAGATAAGATTCTGTTGTTGTTCTTGTTCTTGTCTCTTGTCTCTTGTTGGTTGGTCTTTTTTACAGTGGATTGAATAAAGTAGCCTCCATTGAAATGAAGTTGTTCCTTGGACTTTGGGCATTGGATGACTGAATAGTAATTCTCTAGCCTACATTACTTTTGAATTGGGCGTCATTACACTGAGTTTTTTTTACAGTCCAAAATGCAGTTCTAGATTGAAACATGTCTCGTTAATTTTTTTTTTATATTTAGTAAAAATATATTCATTCAATTCAAAACGGAGCGATAAACATTTTTTTATCACCACACATATTCCTCATTATTTACCATTTTTTAAAAATGAAAACATGTGTGGTCTGAGTTTTGGATGTTAAAAATGATTGAATGTAACATTTTTCTTTGAATTTGATAAGTTGTACTGTTGTAAGAAAAATATAAATTACACCTTGACTCACTATATTTAGGTGTGTGTGTCTAGGTCACCTCACCTTCTAATTTAAAAATAAGAATTATTCTTCGCAAGCCTTAACAGCATTGTTAATTTTAAAAATTGAGGAACATATATATTTGGTGAGTTTAGGTATAAGCCTACAGAAAAATTCTGATAATCCACTGAATACATGTGATATACAAGACTTACGAGATGACTCATAAAACTATCACAACATCTCCTACTATCTCTCTACATTAATTCATAGAATACTCAATGCCAGGATATATTATAGAAATAAATTTTAATAACCTTCCCATTAAATTCCATAAAAAATGGAAAAAAATTTTTGGCATATATATGATATATCAATATCATTGAATGACATTTTGTATACTTTCATTAACAATCTATTTTAGTTTTATACCATTAAATTGTTTAAAATTTTGCATTATTACCATTTTAGTCAAGTTTCCTCATTTTGTTTCTAAGTATGTTCATTAACATGGTTAAGTTTTACAGAAAATACCCTTATTTTCTATATATTTATTCTAACAAAATACGTATTTTTATAATATCAAACAACAATATTTATTGTATGGTTATATCATGAAATATATATTTCAAGATTTAAACAAAAAAATTAGTCTATTCAATGTAACCCAAAGTTGAAAAAATATATATACACATCTTAAATATGGAGGAGTCCTCTTCATTTATTTATTTATTTTTTATACAAAGACCCATACAGGACAATAGTTCGGACTTACAACAACAACAATAACAATAAAAACAAAACAAACAAAGGCCCAAAGGAAACAGTATGTTAAAAAGCCAACAAAGCCCAAAGGAAACAGACTATACAAAAAGCCAACAGAAGTTATATATACAAAAAAATGTTTAGATCGGCCAACAAAGGCCCAAAGGAAACAGTATGTTAAAAAGCCCATGATATTCAGCCCAAAGGAGTTCTCTTCATATTTTGATTACATTAATGTAACAGCTAGAAGAAAAATTATTATTATATCAATATAATAACCATATATCAATTATAAAATAATGAAGTTATAATATAACTCTCAGTATAATTATTTAATTTGAAATCAGTATGGAAAGAGAGTAAAGAATAATCATTAATGGTCAATTATTTATAATTAGAACAACTATTATTATAAATATTAGACTAAGGTTATTTGTGTCATTACCTTCAATTAGGTAAGCGTTAACTATAGTTAAGCTAGGTATGATGATAATAAGTTATTAAATGGCACATGCTTAAATTGAATAAGATTTCATAGTATATTATTAATTATGTTATTTATAATGGCATAAAAACAATTAGTGTGTATTTGAAGGCTATGGATGCAAAAAATCCAAAAATAAATCTCTTCTCAAGATTTTAAGAGATTATATATATATCTCATTAAATAAGATCAATTCTTAATTAATCCTACTAATTTGGATGTTCATCCTAACATAACTTCATCATGATCATCGATATGGACCGGGTCTAAGACATAATCCCAATAATATCCACTTGGCTAATTTCTATTAAACTCAGGCTTTTTTGAACCCATTGAAGATATTTCTCTTGTGAATATTTTTATTGATGTAAGGTCTCCATCACTCTACTGAACTCTATCCTATTGTAACAATTTAAGAATTGGTCTTGGATTCGAGTTTTGGTACTAATTTACCCACCTGTTTGTTGACGATTATTCGAAAGAATTTTCCGTGGAACCGTGACAAACAAGCGGAGGTAGCCTTTCTAGCTTGATCGTAAAGTCAACTGCGGAGTCCCTCCAATATAAAAAAAAAAAAAAAACAATTTAAGAATTTCTATCTCTAGATACTGAGTCGGATTCAATAATAATACATATAGTCTCAAATCAATACATTGACTTGATGGTCACAAGCATTTACAGCACGCTTCATATATGTGTCTCTGAACATATAAATAAGATGATGCATGAACTCCACCTATATATATATATCATTTTTTTACTCGAACCATTTGAGATTTACAACACCTTATCCTTGTTGCGTTGTTCCGTCTAATTCTCTTTAACACAAATTTCATATTTTAATATTAGTTTCTCTATTATAGTTAATTTGAACAATTGAACTAGAAGCAAGTAATCAAATGCTTGCTCAGAGCCAATTAGGTAATTCTGGGATATGTAATAATGAACACGGGAATTAATTATTTAAAATACAATTTTTCTTACTCTTTCAGATGAAAGAAGTTTTTGCAGGTAAAAAATAAAAAGCAAAAAAGGGATGGCTAATAATATGATCAATTAATATTTTGTCTTCACGTATAAATCTTTATCGGTAAAAGACTATGTATTAGTTGCTACATAGTTGCTACACATTGTATCAACCTCCACTCACCCTCACCAAAACAATATCTTACCAGTAAGAGGTTTCATGTGGTGACAATGTATTGGTTATCACAGAGAGAAGCATGTAGTGTGCTACAGATAATTCGATTCCGCCAATAATTAACTAATAATTGTAAGGGAAAATTTATATAACCACTTATAATTTATAAACTGCTCGAAATCTATATAACCCCCCTCACTTTTCCTGAAGTCCATATAACCCCTTCAAAACACCTATGTCCATCTAAATAATCTCCTGAATTAAATTTCAGTTGACATATGAGAAATTTTGTTGAGTTAACCTAGACTAAAAACACAGTTTAACAAAAAAAAAAAAAACCCATACAATGTGTTAAAATGTGAAAAAATATATTAGCAAATGGCGATTTTACCCATCCGAATAGGGTTTTATAATCTATTCGGAAGGGACAAATTATCATTTATAAAGAGTTTTTCACATGTTTAATACATTGTAAGGGTTTTTAATATATTGTGTTTTCAGCGAGGATTAACCAAAAGAAATATTCATAGAATATTAATCATCTATTTGAATTTACATATATGTTTTCAAGGGGTTATATGGACTTCTTAAGAATTCAAGGGGTAAATCATGAGATCGGATTCTGTCAGGATTGGATCCAGTCAGTACTGAACTGGACGAAATGAAAATAGAACTGCACCACCTATAAACTGAACTGCACAACCAATTGTTGGGTATATATTTCACTTTTCTATTGAATACTGATGATACTTAGGAATTCATATTTTTTTCAATAGTTGATTGAATCTAATAAAAGAATAAAATATATAGTCAACAATTGATTGTGCAGTTCGATTTACAAGTAGTGCAGTTCAATTTATGAGTTCTGACTGAACTGATCGGATCCAGTCCCGTAAATCATCCAGTTTACACAGGGTTAATTGAATTTTTCCCTTATTGTAATTAAAGGATCAGCGAATCAGGCCCTCCTAACAACGCCACGTATGCCGTTGACAATGAATCAACGGTGGATGATCAACTCATCAACCTTCCAAAAAAACCATCCTGGACGTTTCAAGGCAAGATACGAGACGTGGTTGCCATGAATTTTTTTTGTCACGGTCAACTCTTCCGTCCAACATTTATTCACCACGTGTCCATTACACGTCAGCAAGTCCCTACCCGACCTATTTTAACTTGTCCGTACATCACAGGATTCAATGAACAAATATTTTGGGTGGTTGGGAGAGATGGGAGGTGTAGGAACTCTGCTCTGGTGGTGGTGGTGGTGCTCCTTCTTTGCCTTTCTCATGCTCTCTAATGCAAGGGAGTATGTATATATTATAGGTATGATTATGTTGTAACTGGACAGTCTGACATGTATTCGTATCTTTGAATTTTTTTTTTTCTTCATGTATTATTAAAATGAAAATTGAGTTTTGGTTTATCTTGTATGATGAACTTCAAGGAACAATAAATTAAAAAAAATGTTAATTAAAATAAATTTAAGATATCTGTTATTTCCTTTTCTATTCGATTGAAAAGACGTTCTGAATTACAAGGTTTGCGGTTGTCCCTTGGACAGATCAAAATTCGTTTGTTGTAAAACAAATAACATGTTCATAATATATGTCTTGAACACAAATTAGAGTGCTTAGATGGATTAGCTAGGTGATCACTTAGGACTTCATTCAAGGTTCCCTAAATCTGAAAAATATATATTATGGGTACTCACATAAAATTAATCTATAAAAAAAAAGTTGGGGGCTATTTAAGAGTTTGATTGATCTTGCCTAGTCTAACTCTTGAAATTGTGTCCAATGCAAGATAAAATATCATGTGGCAAAAGTTAATAAAAATCAATGTGTGAAATAACTCAATTTCAAAGAGAGACTGGAATATATATATCAACTTATTTTTAATTGTTTTGACATAACCATATCTTCTATTCCATGTGAATGAACACCTATATTAGGCTTATTGTTCCCTATTCCAGTTTATTTGAGCCTTATTCCTCTACCCAAACAACCCATAAAGGGCATATAATAATCACACACTAACAATTAAAGGTGTAAAATGGGCTAAAGCGACATGACATAATACAACAAGAGGCACGACAATGTCATGCACGCCATGCCACAACACATTATTAATATGTTATGGCACAATATTTTAAGTGGATATGTGCATTGTCAGACCAACCTTGCTGAACACTGGTCATTCCGACACAACATGCATGTTAGTGAGCACGGACTAAAGGCCCAACATCACACGATAAGACCCAACAGACACGTCATATAATATGTTAATTAAGTGTATTAGCTCTCTATATATAATGTGTCGTGTGTAGATATATATATGTTACCTATATATATTTAATGTACATGTTTATTAAGAAAAGTTTATTTTTTTAAAAAAAAAATTGTGGGCCAATCCAACCCAATTTAACATTTTTGAAAAAAAGGTAGATCTCACTATTGTCACAAAGTGAGTTATAAGTTCGAAGGGGAGTGAGGGGAACCTCTACTTATTTATGAATCAGGTGATCATGATGTTGTGGCGGAGGGAAGATCGTTGACGGTGAGGCTGTACGACGTCGACTACCAGGACCCGACGGCGAACCCTGGGCATGACCCGAAGACCAAAGGCGACGGTCGCGGCGGCGGTGTCATCCAGGGAAAGAAGAAGTATAAGCCTTAACGGGTTCTTGTCCGTTGGTTATGATGATGGAAGGCTGTGATTTTATATGGATCTCTTTTACTTATTGTGTTTGTTCTATGCTTTCTTTGTTAACCTTGTATGAGATTGAATAAAGCAGCCTTCCTTTTTGTGTGGAAAAGCAGCCTTCAGTTAACTATAAAGTCCCATTTGGATCTGTCGTATGCTCGCGTTCTGGAAGTCCAGGGTTCGCAGTGAAAAAACATTGTTTTATAGGCGTTTGACAATGTCAAAAGAATTGGTGTATGTGAAAACCTAAAACATGTATAGATTTACTGTAACTCTTCTCCAGCTCCCACATTGTCAAATTTGTTCCACTGCAAATCCAAATATGACCAAAGATTAAATATAAATCACAGCTAGACTAATTACATTCAGTTATATCTAGCTCCCCTCACTGTCTTAGTGCAAAATAAACATTATTCTTCCTGTTTATATTAATATTTAAATAATGTTAGATGTAATCTTATTTTCAATCCAACTTTTGGTTTTAAAACATGCTCTAATTTATTTTTTTTATTATAAATGATTGCATTTCAAATAATATAACAGATATTTTTATTTAAAAAAATAATATATCTATTATATATATTACATTATCACATAGTATAAAAGGCATGGGCTTTTAACGGGCCATGCCAGGCGGGCCCAACCACTGTTGTACCTCTGGCTCTATCTCTCCTTCCATCCCTCCCACCCAAATATTCTCACGTGCGACGGACGAATAGGAGGAGCGCTTCAATCGAAACCACTCGATATCAGACGTTCAATCTCAGCCGTCCAATGACAAAGATCTACAGCATTCCCCAGTAAAGCCCCTTCAAAAAGGGGGGTGGAACCAGAAACCCTAGCTTTTGTTTCCCACGCGAAAGCGAGAGGCAGTCGGCGGAGACCCTAAATTGGGGAGGTAATCCCTTCCGTCCCTTCCACTCTTCGTCGTTCTTCGGATCAAACTCTCGGTTTTTCGCTGATTTTTCCCGATTTTTTTCGGATCTCGTTTGTTCATTTTCGTTGTTGGAAGTGTTTTTTTATCTGAAATCTTCAGATCTGGAAATTGTAGGCTTGAATTTCGTCCTCAGTTTGTGTTTTGGTTGTAATACCTCTTATTTGATCTTCCACGGGAGTGCACACTGTGTTTTTTTTTTTTTCTCTCTTTATTATTTTATTGTTTTTGCTGAGACCCGATGTTCTTGATCTATGAAATTGTCATAATCAAATACTATATATGGATGATCATAGGGTAATAACTAGTGAAGGAGGACAACATATTAGATATAGTTTGTATTGGGAATTTGGGATAAGATGATAAATGTGAGGATAAGTGGGGAGAGAACAACTTATCCCGTTTATTATAAAAAAAAAATGATTGGGATAAAGTGCGGACAACGGTCCCAATTTTGAAATGAAAATGTTGATTTATTTTTTCCATTTAAAGTCTGGACTAACATTTGTTCCCTCTTTTTGTCCCAATTTTGACAAATTTGAATAATGATAGAATTGATGGACTTTTTGTCCCTTAAAATTAAGATAATTTATGCTCAAAACTTTAACCCCTTGCCAAACCACCCCATGTCCGAGTCATGATCGGATTATGGAACGATAAGCTGAAATCAGGGGAAGACGATTACTTAGATTGGGTTTGTTGGTAGTTTTGGTTCTTTGGGGACCTTTATCATTTCCAAGTTTTATATGATTGGATATTGGTTTGCTTATACTAGATAACATTTAAATTGAGCATGTAATGTTGGTTTGTGATTTCACTCATAAAATCTTTTCATTTCTTGTAGGACTTTGAATTTGAAATCATGGCTGATCAGCCTCACCTCCCAAGTATCGCTCAGAAGGTAGCTGGCCAGCTACATTTGAGATCAAGCTTTTCTCAGGATGTGCAGGCTCGAAGGCGTAATTTTTATGCACCTGTTGTTCATGAGAAGCGGGAGTTGAGTGGAAACATTACCAGTAGTGTACTGCAAAATCCTCTGATGCCGGCATGCCGAGGTGTCCACACTCTATCTGCAGTGACCTCCACGTCGCATGTGTTTGTTCCAGCTCCTTCGGAGAAAGGATTAGCTGGCTTTGCCATAGATTTCCTCATGGGTGGAGTGTCAGCGGCTGTTTCAAAGACAGCTGCTGCTCCAATTGAGCGTGTGAAACTGTTGATCCAGAACCAGGATGAAATGATCAAATCTGGTCGTCTCTCTGAGCCGTATAAAGGAATTGGTGACTGTTTTGGTAGGACAATCAGGGAAGAAGGGATCACCTCATTGTGGAGAGGGAACACTGCCAACGTGATTCGTTATTTCCCAACTCAGGTGGGTATATATTTTCACAAATTGGTATTTGTAGTTATTCATATTTATCATTGTTTTCTTGGAAAGGAAGAATTTTTTAGGGTATGTTTGGTTCTAAGACCCCATTTGGAAATGGATTTAGGCAGCTTTTGGGTTTGCAGGAAGTTACTTTTCCCCATACCCGTTTTCAAACGGAAGGACTGGGGCCAAAAGTTGTAGACAAATTTCTGTGAAAAAATACCGAAACCTTAGTTTTCCTGAAGCTGCGGAGAGACGGTTTCCTGTAAAATCACTTTTAAGCCTTGCTTTTGCCTAAAATCGGTTTTACAATCGCGCAACCAAACACAACCTAAGTCATTTAAAATCCCACTGAATTTGTTGTACATGGATCAAATTTTTTTGAGAAAATGAACACTGAAATCTCGCATTTGGCGGTAATGAAATTATTTTGAAAAAGTGATTTCTTCATTGTTTTTTCATAAACTGTTAATTGATGTAGCTTAGATGAGACGTCAAGTTTATTAGGATTAGACTTGAAAATATTATTAAGATTAAGATGGGAGAAATATATGTTTGAAGTATTTCTTAAGGTAAGATGCAAGAATTTTTTTTATAAAAAAGATATGTGAGAACTGCTTGTTAAAATAATGTTATTTTTTTATATGGAAAATGGCATATGAAGTTATCAAAAAGATCATAAAATTCAGATTCCAGAGGAGTGAAAGCAACCATTTTTTCCATTGACTTCACTTCTTTAGTCTTTGAAACACACATGATGCAACCAGTTTTACAGGAAAGTAGTTTAACAAGGAGTTTTACATCAAACTAAACGGACCCTTACTGTCACTCAAGTCACATAGCATGTACTCATGTTGATTTGTTTTTCTTTTTTCTCTAAGATAGAACAATTATTTCAATTTATTTTCAGCAATCCATTTTCCTCCATGAATTTTCGTTTCTAAAGGATATATGTAATCTCCAGGCATTGAACTTCGCATTTAAGGATTACTTCAAGAGGATGTTCAATTTCAAGAAAGACAGAGATGGTTACTGGAAATGGTTTGCTGGAAACTTGGGTTCAGGTGGCGCAGCTGGTGCCTCCTCCTTGCTTTTTGTCTACTCCCTTGATTATGCTCGGACTCGTCTAGCGAATGATGCAAAGGGAGCAAAGAAGGGAGGTGAAAGGCAATTCAATGGCTTGGTCGATGTCTACAGGAAGACTTATAAATCTGATGGTCTTGCTGGTCTCTATCGTGGGTTCAACATTTCATGTGTTGGGATTATTGTTTATCGTGGTCTCTACTTTGGGATGTACGACTCTCTGAAGCCGGTGGTTCTTACTGGGAATTTGCAGGTATTTCTAGTACTGAGTTTCGAAGTGCAATATTTATTATAATCAGCATGGAACACATTTAGTTAACTTATACTTTCAGCAGATGCATTCTCTCTGGTGTTTCTTCACACTGTATTTCACAATGATCACAATGAGAAAGGCTCCGGTGATTGGAATAAGTGGAATATAAAATATTTGATGATAATATAAAAAGAGATGTTCAATTATGCCTGAGCAATGTAAAAGAGTTTGTTAAATTATTGCAAGATGAGGCCATTTGGCACACCCCCTTAAAATAATGGGTTTTTTATTTTTTAATCCTTGTAAACTATATAATTTGGTGATCGATTCATCACTTCTTCATATTTCTGTTAAAGTCCATATATTTAAAGGGTATGCTTCTTATTAGTTCCTGGGAAGGACTTATCTCTTAATTATTTGGTTTTTTTAGTCCCTGAGAGGGACTAAAAATAATACATCTTTTAAATCTGGGGACTTCAATATGAAGAAGTGAGGAATCGATCATTAAATCATATGATTTATGGGGACTTAAAAATAAAAAACCCTAAAAGGAATCTATAAGCACCAAAAGATATTATATATAGAAGATGATAGAGAAGTAATTTTCCTCGAGTTTTCAACTATGCCTGACTGAGCCCAGTTAATCCCTTTGGCGGGGGTGGGTGTCGTGGAGGAATGAGGTGTTTGATTTCATTGAGCTGTTTCATTTTTTTTTCTTGATATGTTTGGTTTCGTTTTCAAAGCTTAATTTTATAGTTCATGCATACTAAACTGTGTATCAATAGCGAACCACGTGAACATTATTAGCATTGTTACTTTTACATATTTGATTGATGTTCCCTGACGAGAAAATAGAGTATCTTGTCACTTATTCTTGGTTACACCCAAATAATTGATATTTAAAAGATTATGTTGCATGCATTATGTATAAAAATATTACCTTGGAGCAACTCAGTTTCTGATCCATTGTTCAAAAGTACTTGTGACCGTGCATTGCAAATTTCATGTACATAAATTTGTAACCAAGGCCAAAATAATTATTCCTTTTGTATTGTAACCTGGGTGAACTATATCGAGCATCTAATCATTTGGTTTACAATTCATATGGGTGTTCTCATTCATGATGTCCATACACAATTTTAAATTCTCACTGGCCATTGCATTGTTGCGATGGACGCTTTCAGGATAGCTTCTTTGCTAGCTTCGCCCTTGGTTGGCTGATCACAAACGGAGCTGGACTCGCATCATACCCCATCGACACTGTTCGTAGAAGAATGATGATGACGTCCGGTGAGGCGGTCAAGTATAAGGGCTCGTTCGACTGTTTCGCACAGATCTTGAAGAACGAGGGAGCCAAGTCACTCTTCAAGGGTGCGGGCGCCAATATCCTCCGTGCCGTCGCGGGCGCAGGTGTGCTCGCTGGGTACGACAAGCTGCAGCTGATCGTGTTCGGCAAGAAGTACGGTTCTGGCGGCGGCTAAGATGGTGATGAAAAAAAGGATAAGAATGAAAAATAGTTGAACTTGGATTCTGTATTTGATTTATGGTATGTTTTTATCTATCCCTTTCGGAAATAAGTTACTGTAGTGGTATTGTCTCCCTTTGTTGTCTGGAGAGAATTTTTTGCATTGAGCGAGAACTTTGATTTTCTGATGAGCCGTAGCTTGGTTGAGATATTACTTTGACATCTTTATTTTGGATCAAGTGTTTTGAGATTGGTTATAGTTTTTTGGGGTTTTTTATTATTATTATTATTATATTTGAATTCCTGATATGTTGTGTTGCTTGTGACTACGATACCATGATGGGCAAAATGTGGATGGGTTAGAGACTTATAGCTCGTGTATTTGTTGGTTATTTGGCATGTTGGGTAAAAAAGTATTACTTAATTTGTTAGTCTCTTAAGTGGAGAATTGTGTCAGATTTAACTCACCCAAGATATTTTTATTTTACACATACAATGATTTATTCCACATGGTTATTTGGCATGTTGGGTAAAAAAATATTACTTAGTTTGTCAGTCTCTGAAGTGGAGAATTGTGTCAGATTTAACTCACCCAAGATATTTTTATTTTACACATAAAATGATTTATTCCATATACCAGAAGAGTGGTGATACTCAGGCCCCAAAATATAAGCTCCACTAATAAGTCTCATGAGGTGTCATCACCTTGTTATTAATTGACTTGTTGACTTTTTAAAAATGGTAAAATGAGAAAATACAAATATGTCCTTCATTAAAAGTCTCTTTCATTAACCCAAATTCCCTCATTTTCTCTATTCGGTTATTACTTTTTATGTGAATCTTGAAATCCATTTAACCATTTCAATTTTTGAAATTTAAAATTCTTACCTAAATTACAATTGAACCTAAATTACACAAAAAAAAGTTAGATATTTATTGTATTCAAATTTAAATAAAAAAACACATATGGTTACTATATGAATTAGTTACATCAAATACCTTTATTAAATATTTACATCTCTCACAACGATTTGTTACATTTACATCAGAACTGTTACATTTACATAAATATAACAAACAATTTCATTTTCCTACCAAAATATTTTACATTTCATGCAATGTTTAAACAATTTAGAAACAGATTATATTTTCAATAGTCAGTTACATTTTATAGAAAATGTCAAACACTTTTTTTTATTGTGTGATACATTTAACAAACATATGTATTTGACTGTTACAGTAATAAATGTAACAAATATAAATTACTATTTACATTGAAACAAATGCAATACACGAATGAATGTTACATTCATAAATGTAACAAATATAAATCAATACATGCATGCGGTTGACTGTTACATTTACGAATGTAACAAAAATAATACAGATTTGAAAAATTACATTGTCAACAATGTAGCAGTAACATCAAACAAACTACTCATATTATAAATGTAACGGTACATTTAGATATTGAAACAAAAACAAATCAAAATGTGATAAATGACATTCAATACATGAAAAAAAATTGTGTTTAAATATTTAAAACAAAAAGCAAAACACAATTTTTTTATGAATCTAATAATGTCAAATCTGATCCGAGAGACATTGATGTGAGATCCAAATCGAAAAAAAAAAAAACGATTTCGTGCCTTCTCCTCAAAAATAGAATTTCCGATTTGCTCCCATGTATTCTTCATAAACAAAATCAATTCCGTAATGCAAAACCTCCTCATTTTGCATACAAGACAGATTTTCAATTGTTTCAACACCAATGATTTCTCCGGTCCCTCTCAAATATTGTTGCAAGATTTTAAGAATCCATTAATGGTGAATAAATAAAGAATTTTCAGAATTAAATGATACTCCACAATCATAGGGATACATGTTAAGGTAGTTATCAAGTAAAGGGTATAATAGACAATGTATACTTGCCACATCATGGGGCCTGTGATGGAGCTTGAAAAATTGGGGTCTAAGAATCATTATTGATACCAGAATGGTCTTTCTTTGATGGAATTGTTTACGTAGTTACCTAAATGGGGCCTAAGGAATGAGTTATCATTCTTTAATTGTTTGTGTTTTTAATTATTTTTATTTTAAAATAAAAAAATGATTTGACGTATAAGGTATGGATTAATAATAGTTCATAGATGATTTAACACGTGAATCTTTTATAAATATAAAATAGATTGTATGAACTTCGAATACTAACATTAATTTATTCTCATCTATTTTAAAATATATATAGCTATACCTGTTAATTTCTTACAAATAAATAATTTTTTAAACTGATTATATTTGCTCTATTTTAAATAGGTGCTTAAAATACTATGTTTGCAAATTCTTTTTCCAAACGTCCCATCAATCTCAAATGCCCCTTGGATCCGAGATCCAAATGGGTTTCAACTTTTCAAAAGTTGATTGTGTGTGTGCAGAATACGTCTCTAATAAGGTTGGAATCATTCAATACTGAATTGAGCATCCTTTAATCAAACTACACAACATATAAATCAAACTATACAATCAATTATTGGACATATATTTCACTCTCTTATTGAATGCTGATGATACTTAGGAATTCATATTTTCTTCAATAGTTGATTGAGTCCAATAAGAGAATGAAATATATACCCAACAATTGATTGTGCAATTCGATTTCTACGTTGTGCAATTCGATAAAAGGGGGTCCAGTTCGATGCTGACTAAACTCACCAGATCCAGTCCTGAGTGGATCCGATCTCGTCTCTAACGCCAAACACCCAAACTCGATTGGATCCACAGTGGGGAATCTTCCACTTATCCACCGTGGATTCAAATTGTGCCTCACCTTTTGTAAAAATCACTTTTAGGTTTTGTTTAGATATGCGTATGGGTATATTCTGTGTTGAAAAAGTTAAAAACTCTTAAACGAAGATCCAAATACATTTTCAACATTTAACTTTTCAAACTATCATTTTTCTTTTTTAGGCAAAAAAATCTCACAATTGGCTAATAGAAAAACGATTTTCAAAAGTTAAATTTAAAATACAAGATTCTAAAAATCTCAACGTTTCAATCTCACATCCAAACGCAGCTTTGGTAAATAAAAATAAAAAATACAATTGTAGAAGAGAAATTTGCATAAATAACATCAATTTTTTAAAATGATCACAAATAACCCTACCCCTTGAATATTCGTAAAAAATAACATTTAACCTTATTTTTTTAATTTTTTCAAAAGAGATAGCACTTGGTGGCGAAAATCCCATGCCCAAGTTCTTTTCTTTTATATGGGAGGCGTGATTTATATATCACACGTCCTTTATGAATCACATCCCTATATTTTTATTTATATAATATTCATATATGTATCTTTCTTTGTCTCTTAGATTGAATTTACAATTAATATAAAATCAAATAAGATTGAAATAAAATTTAAATATTTAATTGTACTTCTGGGTAAGATTATTTTGAAATTTTTTTTTTTTTTAAGGAGAAGGTTGACTTTCGCCTTTATATTAAAAGTAAAAGCCTAAAAAATAAGAGAATTACAAGCCCATCCACCTCATGTGAACATAAACCCCAGCAGGACACATAAAGTAAAGGAGTGCTCTACTTAATACATCCCACCATAGGCATCCAATCCCTAGATCTCATGGCCCCTAGATAGTAAGTCTCCCTTAGAAATCTCTCGCGCCCCTGCACAGCATTTTCCCCACATGACGATAAAACTCATAGCCCCCTCACAAATATTCTGTGCATATGGAGTAGCTCCCTTGAACACCACCTAGTTTCTAGTCAACCATATGGACTAGAGCATCGTTGGGATGAAGGATTGCGAGATCTTGGCCTCCACGCTCCTATCACCGGCCGACCGTAGACCCTTCCCCACCCTCCAAAGGTCCTCCAGAGTGCCAAATGGACCCCCGAGCGCCATCACTGAGCTAAGCCACTGCCAAGCATCCCTTGCAAGCGGGCAGCACAGCAGCAGATGTTCCACCATTTCCTCCGTAGCACCACAAAGACCACAGTTCGAAATGGAACTAGATGCCCATTTTTCCAAATTCACCCTTGTCAGAATCTTATTTTGGTAGACCAACCAAACAAAAATCTTAACTTTTAGGGGAACCTTACAACCCCATATTTCCTTATATTTCCGGGTCACCACCTCATCCCTCAATCTTGCCCGACGTAGCCAAGAGTAACAGCCTTTCACAGTAAAGCCAATGGACGGGCTCGGCTTCCATACGACTCGATCGATCTTAGCTGGCCTCAGGACCACCCCATGAAGCTCCTCGAGCAGCCTCAAGTAACTATCAACCTCCTAGTCATGTAAATTCCTACGGACCAGCACCTCCCAATATCCATGCTCCCCTCGGCTCACCCAGAAATGACATACTACTCCCGCTGGAGACAAGGCGATCTGGAAGATGTCCGGAAATCTCACACGCAAACACTAATAGCCAAGCCAAACATCCTCCCAGAAACTGATTTGGTTACCCGACCCTAATTCCCACATGATGGCTTCTGAAAAGTCATCCAAGGCAGCCTGGATGCCCTACCATACCCGCGACAATCTTCTAGCTCCACTCGGGAACCTTTCAATTTCCACTTTGTCCATGTATCTGTCGCAGACCACTCTGCGCCATAGCAGGGCTGGATTAGACAGCCATCTCCAAAGCAATTTAGAAAGGAGTGCCAGATTCATGTCCTCAAGGTTTAATACACCCACACCCCCCTCCTTCTTACTCCTACAAACCACATCCCATCTCACGAGATGCACTCGTTGTCAAGCCTCCTTAACCCCTCTCCATAGAAAGCGTCTTCTTATCCCGTCCAAAGCACGAAGAATCCCCTTAGGCCTAGTATGAACAATTAGAAAAAAATTGGGTTAAATCACTTGTTATCCCATATGGCATAAAAAAAATGAGGATAAAGTATGAACAATTGTCCACATTTTGAGATAAAAAATGGAGATAGTTTGTTCTGGGTAAAAGGTGGAACAGACTTTGTCCCAATTTTTTTTATCCCAATAATATAAAATTGGGATAACATTTATTACTACCATTTCCAAAAAAATAAATGAAAAAAAAAAGAATGTGCTCCACTAAACAATATTAATGCCCCATTAATAGGAAGGGTAGATTTGATATTTTTTTAAAAAATTGAAGTTATCCCATATTTGATCCAAATGCAAGATTGAGGATAAGAAAATAAAAAATAAGGATAATAAAAAGCATTACCAAATGCAAATTTAGATAAAAATAGTGATTTTTTTATCCCCATAAATTAGGTTAACTTATCCTAAAAATTTATCCATTTACCAAACTACGTCTTAGGGAGCTTAAAAATGGACAAGAAATATATAGGCAAATTTGACAAGACCGGTTGTAAAAGGGTAAGTTTTCCACCAAAACTTAGGAAATAGCTTTTCCATCCCTCCAAACGTGACTCGAAACGGCTGATTAGGGGTGACCATTCATCCTTAGGGACTCTCCCCAAGCATAAGGGGAGCCCAAATGATGAAGGGGAAACTGATGTACCTCACAAGTAAAAATGGCTGCCATTCTACCCAAAAAAGCCTCCTCCACGTTGATACCAGCCATAGAGCTTTTCCAGAAGTTGATTTTCAGTCCGGGGGCTAACTTAAAGCATTTACAAATAAATTTGGCTCCCCTCACTGCCACCTCCTCCGCTGAACACATAATTATGTTATCATCTGCATACTGTACATGTGTTATCGCCACACCACCCTCCTTGCGCTGCAGACCGCGCACCCATCCATCCACCTTGGCCATCATCATCATGCGACTGAAAACATTAGCAACAATAACAAATAATAGCGGAGACAAATGATCGCCTTGCCGCAGACCCTTATTCAAGTGGAAGAAAGCTCGGGGGACCCCATTAACCATCACCGATGCCTTAGCCGTAGACACACAAGCTTTGATCATGCGGATCCAATTGGGCTCGAAACCACGCAAGGATAGCAAATGGAACAAGAAGTCACATCTTACGTTATCATATGCTTTGGCAAAATCAAATTGAATCACCAAACCCTTCCTTTTTATCAGAATGAACCGTCGAAATACATTCTTAGAATGTCAAGAACCCGTCCTAGAATGAAGGCCCCAGGATTTTATTTTGAATTTTATTTAAATTAGATAAAATTGAATTTTAAAATTTTAATTACACGAGGTTTTAAAATTCTGATAAAATTTTAATAGATAAGAATAAGATAAATTTTAGAATTTGAATTATATTTCAACTTAATAGATAAGATTTAGATAACTTTTAAAATTTAAAATGTGACTCCCAAATGACAAGAGATAGTGATATATCATGAGATCTTAAAATTCTGATAAAATAAATGAGAATGAACTACTATTAAGATTCCACGTCTTTCAAATTTTGTTATTTCAACTAATCTATTACACGGGTTTAAGGGGTACCCCACGTGTTAAATCACTTGTCATCGTATCTTATAAATCTGAGGACACATATAAAATCATCTTTTCCACATTCTATAATTTTTTATCCATGTTTTATTAATCTTTTGCCTACAACTTATTCATGATCAGTCAAACCTCATTATTATGTTTCTCTACTCCCATTTGTGGTAGATAATTAACAGAGAGTAGGAGTGAATATCAGAGAATAACCTTTATTTGTTATTTGTTTTTCCTAGATAAACCCTAATAAGCATGTCTGGATATGTTACGATAAAGCTTGATAATTATTTAAAGAAAATGCTAGAATTGTTTATTAAAGCTTATCTATACCAATGGATAAAAATATCCATTCTCTATCATTTTAAAAAATTATCACATCGAACAGTCTCACACACACATTCCAAAAACTGTCACATCTATCAAATTAATAACGCATCTTCCACATTTATTCAAGAGTATAATTATCTTTTAAAAAATCATAAACTCTTATCCATACTTTATCCACCACTTATCAACATTTTATTGTAAACCAAACAACAAAAACGCCATTTTTACGTTTCCCAATTAAAATAGCAAAAGAGTAACCAAACAAAAAATTGTTTATTCAACATGGATGGTTATTTGTCCCGGTATAGCTATCAGGGGTGAATAAGCCCATTTCACGTATTTGGATCATCTACTTGTTTTTCTGTACTTGTTTTGTGCTTTAATCAATCAGATGGTTATAAATTCATCAAATAAAATGGATCTATTTTATCCATTCATGATTTGATATATTTGTAACCGTTTGATTACATTTTACGACCTAACTCTATCTCTCCCACAAGTGAGAACCCTTGCCTCCCTCTCTCTCTCTCTCTCTCTCCTTCAAAAAAAAAAAAACCCCAAAAACCACCGTTGATGTTAGATCTCTCTTTGTCCTACACAAAAAAAAAAGAGTTATTGTTGTTGGATCTCTCTCTCTCTCTCTCTCTCTCCCCTTCTTCAAAAAGTACCAAAAAATGGTGATATTAGATCACTCTCTCCTTCTTCAAAAGGAAAACCCAAAAGCCTAGTAACGCTGTTGGATCTCTCTCTCTCTCTCTCTCTCTCTCTCTCTCTATGTCCTCCTTCAAGAAGGTTGTTATGTTGGATCTCTCTCTCTCCCTCTTTTCAAAAATGCTAAAAAATCGGTTCCAGAGGTTGGGTTCAGGTTGACAGTTTTTACCACGGGTTGAGTTCGGGTTACAGTTGCTAGGTGTTGTAGCCCTACCATATCTTCAATGTTGTCAAACTTTGAATTGCGATCTGTCACCGCCCCATGGTTCTCCATAGTTGCTTCACAAACACACACTGACGAGCAGTTTGATTTATTAGCTGTATAGTTTGATTCATATGCTGTGCAGTTCAATACTAACAGAGACTGACCAAAGCCAATCTTAGCTGGACCCGGTCCAAAATATAGGCTGTGTTTGGATGTATAGTTGAAATGTTGGGATTCTTAAAATCTAGTTTTTCAAACTCAACTTTTAAAAAGAATTGTTTTGTTAGCTATTTAATTGTTGGGTGAGGATTGAAAAGCCTTGAAATAAATACCCTAACATTCTACAACAAAAACAAACAAATACTGTTGGTTTTCTTGCGGGAATTTCCTTAGGCTGCATTTGGTTGCACGATTGTAAAACTAATTTTAAGCAAAAGCTGGATTTAAAACTGATCTTGCAAGAAGCTACCTCTCCACAGTTTCTAGAAAAACTCAGGTTTTGAGCAATTTTTCACAGAAATCTGTTTGCAGTCTTTGACCCTAATTTTTTTTTTTTGTTTAGAAACGGGTTTGAGAAAATCAGCTTATTGCAAGCTCAAAAACTGTCTAAACTCGTTTAAAAACAATTTTTGCTTATGGGATGTAATTTGGTATACGTCCCTAAACTTGATGGCATACGTGCCTATTCCTTTTAGGGTGGAAAAGCTACTAATGAAATATGGTTTGATTTTTCACTAACGGTGAAAAGTATATCACTTACATAAACTTTCCTTTAAATGTTTCGCTTCTTTTATCTCTTCTGTTGGTTTGAATGGTTGCATCCTCTTGTATAAATAATATGAATTGGAAAATTCTTTGCATTTGTGGCATTTTTTTTATAAACAAATAGAGGCTTTAAATTTTACAAGATATTTTCAAGGGTGTTATTACACATAGTTTTAGATTTTTTACAAGAAAGATATTTTCCAGGGTATTGTTATTATCAATCCTTATTTGTAACCCGCATGCATTCCCATATGACCAATCCATTGGGAATATATATTTTTTGTTTTCATAAAGATACATGCTAAGTTACATGAAATCCAAAAATATTAAAAATTGTGCAGACTACACTAGAGAATGCCCCTAACGATGTCCTATTTAAATAAATGATAATTATAATGAAGATTATGGATCATATTAACATCGCCTCAAAAGGAAAATAGTGTAATATGCTTCTATGAAGGCATAAAGGTCCAAGAAACTTTTTCACCTTATCCAGAGATATTTTGTGGACTTGTGGATATTGGCATAAGAAATGGTAGAATTATTTTGTTACATTTGTTGATATTAGTCTAATTATGAATATATTTATCTGAATGTGTTTGAAGTATTTGTGGCTTACGAAGCGTTTGGTAAGCAGGATTACAAAACTGATTTTCAACAAATACTGAGTTTAAAACTGATTCTATATGAAACTGCCCTCCAGTTTTTGTTTTTGAACACTATTTATCTAAAATGTGTATACAAGAAACTATCTCTATTTTTCTATTTGATTGCACGATTCTGCAAGCGCAAAAACTGCCACAACCAAACACTACCTTAATAACATTCAGATGTTTGTGAACCTGTAGATTTCTAAAGGCAGCAGCTTGAAGAGGAACACCTTCCAAAACACAAGGTATGTCTTGCCCTAAATTTTGATTTCTTATAATTGTACCCATATGTGCGTAATGCTCCTTTTTTTGTGTCAGATGTCAGATTAAGAAAACAAAAACAACTATTTCGTCGTCAAAGCACAAAAATTATAAATAATACAAAAACACACCAAATAATAATAAACCAGAATACATGGAACCCCATTCTAGCATATCCAGGAACCAAGTAAAATGCATGTTTCACATATATAATAGAAGTCTTGAGGTAGTTACTGAATGGCATCTGGATAACACTAAACTTCCTGCTAAATCCAATTCATGTACAGGTGAAAACTGATAACTGCCAGTGCTAAAACAAAATTGCAGGAAGCTATACTGAACTATACATTAGAAGGCCAAAACATAATCACAATCCTTCCTACTACAATACCTCAAAAGTTAGCTCCTTCCACACTACCAAAACAAGCAATCATCAACGACGAAACTCCAGGATCATGAAATATATGATAAACAAACATAAGATTAGACTTCCTGGATTTGACAGGTAGACTTGATGATTGACGCCCTTCGTTTATAGACGTATTTGTAATGGCCAATATCAGCTTGGAAACATCCACCCTGAGAGCATCTCCCCCCAAAATAGATTTCATCCTATAAAAAGAAAAATTGTGGTGCCAATCAGTGATGCAGAGAACAGGACATATACATGGTTAATAAGAGTTTATATTTCAAGGCTACAAAGGGGTGGTACCTCTTGAGTTAGAGAATCTTTCCTTTTAATGTCACAGGTCGGGTTGCTACTCTCTGCAGGAACACTGGCACAACCACAATGCTCAGTACACGAGTTTCAGGCTTGTTATAGACTAACGAAAGCGAAAGAGAAAAAGAAAAGGCAGCCTTTTCTAATTAGGTAAAAATGTATTTTTGTAAAAAAGAGGTCATTTTATGCAGTTGACAATGATACTATGGGAGATGAGATATTACTGAACTAAATGGTTTCTGTGGCACTCAGAGGATATTGCTAGCAAGCCTTTCACAAGATTGAAAGAAACACATATAAAGGAACATTATACAGCACAGTGTTCCACCATTTTTATTTGAAGATACTCAAGAGTATTCTAATATGGATTTCTTTTTTGTTCCATAAATGTAGAGCAAGAAGTATATGAAAGGGAGGGGAGAAAAATAAACATGATACCATGTAGGGTTGCAACTTGGGTTGAGTCCAACCCGAACCCGATGGGTTGAACCCATTTTTTATGTGGGTTGGGTTCAAAAAATTGGGTTCGGGTTAATAAATTCGGATTGGCATCATAGACAACCCGACCCAACCCAAACTCATAATATATACTCATGTGATATTTAATATGGGTCATTGATGCTTGATTCCCTGTTCTAAGCTCCATCATTGGATTACATTTTACAACCTAAACCTATCTCTTCCACAAGTGAGAACCCTTGCCTCCCCCTTGCAGTCCCCCTCTCCCTCTCCCTCCTTTAAAAAACACCCAAAAACTATTGTTGATGTTGGACCCCTCTCTCTCCTCCTGATTCTTCTTCTTCAAAAAAGTCAGATAATGTGTTGGATCTCTCTCTCTCTCCCTCTCCCTCTCCCTCTCCCCCCTTCAAAAAGTACCCGGAAATGGTGATGTTGGATCTCATTCTCCAAAAAAAAAAAAAAAGGTCTAGTAATGTTGTTGGATTTCTCTCTCCCCTTCCAAAAATACTAAAAAATGGTGATGTTGGATCTCTCTCTCTCTCCTCCTTCAAGAAGGCTGGTGATGTTGGATCTCTCTCTTCCTCTTTTCAAAAATACTAAAAAATCGGGTTCCACAGGTTGGGTTCGGGTTGACAGTTTTTGCCACGGGTTGGGTTCAGATTATAGTCGCCAGGTTGAAAATCAAGTTAGGGTTAAACACCTTGAACCTCAAATTGGGTTCAGGCCAACCCAAACCCAACCCACCCAAGTTGCAACCCTAATACCATGAGTATTCATCAAGGATGTACTATGGAAGTAACGCAGCGAGAAACGGGTAAAAAGATCCACCAAGCGTTGAGATCTTATAAACTCCTTGAATCCACAAAGAATCCTTGAATCCACAAGAAAAAAAGCCCCAAAAGAAAGAAAGTTCAAAATATTATTGATAAAAACTATAACCCTAGATTACAAGTCTGCTATTTTTACTAATAACATAAAATTAAAAAATTAATAAAAATAGCAAAATTCAAAAACTAATTTTTTTTATTCTATGAGATCCTAAATTATTATGATTGAGATATCACAAATCTAAAAACTTACTAAAAATAGTAAAATCTCTAATTTAAAAGCCTAAATAAATTAATTTTTGAAAAATAAGAATTATTAGTTGTACAACAACTAATCCAGAAGATCTCCTCGATTGCTCAACAAAAAGAAGAGAGAGAGAGAGAGGACTTTATTGCTCAACACCACCAAAATAAAAGCTTTAGAACCCACACCCCCCCCCCCCCTCAATTTAAGGTGAGGCAAACTGGGGAATAAAAAAACATGTTGTTTGTTTTGGGAGAATAAACCCCAATAGTTATGCTTGCATATGCTATAAATAAACCCAATAACTATTCCAAGGGGTGTAGGAATTGTTTATCAAGGGGTTTATCTATGCTAATGGACAAGACTGTCTTCTGTCATTCTAAAAAAAAAACTATCTCATCTAACAGTATTACACATATCCCAAAAACATGCCACGTCTACTATATCACACACATCTCTCACTTATTCACAAACACAAACATTTTTTTGGTAGGAGTACAGTTGTCATTTTAAAAGGTATAAAATGTTACTAATATTTTATCCACCACTTATCCTTATTTTATTCAAGGTGAATCAAACAACAAAATTATCACTTTTACATTTCCCAATAAAAATAACAGAATAGACAATCAAACAAAAATTACTTATTCTACATGGATCAATCAAGGGCGAATAAGTGTCGCTTTTGTCCTCTTCTTGTCCTGGTCTGAAGAAAGGTCGTCTACCCCCACAAAGAGAGTGCACCACTCGATTCAACAAATTAGGATGGAGCTTTTTCCCTTCATCCTTGATGTGGACATGGTGACATAAAAGAAAGAATACCCTAAAGCTGAGGGGCTTCAATGTTTCAGGTTGAAACCGTGAACTTGTGTCGAAGGCATGAATGTTGCATGAAGCATTTGGCGTTAATCAAGGGTTGGTGGGTGCTTTTGGTTGCGCGATTGCGCAGCTTTTGAGATTACAGGAAGCTACTTCTGCAATCGTGCAACCAAATAATTTTACTATAGCAGTTTCCTGCAGATAGATTTCAAACAAATAATTTTCAAAAGCTGCGATTTCAAAAAGATAGGAGGGATGAGCTTCTTGCAGAATCAGTTTTAAAACCTTGATTCCTTCAGAATCAGTTTTGCAATCGCACAACCAAACACACTCTCAAGGATTAAACAGCTAGGCAGGGATTAATCAAGGATTAATTGATCAATTTTTTAAATAATAAAAAATAATACATATACATTTATTATTAATATTATACGTATAACATAATAATAAAGTAACATCAAAACAAATTGACAATACAACAAATTAGGGATAGCATACAAAAAATAATTACATAAGAACATATATGTTAGATAAGAGTAATAGATTATTAGTTAAGTAGTGATTAATCGATAAGGGTGGCTAGGCCCTGAGCGTTGCGGGCTGGGTCCACCTGCACGCCTAAGCGCTGCCTAGAAGGGATTTTTAAAACTCTGAAAGGCATGAAGACAGCCAGTACCACGATCATCCAACGATGTTATTGAGACGCTTTTGCATGTCTGGGATTATGGCTGAAATTGTTCGCATATGCAACAAAAGTTCCCAACTGTCACACTAGTTCCTCGATGATTGGATCTCTGCCATTGCAATTTGCATCACATCTCAACCGTTCGTCGAGGTAGGAATCTACATATATTACACCCACTACAATCGAAAACTCAAGCTCCCATACTAGATGATGTGGTAGTGTAGTTGGCAGAACACAATGAATAAGACGACCTTTGGGAGAGAGACATAGAGAGAATGAAGACTTTTATTGCTCAACACCACCAAAATAAATATATAAGTCAAAAGAGCATTAAAGATTTCTTTAAAATTTTGGAAAATTCTAAAACTTGGATCCAAAAACTCTGATGTGGCATATTATAGGCATTTAAGTTTGTTGAAGTCGGATAATATATAACCTAAATCTCCAACTATTCTAGACAACCCAATATATTCAATCACTTGACAACTCAACATATATCCTTACAAATCAAACTACTCCTGATTCCAAAGAAACAAACCACTAACTAATTATTATCTAGATAAAATAATACAAAATTCTAACAACCCTTAATATCTACCAGGGTGCAACATTGAAAATAAGAACTTTCTCCTTTTATTTATTTATTTTGGTAAACTATTAATAAAGATGTACTTCAATGATTCATCAAGTTCCTCAGGCAACTATGGAGTTTTAAGGATAAGCAAAAGATATTTACCTATGTACAATTTAGTAAAAAGTTTAGTTGATGGTAATGTGATGGTAAGCCAAATTTCTAAAAGATTCCTCTTTTCCCCTTTAATGAAGTTCCTTCTTACTTTACTGGGAAAGAAAGATTAAACATAATAATTAAGTGTCCATGGGAAGAGGTCAAGGGACAAGGTTTCAGATGTAGCCTCCAAAAGCTTTTCTAAACATAGTCAAACTCATTAAGGACAAACAAGAATGAGCTGGAAAACAAGGTACCTAATTGGCAGTTGTTTTAAATATGTAGCTAGAAATATTCTTGCTTTATAATTTTTTAAAAAGATATTTTTAACAGTAAGAAGGTAAGTAATAAAACCTTATTGCAAGTTGCTTTGTCATCATGTCAGTCCTCGGTTCGAATGATTCCACATCCGGAAAGTGACTTCTTGGAGAACACAACACTTTTGGTCGATCGGTGATTTCTCCCACAATGTTTAGTTCATCACACGTGGAAGACTGTTCAGTGTCTAATGGAAGCAAACTTATGCAGGGAGGCTCCACCGGAACGATTTGCAAACCAATGCCTCCATTGTCATAATCCGTTTGGTTATAACTTGTGATACGTTCTTTAGCAAGTTTATCTTGGCTTCCTGAATACAGACAGAAAATTTAAAAATCATATATGACCATAGGTCCTAAAAGAAATAAACAGATTCCAGAGATTGGTAAAACATTACCTCTTTGTTCCTTCAGAAACTTCTGACACAAGGTTGTATCCTGAAAATTTAGAATCGTGTAATCCAGAAGGTTTAGTCTATCCAGATTTGACATCTTGCTGAACCCAAAGGAAGAGGTCCATGTTTCTAGGAGCTGGGGAACTGCGGGTAACAGAAGTCTTTCCACGTCCAACTTGTACAGTAACTGGAATAATTTGACACACCAGTAAGAAAGATTTTAAAAAAAACTGAACAAAACCTCAAGCAGTCAGAATCTTCCATAGAGAGACACATATTTTTTACATATGTATTTGAAACATGTATAAAAACATTGTTCCAAGTCAGAATCAGATACACTATGAATCTCATCATGGCCCAAGTCAGGATGATTAAAAAAATCATTGTTCTAAAACCTTCAATACACAAGGCAAAATTAAGAGATTACAATGAAAATAGAATTTCTTTTATTAGTTACCTTTTCCAATTCTTTCATGAGAAGACGACACATCCCCTTCCGGCGATGTTGAGCACGTGTAGCAACAAGAGGCACTTCTGCAACCTTTTCACCATATACCCTACACAACAGCCAAGTTTCAGTGCTCAATTCTAAAAAGGCATGATGAAAGAAGAAATTCTATAGAGATACCTCCCATTGGAACAACAACTACCTGAAAGTGGCCACGGATATCACCTCATCGCCCTGCTCCAGAAGCATGGTATAGAATCCTCGAAAATCTAGGCGATTCAGTTCTGACCTGCAAAATGGTGAGACATATGGAGGGAAGGAATTACAATATCTCCATTTAACACAAATTTGGCCATCTATTTCTATCAATGTGGGATTAAGTATGAAAAATGACATTCTAAAAACATGTCCAAAAGCGCAATCACGAAAATCGGAAACAACAATTCTCATCCATCTGAGATTTGTGAGTTGATGAATCTAGCCTCATTTCTGTGTTAATGTTTGATTGTAAACATGATAATAAATTCCAGGAAGACTGGTATTGTAACATGTCTCACTATCTGTGAAGTACCAAGAAAAACAATGCATATGACATATTGTCTCTGATAACATTTGATTGATATGATCCGTGGTTGACTCTTATATGCATCGTAACGTAGCACAAATTCTGGGAAAAAAAATGTGAAAAACTAAATGAGGATGGCAGCAGATAAATGTGAAAATAGCAAATCCGTGTCAATAAGACCTTGGGTAGGACCTTGTAACGAAACTGAATTCTTAAATTTAAAAGCTGTATGATGTTATCTTGGAACAAGGCTGGAATGTCAAACAATAATGTTCATGGCTGCCCTCTACTAGAAGGGCAATAGCGTAGATAAAAAAAATCATGGGATTAATAAGCGCAGAGTAGAATAGCCTCATTTTTATTGAAGAGAGCCAGTGCTTCGATGTGATGCTGATTATAATTACAAAAAATACATCATACACAGTGCATGATAATGCCCATTGTCCACTGACAACCTTCTGCAATCATAATAATAGACCTCAACAATCTTATATGATCAGGAGATTGCAGGTTCCACACAGATCAAATGAAGTACATGCTATTCTTGACGCGCACATAAATAGAAACTTGAGGAGGGTAATGTAACAAGTGTAATCTCTGTCTTCATGACCAAATGTCTAAAGGAAGGAAAAGGAAACAAATGTAAATGACCCTCTAACACTAGAATACTAGTCAAAGTTGTAAAATTATTTGTGAATTGGACAACAATGTCTCGTATCATCGATTCAAGCATAAGGAAAAAATAAAGACACCAAATATAAAATTTGGATGCAAACACCATTAACATGACCTCTATTAAAAATAAATCATTAATCGAAATTATATCAAATTACCAGTATGCCGTAAAAAATTAGATCCCAAAGTTCGAATTGCTTTTCTCACATCTTATATAAATAATCAAGACACCGTTATGTACAAAATCATTGTTATAAATACATATACAAAATTCTTATAAAACCTGGACATGCATATTATATGTTCTACTATCTAGGGGATAAATAATGTGTTTTTGTGACTTCTAAAAGTATTTCAACAAATTCTGGAACAGTCAATCAACAAACTAATTCCAACTTAATGTCAAACCACCAAACAGCCATAGAATAATGCAGAATTGATGTCCTCAAAAACAAGATTGAGCAGATAATACAGCCAAAAAATAAAGGACAAAAAATAGCTGGCTAAACAACTACACTGCATCTTACATAAATTTGCTAGATTCATGACAAACCAGTTTAAAATCAATCAGTTTTGTAGTATGGATGACGAAAGGTCTTACCCTTTGCTGAAAAGAAGGTCAGATACAATATCACTCCCCGTGCGAGATTCAATAATGGTTACGAAACATTCATGCAGTACATCAAGTGCAACAGAGAGCTTGCAATAATGTTCAGCCACAGTCTCAATATCAAAACCATAACACCCATTACTTGATTTTAGCACAGTCCATGATAGACCATCTCTGTCCGTTGGATGTGATTTCCCCAAAAGCTTATGAAGACAACCATATATCTACACAAAATTGTAATAGATAACAAGTCAGTATCATCATATTAAAATACATGTTATGATAATCTAATTCATGATTGTTATTAGATTCCAATAATCCATATAAAGTATCATTCATGATTGGCCAGCAAATCAAGTTACAGGGAGTTTCCATTATGAAAATGATTCAACTTTCAATTGCAGTCAAAGTTTATCCAAGCCTAGCATATGATTGTACAACAGCAACAACTTTGACTTTCCAGTAACAGTTCATTGACATGTCTAATGCTCAAATAACAGAGTACTAGATAACTGGGGCATAAGCATTACACATGCAAAGGCGGTATAATGTGCATGCGAGGAAGTGGATGGTGATACCAGGCACATGCATATGAAGTGTATATGCATTACTTATGCATGAAATAAATAGTAAAATAGAAGTTTATTTTAGACTTTGATGTGAGACTCAAGTAGCGCCTACAGAAGGGAGTCCATATAGTAATATAGATATAGATGATTCATCCATTGCCTTTAGTAATAATAAGGGTATAACAATATATATAGATGATTTCTTCTCTTCTTAAGTCATGGATCAAGTGGATCCTTGAAGTGGAGCCTCCTTCCACCATTATGGATGACACATGGTTTGGGTAATTCTTTTGGAGGTTGGGACTTTTGGGTTATTCTAAATTTGTTGTAGTATCATTTTGTTGAATTTCTTTATATTCTTTCTTTAACCTTTGTATAGAAATCCCTCATCTCCTTTTGTTTAAGGGCTTTCTATGAATAAGATAGCACCTACCTTTTCTTTCCAAACAGCTCAACTCTATGTAGATTTCTCAGACATGTGGTGGAAGCTTGTGAGCCAAAAAAAATTAAGATCAAGGGAATTTGCTGCTGCTTCAATATGTCTCTATGTTAGTTCCTAACAATAGAAAGGTGAAAAACCCGAGACATCAGAGCCACTCAAGGATGGTTTCTAATGTAGGACGATTTGACAAGAAAATCAACAATTATTGGGAAAGGAAAGTTAAAAAAAAAAGAAACAATTAATGTGACGTAAAAAAATGAAACAATTAATGCTCATAATTAGGAGAATCAAATTTGCATTGATTTCTCCATGATTATGGATCTATTTTGAATATTTTTAGTCAAATTTAATTACCTATTTAATTACCTATTAATTGGGTATTAATTTAGGAGCAATATATAACATTTTAAGAGCTATTTTAGTAAGTTTTAATGGTGTTTTAGTGGCTCCATTATAGGGATTCGAATTTATGTATTTTCTTTTTTTTTTCCTTAGGTTTTCTTGCTTTGCAAATTACATCACCCTATTTAATCATGTCAAAGAGTGGTGCAAATAATCAATTAATAATATTTTGAGTTTTCTAATTATTTTGAGAGTTGTTTCTTTTATTCCTTCTTCCGTCCTACAGAAAGGATTTTACGAAGTCGACGTTGTTTGTCTACATCTTGTTTCTCGCAACGTTTCGCGCTTTCGACTACGTCAAGTGGTATTAGAGTACGGCTACACTCCATGGCAATGGAAGGAGAACAAGGAAACCAAAACCTTGTCACTCCCGAGCGGTTTCAAGCATTGGAGGCTGCCGTTCAACGGCTGATGGAGGTGATGGAGCATGTGACGGTTCGTCAAGATCGGGCGCGTCCGGTGGTCGATGAAACCGTTCCACGGAGGACTCAAAATCCTCGAGTCCCTCGACACGACGAGGATGACTTCTCCGAAGAGGAACTCGATGAGTTTCTCGATTCCAAACATGCGCGTGGTGTTTATGAACGACTGCAGGCTGCGGATCGTGCCCGCGACTTCTGGGTGAAGGTCGATTTGCCCGAATTCAACGGCCAACTTCACATCGAGAATTTTTTCGATTGGCTTGCGGCAGTCGAACGCTTCTTCAACTATAGGGAGGTGCCTGACACGAAGAAAACGAAGCTTATAGCAATCAAGCTTAAAGGCGGGGCATCAACGTGGTGGGAACAACTCCAATTGTCTCGCACTAGGATGGGGAAGCGTCCAATTCAGACATGGTACCGGATGAAGCACCTTCTTCATCAACGATTTCTCCCTGTTGACTATGATCAAATTTTGTTCCAACAGTATCAAAATTGTCGCCAAGGCTATAGGGCTGTGAGGGACTATACAAAAGAGTTCTATCGATTGTCGTCGCGCAACGACATCGTGGAAACAGAAGCGCAACGGGTGGCTCGTTACATCGGTGGGTTAAAGCCAATGATCTATGATTTGGTGTCTTTGCACCCTATTTGGACGTTATCAGATGCGGTGAAGATGGCGGAACGGGTAGAAACACTTCATAGTTGTTCAACTATGAGAAGTTCAATATATGACCAAGATATTGTCAAAAATTTTCAAATCTCGACGGCATCATCCAATAACAAGACTTCTCTGATTCCAAGTATTATAACAAACCAGCCAACCCAGGCGTTCCTGGAACAAGGAAAAGGACATGGTGATGAAGTTACATCGTCAACCACAGCAGCTCATACGATGAATCAAAGGGATCCATATGAGTCCCAATTCGAGCAGAGGATCGTTTGTTATCGATGTAGAGAACAAGGGCATCGATCCAACCAATGTCCTCAAAGAGATCGTAGTACTGTGAATCTAGCACTAAGCAAAGACGTCAAAGAAGAGGATGCCAACTACCACGAGTATGTTGGTGGCGATGAGGAAGATGGAGATCTAAAGGAAGAGGTTCCAGCTATATGTCCTCTAGAAGAATCTCTTATGTTTCAGCGGTTGATATGCACACCAAAGGTAAATGAATCCTCCCAATGCAACACTAGAAACATTGCTATTATTCCTATGAAGAATGAGAAATCTCCCAAAGCTTTAAAAGTGGAGGGACACTCTTTTCTTTCCATTAAGGATTTTGTGAAAGAATCCATGGATGAAGAACAACATGAAGAGTCCAATGCAAAATTTAGAGCAACGAAAATTGACAAGCGACACTCTGAAACAGTCAAAGAGGAGGATAAAGCAATGGCTACGAACTTGAGGACAAGTTCTCTACAAGTGGAGGGGACTAATACAGGACGATTTGACAAGAAAATCAACCATTATTGGGAAAGTTAAAAAAAAAAGAAAACAATTAATGTGACGTAAAAAAAGGAAACAATTAATGCTTATAATTAGGAGAATCAAATTTACATTGATTTCTCCATGTTTATGGATCTATTTTGAATATTTCTAGTCACATTTAATTACCTATTAATTGGGTATTAATTTAGGAGCAATATATAATATTTTAGGAGCTATTTTAGTAAGTTTAATTGTGTTTTAGTGGCTCCATTATAGGGATCCGAATTTATGTATTTTCTTTTTTTTTTCCTTAGGTTTTCTTGCTTTGCAAGTCACATCACCCTATTTAATCATGTCAAAGGGTTGTGCAAATAATCAATTAATAATATTTTGAGTTTTCTAATTATTTTGAGAGTTGTTTCTTTTATTCCTTCTTCCGTCCTACGGAAAGGATTTTACGGATCGACGTTCGTCTGCATCTTGTTTCTCGCAGCGTTTCGCGCTTCCGACTACGTCAACTTCTCAGTAGCTAATCCCAATTCCCAGCAGAGCTGCAGGGATTCAATCAGAAATTGTGATAAAAAAAAAAGCTGGATAACTGTTTTAAAATTTTCTATTTTTTCCAACTAGAAGAAGGAAAACTGATGTCAGTATTGCTTTATTTGGCTGATTGTATGGCACATAAAGGAGATGGGAGAAGCAGAAATATCTATTCTTCAACTGCCAGACTGAGCTAAGATACACATGACTGTAAGAACCATATATCAATCTGTTCCACATGGGCAACCACCCTGATCAACTTAATTATTTTTTTAACTTTTAACCAAACCATGTCTAAGAAAACTCACCCCATACAAAAATAAGAATTGTCATTAGAAATATAACAGATCACATACCCAACTTAAGCTTATTGAATCCTGGAAAGGAACCTTCTACTCATGCAATGCTGGTCTCAAGGCCTTGGATCAATTTTTTTTTTCTTTGCTTTTTGATCCTCAAATCAAAATATCCCCTTTTCCAACTAGTTAAAAATTCCTATGAAGAGGATAAACCTAAAAGATATCTCTTTATACCTGCTTCTAAATTCTACCACGATCTGCGAAAAAATAAAGAATCCCTTAAAAGTATTCAGCAAACTCATATGTTCCTTTCATTCAAAACTCTGGTTTGCATCCAAACTAGAAACAACATATTTCATGAAAATACCAATTTTATTGATTCTCGTAAGCAGTTAAACAAATGTATAATAGATAGCCATTTCCATTTCAGGTGAGAATTAAGCTTAACCAAACTCATTGATAGCCCATCATGAATGACCAATCATTTCGGAACCATAAGGATTTCCAATATGCCCACTCATGTTCATGCCAATCAGATTCCATCCTAATCTACTAAAGAATGGGAGGCATGTTTGGGACACATTGCTCGTTTCAAAATGAGGATATTGTGGCAATGGTTTAATTCTAAAAGAAAAGGGAAGACCATTGCAAGCGTTTCAAATTCAGCATGCTAATCCCTCATCTTACACAATGAACTGATATTCAAAAGAATGAGAGCCATATTGGGAAAATGCTTGGATATGCATATGTATATACCGAGGGACAAAGAACCTATATTTTAAAGGTTGAAGATGTTTTACATATTGTTGGGTTGGATGGGTAATTAAATAAATTTAAATGGCATGGGAGTTACAGTGCAACAGGGGTTTCTTTTTTAGTTTGACAGTTTTGTTTTTTCCTTAGAGATCCCTTGTCTCCCTTGCTCAAGGGGATTATGTTCATTGGTAGATGATATGTTGAGATAATAGCCTAACTATTTTTAAAAAAATGTTCGAGTATACTTAATACTTCTCATTCATATTACTATTCTTTTCAACTTCCTGTTTCAAATTGATTAGAAATGAAGTGTTAAAAATGAATCCCAAATAATAAAATTTTAACATCTCCGAGCCTGTTCGCTGCACCCAAATCAGCTTGTCACTTGCTTACATGCATGCAAATGTAGGTTTTGTTATTCAAGGCAACTAGTACAAGATCTGCCTTTTAACCACCTTGAAAGTTTCAAGGTGCATCCGTCTATTTGTTAAGTATTTTAGGATGTTATCTGATTTTCATACTCCGAACCGAGCATTTTAGGATGTGCTTACCTCATTGTTAAATTTTCAATGAATGTTGGTTGTGTATTGGCTGCCACAGAAAGCACGCTAGGAAGTAAGTGTTCCAAGGAATACTTCCACAAATAGTGACAGTTTTGTTCAAACATAGTACTTCGAATACAGCTCAGCGGTTCTCGAGGAAAAATCATTAATAAAAAGAATCATATAATATTTAGTAGAGTACCTTTGAACATTTTTTACTGCAAAACCAATCTCCAGTTGGACGACTTTCTATCCCCATCAGTCGTTTGTTCTTCAAGCACCCCACATGACCTATAAAAGTATGGAATAAAAGTTAAAATTATTAAATAATCGATATGTAGCTTTTCAAAATACGAGGGAAAAGATCAACAGAAAACATACATCCTCGCTCGCATTGATCACAGTACAGTATTGTTTGCGCCGTGAATTGTTCAGGACTGCTGTTAAATTCGCCGATGCCACAAATACCACATCGACAAGATGGGCAGCACCATGTCCCATCAGGTACTTCCTGAGTGGACCATTATTGCAGATATGCACCGGCAGAGAGAATTAAAAAAAAAACTAATTCAATTATAATATGGAAACATTGTAAGACAAGTTAGAAGCTCTCTGTCTGTGTGCACATGCAAGCGAGAGAGAGAGAGAGAGAGAGTATGCGTGTGACAGCATGTGATGGGTGGCAAAGAAATGGAGAGATAAAAAAAAAAGAAATTGAAGTTATGTTTCCATGCAAAATTTTCTATAACTTGGATTATAAGTTATTTATAAAGTCTGCCTAGTCAAAAATATTAACCAATAAAACAAAGTATTATGAGTGAAACAATATGTGGATTTACATTTGAAAACAAATAAAGATGATGTTAAAGCTGGTTCATGTAATGAAAACTAGAAACTTTGAAACGCTGGATTCAAACTACAGGTTTTGAAATAGCAATATAGAAAAGTTTGTTAAGTACAAGATTTTGGGGAAGCACAGTTGGTTATTAACTACAAGATCCAGTTTCAATAAAGAAAAGAATGCAGTACGCTTACCTCTAAACCAATACAGCTTAAGTGGAATGCAGATGGGCAGAGATCACACAGCAATAAGGAGCCCCCATCATGACAGACAGAGCATATTTCATCAGCCGGGTAGGCAGAACCATCAAGTTTCCACCGTTTGGGAGGCATGCAGTCAGGCTTCTTCTTTTCAGTAAAATATTGTACCAAGCACTGTAAAAGGGACTTCCCATCAAGTAACAAGATTTTGGCAAATGGTTGGCGACTAAGGCTACCTTTGTCCACATGAGCCTGGAAACTAGCAACACTGTGCAGCTTATTGCAACACTTGCACTTAATTCCTTCACGGCTAATCCAACCCTCCACACGATGGCCATCCAGATCACGTACACAGTGCACTCTCTGCCGTGGTACCAGTACATTGTTGTCCACAAGGAAAGACAGAATAGTTCGAGCAGGTTGACCTGATGAAGATTTGGGATCATGCTGCAATACTCTTTGGGTTGATCGGAGAGCCCGTACTGATTTTCCACGTGTGCCAACCTGGGATGGTTTTCTCTTTTTCAGTGCTCCACGATGGGCACGGAACCCCTGGGGATGTAGGACCGTTTCAACTCTGGAAGGGGAAAGCAGGCCATATTTATCAGCTCTTTTCCTCTTAACATTTCCCCGAGCTCCTTTCTTATTTACTCTACCAAACAGGGTCGGATCTGAAGAGAATGTAGATGATCTAAGCATATCATCAAAGGGCTTGCTTGTGGATGGGATCTCATACATGTCACAGGCTACCATGGATTCATCGGATATTGCTGTACTTATGGGTGTGTTTTCTCCTTCTATCAATGATCTACAGGCCTTTATAAGAGAGTAGAAGCACTGATTACTCTGAGAATAATAGCGCATCTCCTTTTTATTCATCCCTTTGTGTCTCCACCTCAACGTCCAGCCTACAGCTAAGAGATGCTTCTTTGCTCTACATGACTGCTGCCTAATAACATTCCGATGAACACGATTCTTTGAGGAATGAAGTTTGCAGTAATCTACTATGGCTTGAGGGCAGTACTCCGGTTCAAGAGGGAAACCATTTGAAGGCATATCCTCTCTGACTGCTGGAGAACATACAAGCGCAATGTAACTCTGCTCTACAAAGGTGCCAATGTCCAGCTCCACAGAATCTAATGGTCCAATAGGTAGCTCCACATGCTTCTGCTCTACAGAAGTGCCAGGGTTAAGTGCCTCATAATCTGGAAGTCCACAGATTTGTTCCATTGCATAAGTGGGAGAATCATCCATGCATATCCTATTGTCTGTCATACCATCATTATGAACCATTTGATGAGACCCACTGCCAAAAGATCTTCTTTGCACTTCAATGCTTTGTCTGAATTCATCAAGCCTTGCACCATGTTGTTCCTCCAACAAATATTTGCAGAGCTTATGCAGAGAATAAAAAACCTTTCCACGGGGTGCTATGTATTTAAATTTTGAAGACTTAAACTTTCTCTGAAACTCAATGCTCCAACCAAGCGCCACTATATGTTGCTTCACTTTAAGCTTAAGTGCACCCAGAGTGCACCCAATTTCAGGTTCTGCCAGATAACCAACATATGCTGCCACTGTCTGAGGAGAATACTTGGCTTCTATATCCAAACGTTTCCACTCATTAAAACTGCAACCAGGATCCTCTCTCCATGTAAGGTTATTCATCTGAGTCTTAATCTGGCCCACACCACAGTTGTCAATCTTTCTGCTTACAGAATTACCATTAACAGAATCAGAACCTACAGTGTCACACATTAAAACATCACAGTACCCATTGAATTGCTCATCACATTTAGCAATTCCACGCTTCTCATGTTCCTTCTGTGCACTGCATGCTTCAATGAATGATTGGTAATTTTTTCCATCCGGTGATACATAGAAAACATCACCTCCAATTTTCTTCTCGAACACCCAACCAACACTTAAGAGATAATTTGATGCATTTCCCCTCATATATTTTTTCTCAAGATCACAAATAGTGTCATCATCATGCGCAGAAATATAATCAAACCATGTTGATGCAGAACCTCCCCTTTCTGTTCCTGAGGAATTCCCCATGTGGCCCTCAACTATAGCGTTGTCAACCAACATTGAATTCTCCACCTCCATTCCAACCTCCAAGCAAGCATCCTGCACCAAATCAACAAAAAGAGAAGGTGTCATTGTGAGGTCAATGTCTGAGAAAGGAAAAATTAATAATCATAGCCATGGCAACCAAATCTCACCAAACAGCTCTGGACTAAGCCTATCAATTATCTAAAAAATATTCATATCCAAAAATTAAAAGATTATTTAATATCTGATAATCCATATCCATATCTGATGTACTTTGGAGTGGAGCGGATACGGATATTAAATTCATATATCGAATATATGACTTTTATTTCCAGATTTGGATCTTGAATTATATTTGTATCCATTTAGATGTTTTGGATAATTCAAATAATTATTCAAACTTGAATCCTGATTTTCAGATCAAATACACATACTTATTTTTGCATATCCGTGGATGGATACAAATTTTCTTTTGGGATACTTAGTTTGGATATGGATATAGGTATATTCGCTCCATATCCACTCCGTTGACAGGTTTACTGCAGACCCAAAAAACTACCCACTGACCTTTTCCAAGCAACCCTCATTGGCACTCTCGCCGAACCAAAACTTCCAGACAGAAACCGGAAGTGGCTGCTGTTCCAGCATAAAACCACCAAAAGGAAACATGCCACGGGGCCTCCACCCCCCTGTCACCTCGTCCCAAACATTGGTGACACGGAGCTGATCCGTCCCAACCTCCTGCAGATCCCCCTGATCAGGAAAGATCACCTTACGCCTCTCCGCCCCTTCATCGCGGTCAAATATAACACCCTCCCACCAGGAGTCATCAATCAGCACATCGACGCACAGGCCATACCTCACCTCAGATGGGAATAGGCTGTCACACAGTGGGGGGACAGGTCTTATGTGGCCTCTGTGTGACTTAGAAGTCTTAAACAAGACAGAGACAGATTCGACAAGCTTTGAAGAGCCATCATCGTTGAGTAGGTGATCGAACTCTACATAACAAATTTTGTCATTTAAAAGTATAACCCTTCCTTGATGCCATGATCCCTTAAGCCCTTCATCAGAAAAACGAACCTAAAAATATTGAAAAAGAAAAAAAAAATATGATTTTAAACTTTCAAAGCAATGATAATGAAACCGAGAAACCAAAAACTAATAAATAAATAAATAAAATATCGAATAAAATTAAAAAGATTTCCTAGTTTTGAAGCATCAATGCACACAGAAACAAATGAAGAAAGAAGAGCACAAAAATATCCTAATGTGGATCCCAAAAAGCTGTAACTTGGGAATGCATCTGCAAAGATGAAGCATCAACTTCTAAATCCTAATGTAAATCCAAAAAAACCAAAATTTGAACTTGGGAATCTAACTGCAAAGATGAAAAAAAAAAAACCATGACTTCCAATATTTGATCGTCCCTGCACATCAAAACATTGAAAAGACAAAAAAAAAAATGCAACGAAGAAACCCTAATGCGGATCAAAAAATAAGGAAACCCCACAAAACCAAATATTTTATTAAAAAATTATAAAATTTTCGATTTCCCAGATATCAATACATCAAAAGCCAATAAACCAGAAATAACGCAAAGAAACCCTAATGTGGATCAAAAATCTAAACCCTAATGTGGATCGCAACAGGAAACCCTAATGTGGATCGAAACAGGAAACCCTAACAAAACAAAAAACAAAAAAAAGGCAGACAGGGAGGGGGAGGGCTACCTCAACAGCGTCGCCAAGGGAAAGCTTCGAAGAAACCGATAAAAGCTTCTTCTTCACCGACCTTCCCATGGCGGAACCTCTTAGGGTTTTCTAGGGTTTTTTTTTTAATTTATTTATATATGATCGAATCGCGAATCAAAAAAAGGGAAATTTTGGTTTTTTTTTTTATATCGGGGTACCGAGTGAAAGCTTGTTTTGTTGTGGTTGAGTTTTCATTGGGATTTATAGTTGAAGGTGGTGTGAATTTACGTACATACCCTCACGCGGAATCGGTCTTTAAGTGGTCCTTTATTTTAGTTTGGACTTTCAACGGTTCTGATTTTACTTGTTCGTGGTGTTTGTAAGGGTAGTTTGGACTTTTTAATGAGCTGTGGTTATAGTCTTGGCGAGCAAGAAAAGAACTTGGAAAGTATTTTAACTTTTATGAGGGGGGCCCACACTGACATTAAAAAATCTCATCAAATTTTTGATTGACGAAAAAAAACATTGTCACTGATACATAATGTTGTGAATTTTATTATATATATTATATAATATAATAATATCTTTAATTGATCGAATCACAAGAATTTCTGACATGTGTTAAAATACATATTTGTTTGCACGCACTTTATGAAAGAAAAAGAAAAGAAGGGTCTCTTTCAATAAAAACATCATAATATCATATATCTATGTTTTTTTTATACAGTGAAAGCATGAAATGTGTGACACGTGATAGTCGTGTTCTGTTGAGGGAATCGGGTCAATTTGTCCCTCGACCCGACCCGGGTTTTTTTTAAAAAAAAAAAAACAAATTGTTGCATGTGTTTGCTCCTCCGTTGGTTGTCAGCCTCCTCATTAGGCCGGTTGAGGGTTAAAAGTCAACCTAAACTTGATCCGATAAAAAACATAAATATCTGATTTGAAGGATTCGATAAAACGGATCAGGTCTAGGTCCACCCCGACCTGATTATATGGACCCAATGAACTCGATAGACCCAATCTAAATATTGTGTGACTTTTTTATTTATGATTCAACTTAACACTCATGATTCAACCAAACATTTATAACTAAATATTGAATAATCATTTAAAATTTTAAATATTTTAAATATTTTTACAACCTTTTGACTTCATGTGAAAGTATAATAATCCAAACCGTATTCTAAATGTTCTCTTATAAAACATTTTTAAAATCAAAATGGTGAAGAACTATTTATAATACACTGGACATTATTAAAAAGAAAAAAAAATGAAACTATTCATTGTAGGCCCTTGAGAAATTCTTCAACCTCTCTTTTTCTGGCCTAGGCATGTTAATGGATCGATCCGACCCGATCCGAGACCCGATATGAACCTGACCCGAAGGATCTGACAATCAAACAGATCAGGTCTGGGTCTACCCTGACCCGACCCCGACTCAACCCGTTGATAGGCCTACTCCTCATCGACGAAAAATATGAATTTAAAATATAAATATATACGTGAGAGGGATGCAAATAAACGTGAGTTTTGGAAATGGGGATATGCAAATTAAGGGATTTGAAGAGGATGCAAGATACCCTTTTCGAATTAAGAAGTTGGTCGAAACCTGTTTGAAATGTATAATTTTGTATATGATTTGATGAAAATCGATTTTAAGTAAACTCTTTTTTTATTTATTTTTTAAAAAACATTTATTTATTTTTTGTACTAAAAGCTGAAAGAAAATTTTAATCTAACATCCTTAATTACTTTGAACTATTTGAAAGCATGTTTGACTTATTTGGCTTTTTTTTATTTCTACAAAAATAATAAAGCTCGCCCAACTTATTAATGAACTCCCCTAACCCAGTGTGGAGCTCCAGAGGGGGATGATGCCAACTGCAACATTTAAATTCTTTTCTTAATCAATAATATTGAGATGAATAAAAGATTCATTAGACACAAATGATAATCGAAATCCTGATATTATAAGGTGCTCACGAAAAGAGGCCAACATCATCTACAATAATTCAAAAGGATAGTACGTGTGTTTAATTTACAGTTCCAACATATTCAATAAATGAAATCAGACAGCAAACATATCTTTTCTTCAAAAAAATAAACATATATAGGTGATATAAAATATTCATTTAACACGTAAAATGACAAAAAGTGTGGAATTATAAGTTGTGTAAAAAAATAGAAAGTAACTACATGTTTTACAATAATTCAAATTAAAATGGCAAAAAAAGTCTAGCTTTTAATTTTCCATTGTACAGTTCCAACAAATTTTATATTTCCCCTAATGTTCATACTTTATTGTCAATGCTCCCAGAAATGACTCTCTCTATATTCAATTAAGCCATCCAATACTTGTTAATGTATGTATGTTGGGACTATGTCGCCTTGGTTGTGTATTCTTTACTATTTTCCTTGATGGAAATAATCTCTCAACACAGGTGGTTGTAACTGATTAACTGGTAGGATAATGACAAAATCATAGGCAAGTAAATTGTCTCTTTCCCCTCCCCTCTCGGCCTCTCCCATCCCCATTAACCAAATTTATTTATTTATTGCACAGAATAGTATATACAACTTCTTGAAGTATTATACTATTTTATATAAAGGTATATTTCATGTAAAAAAAGTATATGCTTTAAAATAAAATTTGCATGCAATATTATTCCTAATATTATTTAATGAATCAATTCACATTTTATTTTATAACCCCCGTTTGGAGTGAGGCATAACCGGGGATTAAGGGGGAATAAAGAAACAAACTTGTTTTTATGGGAAAATAAACCTTAATAGATATGCCTCAATAAACTAGCAATAAACCTAATAATTATTCTAGGGGATGCTAGAATTATTTATAAATGCCAATGGATACTGTGTCATTTAAAAAAATTATATCTCTTAAGATTTTTATCCGTATCTCAAAACAATAATGATTTTTGGGCCCCAATTGGTAGACCCCATACTAAGCCCCATGAGGTGGCAAGTGTGAATTTCTTATATTATCCCCCCCACAATCAAGCTCTTCATTGATTTCCGTAAATGAAGATTCCATAACCGGTCCGATAATTATGGGGTTAGTTACGATTTGGAAATCACTTCTTCTCTCTCACAACGAGTTTTTTTATTTTTCCGATTGTTCTCTCGTAACGAAAACAAAAATCAAACATCAAATTCATATATGATCGGCGGAGAAGAGAAGACAAAAAGGAAACTCGTCTTTGTTTTTGTGCGATCTGTTTGTGGTGCAAACATTCAGGTTAGGTCAATCGGAACCCCCAAAAATTGACGATTTAGACTTTTTAGATCCAGTTTTTAAAAACAAGCATCGTAATTTTTTTTTATTTTGATCGGTTGAGACTATAAGATTTTTACACGGTTGTGGTGGAAACAATGGCGATCCATTCATGTTAGACTGTTTTAGATCTGAATAATTCACATTGATCTGAACATTTATTTTAGATCTAGATTTAATGGTGGAAGTGAAAACAAACATCGAAATCATTTTTTTTTTTTCAGTTGGATCTGTGGAGGTTATTTGAATTGCACGGTTCATTTCCAGATACACGTGTATCTTGATTTTATTTTCAAGCACAATTTGAAGTTTGACATTTTATTTCTCCATAGAATTTATTAATGTTTATGTGATTCATATTTAATTGCTAATTGTCATATATAGTTTGGTTTTAAGATACAGCACTGTATCTTAAAATGAATTTTTGACATTTTATTTTTATGGAATTGATTAATGTGTACTTGATCAATATTTAATTGCTAATTGTCATATACGTATATACATATAAAGGTTTGAAGGACTTTATTTGAAAATATGTACTGCTAAATAACATGTCCGGTAATTCAAAATCCATATGGTTTGTATTGGTTTTAAGATACAGCACTGTATCTTAATTTTAATTTTATAACATGTGACTTCTTTTCTATTTTTCAACAGGCAGTGAGGAGGATTATATGGATGACACATTTGAAGAATCAAATTATTTGGAAGACATCTACGATTCATGTGAAATGGAAACCAGTTTACCAAAGGAATTAACATGTTTGGTAATTCAAAATCCACATGGTTTTTGTTTGGTTTTAAGATACAGCACTGTATCTTAAAATGAATTTTTGACATTTTATTTCTATGGAATTGATTAATGTGTACTTGATCAATATTTAATTGCTAATTGTCATATACGTATATACATATAAAGGTTTGAAGGACTTTATTTGAAAATATGTACTGCTAAATAACATGTCCGATAATTCAAAATCCATATGGTATGTATTGGTTTTAAGATACAGCACTGTATCTTAATTTTAATTTTATAACATGTGACTTCTTTTCTATTTTTCAACAGGCAGTGAGGAGGATTATATGGATGACACATTTGAAGAATCAAATTATTTGGAAGACATCTACGATTCATGTGAAATGGAAACCAGTTTACCAAAGGAAGTGATTGATTTGGCTGATCAGCAAAATGTGGACGAGATAACATTGTATTTGATACAGTGATAGATGTATCTGAATTTGATGGTGTATCTGAAATTTGTATTAGACATCTATGTGAAATGCAAATCAATGTCAAATTGTATGTGGAATGTATGTCTATTGTGATGTGTATGTGAGACTTTTTATTAGGTATACCTTAACTCAAAAAATGAATCAAATATAATTGGCTGCTTCTCCAGCATAGTAGATAATAACTATTGAGGTGTGTCTGAATGTGAAATGTGTATCTTAAAACCTGTTTCAAGCACAATTTGAAGTTTGACATTTTATTTCTCCATGGAATTGATTAAAGTTTATCTGATTCATATTTAATTTCTAATTGTCATATATATATATATATATATATGTATATAAAGGCTTGAAGGACTTTTTTTAAAATATATGTACTGCTAATTAACATGTTTGGTAATTCAAAATCCACATGGTTTTTGTTTGGTTTTAAGATACAGCATTGTATCTTAAAATGATTTTCAAATACAAGTATCTGATATTACAGGCTAATTGCATCATTCGAAGCATAATATGAATGGTGTGCACAGGAAAACATAAAACATTTGTGATTTCCCAAATCAAGATACACTGTCGAATTTCAGATACACAGTATTAACAGAAGAAATTCAGATGCACAGAAGGGAAAATTCAACAACTAAGACAGTTTCTTGATTGGATTTCACATTTGCAAGAAGTGCAAAAAATTAATCTAGATACACTGCCGAATTTCAGATACACGGTATTAACGGAAGAAATTCAGATGCACGGAAGGAAAAATTTCACAACTGAGACAGTTTCTTGATTGGATTCCACATTTGCAAGAAGTGCAAAAAAAAAAAAATGTGACTTTTTTATCAGATACAAATGACCTGTTTTTTTTTTTTTGTCAAAAAAAAAAAAAACAAATACAAAATGACAGTTAAGTTTCGATTGGCAGAAGAAATCTATCCTTTTTTATTCGCCATTGTTAACGGTTTGTTGGGGAAGAGAATCAGATGGATTGAAATCTTGATCGCCTAATTTTTTCTTTTTTTTTCATTCATATGGCTTTGCCCAAATCGGAACCCTAACATTCAAATTTTATTGGGGAGAGGAATTAATGGTGCCCTCATTTGTGGAATTCGGTTACTTTGGGGAGAGGAATTAATGGTGCCCCAATTTGTGGGATTCGGTTACGATTTTAATAAGGATATTAATGATAAGGGTAGTTGTGTAATTGGCCTTTTGGTGATTAGAAAAAGTCAAACATTGGACCAATAGGATTATACCACCTATTAGGGCTCAACAATGGGGCCTAATTTTTGGGGCCTGGGTAGCAGCACTATCTCAAAAACATGTCACATTTATCATGTCACACACACATCTCATAAGTTTTTTTTTCAAATACAAACAATTTAAAGAGGAGCATAATTGTCATTTAAAAAAAATTATATAAACTCTTATTCATCTCATATATACCACTTATAATCATTTTATTCGATGTGAATAAAAAAAAAAGGTCTAATTTTATGATTCCTAGTGAAAATAATAGAAAAAAATTTAAATAAAATTTTACTTATTATGCATGGATAAATCTAACACGGTATAACAATTAAGGGTGAAAAATTATCTGTCACACTAAACAGGTGGGTTTAAAAGTTTGTGTGTAGTGGATGTCTGGAATCCTTGCGAGGTGAGGTTCAATGGAAAATCTGATGGGCCTGTGCTCATATATTTCAGATGATGGATTGCTTAATCATCAGAGGCCCCGGCCCATTCACCATACTTGCATATGTTCAAGGAAAATGTTAAGACTCAGTCACATTCACCAATCAAAACTCAGAACTCACATGTTTTCATTTTTTTTTTAAATAGTAAATATCATCTAATGAGATATATGATTTGATAAAAAGTGTACATCTCTCTATTTCGAATTGAATGAACCCATTTTTAATAAGTGTAAGAAAAATATTTAATGTAGTATGTACAACATCTAACTAGGCATATGTTTCACTGGATTTCTAAAGTGGTATATAGGACTGTATTTTGGACTGAGAAAAAAATTGAGTGTAACAGCACTCTGTGTTCAATCCTTGTGCAGCCCGAAGTGCAATCCAAACCACTTTTTCTTTTAAAAAAAATCATACGCTTTGGTATTGAAGTCTATGCTGTTATATAGAATGAAGTATATAATGAGATACATTAGTGTATTTTTTATCATATTAAAAAAATGATAAAAAAAATTTACGATATACACTATAATAAAGCCCTCATACACTATGGCATAACTTTATAAGCTATCTATATTAAATAGACTGAGTGTATCAGCGCTCTACTTTCATGTCATCAACTTGACCAAAAAAAAAGGGTTACCTTGTTTGTCGTATAAATTTTTTTTTAAAAAAAATCCAAGACATAAAGATTTAATTGAGAATTGATAGATCAAACAAAATCTTAATCATATGATTTGGTTGACAAATCACACAACTATATTGACATTGGCAATGTTTGATCATGCACCTTTTCCCTGGCAAGCTACGCGGGACTACTAAGTTTGATTATTTGAAGTTATAAAGATCACTCATGTAATCTCTTTAATTAGAAGAGTAAATAAATGTATTGAAAAGATATAGTTTTTTTCTTATTTCTCTATAATTCTTAGTTTATATACATATATCTTTTATTTAGATCCAATAAATGACATACTTTAAAGAAAAAGAATAAAGCATCTACCATTGAAGACAACATTCTAAATATACCGTCCTATTGAAATCCTCTTGTTCTTTGTTGTTTTTTTTTTTTGAGAGAAGGTAGGTACCCTACCACAATTTCATTAAAATCGAGACATGTGCTTACAATTTCATTAAAATCGAGACATGTGCTCAAAGGATGAACAGATACAAGACCTTGGTGAGGATGAGATTGATAAAAGAGGTTTCTATTAAGCCAACATCCTCACCCTAGGATCGGGTTAGGTCCAACGGGTATTGAACAATTTGACTATTCAACTTGTTCGTGATCGTCCGATTTTCTCAATTTATTGTGATTGGTATACTTTGTAAGATTTTAAAACTAAACTTAGAATGCAATTGAATTTTAAACATCCATTTTTAAGATTCAATAATTTGTATATCTCAAATTATAAAATCGAACGGTCATGAAAATATTGGATAATCAAATTGTTCAAGCCATTGGACACATGGACCTAAGCATCCCCCACCCCCCCCACCCCCCAAACTAATCCTCTGTTACTATTGACATATTCTTTAATGCATGATCTTGTAAATGTTTATTGTTACCAAAATCGCGTAAACATACATGTGATCTAAATTGGTATCTAGACGGTGTTTATAATCTAAAGAATAATGTTATTATAATCTTATATATATTCTATTTTTAGTTTTCACATTCTTTAACTTTCTTGAATGTGCATGCATGAAGAACTATATAAAAAATTAAGTATATACAATATAGAATTGTATTTTTATAAAAATTAAAAATCGCATACTTCAAAAATATACCTTGTGGAGGGGACAAAATCAACCAATCGGATCCTGGCTGTGAAATTCGTCCGCTCCGCACTATTCGAGACCTCAAACGTCAAATACATAAGGAAGGGGTGATCTGCAAAAAGCCCTATATCGCTCAAGTCAACCGAGTGAAAGTCTATTGTTTTCTATAAAAAAAAATTCACATACCTCAATAGAGAACTGATTCTTTATTTATAGACTAGGTTTTGGATAACCTATAATTGACGGACGATCTCTATGCCATCAGATAGATGGAGAGAGATCCGATGGGATAGAGATCACTCGATCTAGGGGGTTCCTGTGATCTATGTGAGATTTGGGGATATGCATTGATTGCCCTCAAATCATATTATTTATAGGGATTTGGCATTAATCATTACTTGGAATGTTGCAGTCGTTGGACGCAAGTGGGCCGACGAGCCCGATTTGTGGATCATAGACTATTCAGGTCGTGGACGCTCATTAATCGGGTCATGAGCTATGAACACGTGGTACAATGTCATTGGACTCAAAAAATGGCCCATACACCTTACTAAATATAAAAAATTACACCCTAATTTAAAGAAAAATGATATGTGTAGTTTCTTTTGTAGCTTCATTTATAGCCCCCACATGTTTTTTTTTTCCTTCTAAATTAATTATATATATATATATATAAGCGGACTGAGTGTGATGAGTGTAAAAGAAACTAAAGAGGTGAAAAAATCTATTTTGCAGCTCTATTTACATTTTAGAAGTAGTCTCTAGTCTTTTATATACCGCGATAGCAAATTATATATATTTTTTTTAAAATCATACTATATATTATAGTGTACCTTCCAATTTTTTTAAGACAAATGATAGACATGCGTTCAAGGGGACATGCCCAAACTAATATAATTCAATTTTTATTACTGCAAAAAAAAATTTCATATAAATAGCGGATCGCACTGCACACAGATTGTGCACATCATTTTCCAACTCATTTACGTGCCCCACCAATTAAATATTTTCATGCAGACATAGCATTAATAAAAAAAATCATGACGTTCACCGTGACATTGATGTGCATGTGTGTGACTCGTACGCTGGATGGAGATGCCTGAACAACCTATAATTATAATTAAAATATATATATTTAATTTCAATGGCAGTGGTACGTGTATACACTGGTATTAATAAAATGTATATTGTTAAATTTTTTAATAATTTTTATAAATAAATTTATATAATTTATTATAGTATATATAAAAAAAATCTAAAAGTTATAATATTTTTAAAAAATCATTATACATGTGAGCCGAAATAGGGATTGAAAAAAAACTTTACATATTATTTTTCTTGAAATATTATCACTCCTTAACTTTTTTTTTTCTTTCCCTATTAGTGTCTTTGACACAATTTTGACATGGGTTCAAAGACGTTTTAGGGAGCCTGTTTTCTCAGAAATCATAATAAATTCATTCTCGTTTTTAAACGTGTTCCATGTTACAAATTTTTGAAGAAAGTAAAGAACATTTTTTTGTAGTTTTAAAAACTACTTTAAATTAAATTTTTATGGGTGTGTTAGGTTGCGCGATTATAAAACTGATTTTATAGGAATCTGAGTTTTAAAATTGATTCTGCAAGATGTTTACCACTCACAGCTTTTGAAAATTGTAGTTTTTAGATACTATTTATCTAAAATCTGTCTGCATGAAGCTATTAAAGTAAACTGTTTGGTTACACGATTACAGAAACAATTTTTCTATAAACACAAAAGTTATCCAATCATGTAATTAAACACTACCTTAATCTCATTTTCAAATGCTATCTGGCTTTCTACAGAGCCCCCGCAAGGCCTCGACCTTCTATATTAATATTTCAAATGTGTCACATCCAATATGTTGGGCCTAGTTTAATGTAGTTTGGTATAGCTGGGAAGGATGAAAATGATTGATCCCAAACAAGGCCATATGTCTCTAGACATTTATGACTTGAAGTTTTTGATAATGGAACCGAGTGGGGCACACAGAGAAGCTTCTTTGCATGCAGGGCAAAGGAAAGAACAAGCTTTTTGTTAGGCATCAATGTCAAAGAAGATAAAAAGGGAACAACTTATCTGAAATAAAGAGAAAACCAAAAAGAGTATGGGACAAGATTCTTTTGTAAATGGTGGTCCTAGTACTGCTGGTTGTAGAGTCAGTGTGACATTTATTTGAGAATAAAATTTGGAAACAAATCCAAAGGTGAACTTCAGCAAAAATGTGGGAGATTAGTTTTCTAATAGAAATTACAGTAAATAATTGAAATGTCATTTATTCTTTAGTTGATATAGGCCGGGGCGCTGACTCAATTTTTTTTACCAATTTCATTTGCGTAATGTGGTATATGTGAAAACCCATGGGCGGTATATGCTCCAGTACCATCACCAATTCATACAAGTATGTATTTTATTTATAAAAAAAAATATTTCATTAACTAAGTGTCTGCCAAAAAAATTAAAATGTATACGGACTCCAGATAAAATTGCAAAAAAGACCGAACTAACATTTTTCATGAATGTGAATGCCTCAATATCTTGTTCCTAAAACAATTCTTTATTCACATATCAAAGAATTTAGTAATCGTCAGATGCATACTCAAATCAACTACGTACAATTTTTAAAAAAAAAATTTAACAGATCTAAATTAGACCAATTGCAACAACATCAAATGGTGTTTGAAAAAGAAATATTTATGTATTAAGTATTGCGTGGAGGTCAAGTAATTTCACTGATACGAATGGTGGGCTATGGTGGTCTGTGGCATCATATATTTACACTTTCTTTTTTCTTAGTATAAAGTTTACCTGTAAAGCCCTACCTTATTTAATCACAAAAAAAAGGATATATATATATAAAAAAAAAACACCTCATTCAATTCAATCAAATGAGCTGCTAGTTAGGCAAAGATTGTAGATCCAAAATCAGCTATTCTGAAGCTGGCAAATCCACCCACCAAAATTTTTTTTCCTACAAAGATGTAGTGCCACTTCATGACTGTGTGAGCGAATCACAAACTATCATGTAAATGGTACAAATTTATTTAAATTATACATGCATGATTTTTTTCGTAAATATTTGATAAAATGGAGGCGTTTTATAGGAAGTGGATTTTTATTATTTTCGTGACATTTCCCAATTCGGGTTTGGATCATCTACTTGTTTTTTTGTACTTGTTTTGTGTCATGATCAATCCGACGGTCATAAATTCATCATATAAAATGGATCAATTTATTCATTCATGATTTGATATATTTATAACCGTTTAATTTTAATTGTGATGATGTAACAATCCCACAATAAAAATCAAATAAGATACAAGCAAGAAAAAACAAGCAGAGGATCCAAATCCACTCAATTCAACAAGATGATTCTCGGTGTTTGACATAATATTAGATTTCATCACAGTGGATGGGTGGGATAGGGATCTTGAATGTATGAATAAAGTCACTCAACCAAACCAAACCTAAATATCCTATGCAAGATTTTATATAGGAATAAAGTTACTCAACCATAAAAACCTAGTTATCCTATGCAATATTCATATAGGAATAAAGTCACTCAACCAAACAAAACCTAAATAGCATATGCAAGATTTATACTCCAAACATACAATTTCTAAGATGAAACTTAGAGCTAGCTATCACATCCTATTGGTTATCAATTTGACCTCAGTGATGGTGATGGAATGGTTCAAATTGTCACTGTGAGCACACAAACAAATATTTTGAACTACCATATTGAGTCCATCTTAACATTCAGCATAAGCTTATGATTACAAATTGAATGACTCACTGCAGAACTCAAACTTGTAGCAAGGCCAAGAAACTTAGACCTATCATATTTATGTTCCCATTAACTAGTATAAGCCTTGAATAATCCTATATTGAAATCACTTATCCATTCATATTTATACTCTACTAAGTCAGTCTTGAAAAATTATTTTACCTAACACTCACACTGTATCAAAACATATTGCATTTATCATATCTTTCATTTCTTTGATACACTCAACACAAATTCAAAAAAGGTATAAACACACGTGCATCTTTATCCGTATATCTTATATTATCCAAAAGAACAAAATGAAAAAAATATTAGTTAGGTTTTTATAAAGAGAATAGCCAAAAAAGGCAATCAAACAAAAAAAAACATGTTCTTATGCTTCCAATTCGTGATCATCTGTATACTTATATGAATATGGGAATAGCACCATATATATCGATGCATAGGAACCATAATTTTGAAAAGAAAAAAAAAACAAGTATATATAAGGTTGTATTAACATGAAAAATAAAGGAGTATAAAAACTTAATATTTTCTCCCCCGTATGGAGTGTGACATTGGGTTATTCACTCCTGATAGCTATACTAGGATAGACAACAATTCAAACTGAATAAGCAATTTTTTGTTTAGTTGCATTTTCTGTTATTCTCATTAGAAAACGTAAAAATGATTTTTTTTTTTGTTTGGTTCATCTTGGATAAAATGATGATAAATGGTTGATAAAGGATGAATAACAGTTTATGACTTTTTAAATGACAATTATACCCCTGGGAATAGTGTGAGAAATGTATGATTGATTTGATAGATGTGACAGTTTTTGAAATCTGTGTGAGACTGTTAGGTGAGATAAATTTTTTAAAATGACAGAGAAGGGTATGTTTATCCATTGGTATTAATAAGGCCTGATAAGCAATTTCAACATTTTTTTAGAATAGTTATCAGGCCTTATTTTAGCTTATCCAGACATAATTATCGGAATTTATTCTGTCCAAACAATTTTTTTTTACTATTCTCTTGTATTTTTCTTTATTTTGGACTTATTTCTCACGCCATACAAGGGTCTAGGAATCCAAAAAAAAAAAGCACAAAACGAAAAAGGCACCTCCACTCATATCACCATCTTTGCTTATCAGAGAAAATTGTAACAAAAAATGTTACATTCTTTCATGAGGCCATTTTTTCAGACCATTTTTTTTTTTTTACTTGTTTAATAAATTAAAACATATCATTTCACATAAAGTGAAGCTCATTTTTAAATAATTAAATTGAATAAATAATTTTTATATTTTTTCTAATAAAGCATGTACTGTCAAAGTTAGGACAAAAATAATGCATGATTACACTACAAGAAAAACCATTTTTTGCGACGCTGTTTTTGCGACGGATGGCCAAAACCGTCGCAAATACCCATATTTTTTACGCTAATTTTTTTGGGTCGCAAATACTTCTCGACATTTGCGACGGCTGAAATAAGCCGCTGTTAAAATATGTATTTGCGGCGGCAATATCCTACCGTCGCAAATAATACACTATTTGCGACGGAAGATCGGCCGTCGCAAATACCAAATTTAGATCTAACCGTTCATTGTTTCACTTTTGATCACAGCCGTCCGATCTTTCTAAATATATATTAAAAAAAAAAAAACCTAATCTTCGATCGCAAACCTAATTTTTGGGTCGCAAACCACGAGCTCGATCACCGTCTTCGATCGCCGTTGTCGCCATCTCTGATCTTCGATCCAATCTGCGATCATCTCGGATTCCGACTTCGATCAAGCCGACTTCGATCAAGCCGCCGTCGCAATCCGACTTCGATCACCGTCTCCGTCCAACTTCGATCGTCTCCGATCCACCGCCGTCTAACTTTGATTCCCCAAAGGTGATCGTCTCTCTCTCTCTCTCTCTCTCTCTCTCTCTCTCTCTCTCTCCCTTCTCTTAGTCTTTGATTTGCCCGATCTTCACCTTCAAAGACATGTTGTTGAAAAATATTTATAGCATCCCATACATCTTTGAAAATCCTTTTATTAGGGTTTTTGTTTGAATTTTTGCGCAGGTTCTGTGATCGATTGGCTGGCGTTGCTGCGATTGCGTTGTTGAAGTTGTGCTTTTTGATCGATTCGCACGCCCATGTGAGTCTCTCTCCTCAGACCTTGTTCGATGTATTTTATCGTCTCATTTATTTGTTCTATTTTTTTATTTTTTTTTGGTTTTTTAGATGGAATTGTGTTTCTTTCTTGAAATAAATTGGCTGTTTGTTCGATTGCTTTTTCTGAGTTCCATACGGCTAGTTAAATCAGAAAGTAGAAATAGCAGAAAAGTATTGAGTTCCATTTTTTTTTATTTTTTATCAAGGCATGATTGGCTGTTTTAGTTGATTTGGGTAATTTCTTTTTGGTGATGTTGAGTTCCGTGTTCTAATTCAATTAGAGAGTAGATATAGCAAAAAAGAATGGACTTTTATTGCCTCTCAAACTTTTATTTTTTTTTATGTTCTCTATCATTGGAATTTGATTATGTTTTTTAATCATGTTGTCGAGCTGACTATATTGTGCTCATTTATATAGAAAATCTTATGGGTTTATGTGAATGTTTTTTGATCCTATGTTCATGGTTGTGTAGACATAGCTATGAGCCTTTTTTTAGAAAATTTGAGTGTCCTTTTAAGACTTGTTAAAAGATTTACTCAACCTACTTATTAGGCAGCAAAGTTTCGAAGGACAAGACAAGGTAAAAAATATATTTTGACCAGCACTTGGGAACTGGAATCCTACCTGGTGAGGATCAAGGAAACTAGAAATCTAAAAGAACAGCTAAAACCAAATGAAATGGACTTACAGATCATATGTGCTGTTTTATTTCTGCACTTCATGTCTCTTATGTTTCTGATGCTTGCAAATTTTGAGAAGGGTTGGACCAAGTAAAACAATCGACCACATTACAGTGTATAAAGGGCTAGGGTCACAGAGACCAGAGCTCTATCATGTGATGTTGTTTTAAACTCTGTTTTGTTTGGTACTGGTTTTAGCTGCGATTGACATGACTATGTTGTCGGTATCATTTGTTTGGTGCTGTTAGCAATGATGTTGAATAGATAAGGAAATCTGATACATGGTTATTGGTTAACTGTCAATGATTAAATGGTTCGTAAGGTTGCAAACAACATGCTTGGCTGAAGGTGATTGTGATACTTGAGTTTGATAGTAGAGTTTTGGTTGTTTGTATGTATGTGTATATATATATATTTTAGTGACGAGGAACATTAACATAAGCTGGGTTCTGTTGGTAATGAAATTCCTGAAAAATTGAGTTGGCATTAAGAAGTTTACCCCTAGCATTTTCCAGCTTTACTCATATCCTTATACTGAAAGGGTATTTAACAAATAGATTCTGAAGCTATACTCTCTGATCTTCCCGCACGAAACCTGTGATTGAGGAGTGAAACTAGGCATAACTTTCATCCAATGTAGAAAGCTCATCTACTGTTCCTAGCTGGCATCGGGTGGATGACCTGATTATGTGTTTTTCTATCCTCTTTTATTCTACCATGTTCTTGGTCCCTCTGTATCTTCTGACTTCGTATGACTTATCATAATACATTGTGGTACGTTGTCTACCTTTCTCAAAAGAAATGTTTTCTGATCTTCCCCACTGCACAGAACACAAGAGAGATCATGCTCAGGGCATATACAGATCCTATCACTCTGTTTATAACTATATTTAATCACAAGGTCCAGGTGAAAGCTGGTATTAAACATCTGAACCTTCGCTAGTGTACAGATATTTCATAAACCTTCTAGACCATAAAAATTGATCCTCTGTCACTGGGGAGCCTGCTGAGAATTTAGAGCCAGGGAATTGTTGAATGCATTAACATCAAGTGAGCAAACCCCAGTTCAGCTTTCTTCTTCCACACCCCGTCATCTTTAGTAGCCAAGTTCATGCATATTAACATTGAAACTATAATAAAAAAAAAGTATTTCTTTGAGAAAAGATAAAAAAGAGAAAGGATTCTCTTTGAAATTGACAAATTGTTTGCTTGTAGTAGGAGAGAGATCTCCTTTTCTTCATTAACTAGATTTGTTTTCTCTCATCTTACATTCATTTGGTTTCAGGAACTTGAAAAATTGTCACAGAAATTTGGTGAAAATGTATTGGATTCCATCAAAAAATTTGAAAAGTTGATTACAGATAAGAACGAGATTGAAGGATTGCCCCCTTCTGCACTTGGTCTGGCCGCACAAACAGCAGTATCCAAGGTATCCATCAATGAAACCTGAAAAGTTATGCATATAATGCAATTAATACATTACATTTGTGCATGTGAGTGACCACCTTTCTCCATGCCTTCTCCTCCCTTACTTAATTATTCAAACTGAGATTGCACTGGGTGCGAACTCGATCAGATTATAATGCATATTTATACTTAAAGTGAACATAGACTAAACGATTGAATCTTGTATTTCACATTCCTTATAGACTATAAATTTTTATTATTTATGATTGTAATTCTGGCCTTTATAGTGGGAGGGAGGGAGATCATGTAAGCATATATTACAGTCCAAAAGTGTATGTTCAATGTTCATTGCAGGATGTCAACCTAAAAAGTGACATATAATCTACCTTGAAAATGTCACAATGAGAACTTTTTTCTTCTTAATAATCATATTTCAAAACTGGACCATAAGTTGTAGAATGATGATTTCAGTAAAATGGAAATGTGGACAGAATGTGCCTGATGGTGTATTTTGTCTGTGAATGATGTGTGTATGTGTATCAATGTATTCACTTATTTTGTTAGCTTTTCCTCAGCAAAGTACGGCATTGGTTAGATATAGTTAAATTTTCTTTTGCTGGTCATGTGTTACTTTTGCTCACTCTCTCCCATACCTAAACCATTGTGTGATATATTTAATTTTTAAACAATTTTGTGGTGATCAGTGTTACCATCTGTGATAATGACAAACTTGTTTGATGTAGAGCTAACTTTATCGTCTTGCTGTCTAATTGGGGGTATGTGCAGACAAGGTTGATCGTGCAGTCAGCTCCGCTATCTACTTCTTGCTGCCCTCTGGAAGTTTTGCATACATCCACCGCATCCCATGTGCTGAAAGCTTTCAGTTCTATATGGGAGACCGTTTCACTGTCTGCATTATTTTCTCTACTACTTAGATTATGTATTAGAAAGAGTATATTAGTCCATTGGAAGGCCCTGTATTTGAGAACGTAATCTTCTCTTGATAAGAATGATGTAGACATGGTTTGATATTTATGTTATATATTATAACCCCATTTTGAATGAAGACATGACTTGATGTTTATATTATACTCAAGATATATCTTGACTATACAGTGAGTTGTTGTTTGGTATTTTTAAATTCTCATAAATGAGAGAAAATTGATCTTTGTTATTTTACAGGCTTAGCAAAATATTTATTTTTATTTTTGATCTTATGGGATCTACTGTATGTCTTTCTAAAATCTCAAATAAAAATAAAAAAAAAAAAACATTATTTGCGACGGTTTAGGCCTCTGTCGCAAAAGTCAAAAAATAAAAATAAAAATGTTTTTTGCGACAGCTAGTTTATCCGTCGCAAAACATGTAGTTTACACTACTATAGTAAAAAGAAAGTTTTTGCGACGGATTATTTGCGACGGTAGCAAAACCGCTATAAAAGATATTTGCGACGGCTAAAAACCGCTGCTATTCTTTTGCGACGCCGTTTGGTACGACGGAACCCAAACCGCCGCAGAACCGTCGCAAAAGGGTATTTGCGACGGTTATAGAGGCTATTTGCGACGGTTTCAAACCGTCGCAAAAAATGCTTTTTCTTGTAGTGTAAGTTCATGAGTCTCACATGGGTGCAGCAATGCATGAATGCATCACAAAAAGTCCACACATGCCAAGACAAAACCCTAACACCCTATAAAAGAAATCACAATACAGCATGCATGTTGGGTCAATTTTGGTGAGCAATATGAGGTGTGACAGGTTGCTTGCTTTTGTCACTGTAGCTCTGTTGGACACAGTATTTATGGATACACTGTGTGCCTGTTTTTTTTTTTAGAGAGAAAGGTAGATCTTACTACTAACACTTATATTAAAAGTGGATTACAAGTCTAAAAGGTGGTAAGAAGAAGAGAGAGAAGTAATTAAAGAAAGAAAAAAATAAAAATACAAAGATAAGAGGTGTCGATAAATGAAGGTGTGGTGAAGAGGTAGCGATGCATTAGACGGGTTGTCTAATGTCATCCCAGTGGCCACCCACCCCCCGCCCCCCGACCCTCTGCTTAATATGTGATAACTATTCCGCTTCGAGAGAATGCGATCCCCCTTGCCCCGGCGATGCCACGCCCCAAGTCACCATTTCCCACATATTTTTCACGTAGACCCTGGAGTTCTTGAATATCGCCTCGTTTCTAGTCCTCCAAATGGCCCATGCAACCGTCGGTATGATCGATCGCAACACGGAGTTCGCGAGTCTTGATGTGTCCTTGTTGGCCTAATATAACAAAATGGACCTCACCAACCTAATAAATAATAAAATTCTTCTACTCCTCCCCCCATTCATAACTGTTGTTTGCTTCACTTTATAACTTGTTCTGCATTTGCTTCACTCTTATCCAGTTATGTCAAAGTCACAGGTAATTTAATGGTTTGGAATAGAAATCACTGGCATGTGTTCTTCCCTAGGAATGTTATATATATGTTATTGAAACATGTTGAGACATCCTGCAACAAAAACAGGATGTTCGATTATCATATTTGCTCAAGAGCTTTCTCAAAGAAAAAGATATTTCATGTGTAAAAAGTGATCCAAGTATGTCCAGCCATGCCATGGAAAGGGCATGTTTATTGGAAAATGTAACTATATATAATTTTGATAGTCATACATGAGGTAGTGTTTGGTTGTACGATTATAAAATTGATTTTTTACAAACGTTGGGTTTAAAATTGATTTCATGCGTTTTTTGATACTATTTGTCTGAAATCTGTCTATAAGAAGATGTCCTAATTTTTCTGTTTAGTTGCACGATTGTAAAAATAGTTTTTAGAAAGCACAAAAGTTGTCCAATCGTATAGTCAAACGTGAATAGAGTTTTAATTAGGCCCATGTCCATAGTGGTATATTTAATTTGGCTCGTGTAATATAATTTTGATCCTCAAACAGTAGTCTAATACATCTGAGAGATGGATTATGATTTTTACCCCAATTTTTTTTTACTCACTTATATAAATAAACTATATATATATGGTATGAAATATTAATAAATTAAATTATTCTTACACTCCCTTTTACAGCTCTCACTTTCCCTGATCTAACATATATTAGATTTGAAATATACCAAAATGTCCATTCAATTTATTCAAATATATATTTCAGTTTATTACACATGTTAGGATATTCCAAAAGTTGTTGCATGAATGAGTATTCTTTTAATATATTTCATAATAATAGGTAAATCAATAATTCCTCTACATCATATGTTTCATTCAATATAATTAATATACCATCGATATTTAAAAAAGGAAGTGTTGTACAGCTTGTTTTAAATACCAGTCAAAGCTAAAAGTAAAATTATATAATAAAACTAATTTTTTAATTTAAACACAAGAATGTATCAAACCATTGGTATTATAATATTCAATAACATGGTACATATATTTTTTTAAGTAAAAAAAAAAAATCTTAAACCAGGATGGGACAAATTAAACACTATTGAGAAGGTCTTTTTGATTGGATAGGATGTGTTGGAGGGAGAGGAAGTTCATGGATTGTGTGGCAGATAGAAGTGATACTCTCACTTGGTGGTGGTCTTGTACATAAACAATTCTTACCCCACCCCACCCCACCCCACCCATGCCACTTTAATTTTCCTGATCTATTGAGACCAACTTGCAATATCTACACACACCCAATGACCCAATACTTTTCAGATTTATAAAAGTATGACAGAAGACATAAAAAGCCACCATTTTGTAACTGCTGGTTTGGCCTAGTCATAAAGGTCAGTAACAGTATCTTAATAAATTAAAGGGTTAAAGACATTTAAGTCCCTACAAACATGGGAAAACCCATATAAGTCCCTACTAAAATTAGGACAGACGTACGAGTCCCTGAAAACTCAGAAAAACCCAATTATCATCCCTGAGTTAAATTTCCATCCAAACTTAACAGAATATTCCTAGAATATTCTGTCACATATAATTGTGTTGACATTGAAGTCCTTATAAACAGTCATAAAGACAAATTAGTCCCTACAAAAGATAAAATTGTCCCTGAAAGACTTTTACATTAAATTGTGTACACATTGCAGTCCCTATAAACAATCATAAAGACAAATTAGTCCTTGTAAAAGATAAAATTGTCCCTCAAATATTTTTACATTTAATTGGATAGACATTACAGTCCTTATAAATAATCGTAAAAACAAATTGGTACATGTAAAAGACAAAAATGCCCCTGAATAATTTTTACATTTAATTGTGTAGAAATTGCAGTCTTTTAGAGGGTATTTAATTTTTAAATTGCAATGTATACACAATTAAATGAAAAAATTCTTCAAGGGTATTTTTGTCTTTTAGAGGGACCAATTTGTCTTTACGATTGTTTATAAGGACTATAATGTCTATTCAATTACATGTAAAAGTCTTTCAAGGACAATTTTATCTTTTGCGGGGACTAATTTATCTTTATGATTATTTATAGGGACTATAATATATACACAATTTAATGTAAAAATCTTTTAGGGGCAATTTTATCTTTTATAGGGACTAATTTGTTTTTATGACGGTTTATAAGGACTTCAATGTCTACACAATTATATGTGATGGAATATTCTAGGAATATTCCGTTAAATTTGGATGGAAATTTAACTCAGGGATGATAATTGGGTTTTTCTGAGTTTTCAGGGACTCGTACGTCTGTCCCAATTTTAGTAGGGACTAATATGGGTTTTCCCATGTTTGTAGGGACTTAAATGTCTTTAACCCTAAATTAAATCTTGGTGAAAGTTGAGGCACTTAAACACTAATGATCAGTCCATATTAGCTTTTAATGCATAAAAGGATCAAAGTCATGAACACAAAAGCACTCACCACTTTAACCATATACCTTTCGTTGTTCCCTAAGATTTGAATATTTTTTATAAAAAATTAATGTTATACATAAAATGTTATATATAGGTAGTTCATTTTACTGTTCACACATGTTTCTACTTCTTTCATGCAAAAATTTAAAAAAATCAAATATTTCATGTAACAAATTAATTATATATGTTATTAGAAATATAATATGACAATAAATATAGATGTATTCACCCACTTTCAGATTTGTACCATGAATTTAAAAATGAAATCGCAGTAACAAATATCTACATTTTTCTTAAACTAATTTTAGAATATATATGTACAATATAATATTTACTCAAAAAATTTTTGATTATCAACACAAAAATAATTTGATCAAATTTTAAAACTAACCCTTTTTGTTCTTTTTTGCAAGATTGACAGTATATATCCTCCTTTTTTTTCCGAATAACTTGTTCCTTCCTTTACCAGCTGGGTGGATGCCTAATAGAAAAATCAAATGACATAAAAATTAAACAGGATAAAATAACTGATCAATTAAAAAATCTTAAAAAATCAATATGTATATAATACACCCAGCCCTCGTGCAATCCCAACCATTTTAACATACACCCGTCTAATTAATTCAATATTATTATAAAAACTAAAATACATTCTCTCTCTGTTTTTTTTTTTACTTTTTTTTTTGAAGATCGGTGGTGTTAGTCAACTAATCAAAGTTGAGTTTGCATTGAGATACATTTTTTCTAAAATAATAAAAAATTAAAAAAAATTTATATACTATATCAGTGAATTAGTATACTGTACAAGGTAAAGTGTATCAAATGGTTAGGAGGTCGTCTTCAAACAACAGACCAAGTTATAAAACGGACCATGTATATCAATGCCAGTTTATATATATTGTGTAACCGTCGCTTATAACATAAATTCAACAAATTCTCTCCATTTTTGGACTTGTACACACCTTCATTATCAATATCTCTTATATTTGTATTTTTGTTTTCTTCTTCCTTTAATTATTTTTTTCTCTTCTTCTCACCGTCATTTTGAACTTGTAACTCACTTTTAATACAAGTGTCAAGATCTACCTTTTTTTTCCAAAAAAAAAAAAAAAATCTCCCCATCAATAACAGTTCACGTGAACCCCCTTATCCACCCTCCTCACATGCACACAAACAGAATATTGAGAGAGAGAGAGAGAGACCAAAAAAGAAGGTGAGATACCAAACTTTGCAACCAAAGAAATTAAAGCATAAACAATCACAAAAACAAACATCAAAACAAAAAAAAGCTCACAAAGAACCTAATCCACCAAAGCTTTTCACAACCCCAAACCCCCTCCAATGGCTCTCACCCACTCCACCCTCTCTCTCCTCCTCCTCCTCCTCCTCCAAGCCTTCATACCTCTGTCGGCGGTCGTCGTCGGTGTCCGGAGACAGAAGGGAGTCCACCACCGGAGGAGACCATCATTGGAAGCCAACCAGACCTCATGCAACCTCTTCGAGGGGAGCTGGGTCCGAGACGACTCGTACCCTCTCTACGAGTCGTCGGCGTGTCCCTTCATCGACCCGGAGTTCGACTGTCAGTTGTTCGGACGGCCCGACTCCGACTACCTCAAGTTCAAGTGGAAGCCCATCAATTGTGATCTCCCCAGGTCTTATATATAATTCTGTTTACAGTCCTGCATTCTCATTAACATTCGTTATAATATTGAAAAATCTTTTGGACCTGTAAATTTTGTTTTTAAAAAATTAATAATCCTCAAACATAGATCTAGCTTTTCAAATCACAATCTTTTCTTTTTGAGTAAGAAATCTTGTGATTGAAAAGTCAATGAAACAACATTTTTTAAAAGCTGAGTTTAAAACACAAGATTATAAGAATCTCAACATTTCAATCGGGCTGTAAAAGAGAATGTGTGTAGAAGGTTTTGCTAATTTAACATTATTTGTGGTGTATAGTTTTTGATTGATCAATATGTTTTTGTGGGGGGTGGGTTTATTGGATGAGTAGATTTGATGGGGTGGGTTTCCTTGAGAAGATGAGGGGGAAGACGATCATGTTCGTCGGAGATTCTCTCGGCCGGAATCAATGGCAGTCGTTGATTTGCATGCTCTATTCGTCGTCGGCGGGGGCGAAGCCGGCGCCGCCGGCGACACAGATTATCAAAGGGGACCCACTCTCCACATTTAAGTTCTTGGTACGTTTTTAAGTTTTTCTCTTTATAGCACTGCAAAACCCCCGTGAAAATCATGTTACAAATTCTATAAATGTGACTATATTTTGCATTCATTAGGAAGAATTAGATCAAAATGTTAAAGAACATGATATAAATATGAAAGCAACGGCCATCTGAATCACAATACTGAAAACCCCGGTTCCCAAATAGTTATATAAATAATAAAGATAGAAGAGAATTATGATTTTTGGATGGACAAACAAAAATAATCTATATTTGCCTCCCAAATATTGTCGTTGGGGGTTTATTTTAACTCATCTAGAAATTACTATTATAGTTCATCAATGCTAAATAAACTTGTTTTTATATGATAAAGCATATTATTCTCTTACAAGTTGTTCAAGGTTACTTGATTCCAGTGGCGGCTCCACTCTTCACAGGATGGGGTCAATTGAGTCCATCAATATTTTAAAAACAAAAAACAAACCAGCCTACCCATCATACTCTATTCACATTTTAACCTAGAGTTTTGACACTTTGACCCCCATTAAACGTTTTTAAAACAAACCAGCCCATTAAATATTTTTAAAGAGTGTTGTTACACTCAGTTCAAAATACAATCTTATATTAGAAATCCAGTGAACATATACCTCATTAAACGATGCATATATTTTGTTAAAAAAAAATTTACACTTAATAAATATGGATTCATTCAATTCGAAATGGAGAGATATACACTTTCTATTAAAACATATACCTCGTTAGATGATGTTTACAAATCAAAGTAAATTAAAACATGTGTGGTTTTAATTTTGATTAGTAAAAAACCGAGTCTAACATTTTCCTTTTTTAAAACAAACCGGCCATTATTTGACCCATTAATTAAAAACCCAACATCCACATTGAAAAAAGAAAAAATAGTAAAACACTAAAACACTACTCTATTTTTAAAAAAATCGCTAGTATGGGACCCTTCAACATTACACCATTTTTCAGTCATTTGTATGTGTATCGAAAGCCCTTTATCTGTCTGTGCATCAAAATATAATTAATATATGCTTGTGGGAGGAGGGGGGGTGGACCCATTCGAAGAGTGTTTTGGGAAGATGGGTGTATGTCTCCAGTTGATTAATTTTTTTTTTATGTATTTATGTTTATAAAATTTTTGTTTAATGGATAAAAAATCAACTATAGAACAAGATTTTTCTCCTACGAAAAAAATAATTGTGGTGTTAAGCAAAGTCGTCTTGAAGTAAGCAATCACTTTCGGATCCAAGTTTAAGAAAAAAAATTTCAACTTTTCATCCTAATGATCATAACAAAATAAGAAGAGCATATGTCCAAAATGGTTCCTTCTTTGATGGTTTATTTATTTTTATTAATGTAAGTAATTTTACTTTACAAAGAAAAATTTATATTTGTTATAAATATATGATATATGATAAGAATAGATTTTTTTAAAATTTTGTTAAATTTATTTTTTTAATGACTCTATCTATGAAAATTTCTGGAGCCGCCACTGCTTGATTCCATTTTGTCACAAATTAGTGTTTTCTTGGAAATTGAGAAAATCTAACTCTCTAATTCCATCCATTCATGGAACTGTAGCATTATTGTTAAAATTTAGTGATTTAAAAAATGTTGTTTTGAATGAGTTTTTGTTATTAATTGTTGTCATTAGGACTATGGGGTGTCACTATCTTTCTATAGAGCACCTTATTTGGTGGACATAGACACAATCCAAGGGAAGAGGATTCTGAGGTTGGATGACATCTCAGCAAACGCAAACTCATGGAGAGGAGCAGATGTTCTCTCTTTCAATTCCGGGCATTGGTGGTCCCACAAAGGAGCTCTTCAAGGGTACACCACATGTCTTATTCTCTCTTTCTTTCTTTACTTTTGTTGGTGTTTGATCTAAATCGTCGGATCAAAAGAATCAACGGCTAGATGATATCTGAGAAGTGGGTCAAGGAGTTACAAGTACATGATCAGTTTCTAATACAAGGGATATATATAACTCATGAATTAAATTCGTTCAATTTATGAGTTGTTCATTTGATCTAGAAAAATACTTAACTCAATTTAATGCTTTAATCAATTGAATTGAGTTGAAAGAAAATTTACTTCAATATAACGATGACAACTCAATCATGTCTTTAATAATTTATATAATTTGATTAAAATAACATTTTATTTTTTAGTTCTCATAAACTATATGATTCAGTAATCGATCTTTTAGATCTTTATATTATAATTAAAGTCTTTATGTTTTAATGGTACATCCTTTATTGGTCCTAATTATTTTTTTTAATGACTAATAAAAATATATTATTTAAATAAAAGACTTAAATTTTAATATAAAAAAAAAATAAAGAATTGATCAAACAGGTGGGGAGTGACAAAACTCCAGATCCGGTGCATCGGGATTCGTGTTCCCTGGCAACATTGATGTGTGTATATATATTATATTGTTTATTTGTTGGGTGTGGTGAAATGAAATGGAAATAATGGTTGGTAGGTGGGATTACATGAAGGACGGACCGAGTTACTACGCGGACATGGATCGTCTGGTGGCGTTTCAGAGGGGGTTGACCACCTGGTCTAACTGGGTCGACGCCAACGTTGACCGGTCAACGACATCCGTCTTCTTCCAATCCATCTCTCCCACCCACTACAAGTCAGTCTCTCTCTCTCTCTCTCTCTCTCTCTCTATATATATATATATTTATTTATTTTAATTTAATAATTTTGTCAATCTCTTCTTTATGAGTGGGTGGTGACATCTCGTGATCGTTGCTTGTCTTGATTTGGGGAGAGTGAGAATGACCGAGACACATGACGCGCATTTGATCTTTCTTTATTTTATCCAGTTTCTGACTTTCTGATGGGGGCATTGATTGGGGATTTTAGGTTTTGGTTTTTTTTTTTTTTTGGGGTTTTCTTTAATGGGGGCCATGGGTTCATGAACTTGTCCGTGGGTGGGTTGTCAGGATTTTGTCAGGATTATATATCCACGTGAAAATCATATTTGGAGTCAGGCACCAGTAGTTGAGATTTTATGGTAACTATTTTTTTTTTTAATAAAACGTTATTACACAGTGTCTTCATGGATAATCCATGTATTTTTGTAGTTGTTTTATTTGTTATTAATTAAAATATATATATATCTCATTATTTTATTTGTTTAAAATAAATTCATTAAATTCATAGTGGATCGATATACTTTTATTATCAGAATATATATCTTATTACATGAAGTTTATTATTTTTAAAAATTAAAAAATACGGATTGTCATGTTATAAATTCCTACTCCCTATTGGAGCCAACTATCAAACTCATTCAACTTTTTTTATAAATTTACTTTTCAAATAATCAATATGTACTTTGGATTTTAAATTTTTTTATTTCAAATTTTAATAAAATTCAAGTGTTAAAAGTCAATAAAATAACATGTGAAAAATCTAATTGAGAAAAGGTTTTCTACAATAGTTTATTTTAATCATTGTAAAGCATAATTAAAATGTTTTCAAAATTTGGTTTATCTCAAGACATCTAGATTACAATGCATGTCTAACAAGCACATACAAATGTGACAGCACCAACGAGTGGAGTGACCCAGTTTCAAAGAACTGCTATGGGGAGACAATCCCGGTGACCGGCTTGAACTACTCGGGCGCATACCCAGACCAAATGAGGGTCGTCTTAGGTGTGATCAAGTCGATGAGGAACCCCGTAAACCTTTTGGACATCACCACCTTGTCCGAGCTCAGAAAGGATGGTCACCCCTCGATATATAGCGGGGACCTCAACCCCTCTCAAAAAGCAAACCCTGACCGATCTGCCGACTGTAGCCACTGGTGTCTGCCAGGGTTACCTGACACATGGAACCAACTCTTCTCAACTTATTTATCATGAGCCTCTTGATTATTACGTATTGGATATGTGCATTTGTGCCTAATTGACATTGTTGGGGTACATTTCTAATGATGAGGGTGAAATAAAACCGTTTGGTATGAAAATAGTTTTTTCAAATATAAAATAGTTATACAAAAATGTAAAAGAATTAAACAGATCTATCCTAAGTTTGGTTGTCATAATTTTATGAAGAAATTTTTGTATTTTGTGCTTGCGTTGTTAGAATATAATTATAATTTTATATGAACAACACAAGAATAAAACAAACATACTTTGTCATCCTCCTTATTGTTACACATTGGAGATGTACATTTGTGTGTATTGGCATTGTTGGGCTACGATTTCTGATGGAGTGAGATAAAATTGTTTATATGATAATTCTTTTACCCCAAATTTGGTTTGAGAATAGTTTATTCGGATATGAAATAGTCATGCCAGATCAGTGATGGATATGTGATGATGAGATTGTTTGGCGGCACATGTTATATGTGAAAGATGTCATATTGAAAGTCATTTAATTTAGTGGTTTTATTGGGAAAGATAATTATGATTGCAATGGATTATTTTGATTAAATATTGTTAACTAAATTTAGGAATTCTATAAAAGGAATATACATCTTTATTTGATTTCTAAATCTAATTTCAAACGGTCTTCAAAATATTAAATATGTGTTCAAGTCAAGCAACCCAAAAAACTTTTTAAATATATAGGTTGAACTTCTATATATATTTTGCAGACCTTGGGAATTTGGACTCACAGCCAAAAGCCAACCTTGCCTGATTTTCAAACCACAAACTAAACCTGTCTAGCAAAATTTGATCGAATATATCAAACATACACGATAGATGAACATGATCATTTGATGAACACATCACATGTATTTCATAAAAATCAAAGTTCAGTCTCATTCTTTGTCTTAATTCATTAATCCCCAAAAGCTCTCCTTACAGTGAATCAGGAGATTTTATTTCTAACAAGACACGTGAAACTATTAATAGTAAAAATACATAACTCAATAACATCCTCTAAAAAAAACTTAATTAATCACCTAAGCAAACTTAGCTAGCACACCAACAAAGGGAGCAACATTGGCTGTGGCCGCCTCCGCCTGCCGGAAGTTCCCCCTCGAGTCGTCGTAGGCATCATTGCCGTCGGGACCACCAACGATGGCGCCAGTGAGAACATTAGGGTTAGGCGCCTTCTTGTTGAACCAATCGTTAAACCCGGCCTGGCATGATATCTTGGCCGGATCCCTTCTAATTGATGGGATCGACGCTCCCCGATGGTGGGGCTGCAACGGGTAGTTTGAACCGAAGCCGACCATGTAGCTCATCTTTTTAGGATTGGATCCCAGTATGTAATCAACCTGAATCAAACAAATTTGAAAAAGGATCAATCAATTTTCAGTGTTGAATTATTAATCAAGTATTGTTTGGAATCAATTTTGATGAACAACTCATGTTTTAAGTTGATTAAGATAAGCAATTCTATAAAAAAAAAAAAAAAACTACTGTTAATTAGCTTTTTAATAAAAATTAATTTGCTATTTTTTAACACAAGCTAAATTTTAAAATTAAACATTGAATTTCACAATATCCCGATAATCTAAAAACATTTGACTATTGATTCCAAACATGACTAGCTAGACATAGTTTGTATTTGATTTAATGGGTAATCAATATTTTTTATCGCTTTTAAAAAAAAAAATATCATGATGTTTTTTTAATGTATTTATCATTTAAAACAACATGAGCAACCAACAAGCCATAAATGTAAATTAAATTGTAAGAGATTCTTTAAAGATGTCAAGCCATAAAAGTTTAAATTGTAAGAGATTCTTTAAAGGTGTCAAAATCTTGTGACTCACGTGTCATGAAACCAAAGAATAAATTCACAAGAAAAACATTGAATTTCAAACTGTGATATTTTTTATGACAAATTTCCAAAATCAATTTCAAAGCGTTACCTAAAACTAATTCAGTATTAAATCAATTTCAAGTTAGTCTTGATCAATAAAGATCCACTTAAAAAAAAAAATTGATACTTATTTTCAAATAATTCAATATGAAACTTACAATCAGATTATCAAAATATCTTCAAAATCAAAATACATTTGTATATTTCAAAAACTAAGTAATCTTAAAAAATTTAAAAAATCCTATAAAAAAAAACCAAGAAAATAAATAAAACACCTGTGATCGAGTGAAAGTGATGAGTTCATTAGGCCACACCGCCCCATTGGGGCACGGGATGCTCGATTTCGCGGCAGAGAGGTACTCGGAGTAGGCCAAGACGACGAGGAGTGCCGACGTGGTGTACTGAAGATCATTGTCCATCTTCCACCACACCATGCCCCCGGGCGTCCTCGCGATGTTGTTGCTTCCTTTCTGGACGAGGTTACACATGAATCCGTCCAAACCGTTCTTGTACTGGACCAACGCTCCGGTGTCGCTCACCTTACCTTCCAGCAGTAGCTGTTTCGAATCCATAAATCGAAGAACATAAACAAATTTTTATTAACTAGACATGGTGTAACAATTTTTTTTAAAAAAAAATGTATATTTTGGGTCAGTATCACGTGCCTTGGCGACCAGGGCCTGGGCGCCCAGGTTCTTGTCGTCCCAGGAGAACATTGGTTGGACGGCTCCGATGGGGTTCCTGCTGAGGTAGTCGAGGTAGGACTGGTCGCCGGTGGCGCGATGAAGCCACGCTGCTGCCCATACTAGCTCGTCCTGTGTCCATGGCTCGGGTGGTTAGGGCATAATTTTTTCTATTGATACATGGATTAGTGAATACGATGTTTTATAATTCTATCAGCATGAGTAAGACTGTTTCAAAGATGTTGTTAATACATGCTTAACATCATATAATGAAAGCAAATATACAATTTGCAATACGTTGTTTTGTGGATCGAGATACAAATATACGTGATCATATTCTATTGTGACATAGATATCCATTATAATATATATTAATGTTGCAACCGTGACTTATTAAACCTTTGATTAATTAATCATACATTAAAAAATGACAACCCATATCCAGAATAATTAACATTAATTTTGTATTATATTTTTCTTTAAAAACAATTGAAAAAACTACTATACTGTAAAATCTTATAAGATATCGAAAGATGGTTATGACGAATAGTTACAAAAGGCGTGCAAACTTAATATATTATTACTTTCATATATTATTATAATATATATATGTGACAATCCATAATAACATACTCACGTTACCTGGTATCCAGAACCGCCATAGAACTTCCCAGCAACTGGGACACTGGTCTGATACAACCCAAGGTGATTGCTAGCCAAATCAAACAACTGCATTTCAATAGAAACCATAAATATTCCAACAATACATCAATCTTTCCAAAAAAATTATACAAGTGATGAAAATAAAAGAATGTCCCCACCTGTCTAGCATGTGTGACCAACAGCGACGCATAACGCGCGTCACGCCCCTGAAAGGCGATGGAGGCGGCGGCTAGGGCGGCCGCCGTCTCGGCCGCCACGTCCGAACCCGGGTGCGATGCATCGATCTTGTAGGACCCCCTAGCGGTGTCCATATCCTCCGGCCTCTCCCAGCACGCGTGATCCGAGTCCCCGTCCCCGACCTCGACATAGAGGGTGTTGGGGGCCACGTGACACTTGATGAAGTAGTCCGTCCCCCACCGGATAGCGGCCAAGGCGTTCCCGATCTCGTTCTTCGCGGTAAGTTCGGGGCCGAACTCCACCACGCTCCACGACAGGAGCGTCGTCGTGAAGGCCATCGGGAAGTTGAACTTCACGTTGTCGCCCGCGTCGTAGTAGCCGCCAGTTAGATCGACCTAATTTAATTTGTGACAATTCATGATACAAGTAAAATTAGATTTTTAATTTTACTATTGAGGATGGAATAAATCTAATAAAAAGTTTGGAAAAACATAGGATTACACAGAATATCTCATGATTACTGTGTATCAGATAAGTATAGAAAAAATCAAGTTCAAGATCTACATGGAATAAATTCACATGTGTGGCAATTCATCAATGTGACTCGTATGTGACAATTTATATATGTTACATCCAAAATATTGTAAAATGAGCTTTACCTCACTCTTTTTTATTAGGAGAAGAAATGTCAACTATTAGAGTTGAGAAAATCTCTGAGGAGATCTATGAAGAACAAACAGTCACCTTTGGCAGGAGAGTCACCCAATGTGAGGTAAAAATTAGGTTTAACATGCTTAATGAAAAATCAAAGGAAGAATCATCACTCACACTCAAGGCTTGCAAGGGCAAACCCCACATTTATAGAACATGCATGCTAATGAGACTTTATTCTTTGAAAAAATAATCTAATAACTAAAAATATAATCAATTCAGTGACTCAATATTGTTACATGATCAATCCCAAAAATGATAGTTTTACTCAAAATTATATGATGATATGTCCTCTTACTTTCACATTAACTTGGTTGTTAAATTGATCAAAAATTTTATTTTATCACTGGAACAAACATATTATATTTTTCAATGAAAATGCGTAATGAAAAATAAAAAGAATCACTCACGCCAACATCGCTTCCATCTTTGAGAGCAGAGTCACCTCGCCATGTTGCTCTTTGATTTGATGGAAGCTTTCCTGATCGCTGACCCTCGAAATACAGAATTGAATTTGTTAAGGCGGTTTTGTAGTCGATTGCGGCGATGCTTGAATGTACATGAAGAACTAGTAATAATATACACAACAATTTCATCTTTTTTTTATTTATTTCTCTCACACTAATTGTTTTGGTTTTTTGAGATGATGATTATAGGATTAGATAGACAACTCCACATATATAGTGGAAGGATTGGAGGGATAGTTCTGATTGAGTGAATTCCTTGTTGGGAATATAATTAAAATTGATTCGCAAAATATGTGTAAAATGTGATCCTTTTCAACAATTAGAAACTTTTATAAAAAAAACATATTCTTATTTAAACACAAAAATTCTTAAATGATATGTCAATTTGTTTCTGAAAGTAGAAAGATATGTGATTTGGATGGATACTGTGTCATTAAAAAAATGTTACCGGCCATAAACATCTTTCAATATTGGAAAAGATTATAGAAAGCTATTTATGTTTGGATTAAAAAAAATTATGCATGATGATCCGGTTTGGCATTTTAATTGGTAAGTAATTTATTTGATGAATGATGTGATGAAATTGAGATGGGTGGATAAGTGTATATATAGAGTATATGCATGAAAGTTTTACCTAGCAAAACATATATGCGTATAATTTTTAAAACATATATAGAATGTATATATAGATTATAAGAAAGTATTAGACTTTCATTTACATTCCGAGAATTATGAAAATATTTGCAATAGGGCTGCAATTCGGACGGGTTGGGTTCGGGTTGACCTCAACCCGAATTCTAAACTACTCAACTCTACCCCGACCCAACCAGAAATTAAATAAATCAATCTGACCCAACCCGACCTGATTTTTAAACATGATATGCAAATTAAATAAACCAACCCGGGTTCGGGTTGGGTCGGGTTGTGAGTGAGGCCAACCCGAACCTAATAACCCGAACTCAATCAGATTTGTGAGTCAACTTGAATTGGTGAACCCAAACCCGATTTGACCAACCCAACCTGTATAAAAACCGGACCCAAGTTGCAGCCCTAATTTGCATGCATGATTCATGGTACGAACCAATTATGAACGTAAATGATTTCTAACAGGAGCCTCGCCCGTCTGTTAACTGGGCCGGCAATTTGGCCCAACCGTTGCCCGTGTTATTTTGTGGCCCATTACGTGAAGGCCCAATGACCTTTGGATGTTAGTCAAGGTCATGTTTAATTAACGATGCACTACACTATACACTCAGTTTATTTTTCAGCTCGGATGTAGCTCTGAGGCCATCCTCCAATTTCATATATACTTTGACAATGAAGTGTATATTGTATTAGTGTAATACATACTCCACTGGTATAATACATTAAAATTTTAATTGTTTTTCATTAAATAATATGTATTAATTTATCAAAGTATATACTTTCGCTCTCTTTTCATGATAGTATGTATTTCATTATACGGGTATATACTTTAGCAAAAATGAAAAATAATTGAGAATTGTAGATAGGTCTGCACATGGGGCTAGATGTATCATTTTCCTTGATAAAAAAAATATTAGTGCAATCTTTTTTAGTAATCAAAATTTTTTATTTTGTAATAATATATACTTTTAAAAATAAATATATACCTGAATAAATGCATTATTGAATAACATGGGGAAGGTCAAGACTGAGAAATTTGATTAACCAAATGGTTCTAAAATTCTTCCTTATACATACATTAATTCCTCCCCAATCCATGTTTAATTGTTGAAAAATGTTAGGGAAAATCCACATCTCAATTATGGATTTTTCAAAACGTTATTTTCCTTTGGAATCAACATCTCAATTATAGATTTTTCAAAGCGTTACAATTGATTAATTTGATTTGATGGGAAAAGGAAATGGTCATTTTCCTTCTAAAGGTTCTTTTTCAACATGTTGAATTCATGCAACTTTAATTCTTATTTATCATGTGACAACTCTTTTTATAAATGTTAATGATGTCATTTTATGGCTGCATTTAGTTGTATAATTACAAAATTAATTTTAAATTAAATTTAAATTTAAAACTAATTTTGTTAAAAGCTGGCACTCCACGGTTTATGGAAAACTCAAGTTTTTAGTATTTTTTTACATAAATCTGCTTGCAGCTTTAGGCCCCAATTTTTCTGTTTAAAAATTGGTTTGAAAAAAACAACTTCCTATAAATTTAAAAGCTGTCCAAACATGTTTTAGGCCTATGAATGGAATGCCAAACCAAGGAACATGAGATTATAGTGTGTCTAATTTTCTATTTTCATCATCAAAAGTCACCACCTCATTCAACTATAACTCATAGTTCATTCTCTCTTTTTTTTTCTTTTTAAATAACACTAAAAAATGTCACATTCACACTCTCTTCGTTCACTTCCCAACAAAAATACTATGAAACAACCCATAGAGGAACTTCTACATGCACGTCAAAAAAACAAAAAAATATTTTCACTGGTAATATTTTTTTGTATTTAATTTTTTTTTAATATTGTCTCTTATCAATACAAGTAAAACTTGAAACTAGTGCATACTTCTCCTTGTGACTCCGTTAACCAACCTGCGTGTTCATCTTTTCATTAGAAAAACATTAACATGTGAGAGTCGCTTTTTATCTAGCAAAATATATGTTTTCACGAATACACACAAACACACACACTTGAATCAATATATTGCTTTTAAATTATTTTTAGGGAAAAATTGATATAACTTTTTGGAAAGTTAGCTAAATCAGTATTAACCCCTCACAAGTTCTTATATTATTAGAAAAATATCGTTTCAGTCTTTACTATCACCCCAATTAACCAGGTACATGGTTAACCTTAACTACATATTAAAAGTTATTATAATGCCCTCGCCCCTTATTTTCAAAAAATTGATATAGCTCCCTAGAATCTTATGAAAAAAAAAAAAATCCCTATATATAAAATTGGTAAATCCCCTCAGGTCTCTATCTTATTAGACAATATTTATTTTTGTCCCTACTATAACCGAAACTAATCGGATCTGTGGTTGACTCTAACCATGTATGATAAATTATTGTAATATCATTTTAAAATTTATTGATAAATTACTGTATACACTAACCAGATTTGTATTTGTCTTTAAGAGACTTTACTGATTTTTCAGAGACCTTTTTTTTCTGATTTCACAAGTTTTCAAGGAGTTATGTTGATTTTTCAGGAAAAGGTAGGGGCATTTTTGTTATCAAATGACTAGATCGAATTTTTCATATTTTGTATGGACTTATTTGAATGTATTTATTGGAGCAATTTAACTCAGAAACTAAATCTATTGATCATATATATTTTTGGGGGACTTGTGACGATTTTTCAATTTTATAAGAACTCAAATCAATTTAGCTAATTTTTTATGGAGTTATATGGATTTTTCTTATTTTTTTAATTGAGAGGTTAGATATGGAGTTAAGAGTATTGGAACGACAAAGTGTTTCAGTGCTCTTTTCATACCCTCTTTTAACGGGAATTCTCATTCTTCTCAATAATTCTCAGCATTGCAATTATTACATGCTTTACAATGTACAATTTTGAATGTAAATGATGTTTCTTTTTACAAGATTATGTACGGAAGTCAATGGGAAAATGTTACACTTAATTTTTTTTACAGCTTCATTTGTAAATCATATTTTTTTTTACGCATATAGTATATATTATTTTATAAAAAAATAATTAAATACTCATATAAATTAAATGCATATGATTTTATATTTTTTATAATAAAGTATTTATTATTATATAATAAATATTGTGTTTAGCTAATTTTCATGTATTCCTTAATTCGTGACATGACAATTTCAAACAGGAATGCAAATCAATTATAATACAAAAATTTACCAACAAATACAACATTTCAAGAAAGCTAGTGCCGTAGCGAGCTAGACAAGATCCGAGAGTAGAGAAGCTCATTCCAGGTGTCTGGCAAGCCGGGGAGACACCAATGGATGCAGTCTGCGTACGTCTGAGGATTCGCCTTCTGTTCTGGTGAGAGTATCTTCCCTTGTCGAATGGTGTGCACCGCTGTGTGCGCGTCCTTTCGATATGCGGACAATGTCGTTATGTTTAGAAATTGTCCCATACCTATTTTCATCGATCCCATCACCTTTACTGCCACCGTTAACAAGCGTGGGTCGATTCCTAGGTTGAGGGGCCTTGTTAGGTTTAGCACAGGCATCGTCTCTTTCGCGCACCTTATCCCGTCCGGGTTATACCAGTCCATGCTCCTGATTAACAAAACAAACATCAGGTCATACTGTTCCTTATGCAATCATGGACTCTAATAATTTATAGAAGAAGAAATGAAAAATTATATGTTATGCTTAATAAAATATATATCTTATTGAACACATATGAGACTGTACGAAGGGATGTAAAATGGAATTGTGTGATGTGGGTGGTGCCCTAGGTTATTATCAAACTTGAGAGTGGTACTCACTAGACAATTATTAAGTATATGATGACATGTTGACTTACCTAAGCATAACCACCAACAAAAATTAATCACATGGGGGGGGCCTTAGGCCTTAGCGGTGGTCAAGATCTGTTTGTAATGCCATTACATTCATCTCTGGAGGTTTATTAAAAGTTAGTCTTGTTAATCTTTTAATGGATTGTAATTAATATAATCTAAACATATTTCTTTACATCACATTTTTACTTCCTAAATAAAATATGTGTGACAATATTTAAAAAAAAAAGTTGAAAAGGGTGTGCGCCTATTTTTATACATATTAAAAATTTATCAAGACACCAAAGGCCTTTGGGACTAAAATACAATATTACAATAACATGTATATTCTCAATATCTTTCAAAGTGCATGTACTAGACTTTCAACCAAAGAGTGGCAAACAAAGATAAAAAAAGAATGGATTGATGCATAAGGAATCAGAGCAAAAATAAATAAAGGTAGCCAGCCATGTTATTCTCATTGACGATGACCATCCAACAACCAACATTATTAGATGTATATATTGCTAAGACTATAGGACAACTGTACAAATATTGGATGATTGTCAACTAATGACCTATGAGGGTTGGCAATGACCAATGCATTCCAATTGAGAAAGAGACCAGCAAAATGAAAACATTCAACCCCACCACACCTAACTGAAAATGATGTCCTAACAATAGAAGAAGAGACAGTAGTAAGAGAGGGGATGACTGTGTTTCAAAAAATTTACCTGCCATGAAGAGGAGACATGCTACTGAAGAAGACCGACGTCTCCTTCGGATCGACGTTCGTCTCCACCCAATTTGCCCACGTCTGGAGGACTTTCTCGTAGGCGATTGGCCTCTCGATCTCTTCGTACTCGCTCGCTCCTTTGTCAAATGATCCTTTCCTGTGTACATCGAAGAACGAGAAAAGAATTTCATGCTTCAAGAAAATGAGTTGAAAATTCTCTTACATTTACTTGACAGACCAATACTAGTACTAATAAACCTGGTAGGAATATGAGTTCAAACTGACTGTGAACTTGAGACTAAGGTTGTACCACCTTTTTCTTTTTACAATCTTTACCATTAAGCCTCAGGCTTTTTGGAACCATGAGAGTTTGTCCATATAAAATTGAAAGAAAATTTGTTTGATAATTTTTTGTTTTTATTACCAATAGAAATGAATGTACATGAAAGTGATTTAATCATTTTCTTTTCTTTTTTTATCTCGTGCATGAACAGAAAAGTTGACCAAAAGAAAGTTTTATTTCGCTTTCTTTCATTATTTATGTAAGATTGTGTACAAACACACTTTAAATGAAAAGAACAAGAGTACTCACAGGACTTTCATCTTTGGCGTGTTCATCCACCAAATGTACGTGTTGAAAACTAAGTAATCCACACCCTTCCAATGCTTCCCATGCTTCGAAATCGAGTCTGCCATTATGATTCGATCCGTTATGCTGTGCACCGTCGGATCATCGGAGTTCGACTCCACTAGAAATGGCGCCCAATAGAACTCCACAGTGGCCTTGTACTCCTACGTGTGTAAAAAAAAAATGATCCAAAATTAGTCATGGACACGCATTTCAGAAGAAATTATCAAGCTTTCAGACGTTTTGGGCTGATTTGACAAGGGCATAAGCAGAAAGATAAATAGTAATCCCAATTTTAAAATCAAAATGAAAATTTTTTATTCCACGTAAAGACTGGAATAACATTTATCCCCACTTTTAACAAATGTGAATAAGAACAAAATTGATAGACTTTTCTTTCTTTAAAATTAGGACAACTTATTCTCAAAATCGTAAACGAGATTACCTCGGCAGTGAAGATGGAGAGAGAGCCGTTCTTGACCAGGGACTTCTTCCCCGGATCAGAAATCGCCGACTGTACGAGGCAGACCATCGACTCCCATTGATTCCGGTTAAGCGAGTCCCCGACGAACATCAGTCTCTTCCCTCTCAGCTTCTCCAACAACACCTTCGCATCAAATCTGACCCCATCAAAACAAACAATCGATTCATAATCCTCCTAAATACAATAATGTTAAAATGACGGTCTATGTTTTGATATAAAAAATGTATATACTTTCGTAACGAATTGAATGAACCTACCTAGGGAGGTCACAGTGCCTGGGCTGCCACCTCCACTTCTGGTAGAGGTCGTCCGGCCGGCCGTTCCTCACGCAGGTGACCTGCGCCGTCAAGAACGAGCAGTCGTCCTCCCTGTAGAGCGGGTGCGACGCGCCGTCGAGAACCCACTCGCCGTCAAACACGTCGCAACTCTCTGGCGCCGCCACCACTAGCTTCTCTTGGTGCGCTCTGGGTTTGATCTCCTGACCTCCTTTATGCAGAGAAGGTGTGCTAGTTAACTTAACCAAAGTTCGGTTCACATTAAAGAGTTGTTGTTGTTGTTGTGAATTGGAGTGAAGGCAGAAAGGGTAGTGGGAGACGGACTTGATGTCGTTGGCGTATAAGAATCCGGCGAACAAGAAGGCGGAGAGGACGATGACGAAGACGGAGAGGTTGCCGTTCTTTTTTCCGATTTTCAGTCCGAGGAGGTGCAGTGTCGGTAGGGGGGTCTTCCGGCGGAGGTGCTGCATGTTTTTTTTTGTGTATAGAGTCAGAGATGGATTGCTTTGAATTGAATTGGTGTGTGTGCGTGTGTTTTAATTTGTATGGGTTGGGAGGAGGAGGCCTTGGTTTTTTATAAGACTTTGTTTTTATTAGTCTGTGTGTTTGAATTTTCAAATGTTATATTAGATACATTAATTAATATTCACAATTATTTTTAAAAAGGTATTTGAATATGGATGTGGGAAAATTGATTGAAAGCTAGTTTTTTCATAATATGTAGAGGACAGATTCTTACCGACTCAATTTTATAGAAAAAATTAATTCATAAATTCATATTCGAACACACCTTAAAAAAACATAAATTTTTTTACTGAAATTAATTGGGGGTGACCATGTGACAAATTGAAAATAAAAGATGATACTATAAAAAAAAGAAAAAACAAAGTTTGAAAATAGGAACACAGGACTTTTCGAATAAGACAATTGAATATTATGATTATCATATAATATAATTGAATTTAAATAATACAACATATTTAATTTTAAAATTTGTTTTGAACGATTTGTAAAAATAACCTCGGTGATTTGAATATTAGCAATAAATGACCATATCCATCAAATATTAGCAGAAAATGATCTTTGACCTGGTCAGCCATTTAAATAGAGGCATAGACACTTGAGCACGAAATTGTGGTTTTAAAAAAAATTAAAAATAAAGGGATTTTTTTTTATAACACGCTGGACTTCTATACAGATGGAGTGATATATAAATCACATTCCATTACATTTGGACGAAAATCGAGCACTGACTCATCAAATATCATTTTTTGGTTAATATTTGATTTTTGAATAAATTGGTTAATATTTGATGGATGGATCATTTTTACTAATATTCAAAATAGTGGGGTTATTTTTATGAATTGCTTTTATTGTTTTCTTGGTGGTGACTACCTAGATATATATACCTGCATTTCACATATTCGGATTTTTAAAGATGGATTTTGAATTCAGACATGTTTAGATAGTTGACTAGAGAGGGAACATGTAAGCTATTTTAAAATGTTGAATGAATCATGTTATGTTTAAACCCACTTTCTGCATGTGATGTTGTTACCTTTTCTCTAACACAACATCTAAGTTGATCAAGTTTATTTTTTTTGCTTATAGATGGATAAATATCATAACATAATATTAATTTAAATCCCAAATGTTAATTTAAAAGTTACCAAACACATGCAATCTTATGTTGTGATGCTCACCTTAAATAGTTTTGTTATTCATGTGATCCCACGGTAGCATAGTTTTCAACAAAGAACATTAACTTTTTTAAACAGTAAATGAAATATCAAATCTACTTAAATATGTTTTGTTTGATTAGAGATATGAAGGGTATAATGGTTTTTTTTTTTAAATCCATCATAAGATTTTGAGTTTTTCTCACTTGCATAAACTTTGGATCCACTTGAAATAAAAAAAGTGGATTTCTACATCTTCCTAATAATTCAAAAAGATGGAATCAAAATTCAGCCCACAATTACCATCAACAACACATGGTCTAAGTGGGAATGATAAGAAGAGAAGAGAATTGTAGGGTACCAAAGTTTTTTTAAAAATAGAATATACAATGAAAAAGTAGCAATTTCTTTTGTATTAATTTATTGTTCTCTGGATTTTATATGAATGAAACAAATAAAATTTATTTTGGTGGTTGCATATATTCATTACCTAGGGACAACTTATAGTTTGATTAAGAATTTGAGTAGCAACCAAAACACACATCACTCTTTTTTATTCTTCTTTGGATTTGGAATCTTATTCGTGGGAAGTGAATGAACCTCAATGACTATGATTAAACAAAATATATAAATTAAATGATGCTCCCAAATTTGAATGAACCTAACCTATCATATATGATAGAGAAATCTCACCAACATTTGATTGTCAGCAACCAAATCTACCATGTTTCTAGCACCCATATTTATGTTTTAGGGGACATATCATGTTTCATAACATACTTGTACATTACGAAACTCTCATTTAAGTTTTGATGATGCATGTAGAGATTGTTAATCTGTCTTAACAAATCCTCAACAACATCAGATATAAGTATCATCATCGGATCTAAAATCTACATACCTAACTCTTCGGGATTGAGACATAATACCAAACCTAACCCTAACCCGTACACGAGAGTCAGATGCAGACCCGTTCGAGTTGTCCTCTGGGAACCACTATGGTCTATCCATGGATCCCAGGGCCTTGGGACCGGCGACAGGCGCGCCTACAATGCCATGGTCATGCCCCCTCCCTTTTTTATGTTTAAAATTTAAAAAAAAAAAAAATATCCTCACGCAATAATTATGTAGTTTCTCACCTCATTTTACATTTTCTTCTAGAAAAGTCTAATAAATGTAATAAGAAATTCAAATTCATCTTTTAAGTTTTTTTTGCAATAAATGTAGCACATCTAATCACATATTATATGTTTTTATGATTTTAAATTTCATCAAATGTAAAAAAAATAATTTATTTATAAAAACAAATTACATTAGACCAGTGGCCCGACCATAGGCCCAAAGCCCGGTCCGGCACGCCCACCCGCCCAAGCCCAAGCATATGGGCGGGCCTAGGGCCTTTTTTTCTGTGGGCCTGCCCGGACTAGTTCTGTGGACCATAAAAAGCCCGCAGTTGGGCCTGGGACTGGCATTGGCTTGTTTTCGCGGGCCGGCCCGGCTGTTGCCAATGCTTCAAATACCACACCTACACATTATAATATGGGCAGTACTACTACAGTTCCACCTGCAGCCATATTTTGCTATCAATGTATGAGTTTTGACAGACCAAGAATGTGGTGTATTTTTTTTCCACATAAATGGCTATATCCTTTTTATCTATGAAGATAGGTGATTCATCACATGAAGTATAAAACTTTAAAAAACTTGTATAATTTTCTAGCACCTTGGACGGGGTGAATGTGGATTTTTGGTTGGTAGAGCATCATAGGGTACTTGTGCTATACAATTCAGTTGTATATACTTCACATTTATATAGGTACATACTCTATTATATGAAGTGTGTATTTAAAAAATCAAAATCAAAACTGTAACCAAGATTGTATGTGATATTATCTTAATATATATATCAGATTTGTTGATGGCCCTTTCAATCCAAATTCGGATTCAAATAAAGACCATTAAGAGTATCTCCAATCCTATACTCAAACCCTTACTCAAACTTAACTTTGAGTAAAAATCATTCAAAACCCTCTTGAACTATTTACCCATATCTATATCAAATTAAGTTTTTACTCAAATCTTTATCCAAATCAAGGGAGATTTAAATTTTTACCCAAATTTCAATATTTTTTTTTCTTTATTTTTACATTTTCTTTCAATGTAACATTTTTTTCCCTTCAACTTCACCTTTAATTTAATTATATTAGATGTTTTCCCACCCCCAAAATTTTCACCATCTCTTGAAATAAAAAAATAAAAAAGGTAGTCTTCTTTCTTAAGTCTTCATCTTTATTTTTTAACTTCTTAGAAGAAGAGGTGAAATTTTTAAAAGATTTGAATAAAATCCAAAGTGATGGTTAAATTTTAAGTAAGATTTGAGACACATCATATCAAATCAAGCTTTTACTTAAATTTTAAATAAAATTTGAATATAGATTTGAATAAGGGCTGAAGATGACCTAAAAGATAGGATTACTCATACATTTTCTATAATAACGAGTCTTGATCGCGTGACAAAAAATCTAAGATGACCATGACCAATCACATGAGAACGTGTGATTGATCCATGTCTCATCTGCATGTGATACTCCGTTGATCTTCAATGACAATCAGACCCCATCATTTTTTATGACAAAAAACACCAAACATTAATTTAAGAAAAAAAAAATCCTACAGGTACATAATCACTCATAAACCATTTTCATCAAGTAAAACCATGTTCATCAGTTAAAGCTAGGAGAATTCAAACTCCAAAACCATGAGGAGCAAAACCATGGCTCCCGTGTGGGTTAGGCAAACCAATCTTATGTAATCAAAAGAATCCAATTCTCCTTCCACTGCTAGTGCATTTGGCATCTCTTCACCAACAAAATGAATAAAAACAGGGAAAAATCCAAATTAACAACCCCCCCCCCTTATGAACTGCTTAAAATCTATATAACCCCCTGAAAACACATGACATACCAAAAATTCACTACAATGTGATAGCTTATAAAAATATCATGTATGACTCACGGGGTTATTTGGATTTATGTTGGTGTTTTCAAGAGGTTATATAGACTTTAAGAAAAGTTAAGGGGTTATATGGATTTCAGACAGTTTACAGGGGATTATTTGGATTTTTCCCATAAAAATAAAGAAAACAAAAAAAAAAAAATTGATAGTCTGATGCTATATGCTTCTATTCTATTACTAGTAACCCTTGAAGACACCCATCTCTCACGTGGGTAACTTCAACTTTGCAGTACTCAAAACACATTGTTCAAAATATGCAATATAATCCATAGAAATTACAGGAATGGCAAGAATGAAGCACTTGTATTGATCTGAAAGCAAGTCAGAAAGTAAAAACAACACTCTTCCCTCTGTACATATGCCACCTCCCATACATAATATCACTAACCATATCAGTTGTTAGTGGAAGCATCAATGCGTAGGTTAGATACATCAAGAAACAGGAGCTCCTATATGGTAAAGAAAAATCACTGGTGCTTGCAAGGTCATTAAAATAGGAACACCTGCAAGCAAAGTTGATCCTACCTCGAAAATGTTAGATTCTGCGTATTTTGTATCCTTCATATAAAATGCCTCAGTCGAATCACCATGACAGTTGTATCGTCAACGGAACCACGAGTCCTTGATATTTCGGTGAGCTTTCTACAGGCAGATAAGAGTGAGGTGCTACCGGAATTCACGCAGAAGGGATGGACTATATCTACTGCCTCCTGATTACTGACCTGTAAATTGAAAGATCTCCTTTAGAATTTCGATGCGGAGATTGGAATAAAACCATAAATTAAGATTGTTTAAAACAAGTACATGTGGGCAGCGCACCTTATCCCACAGTCCATCAGAGGCTAGAATCAAAAACTCTGTTTCAGGTTGTATTCTGAAGATCTTCGTCTCTGGCTCTGCTATGACCCATTGTTTCAGTTGGGAATCACCGATCGCCCTCGATACACCTAACGATCCCTGTACTCTCCATGTTCCATGACAGAAATCAACATAGCCTCCCTGCAAATTAAAATTTGATAAAGAAAGTGAGATTCCAAATCAGGCAAACAAAATGTAAGAACAATGGGTTTTTTTTCTCTCTCCAATGACAATGTGAATTAGAGTAAGAAAGTGTGTGTAAGTAAACTGGATGCAATTCACAGGGTAGGCAATTGAATAGAAATGTACGAAAACCAGATACACTCAAAAGAGTAAAATAACAGCTCCATCCATAACTTGTGGAGAAATCCCTTTTCCAAATATTTTCAACTATATCAACAACAAATTTAGGGACAAAATTAAGCAGACCAGATATGTATGAAGGATTCAAAAGGGATTTGGACTTTGAATAAGCTTATAGAGTAAAATAACGGCTCCATCTAGAATTTATGTAGGATGCCATTCTTTTAAATAGTTTCAACTAAATCATCAACAACATTAGTAACAATGAAGAATGTCTGATGGAACCAAAAGGGATATGGAATTTGTATGCTTAAATCAAGGGAAAACACTCCATATGAGGTGGGGAAAAAAATGGCAACAACAAATTTAAGGAACTCTAAAGGAGTTAAGAATTCAACTTACAAGGCTCTCAATCCTCTCTTTCTCATCTTCTCTCGAAGGCCTATGATCGGACGTGAGGGCCTCAGCCACCCCTCCTCGGCTCACAACAGCTCGGCAGTCCCCAGCATTGGACACTATAAGATGTTCATTCAGAATCAATGCAGTGACACAGCACGTTCCCCCCATTGTTCCCTCTTTCAGAAACTTGGAGTCCGTGGCCAAATACCCGTTTTTAACAGCTTCCTCAATATTATCGCCCTCTCCTTTCATCAATTCACACATTATGTTCTTGCTCAAGTTCTCTGCGGCAAACACAGCAGCTTTGGCCCCTCTGTGCCCATCAAAAACACCAAAGAATGCCTGCAACCATTTCAACCCATTAAAAAAAAATCAAAATTGATGACAAAAAGTCCATTATCCACAGATTTCACAACCATTACTGAATTACAACATGTAGTAATGTGTTATTGCAATTCAAACGCATGAAAATATTATATGAAACACGAATTGGGTGATTATCAAATCAAACGAAGAGAAACACAACACAAATTCGACGAACAGAAATACCATTATATTAATGAAATTGAATCATTCAAAACAATGAAAACCCTAATCACACCCAAGAATCAATAAAAAGCTGCAAACTTTCAAAGAAGTCTCAGAAACCTAATTCCCCCAAATCCAAAACACACCAAACAAAACCCCAAAAATATCAAAATTTTCCCTCTCCGGCAAAAAATATTCATCCACCAGTTCTTCTGAACATGCTAGAATTTCCACCCCAAATTTTTTTCGTACTTCAACACAAAAAAAACTGCGACCTTTAATAACAAACCCATAACCGAAATCCCAAAAAACCAACAATTTCAATACACGCTCACCTGCTTAGGATCTCCATCAACATCAACGACCGCCGAGTGCCGGTCCTCAATGGCCTCCCTCCGCCTCCCCTTCTTGCAACAAACGGCGAACCTCCCCGTCTCCACCTCCACCTCCTGCGGACCCTTCGCCGTCGCCGGATCAAACACCACCTTCTGCGCCGGTATATCAATCCTCGAAGGCCTCTTCCGCTTCAAAACCCCCGAAACCCCCTCCGACGCCACCGCCCCCGAATCAGAAGAAGCCGACGCCCTAAGCCCGATCGGCTGTTTCTGGAACCTCAACAGGGAAGGCGAGGAAGGGAGACCGTCCGATCGGAGGGTCTCGGAGGAGGAGTTCCGGCGAGAGAGGGTGATTCGGGAGGGAGAGAAGACCGGGGACGGCGATGGTGCAACCATGGCGACAGACAATGCCATGTTTGATTTTTTTTTTTTTTTTTTTTTTTTTTGTGTATTTTTTGGAGGAGGAGCTGAAGAGGTCGTGCGTTTTATAAAAGGTGGGACGGGGTCAAAGGAAGGTCGAGTCACTCTTTTCGTGCGCGTATTTAAGGCGGTTGGTTTTTGTATGATTAGATATTTACGTGTTACATAAGTTTTTTTTATAGGAAACATCCAAATAACCCCATGTACATTGTCTAAAATCCATACAACCCCCTGGCTTTATCCGCATAAATCCTTAAAAATACATATGTGAATCCAAATAACCTCGAGTTATTAAACTTCCGTAAACTTCCGTAGACATATAAAGAATGTTTTACGAATATTCTTTTTCGTTGACCCTTATTGAAAACACAATATACCAAAAGCCCCCCTATAATTTCTTAAAAATGGAAAAAAAAAACCCGATGTATATGAGGATTTTACCCCTCCGTGCAGATTATAAAACTCTACCAAGAGGGATAAAATCGTCAATTTATAGAGGATCTTCCACTTTTTTTAACACATTATAAAAGATTTTTTGTATACTATATTTTCAATTAGGGTTAATCAGATAAAATATTCTCAAGATAATTTTAATCTGTCAACAAAAATTGAACTCACGGAACTATTTGGATATACATAAATATTTTCATGGATGATATGGATTTTATTAAATGTCAGACAATTTATAGGGGGTTATTTGAATTTTTCCCTTTTTTTTAAATTCATGTTAGTGTCAAATTTGGTCAAACGTACAAACTTTTTTAATATTATCCTAGACGGACCATGCGACTGAGTATTTCTAAATAGGGAAAATCCATATAACCCCCTGTAATCTTTCTGATATCTATATAACCCCCTGTAATCTCAATATATCCATATAACCCCTTGTAAACATACTGTAAATGCAAATAACCCCCTGTAGTTAAAAATTCTTTAACAGAGTTAGAATATTCCAAACATATTTTGTTATCTAAACCATGGTTAATAAATATGTATTCTTTTAACACTCTAAACAACCAATACTTAAAAAAAAAAATCTTAAAAGTGTGTAAAATTAGAAATATGAGGGTTTTTTTAAGTGTTGGCTGTCTTTCGGAGATTAAAAGAATACACATTTATTAACCATGATTTAGATAATGAAATATACCCGGAATATTCTAACTCTGTTAAAGAATTTTTAACCGCAGGAGGTTATTTGCATTTATGGTGTATTTACAGAGGGTTATAATTTATATGGATATATTGATATTACATGGGGTTATATAGATATCAGGAAGATTATAGGGGGTTATATGAATTTTTTCCTTCTAAATAATAAGGGTTAGTTTAGTATAAAAAAATAATAATTGAAATAAAAGGTGGGCAGTTGTCTCAATTTTAAAATAAAAATAATTATTTTTTGTTCCATCTAAAAACTATAATAACATTTATTTTATTCTAATTTTGACAAATGTGAATAAGAATAAAATTGATTTATTCCACAATTTATTTTCAAAACCTTAACTCCTAGTCAAACTAGCATCAAGTGAATAATATTTAGTGTTATTACATTCCGCTCATGCAACCATACATTCTATTTTTTATATATTTGGTCAGTCTTATTATGTGTCATATAGACGGATACACTATCAAATATAAATGGTCAATGCACCACACTAAAAATACATGCATAATTCGATGATAGTGTGCTAATACACGACACACTATCAGATTTGCAAATGAATTTTTATATGACAGGTCACAGAGATCCTAATCCATGTGATATATGTTTTGTTAAGAAAATTTTATGTCATATAAATTTTCATTAAATAAACATGTTTTTCTCAATCATGCCAATTTTTTTTTTATCCACGTCTTATCAAAACTAAAAGTTTTATCCTGAATTAGATTTTTTTAGATATATTATAAATATATATATATACCAAAGTATCATTATTAGATTTCATTTTTCACATGATTCGAATTTGTAACTCTCATAGATCCATATTACCTGATTTACCTCCTTCGTAAATCATGCATGAGGACCAAAAAAATAATATAATAATTAACTTTATTTGCTCTTTTTCTATGGGGATTATTAGATGCATGAGAGCGGGTTGTGTAACAATTTTTTTTTCCCTAAATAATTGTTCTGGGAAGATTCTCATACAATCATGCATGCATGGGGAAAGAGGTGCTTGCATTATTCATACACCAGAGTATACTTGTGCAAGTTCCTTTGAACTTCAGATTGATCTCCATCCACACCTAACAAAGGTTCCACTTTGACTAAAACAATGACTGACCACTACTTAACAGTTAAACACAAGTGCTATATGAAACCTTTTAAACTATTATTATCTTTCTCTGATTCCTTGTGTTTGAAGGAATTAATTAATTGATTGTATGTGATAATAAATATCTAAAATTTTACCTGTTTAAGAAAAAATGAAGGAAAGTGAAAATTTCACCTTTAACCATTCAAAAATTTAGTATTTGTGTTAAACAAAGGAAGAAAAAACAAATTTATATCACTTTTTCTCCCATATTTTGTCTTATTAAGAAAAATAGAAAAAAAAAAATTCTTCCCCATAAGAGAAAATTTGAGAGAGTGATGAAAAAAATTTTCATCATATACACAAACAACATACAAGTTGATCAAATGAATTTTTTTTACTTTCCACCATTTTTCCTTTAACTCAAATTCTCTCGGTTTTTCTCATTTTCTTTTCAAAATTGTGCACAAACACACCCTCAATCATTTATGTTGTCCCAATGTGAAATCTTTATATAAATATTCTATAAAAAATAATACAAAAATGTATTTTATTTTTTTGTAGAAAATATGTATTTCATTATATTATTATATATTTTATATGTTAGGACTGCAAAAATCACTATAGGGATGATAAAGTATAGCATTTTTCTTATTGATAATTAATTGTTTTAACGTTCACAGAAAAGCTTATCATCAACATGAAATGGTGGGAGCCATGATTTCTAGACAGTCAAGATTATAATCATCATTAGTTACTTTTTTATAAGGTGTGGGTGGAAATGTTGGGAGAAATGGTATGGGGAATTAAAAAAAAAACTAAAACATGATGATGTTCACATTGATAAGTAGACATGCAGAGAAAGGCATGTCTCAGTTGATGACTTGAACAGGTTGGCTTTTAGTGTGAATGTTTGACTAAAGAAATTTTTCCAGGTAACTGGTTTCACATTGGTTGGAATTTTAATGTTTGTAAAAATAGGTCATGTATTAGTCTAAAATGATGAAGATGTGGGGGACCCAAAATTAAAGATTAATAATCAATTGGTTTATTTTGTGTATTATATGGTAATCTTAGTTGGATAAAAAAATATCTTGATTACCAATTTGGGATTTCATTCCTAAAAAAAACTTTTTTTTTCTATTTCTTCTAAAAATTTGCTTCTAAATAATATTTATAAGAGAAAACATTCATACAAAGCTCTTGACTTTTTCTGAATTCTATATAACCCCCCTAAAAAACATCTATATAAATTCAAATAACTCTTTGAGTTAAATTTCTATTAACAGATGACAAATATTTTGTTTGATTAAACTTTATTGAAAACACAATATACAAAAATCCTCCACAATGTGTTAAAAATGCATAAAATCCTTGGTAAATGACGATTTTTCCTTTGAAATAGGATTTTATAAACTATTCAAAGGAGTAAAATTATTATTTACATAAGGTTTTTCGTCTTTTTAAGACATTGTAAGGGGTTTTGCATATAATTGATATATTATGTTTTCAACAAGGGTTAACCAAATGGAATATTCACATAATATATCTCTTCTGTCAACGAAAATTTTATTCAAGGGGTTATTTGGATTTACATGGATGTTTTCAGAAGGTTATATAGACATCAAGAAAAGTCAGGGATTATATAGATTTCATATAGTTTATATGGGTTATTTGGATTTTTTCCTATTTATAATTAAAAAAAATAAGTCTAACTTTTTCAAATAATCATTCAAAGTTTTAGGTATTTAAAAACGTTTTAGGGATTTTGCCTTTATCAAAAGAAGAATCTATATATATTTGTGCATCGGGAATAATTAACTGACATAATTCACACCAAACTATAATAATTAAGCTAAAAATTATAATTTAAGGCTTATAAGTTTTAACAAAAATGTACATTATATGACACAAAAAGAAACAAATATTTTTTTTAAGTTCATTTGAAGTTCACTTGTTTCACATCAGCTTGATCTCCATCCACACCCATAGAAGAATCACACTTTGACTAAAAGCAGTGGATGTAGTCCACTGCTTAGAAAACAAGTTCTTTGTGAAACCTTTTTAAGCATGGTCCATGTCTTCTTCTTTTTTGTTGGTGAATACATGGTCCATATCTTTGATCCTTATGTATGAAGAAGGAACTTTACCCCGTCTGATATAATATCATTTTTTAATGTTGACAGCAAAAGTTTATCATCAACATGGAATTGGTGTTGGAAGTCATGGTTTCCAGGCATCCAAGCTTACTCATCATCAATGATTTGCTTTTTTATTTCATAAATTTTGATGTTCTTAAATAAAATACAATAAAAAGGTTTTTCTTGCCTTTCTTTCCGGTTGTAATGCATTAATTTGACCCTTTATTCAGCTATACACCAAATTAATTTCATTACTTTTTTGAGCCCAAAGCTTTGACAGGGAGGCTATCTTTCTCTTTGAAAGCCATGAAAATAATAGCGGAAGCTCATCTTAATTTTTTTATCCTCAATTTTTGTTTTATTCCAAATTGCGATGTTATGAATCTATCTGGAATTGTTCGTTTTTGTTTGGTTGTTTGATTTGTTAGTTTTTATTATAATAACCGGTTGATTGATGTTATTTAAGTAGAGATAAACAAAATTGATTTTTCAGACAGATTTGTTTATTAGTTTTAATTATTTAAATAAAAATATTAAAAAATCAATAGCTTTTTGTTATTCTATAAAGTAGAAATTTAGCTATAAAAATTTAACTTAGCCCACCCCAAGATAAATTCCTGGATCCTCTAGTGAGTGGAAGTGTTGGAGCAATGACATGGAGCCATTGACTTAGGAATTTTTTTTTTTTTAACGAAATGTAGTCAAATTCTATTTCGATAGTGAGGAAGAACATGACTGAATAAGATAAAAAGAAAGAAGAGTAAACTATAGCGAAAGCAGGATAAGATAAATGGTATGACATGCACACCAGGTGCCTCGGCACCCCTCCTCCCCGCCCTGGCTCCCGGGCCAGGTTGAGTATAAAAGGTTTCTACCCCGCCCCTGCCTGAGCCCCTCTCTACTCGGCGATAAGGAATGCGTTGTCCTCTATATGAATTGTTGAGACCCCACATATGTTAGTGTCCCAATCCCTGATAATCTGTATCGTTGTGTCTCACAAGTTCTCGAAATAGAACATTGAGCCCTTGAACACCACGTCGTTGCGTGCTCGCCATATCGCCCACGCTCTCGCTGGTATGACCGATAGCCTCACCCTTCCTGACTTGCTCCTGTCTTTTTTCTTCCTCATTCGCCGTGCCGCCTCCCAAAGTTCCTCCATGGAACGTACATGTAGCGGCTTCCCTGACGCCCCAGCAAGTCTTGACCATAAGCTCGATGCGATTGGGCACTGGCAGAACAGATGTTCGGATGTTTCAGACTCTCCATCGCACAGTGGGCACTCGGTTGCCTCCAATGACCGCCAGTGTGCCCTCACCACCTTTGTGACGAGCCGATCTTGTAATAGGAACCACATGAAGCATTTCACTTTTAATGGTATCTTTCCCTGCCAAATGACCTCCACGCGTGCCAAAAAAATGCCATCCGACGCCGCCTCGTAATTCCACCAGTCATACCCACACTTAACCGAGTACCGCTGGCCTGAAATCCCCGCCCATTCCAGTACATCTTCGCAGTCCTCTGTCGGTGCAAACCCCTGAAGCAAACCCAACAGATCCGCGAACTGTTGTACCTCCTCCCCCTGTAGCTCACGTCGCATGCGAGTATCCCAACCACCATTCGAGCCATCTGACTACCAAAAGTCGCATGTCCTACCTTCCGCCCGCACTGCCTTCCATGCTAGACTAGGAAACAAGTCGTGCAAGGGTCGCTCCCCGCACCATCTGTCGTCCCAAAAACAGAACGTTGTCCCCTCTCCTAGTCGCCATACAAACTCATCCTTGACCGCTATCCACACGTTGAAAAATCTTTTGCATAATGATGACCTCCACCTCCCCGGATCCAGCACTATCCCTCTCACCTCCCCCGAGATCCCGTAGCGTTCTTTGAAGATACGCACCCATTTAGCCTCCGGATTGTTACACCAATTCCAGCACCATTTGGCCATCAATGCGCGGTTCATCAACTCCAAGTTTAGTACCCCGAGGCCCCCATCTTTTTACTTCTACAGATCGTTTTCCAGCTCACCAAGCACGGCTTATTGGTGGTGGAAGACCCTCGCCAAAAGAACCGATGACGGATGACGTCCATCTGGGCTAGCACACCCTTTGGTGCTCGAAAGATGGAGAGGAAGAAGGTAGGAATTGTCGAGAAGACTGCCTGAAGCAACACTAGCTTTCCTCCCCATGAGATGATCTGGCCTTGCCACCCTTCCAGTCTACGTTCCATCCGTTCAATCACTGGGTGACAGTCTCGTCGCCGCAACCTTTTCATCGCCAGCGGTAGACCCAAGTAACGGCATGGGAGGGAGTTCGTGCGGCAGCCCATGATGCATGCCAACTCTGTCGTCCTCGAGGTCTCCACATTAATCGAGATCATAGAGCTTTTCGCATAATTGATGTTGAGACCGGATAATAACCCGAAGCACCAGATTATAAATCGCAGTCCGTAGATGACATTGGGCTCTGGCGGCGCCAACAGAAGCGTATCGTCGGCGAATTGCACATGCGAGATCTCAGTTCCCGTTGGGTGGACCGCCAACCCCCTAATCCACCCTCCCGCCATCGCCATGCTACACATCCGGCTTAGAACATTAGCCACTATGGTGAACAACACTGGTGACAACGGGTCCCCTTGGCACAATCCTCGATTCATCTTGAAGAAGCCATGTGTGTTCCCATTGACAACCACTGACGCCTTGGCCGAACCTATGCATAATTCGATCATTCGGAGCCACTGTGGTTCGAACCCGTGAAGCCCCAGTACGTGGAAAAGAAAGGCCCAGTCGACGTGATCATACGCCTTTTCGAAGTCGACTTTGATCAACACCCCGCTCCTCCCGTCCTTTTGAACCGTTTAGATCACCTCATGCGCCACTACAAACCCCTCATGGATTGATCGACCAGGAATGAATGTGGATTGCGCATCCTCCACCAGCCTCCCACTAACCTGTCTAAGCCTAGCTGCCATCACCTTGGCTACAAGTAAGTACTCTCCGTTCAATAAGCATATAGGCCAGTAATCAGACACCAATACAGGCCCTTCTTTCTTGGGCAGTAGCACGATGGATGATGCATTTAGCTGTCCTATGCCTTGTTCGCCCCTGAACAACTCTGCAAATACCTCCATCACATCCTCTTTAATGATGTGCCATAAATGTTGGTAAAACCCTAGTCCGAATCCGTCCGGCCCAGCAGCTTTGTCGCCATCCACCCTAAATAGGGCCGACCTTACTTCTTCCATCGAGAACTTGCCCTCCAATGCGACGAGGGAGTCCGTCGGGAGACGTCGCAGATTCTCATCAAACCATTTGGGACGCCATCTTCTGTCTTTCCGGAATGCATGCTTGAAATGTTCTACAAGGCATTCGCCGACCTCCGCTTCCTCCACCACTATGACATCGATCACTAACAATGAGATCATGTTGGTTCTTCGTCGATGCGAGGCCATTTTGTGAAAAAACTTTGTGTTGTTGTCGCCCGCCTTCAGCCAAAGCGCCTTCGAGCGTTGCCGCCATTCCATCTTCTGTTTGAGTAGGGATGCCAGAGCTCCCCAAGCCTGTGCCCTCCTACTCCTCGTCTGCATCGATAGGGCCACCTTCTTCCTCACGATCAATCTCCGCTGTGATGCTTGTGAGCTCGTGTTTCCTTCTGATTCGGTCTGCCTTGACCTGTTTTCCCCATGCCTTCAGACAACGTTTCAGTCGACGCAGCTTGGCCACAAGCTTCTTCGCACCCCTCATAACACTGACCGGAGTCTTCCAGCCCCCCGACCTCCGTCCACCATGATTCAAACCTAAATTTGTGTGGTTGGGCCTGGCTGAAAGTGCGACCATACATGGATAGAGACCTTCACAAAGTGGGCATGCATGTGAATGTAACCTTTTGAATTTGGGCGCTTACACACTCAAAACACTTCTAGAGATGCTCTATCCTAATATATATTCTAGTTTAGAAAAAACATAAAAAAATGTATATATTCAAATTTATTCGACTATATATTTCATTTGTTGTGAAAGCATGAATTTTATTATACAAAAATATGTACGCAAAAAGAATTCAAAATGTATATAGACTACAAAAGGACAAGAATTATTTCTTTGACTGGACTTCACAGTTTTTGGAGTTTTATAGACTGTAATAATGAGTTGAGTATACAAATTAAAATGAAGAGCTAATGATATTACACTAAGCTCATTTTGCTATATCTCGATAGTCATCTGCACTGTAACAAATTAAAGTATATATTTAGTTAAAAAAAATTACATATTATATAAATGAGTTCATACAATTCACTAGTATATATGCTTTATTTTTAAATGAATATGTACCTTTTTACATGAGGTATATATGTATAAATGAGTATATGCTTTACATGTGGTATGTTGTTTTGAAAAAAAGGGTGTGGATTGCATTTGTAGATGCATTTGTAGATGAATATGCATAACAATACACAGGTGATGTAACAATGTATATGCATCTCTCAAAAGGTAAATTGTTGTTTAACACAAATGTATAATAATTAATATAACACGTAATGCACAATAATGTACAAAAAGGGTATGAAATGGAAAATGAACTTGCAAAACTTAATTGCTAACTTGAGGTAGTTAAAAAAAACTCAGGGACCTAAAAAATTAAGGGGTTAAGAAATAATTGGAATTAATTTCCCTAAATTTTAATCTCACTCAAATTCCTAAGAAAATTTGAGTCAGGGGAAGATTCCAATGTAGCCATGCATCATGCATGCATGATGAAGATGTTGCTTGCATAATTGATCGATATATGAAAATGATATGCCTAACTAGTATGTGTGTAGCTCCATCCCCAACCTATCTAGTTCTTGTCCTTGAAATATATATTACTTTAAAAAATAAAATATATATTAAAAAATATTATTTTTTTCTTTTTAAAAAAAAAAACTTAATTTCATACACTTCAATACTACAATATATATAACAACTGTATAATATATAAATAATTGAGGGACCACTTATACAACAGACGGAATATATCAAGCCTAGTAGAATTATTAATTTAAAAAAAAAATACAATATATGACAAGAGTTTCACTTTGACTAGAAACAGTGACTGATGGTCCTCCGTTACCTAAAAACGAGTGTTGTGTGAAACCTTTTATGAAATATGGCCCAAGTCATTCATTCATACTTTTATGTTTTAAATAACTATCAGTGGGTGTTTGAAGGAACTGGTTGTGATGGGAGTTAATCATTTAGAACTTTTCCTTGTTAATTTGATTGGAAATCATTTTGAAGGTTCACAGAAAAGCTCAACATGGAAATTAATGGTGTTCAAGTCATGCAGGCTTTCTAGAAAGCATTAATCTTAGTCAGTCATCAGTGATTTGCTTTTTATATAGGTGGGTGGATAGTGGATACATGCATGGGGGAAATGACATGGGACCACATTGACTGGTGAATTGAAAAAAATGATAATATTTACATTGATAATTAAGACTATCTGTGAAGAAATTTTGGTGTCATCTTTTGTTCTTTTTTTAAGAAATTGCAGTAGACCCCTAGTGAGGTAGTTGAGATGCACCCTCCTCAAAAGGGAAGTCGCGGGGTTTGAACCCGCCTTTACCCACCAAAAATAAATAAATAAAATAATGTTGCATTAAATATGAACAATTTGCTAAATACTTAACTCTCGGATAGGTTGTTAATTAAAACAAAGAGATCCATGAGATCACGAACTAATGATCCTAAGCCTAAGCCAATAAGCCATGATCAATCAAATATTTCCGTGCACACATTGCTTGCAAATTCTTATTGATCAGATCACCCAGCCTTTGTACAGAAATGCGCAGGAGAAGCTTTGAAAGGAGACATCACCCCTAACCCAAAATTTAAATTTCGGGACCGTACATGTCACAACACGGACTCATCACGTGCCCTTCTCTCTTCATAACTCGTGATCAAAATTATCTTTTACAAGTAAAAAAAAAAAGTGAATATATATATATATATAATTATGAACATCTTTGCATGCATGGACTAGTGTCATTCCTTCTGCACCCACAAACGCCCACGTAAACTATATACGCGTCTTCCCCCCAAACACCCCCACTTCCCCAAACCCTCCCCGCCTCCACCTCTACAAATAGCCCATGAAACTCACTCAAAACACACAAAGCAATTGAGAGAGAATCAATCAGTACTCACAAAAAGAGAGAATCTATGGCGTCGGGAGGGCAGCAACAGCCGAGCAGGGAAGAGCTGGACGCGCGTGCGAGGCAGGGCGAGACCGTCGTCCCCGGCGGCACCGGGGGGAAGAGCCTCGAAGCCCAACAACACCTCGCCGAAGGTATTCAAAATCCTTATATATTCACATGAGCTAGCTGAGTCTGTTTTGCAGTTTCATAACTGAGTCTGTTTTGCAGTTCCAAATGTATCATTTCATATCATCAAATATTTTTCAATGAGAGAGTTTATAGGTATGGACTTTCAATGGGAGTTCACAAGGGCTGGATATGGACATTGTTATATTATATTCAATCTTTTTTAAAATACTTCTTATGTATAGTTAGAAATATAATGAAACAAATGCATTGAGTATATAAAATACATTTATCGTTAAATTTATTTTTGTCAAGTCTATCATTACTTACTATTTGGTCTTGTGTTTTGGACCGTAAAAAGATCCAACTCTTTCAACATTTTCCTTTGCATTATGTGTCATATCACTGGTTGGTGTTTCTGATGATGTTTAGTTTTGGTTTGGGTTGTGAAGGGAGGAGTAAGGGAGGACAGACAAGGAAGGAACAGCTGGGGACAGAGGGGTACCAGGAGATGGGAAGGAAAGGAGGGCTGAGCACCGGAGACCAGGCCGGAGGGGAGAGGGCGGAGCAGGAGGGGGTCCACATCGATGAGTCCAAGTTCACCAACTCTCGTTAGGGTTTTGGGACTTACTTTTTTGAATGGATGTTGTGGTTTGAATAATATATTAGGGTTAGGGTTGGGTTTTGAGGAAGGGGTGGTGGTGTTTTGTGGTTTGGTTGTTGGGAAGTAATGGTTGTTGGTGTTTTGTGTACTTTATTTAATTATCTTGTAATGTACTATGATGATGATGTTTTTTTAATTCTCAAGATGGTGTTGTTGACTCGTTAGTGTTCGTGTACTTAATGTTTCTATATTGTAATGTAGTTGTTTATATGTAGGCTATTTAATTAAATCGTTCATAAAAAAATCTCTAACCATTAATATTTAATTAAAGAATAAAACGTGATCACAACTTAAAATAAATTTGATCAGTGTTACTTTTTACAAATATTCGATATTTAATGCTATTTTTGCTAATATTTAATTTATGGTGCTATATTTGCTAATCACCCTTGTTTTTTCATATCTTTCCCTGAGAAAGAGTGATGTGTGCAGCTTTCAATTAGGAACGAACCCGTTTGGATAGAGAATTAAGTTGTTTTGTTGTTTGGATAAAGTATTAAGTTATATAAGTAAAGGATAAAAGTGAATTTTTGTTTAGTTCTCTTCTCTTGTAAATTATTTTTATTGAAAAACATAATAATAAAAATTTTTATTTAAATAAGATGTAAATAAAGATTTAGAACTAATTTTTACTCATTCTGATCTTATTCTCAGGTGTGGGTTCGGGGACAGAAAATAGTACACAAGACCTATGATACATCTATCACTTATTTAAATATTAATAGATCCACATATACATAAATCCGTGGCTTTCATACGAAATCAAAATGGATTCGGTCATTTCAAAACTGGAATAATTAAAAAAAATAGAGCCGGTTAGAATATGGACTTCAGTCGTCTTTGACAGGCCCGTTCAAAACACGGTTTAATTTGTCTTTCGTGCATCTATATAATTTTATTAAAATTCATATTTTATCTTAAATCTTTAAATCTTGTTATAAAGATATTTTAAAAATAGATAATAGATTTTATCAATTTTATATATAATCAAAATTCTACAACAAACAAAATAAAATTGATTTAAAAAATCTATGATATTATACATTCATCAAATGATATTCAATTTTAAGAACCTTATAGTTTTATTTTATTCTATTTAATATGTTTTATACATGTAAAAAGGTATTAATTAGGATTAAAAGGTTTAACTTGGAATGTCTTTTTAATGTTACTCTCATCTTTGGTGTTAAAAGATATTACCAATGTCACAATGAAAGATCGAGAAGATGTTGAAGAAAGTAATGATTGACACATATTCTTGAAGGTGAAAAAGGTTTAAGTATCAAGTCGGAGTTAGATCTATATTTAGAAGAAGCCTTAGAGGATAAAGTTATCAACATATCTCGTTCTCTCTCGTATGGCACGCGATATTTTGACAATTCCTATATTGACGGTTGCTTTGGAATATGTTTTTAGTACAACTGATCGTGTGCTTGATTCATTTAGGAGTTTTTTAACTCTTAAAATTGTTGAGAGTTTGATTTGTGCACAAAATTGGTTAAGGAGCTCATCTATTCTGGTTCAAATTGAAGATAAGTTGGAGATGCTTGAAGAATTAGAGAGTGGTAATTCATTTTGCAAGTTTAATATTTTAGTTTTCTTTACTCACTTTCTTAGTTAGAGCAATTTTTTTTTTCCAGTGTTTTTAGGATGATTTTAAAGCTCCATTTTTTTGAAGTTTCAACCTCAAGTCATGCCACTTAAATACATTTTATAAGTTTTCTAAAATATAATTAAATGTTTGTTGTAATGATATTTTAATTGATTGTATTTAATTTATTAACATAACTATCTTGTCTTTTCTCATATGATATAATGAAGTTTTGGAGTCATTGAAGAAAATTATGTCTTTTTTGATGTGGTGAAGAACATTTGGTTATATTTGGTGTACTAGCATAACTATCTTGTTCTTTTCTCACGTGATTTATAAGGATATAATGAAATTGTAAGTCATTGAAGAATTATATCTACTTTTTTGTTAAGTGGACCATTTGATGAAGAACAATATGTATACTTTGTATGGATTTTTGTACATTTGTTTTTATCTATCAAGATGGTGTATTTTAATTTTGTGTAGACTTGGTTATGTATGTTTATGGTATGTTTAGACCATGAAAGTTTTAGTAAAAACTGGTTTGAACAGTGTAGGTGAAGTTTTTGTGGTAAATGGTAAGTGGTGCAAGTTTTTTTTTTTTTTAATGAAAAGCAGTGAAGGTACGCTGACTTTAATTAGAATTTAGAATACGTATTCATGGTAAACTTTTTGGGTTCGTTTGAATAGAGACATAAGCTAATTTATATATATTACCAGAATTGTTGACTTTATCAATGAAATAAGTGACTTTCTGTTTGGTTGTATTTTCAGTTATTCTCGTTGAGAAACGTAATAATAAAGGTTGAGTGTTTTGTTGATGAAAACTAAAATGTGGATAAAGTGTAAAAATGTGATTTGACATGTGGGTCCCATGATGTATAAGAGGTGATGACAAATGATTTGATGTGATAACATTATGATTTGATAGGTGGGTTCCCTTCTCCCAGTAGATGAATAACACTATTCCATGAGGGGGCTTGGAATATAAATATCAGTTTATTCTTACTTAATTCTGCATAGTTATACATCTTTATACCACTCACCCAAACAGGTTTTTTACCCCTATTCCCCTCTATCCCCCCCTATTCCCTCCTTTATTCCTCCATCCAAACGGGGCCTGGATTTTGTATGTTTTTTTTGTGGTGAATGCATGTTTAATTAATTAGAGTTTGTTGTGTTGTTTATTAAATATATTTTTATGATCTTTTAAGTGTTAAGCACGAGCCAACTCGAGGCCAACCTGAGCCTGACCTGAGCCCGGGTTCAACGGAGCCCTACCTGAACCCGCGGGTTGAAGGTTGAGGTTAGGTTCAGGTTGAATTTTGTGCACCGCAGGTTGGGTTTAAACAGACCTTCAACCCCACCCAACCCGTATGAGTTGTACCCCAATAATGTGAGTGTGATGCATATATCAGACTCGAATTGGAGCAAAAATAAAAGGAAAATGATATTCATCCTTAATTGCAGTCTACATCGATTTTTTTATATATATATATAAATCATACGCTAGTCAATTAAACTAAATGCTGTTATATAAAATGAAGTATATACTGAGATATAGTATATTTTTTTACCTTAAAAAATTGAAGAAAAAAATATCATGTACTATGATAAAATCATGTATATTATAATAACATAGTATATATTGCACGGTTATAGTGTTCAAAAAAAAATTGTGTAACAACACTAATAAATATTTCTATTAAGGAGCAAGTCCATTGTATGAATGAATGGCATCGCATGGAGCCCATGATTTGATCTTTTTTAAGTATATACTCTAATGAAATTTATAAAACATGTATCTTTACAAAAATTGAAACATGTCACTTAAAAAATAAAAATAAAATGTATATTTCCATCTAACAACAAAGCATATATCTTGTTTTGGGAGTGCACAAGGGATTGCATACAATGTAACAGTGCCCTTTAGTGAGGTTACAAAAATAAGAAAACGAAGAATACATGGTTTATCTAGTGCTGTAATTAAGCTGATAAACTATACATTTGGCCACCAAAGTATTTCAATGATTTCAAAATGACTACAAAAATGAAGTTTCAAGTGGTCATTATCATCCTATCAAAGCAAAAATAATGCAACAAAACCGTCCTTAAACCTAAGATATCGAACATTTTCATGCTCAGGACACACCTCCGACCCGATCATGATTTGCATTTCGCTGCAAAAGTTTTGAAGGCCACAATCTTCATGAACTGATAACTGGAAAAACAGTCGTCAACCATCCAAACGCCAGCAGACTTTTGTGTCATTTGCTTTGCAATCTTTCTTCAGTACTTAGTGGCTGGTTGCCAAGGCTGTTACCAACAGACCCAGCACAAGAAATGGTTGTGCACTAGCCTGCATCAAATCATATTATTTTTAGGAAAATGTTATAGCCAATCATTTTTACAGTCACTTTTGCAAACCATATACGGTTTGATTTTTTTTTCTTTTTTTTTTTTAAGTATGAAACTTGTCTAATAAAGTACATACTTTAACAAAAAAAAAAAAATTACACTACAAACATTTTTTTACGTTTTTCATAAAGAGTGTATATGTATTGAGTTAGGTGACTGCACATACTGCATTTAATGATGTGGCATCTGCAGGAATGAATGATTGCATGACCGTCTAAAGTGTAACAGCGCCCTTGTGTTAAGTACTACAATCTTTTGAAATTGTTTTAGAGAATTTACATGAGGTGGGTGGGAAATGAGAGCTTGCCTGATATCTGACATCATATTTAACTGGATCCTTCAAAAAAAACTGAAACTGCAACACCATCCATTTGAAGAGAAAATGTTAGCATCCAATGAAATGGTGGGGCGGAGTTCTTGGTGGTCTCACCTGGAAAAACACTTGTGGAACTATCAACCCAAGGAGAGCTAATCCATAAAGCGGCTTACCAGCACCCAGAAGATAACCTTCAAAGAATCTCATCAAACAATGTAGATTCAATAAACTGAAACGAGAAAGTGGAAAGTATGTGTTGCATGTTAAAAGATAACCAGATCAGAAACTGAGATGGATTGCAGTTTGTGGTTGTGAGTGCATGCAAGATGATGCCCAGATGGATGTGTTCCAGAGTTACAATAGATTACAATTGCAATGCATTTCATCTTGATTTGTTTATATAACTTAGACTCCCATACTGCTTCAAAACGGAGACCATGTACAAAATGCTTATACTTGTTTGTTCAATTGCTCATTGTGTTTGGACAATTTTCCTTGCAAACAAATACTACATTTACCAGTAAAAAGAGCAGGATTGCACAATGGACACACTAGTCCAAGATAGCAAAACTGTCAGTTTATGGGATGCACTTGACATATAAAATGCAGATAAAAGAATGTGTCCAACAAAGATGCATACCAGCGACAGATATTTGGGTCATGTCAATGGCACCAACGCAAATCCATTTGGCAGTCTCAACACCGTAGGCAACAGGAAGTGACTGTCAGAAACAGAAACAACATGAATGATTAGCCAAAACATGTTTTCATACCATAGTATCATGTAAAAAAAATTATTTAGTTAATACAAATAAAGGATTACAGTAAGTACCTTCAAGCCCAATGCCCGATCTCCCTCAATACTTTTAAAGTCATTGACAATGGCAATTCCAAGCTGAATTATTCAAAAAAGAAAATCTTCAAATAAGACAAAAAGGTGTTACTGCCATCGATTTAAAGATAGCTATGCAAGGCATACCCCAGCTATGCTGTACAACATTGTGAGAACAATTATGTCAGGTGTAAGAGTCCCAAACAGTGCTTGACCAGCCCACCTATCAATAACAATTTGGACAGGATCAGTTTAATATAAAAAAAAGGTTTCCAACAAAAACTTTCCATCTTCTAGACCATAGTAAGAAATCTAATAAATTATCCCATCAATGCACACATATCTAACAACAATGATTATGTGAAACTTCTCACATGAAGGACTCTTGACTGCTCAGCCATTTTTCAAGATTAGTAAATTCAGTGATGCATGGAAATTAAAGGCAGGAATTGTACTATTATGACAAGCAGCAAAAGTCTTCTGGGAGCTCGTGTTCCATGTATAGATAACAAATACAGGGATATGGCATGGAAATACCATACCAAGGCAAACCTATGTAGCTGGCTCCCATTGCAAAGTTTCCAATCCACCCATTCTGCTTAAGCTGCAAGCATAAGAAAGCAATGAAAGCTGTAATACATTTGTGAGATTATTTAATTGACGGCAGGCTTACTTTCCCTAAGAAAATTAGCTGCAATGATTTGATGACTGACCTTTAGAGGTGGAGCAGAATATATATACGAGAGTAAAGATCCACCTAAAGCAAGGTAAAAGATGATAGGTTCCTTATGCCCTGCCTGAAATGGAAAATTAAAGGATACATGAACTGAACACATTAGAAATCTACTAAACTATATGTAATTGTTTTTGAGAAGCAAGGTTCATTACCAAGACATCTAATAAGCCTCCTAGTCCAAGGCCTCCTAAAAGCAAAACCCAGACCTGGGTTATGACCTGAAATAACAGCTTTGATTAAAGGTGAGTAAATTTTGGTTCTGCAAGTTATTTTTCGAGAAAGAAAGCCAGATGCTTCTAGCAATGCTAGAAGATGAAAAGGTAAAACAAGAATAAAGAATAAGGTTTTGGATAGCAAAATGCACATTAGGCCAGGTCAGACAAGACAAATGATTGTCTTTCTCTAAGAAATCATCTATTAACAAACTCAATTTTACAATGTCTGTCATCTTTGAGCAACATTACAAGGAAAGTCAATATTCATGTGATACACTGTTAACTAGTCATCTTTATTGTTAAACTTGTTTTTGTTTAAATTACCTAGATTAAGTACATCTAGTGAGCTCATAAGTTAACAATCATGCAGTTTACTGATCAATCTGCAGTGTCAATCTCCTTGCTGCTTCTATGTCTGAAGAAAAATTATAATTGGTGAACCTTTTTGACAGTTGTTATCCATTCATTTGGAGTGTGATGTCAAACTCTTTAGGCCAGGTTTTTTTTGCTCCATGCCAGGCAATAAATAAAACCTGTACTGCACAGAGTTAATTTCTTCTTTTCTTAAGAAATCATGGTAAAGTATATGTTTAAATGACTCTGATGCGCCCCCTCCCGCCCCGCCTCTCTCTACTGTGAGCTCCATCACAAGTGCAAATTCACATTGTCCAAATTCCAGATGCAGTTGTAGTTGTGAAGTAACTACAAATCCAAAAACTTTACATGGCATGGATAACAAAAGAAGTGTCTTGGTTCAGCTCATCCAGAAGCTTAGTTTTACTCCATGTTCATAAATAAAAAAAACCATAGCAACATGCTCAGTAGTTGCTTACCTCATTCTCAGTTATTGCTCCAGAAGGAATTGGACGGTAAGGCTCATTTATTGCATCAATTTCTCGATCATACCAATCATTGAGTGTCTACAAAAGCAAAATCTCATAACTGATGATCAATGTGCATTTCAAATATATACTATTTTGAGTTATTTTTTAATTCAACCACAATAAAATTACGCTAACCTGTGTATACCCAGTAAGACATGGGCCAGACATCATCATACAAAGGATAGATTTGGTTACATCTTCAATGTTCCAGTGGAAGTTTCCTATAATTTAAACAAATATTTTTAAAATGTTTGTTATATATCTAATTAGTTTTAATCAGCGAAGCAAAAAAACAACAGCCATTAGAAATACAGACATATTTATAACAGTATCAAACATAAGAATCTGTAAGGTAAAACGATGCATATTGTAAGGTTATAATTAGATGGCATGTGTTTTAGAATAATGGCATTGAGAATCCATTTCTTTTGTGACATCTAATTGGATGACACTGATAGATAAGCCTCCTGGTTGTTACAAGCCTGGCACAAAAAAAAACTTAGTAATTATGGTGCCCGGAATTTGCAAAATTGGTAACCAACCTTATAATCAGCCCTCCTCTCACTGAAATATCATTATACATCACAACTTTAAAAAGTATCCACAGAAGCTCCACCCCTGACATTGTGCAGCAGGACCAATTTAAAATATATTATTATATTATAAAAGCTGAACGACCCCAAAAAATTTCACTTATTTTATTGGTCAATTTTGGTCAGTATATAGAGCAATTAAACCGTAGATGATGGTTTTAACTCTATACAATCTGACAAGATCTTTCTTAAAAAACATCTTCCTTTACTACAAAGATGGGGGAAGTTGAGGACTATGCAGATTTTCATGAGTATGCAACACAAGCCAATCTCCGGTATGGGTCAGTATGTCAGAAATTTTGCAATATGGGATAAGGTCCACCAAAGACAGTACCAGATGCAGCAGCTCCACAGACCACACCGCACACCAATGGAGGCCAAGTGACAGGCTTGGTAAGTTGAAGACGTATCTTCCATTTATCCTGCATGCAAGCAAACATCCTGTTATTCAAATGTATTTTTTCCGAAAGGATTTAGTGGTTATTTTCAAATATTAAGTAAGGTTCTTTCCTATAGTTGCCCCAGTACTTGCCAATGAAGAAATGTATCAAATAAATTTGTGTGTGCTGTCCCAACACTACTGCCCCAACAAGTTGACATCTCTTGTAAATTATTTTGAAATAAACTCTAAATAGCTGGGTCACAAAGGGGATGATGACTGATGATATGTAAGAGTGTTCCTGCACTATCGACCCGTCGCACTTCACTGAATCAATATTTTTCCATGATTTAGTAAATATGTTGGATTTCAACTTACATCCACCAAAAATTTGTTGGACAATATAGAAGCATTTTTTTGTGCACAATGGGATACAATAAGTTACATTCTGCAAATTCTTCACATTTTTACCATAAATGGTCAATAACAAGTAATGACAGAGCAAACTAAGTTTGCAATTCGCAACATCATGTCTAATGTCTTCCACTTCTTTTGGTAACTAATTATCAATTCAAGACCAACCAGAATTAACTTCCACTGCTATGATAAAATAATTCAAACAAAACCGAAAAAAGATACCATCTTTGGCCCAATCAATCACATAACCACATAACCCTCATAGACCCAAGACTCAGAAACCAAAACTAACCGTCTCTCGTTTGGCGCCCTTAATCCCGAGGAGCTGGTTGAAGCTCGATCCCCCGCTCGCAGGCGTCTTATCCAACGACTGAGAGTTACCTACAAAAACCCTCAAAAACACCCTAAATTTCAAATCTTTCCAATGTTGGGGATGAAAAGAAGAGTTTTATATGGAACCTTCATTGGTTTTAGTTTCGGTGGCTCTAACGACGAATCTCTGATGCCCTTAAAAACGTAACACAAAACAGTCATTTTTTTTTTTGCAGTTCGACCTATCGATGATGCACAGTTTAGGATGAAAAGGAAAGGCAGAGACTTCGAAATGGAGAACTGAATAGCTCACTTTGGAGTGAAGTGGGAGCTGAGAAGAAGCGACTTTGGGATCGGAAATGGCGATTGAGGTTTCGATTAGATGATGAGATCGAAGAGCCACTGCTCAGTAGAGAAGCCATGGCCGCCGGCGAGAGAGAGAGAGAGAGAGAGAGAGGTTTGGATGGTGGGGTGGATTATTTTAAGAGGGAACTCGTGAGTTAAGGTTGGTGGGTTTAAGGGAAACATTCAAATAACCCCGTATAAACTGCTTGAAATCCATATAACCTCTCGTTTTCTTAAAGTCCATGTATCCCACTGAAAACACATATGTAAATTCAAATGATCCACTGAATTAAACTTTCATAAATGAAGCATATTCTGTGAATATTATGTTTTATTAACCCTGACTGAAAACATAATATCCTAAAACTCCCCTCTAATTTGTTAAAAATGTAAAAAACCGTCTATGCACGACGATTTTACCTCTTCAAATAGATTATAATACCCTATTCAGATAAATAAAATCATCGTTTACATAGGATTTTTCACATTTCAAACATATTATAGAGAGGTTTGGTATACTATGTTTCAACCATGGTTAACCAAACAGAATATTAGTAGAATAATATTAATTTGTCAATGAAAATTTAACTTTATTATATACCTCTTACATTTGTGAAAATATTTCACACATTCTCATGCATAATTTTTTTTTGTATTTTTAAAATTATTTCTCATTAGATGGATTTAAAGAAGCATCAACGTTTAAAGGAGTATCATGAAAAACTCAAATTATATTAACACAAACCCCCGTTTGTTTTGGGTATAAACCCCTAGATAACCCCGGATAACCTCATATAAGAATTTTGGTGTGTTTGTTTTCCCCGGATAACCCCTGATAAAGTATGCCAGAATAAACTGGTATAAAGTGGTATATAGATTACAATCAATCCCTGGAATTAAAGTTATTCTAGGTTATTTTACCCAAAGAATATGTTGGCCCACTGTCAAATCAACTGCATCACCTCTTATAAATCACATGTCAAATTAACTATCATTATTTTCTTACCTTTTTAAATTATTATCCATGCTTTATTCATATTTTACCCAAACAACAAAACATTTATTCTTACGTTTAGCACCGAGAATCATTCAAAACACAATCAAACACAAAATCATTTTATCCTTATTTATACTCACTTATGCTTGAGTAAATGTATACCTTGTCATAAATCCCATCCCTATTCCAAACGGGGGCTTAAGGGAGTATTATGAAAAACTCAAATTATATTAACACATATCTTATAAAATCCATTTAATGATGAATAATTTAGAGTAAAAAAAAAACAAAAATTATGTATAAATGTAAGAGGTATGGAATAACCTAACAAGGGTTAGAGTCATGTTAGGGATCTAACTATATAGGGGGTAGGTTAGTCTTTTGAGTTTTTAAAATTGTGAAATTAAATTTTTTTGATATAATTTTTAAAAGTGGTTGATTCAGGTATTTCTAATTTTTGATATATTTATTTGATTATTTTTTCATTTTGAAAAACTGAAAACATAGACCGGGCGTAATGAGATTCTCATTATTTTCATTTATCCGACCGACCCAAAGGACCCGTTTTTTAAGCGTGGACTATGAAGAAGGGGTGTGACGATATCACCTTCCCCTCTCTTCCTTCAACCCAGCATTTCCGTCCGATCTGACTCGCAAAAAAAAAAAAAAAAAACACCTCTTTGAAGCTCTCGTTCTCCGTTTTCAGGTACAAAATTTTCCCTGTTTTGTTTAATCTTCTCGATCTTCATATCTTCAGATCTTCTATCCTCAAAAAAATCTCCTCTTTTTTTTATGGGTTTTTTTCTATTATAGGTTCAGAACTTCAGATCCATTCCATGGTCGAGTTTTTAAAAAATCTATGCTTTTTTTCGTGAATAATTCTATGTTTTGATCTGATCCGATGCTTAGTTTTGTTTTTACGTCTTCAAAACCCTGATTTGGAGATAACCCATAAAAAAAATTCACAAATTCGAAACCCACATATGAAACGACCCAGTTAAATTAGAGAGGTCTGGTTCAGTGGATCCATTGAAGAAGATTCAAAAACACATATAAACAACCAAAAAAATTGGTAAAGGGAAAAGCAATTGTCATTTGGCAATGGTTGTTGTAATTCAGGAATTTTTATGATCAATATTGGTATTGTTTTTGTTGCTAATGTTTGTTGTGTTTTCATTGTTGTTCTTTATGTTTGGAATCTCAAAATTGGGATGGCCCAGATCAAGTTTTTAATAAATACTGCAGAGGTTGTAAATTTTGGTTTAATAAACCCACCAAAGATTTATAACCCATATATAACAACAATAACAAATCCTTCAAAAAAAAATTGTTGCTTTTGTTAATTAATTTTGGTATTGTTATTGTTGCTAGTGTTTGATGTGTTTTTATTCTTATTCTTTATGTTTGGAATCACAAAATTTGGATGACCCAGATTAAATATTTAACAAATACTGCAGAGGTGGTAAATTTAGTTTAATTAACCCATCAAAGATTTATAACTCATATAAAACAACAATAATAATTCCACGATTTTTTTTTTTCGCTTGTGTTTGTTGTATCGTCATTGTTCATATGGATTGTCAAGACAATGTCAAAAAAAAAAAAAAAAAAATGATGCCCCTAACACACATATATGGCTGCCCTGCCAGTGAGTCTTTGCTTTTGCCGAATGCTGGGCAATATGGCTGACTAGAAATGAGAGGATTTTCAAAAAAGAGACAGTGGTTTGTGGACAATGTATGATTCAAATATGTACACAGTGCTGAAACTGTTCTCATTCATGGGGGATAGAAGGCTGATGATTTAGTGAGGCTTTCTGTCATTTTGCATCATCTGTTAATGGGGAATACCCCTCGTATCTCCCAGACTTTGTACCTTCTCTTTTATACTTTATACGTTCTACTTCAGTAGATCAGCAGTATCAATAAAATTCTGGTGAGTGTCACCTTCTTTCGGAGAACAAAGGACTGTGCACATGGTGTATGACAAATTAAGGTTTTGAATGTTTTTAAAATATCAGTTGCAGCCCTGCCTGTACTCAACATTCAAAGGCTGATGAAACATAGCCTCTATGCCATAGATTGAACGAGAAACTGGAGCTATGCTCTTTCCTTAAAAAAAATTATGGAGAAGAAATACCCAATGTTGTTGTTGCTACTTTTGTGGGGATTATTACTGTTGTTTTGTTTGTTCATCTCTCTTTATTAATCATTGTTGTTATCTTCTTCTCGAGACCATGATTAAACCATTTCTTGCCTTCACATGTAGAGATGGATTGGCAAGGGCAAAAACTGTCGGAGCTGCTAATGCAGGTGATGCTTGTGGGGTTCGCCATTTCAGCATTCGTCGTGGGCTATTCAATGGGATCATTCCAGATGATGCTCCTCGTCTACGCTGGAGGGGTCATCCTGACAACTCTGGTAACAGTCCCCAACTGGCCTTTCTTCAACCGACACCCACTCAAGTGGCTCGACCCCAGCGAGGCCGAACGCCACCCGAAGCCCCGGCAGGCCACGCCCACTCCTTCCAAGAAGAAGCCCTCCAAGACCCACCAGAAGTAGACTGCATAAAAGGATATCTGTAACTCTGTTTTGGTTTGGGTGCCATTATCCTTATGTTGTGAACCAAAATTAGCTTCTTTAGAAATAGGGAAACCAACATGATCTTTTACTTTTTAGTGAAATGGATAGTACTTTTACTGGGAATGGATTGTGTTCGTTGAGGTGTGGTTTAAGAATGTGGGGGCAAAAGTAGTTTTGGGAACTGTCACATGAAAAGGAATTTTCCTGATGCAATGACAACCTTAAGTTAATTGACATCATAGTATAATTTTGATGCTGTTGACCAATGAGTGTAGTGATATGGATGTTACTGCATGAACATGTCTGCCTGACATATAACGTCCTATAATACACCCAACATATCATTCTGCATAATGCATATGAAATGAATAAGCTGAAAAAAAGCCCCTGTTGTAGCTCCCACTCTTGCATCAGTGCTTGTGGGTTATGTCTAGGTTGTCTTCTTTCTTTACCAGACTCCCAAATTCATTTGGCATAGGTTATGACAATAAACAATGATGGATATGCTCACAATCAATGGTTCAAAGCATTTATTGCTCAACTTTGCTGACAGTGCGGACTATTCAGTATGCCTTCAAATGCATCCTTCTTCCTCCTTGCTGAGTTTGCAAGTACCTATTTTGGGTGAGGACTATTCAGTATACACGTGATACAGGCAATGGATGTTGGAGAATATATCTTTGGTGAAAAGATACATAGCTTACAGCCTTACATCAATTTCATGAAAGGAAATCACATATACCGGAGGAAGAAGCAGATGAGTCTGCTTGTTTTCCTACCTAAAATCAGTACTGATTAATACATTTGATTCCTTCATTGGAGATTAATCCAGAACTATTTACAAAATGATCTATGCAGTGCTAGGAGATTTCGCTTCACCGCCTCAAAGGAGTCTTCTTCATAGTCCAAATCACTCAACTCATCAAGATTGTAATCCATATCATCCAATGAAGACTGATGAACTCGTTTGCGAGATTGTCTCCGATACTTCTTCAGATCCAGTCGCGGTTCAGCTTGTTTAACTCCAATCTCACCCATCTTGTACCTGCAAAACCATAAATCGTCGCAGGCATCATGAGTTTAGAACCTCGTCGATTTTCTTGATTAGAAGCGCGCCTACCATCTGTGCCACATTTATGTGCCTATCATGTGTGCCACAAACGGACAAACCCCATATTTATCATTCATGGACACTTAATTGGAAGTCATACTTCGGGAGGAGAAACTATAGAAAGGCTTAAAACATAGATAAAGCAACCTTAGATAATGCAACCTTTATGTGCAGAACAGCATTAACGGTCACCATTATCATATGACTTGGATCTGTTTATTGAGGATTCCATCTTTCAATAGTCTGGGCAGTGTGAGTTAGGCTGCTTCCAGGAATCAGAGGTTCTCAAGCTCAGATTTCTTAGTTGAAATACATTTATCAGCGATGTGATGTTAACAACTATGTGCCACTAATTGGATGGTTAACTTCATGATCATTCTCTTTTCCTCCATAGGGGACCTTCAATATAGCAAAGGGAAAAGAACCATTTTATACTATGTATAAAGAAACTCAAACAAGTCCTCGTCCTGTAATCATGAGCAACTATGAGGATAACAATAGATTCATTTTGGCAAAAACTGAAACATCGAAATATATTACATACCTCACGGTGCTTTCTCTCTTAGTTCCTAGGGTCCTTAATTGAAACTCCTCCCTGATTTTAATCTCATCAAGCAGCTGAAGGTAGTATGGGTATCTTTCCCAGTCACCCTTCACTATGCATCCTCGTTCACCCAAATGTAAACAATTGTTGAACAAGCATTTCTCAGGCTGACCAGTTGTGAGCATCCGTCTGATCTGCAAAATAACACAGATAAATAAGAGACCTGCATAGGGGAAAAATCCATAAATATGAAAACAAAAAGGTACAAAGGGGGGAGAATTTGAATCACAGGTAAAATTGACATTTGACATCATTATTGTAGATGCAGTATCTATACAATCAATAACATCTGAGATACACACAAACCTCTGGAAATGCTTGTGCAAGTGACTTCTTTGTGATTTTCAGCAGACTAGGCTGGTTGAAACCTGGACTATCTGCTAGATAACCTCCCCCAGCTAATGGAAGTAATGAAACATCTCCAGTGATATGCTTTCCTCTGCCACTCCTCTTGGACACCTCACCAACGCACTGATCACGGAACCATCTGGTGCCATAAATCTGGAAATATGCAAGTATAAGTATTGTCCTCGTGGATAATAACCAAGGTTATCCATTTGGGATGAATTTGTATCAATCTGCTAAACCTAAAAAAAAGACACAATCAGCATTCACATTCCATGGTTCAAAAGTGACTACTGAAGAAGAGGAAAGAAACAAAGAGGCAACTGCTTTTTTTTTTTTTTTTTTTTTGCATTATCAACTAAATATGTGACTTAATTGGAAAATTGGACAAATTTTAAATAGAGAAAAAGGTTTTAATTTAGTACTCATTACCGAGTTTGAGAAAGGATAAGTATACACGCAGAATCAAGGTAAGGGAACAGGGAGATCAATTAAGCTATTGATTTCAGTTCATTACAACAGTTCAAGGACAAGGGGAGTAATAGACCCACCTATAGAAAAGAATGTTTTTTTAAGTTTGACAGAGATTGGAAGCAATATTACTTGAACACAAACCATGATGAAGGTGACCAATCTACTAACATTCATATGAAATTATGAATGGATAAACATTATGGGTTTTTCCAATGTCATTGAAAAAATGTTGATGAAATTTCAACTTGGGTAATGAACTACAAATAAATTATATGCATATCTTAAGCTTTTGGTTTCAGTTCATTACAACAGTTCAAGGACAAGGGGAATGATGGACCCAATTATAGGAAAGAGTGACTTATTAAGTTTAACAGAGATTGGAGACAAGATTACTTGATCACCGTCCATGATTGAGGTGGCTAATCTACCAACATCAACATGAATGGATAAAAAACTTATGCATTTTCCAATGTCATTGAAAAAATGTTTTCAAATTGAGAAATGAACTAGGGATAAATTATAATAACAAAAAGTACAAAACAAATGGCATTTGGGAGAAGGAACATTGGAACAAGATCTGAAAAGGAGCTGCTGAACTGATATAGATTGATATTATCATCAATAGAACAATAGTCCATATGCCACATAAAATTTTGACGGTCATAACAAGCAATCAAATCATTAAATGATTACACAAAATTAAGGTGCACGCGTTTTCTTTTGGGGGAGAGCACGTTGAGTTGTTTTTGAAAACATGAGCAATATAATAGCGTAAGACCAGTGAACATAAACACATATATAGAAGGAAACAATTTCCAGAGGGAAGTAAGCAAAGCATACTGTCTCAAGCCACTTCTCCCATTCTTCTTCATTAGAATCCCGTTGACTGCTTCTCAAGACATTGATCAGGCTAGACTTCCCAACACCACTTGGGCCCATGATCACAGTTGTCTGGTCTGTCATAATGGTTTCAAGAGCAGACAGACCCTTTTTGGACTCAACGCTACAAAAGAGTGGGTCATAACCCCAAGACTGGAGCCTTGTCTTCCATGATGTCAGTGCCTGCATTTAAACTAACTAATCTCATTAGAACAACATGCAATAGAAAAAAAAAATTAAAGTTCACATAGTAAGGTACCAATTCATTCAATTCTCCTACAAATTTCAAATAATTTCGCATGATATATTCAAACAACACATAATGAACTGTTCAAAGTTCTAAACTGATCTTTTTTTAGGAAGAGGTGGAAGTTTACCCACCTAAAACATGAATAAAGAAGATACTCCACACAAGGAGTGAAACAAAAACATCCCAAATCCATTGTTAAAGGAAAACAAGGAAGAAAAAAAAAAACAACCACAATGCCTCTACATGATAGAGACAACCCCATCCCAACTGACATCAAATGAAGGCTTGCCGCAATTGTTTATAAGGTTATATGATTCTTCCAATGAGCTTTTGAAGTTGTATTGTTGGAAACTATTGGATTCTCCTTTGTTTCAAGGAAAAAATAAATAAATAAAGAATGCCAAGAAATTTAAATTGAATCAATAATACCGAGAAACTTCACAAACATCACAAATTACAACTAACTTTCCTCCAAAAATTGATTGATTTCTAACTAAGATCAACAAGACAAGTAGACAACAACATTCATCTAAAAAGAAATCTCTAAAACGACTACCTTCTCATCAACAAGCTCCGATTTGTTCATAACCAGACTAAACGGGATCCCCGTCGACTCGGCCTCGACAAGGAACCTCGTCATCGTAAACCCCTCTGGCTTAGGCCGGTCCATCGAAAAAAGGACGACCAAACGGTCAACATTAGCCACGGGAGGGTCCAACACCACCGACCCCCTCTCGAACACATTCTCGATCATCCCCCTCCGGTCCTTCCAATCAACAGACCCGACGAGCACCCGATCCCCGACGTACACCCACCGCCCGATCTTCTTGAGCACCGCCCGCACCACGCAGAGGAGCTCGGTCCCCCCGGAATCAACGGGGTTCTCGACGACGACCCTCATGAAGTTGGCCTGGGCGGCGGACACCAATCCGACGGCGTGGGAGGGGTCGAGAGGGCGGGAGGGGTCGGACTCGAAGTGGCGGGGGACGGAGGGGGAGAGGGAGAGGGCTTTGAGTGACTCCTTCACCTTCTGGACGTTCTTGTCGATGTGGGGGCGGTTAGGGTTAGGGTTTAGTTCGTCGAGGGCGGAGGAGACGAGGCGGCGGAGGAGGAGGGTGGCCGAGGGGAGGGGGAGGGAGCGGAGGAGGGAGAGGGAGATCGGGGAGATGATCGGCATTGAAGGGAGGGTTTCGATTTTAGGGTTTGTGTGTCGATCGCTTCTTCTTCTTCTCTCATGTCTCTCTCATGTGGTGGTTTCAGTCAGGTGAGGTGGAAGAGGGAGTGAATGAAATGCTTCTCTCTCATGTCTCTCTCATTTTGCTCCTCCGTGGAGCGATTTGTGACGGTTATCGTTGTTGGTGTTTTACGTGGGAAGTTGGGACGGCTTCGAGTTCCTAACCGTCCAACCTTATCATTTTAATTAAATTTTAAAAATTAAAGTTTAGAATTTTATAAAGTTATGAAAATGACAATCCAATCTCATTGACTTTTAATTTAATAAAGGGATAAATTTTTAAGATAAATTAGTTTAATTTAATGTTTTTTATTATCCTCATTATTTTTTAGGTTCTTATCCTCAATCTTGTATTTAGATCAAATATGTGATAATTTTAAATTTAAAAAAAACATCAAATCTACCCTCTTATTAATGAGTCATTAATATTGTTTCGTGAAACACTTTTTTTTTTTTTTTAAGAATAGTCATAAATGTTATTCTAATTTTATAAAATAAGGATAAAAAATTATGACAAAGTCTATTCTACCTTTTACCTGTAACAAAATATCTCTATTTTTTATCTCAAAATGTGGACAATTATTCATACTTTATTCCTCTTTTTTATGCCATATGGGATAACAAGTTATTTAATCTAATTTTTTTTCTTATCCCAATCTCTTATCCCCATGCTAAACTATGCCATAAAGTTTAGAAAACACATCTTGATTTTAATTTCAGTGTGACCCACAATTCCCATCAAAATTATCACAAATCAAACATTAATTTTTACACACTTTCTTAATAATTTTACATAGAATTAAAATTCATCCCAGAATAACATGAATCAAACGAGACTGAGGAGCAAAGAGAATATATCAGAATCCTTCTTGATTTAATCTTCAGAGAAGTCAGCCCTCTAAGATAGTATTTACTTTTTCAAAATCCAGTTGGATGAGAATTTGTTTTTTAATAAAGAAACATGCTTTAAATGGCTCAAGAAAAGTATAATTAATTAACAAATTTATTTTAATTTTAACACAAAATATGTCTTTTAAAAAGCTAAGTAAGTAAGTTTATAGAAATTGAATTTTATTAATCTATTTTATACAAAATCATACATTTCCAAACTCACCTAGAGTCTAGTAGTCTACCCATCCCCTTGTCGTTTAGTTACATTCATCCTATAGTCATTCCTTGTACATTAAGCTCTCAAATCAAGAAAGGAGAATGATATATCCAGCTTCAATTACAGTTTCATCCACAATCTATATTGTATTTTTTTATATATTGTTATATAAAATAAAATAGATACTGATATATAATAATATATTTTTTATTTTAAAAAAATAACTTTTTTATGTTATACATTATCATAGAATCACACACATTGTAATAGCACAATATACAGTGTATCAGATTCCACATCATGCTATAAAATAAACTAAAAATGTTGTAAGTGTATTAGCACTCAGGAAAAAAATGCTAGAAATACTCACATCTAAAATTTATAACGTGTATGTCTTTTTAACATGACTACGAGTGACACAGGGCTGGCTCTAAGATTAACTAAATGAGATGGGGCCCTAGGCGGACTCATAAAATGGGCCCCTATTAACAAAAAAAATCATAATTTAAAAAAAATTATTTTTTTTACACAATTAAATCTAACAAAACCTAATCCCAACAAAATAAAAAAAAAATAATGTAAAGTTTGGAAAAATAGAGACTAAATAATAAAAACAAATATAAAAAATATGATCTACTATGAATTTTTTATTTATATCAAATAAAAACAAAACAAAATCCCTGTAAAATAGAGACAAATGATAATAAACAAAAAGAAAATATGGGTAAACTTTTAAAAAGAAAAATCTCAATAAACAGGGAGGAAAAATCATAAGAGTTAAAATAAACTAAAAATGAATAACATAAAAATAAAAAACGAATAAAAATAGAAAATAACATGTGATGAAACAAAACTAACAAATGAAAAAAAAAGATATGGATATGTTTTAAAATAAATATTAAATTATCCAAATAATCAAAATTCAATTAAAATTTAAAACAATCAATAAAATAAAAACGAAAATACAAAAAAAAATTATAAAAATAAATATTTTCCTTTTTACAAATCAAATAATAAATAAAAGAGTTTTAAAATTAGTATGAAGTAGTTCAAAGAAAATAAGAAATCCCAATAAAATAGGGATTTGAAAAAAAAATTATTTAGAGATTTGGGGGCCTTCCCAAAATAGGGGGCCCTAGGCGATTGGATTGTCTTGGTCGCCTATGTTCAAAGCCGGCCCTAACGAATGTCTAAAATAACAAATAGAACTGAAAAATAATGTTAAAATAAACTCCTTGTCCAAGAGCGCTATGGCACCTTAAAATAGTCTCAATTATTGTCTAAAATTGACATGTATTCTCTTCGATGATTTTTCTTATGTATTTTTAAAATGTATATAACATTCAAAAAAAGATATATAATATTGAGACCCTGTTTTGAAACGAGTTTGAAATTTTTTTTTATTTTTAAAAGCTGAGTTTAAAACTGGATTGTAGAAAGTTGTCTCTCTAGTATGACGAAAAAATTAGTTTTTAAGTATTTATTTACAAAATTATATCTACAACTTTTAATTAAACTGTGATTTTTTTTTATTTAAAAACAGAATAAAAAAACTCAAATTCGCTTAAATTCAAAAACTCTTTTACAAACAAAGCTTTGATTATTTTAACGATCGAGTGTATCAAAGCACAAACTAAAAAAAATCAACATGCTACTAACAAGATCGGATCTAGTCATGTTTGGTCAATATCAAACTAGACGACGTGAAAATCAAACTGTGTTACCTATCAATCGATTTACACAACCAATTGTTCGGTATATATTTCACTCTCCTATTGGATACTGATGATACTTAGGAATTCATATTTTCTCCAATAGCTGATTGGATCCAATAAGAGAGTGAAATATATACTCAACAATTGATTGTGCAGTTCGATTTATAAGTGATGCGTTCGATTTTCACTTCGGTCAGTTCGGTACTGACCGAACTGACCCAGATCCAGTCCTGACTGGATCCGATCACGCTACTAATAGCATGTGAAGCTGGCAAGTGACAAACTGTAGATCGCCTAACATTTTTTTCCTTTAAAAAATTCTAAAAAAAATAAAATCAAGCATGAGTTTGATCTGTACCATTAGTATCAAACTGTACAATATATTAATCGAACTATACAATCAAATAAAATTTATATGAATAGAATTGTACAGTCAAGTGAAATCTATGTTTAATAATTAATTGTATAATTTAATTTATAAATTGTGTAATTCAATTACTGCTCGGACCTAACCAGACAAAAAGGGTCGTGGAGTACCCAACTTGCAATTAATAGCATGTGAAGCTGCACATAATCCCACACCTTAACATTTTTATTCCTTAAAAAATTCTAATCGGAATCAAATAACAAAACGTCTGCTACTGTCCCTCTGCCACTTCAATTTTGAGTAGATTGGCCATTGCTTGAGAAACTTTAAAATATAGGGATTTTGATATTATCATCATGAATGTAATCAAGATGAGATACACAATTCGAAAAATAGATCTTCATTTCTCAAAATTAGATAAATCACAGTAAAAGGAAAAATCTATATAAGAGTAAATGTAAGATACTAAATCTAAGTGAGGAATAATTCATTTTTTTGTTTGATTGTTTTTTTAGTTATTCTAGTTAAAAAAAATAAGATGATAAATTTTTAATTGTTTAGTTGACCATTGATAAGTTGTTAATAAAAATAAATGTGTTGTAAATATTATAAATATGGATGATCACTATGAATATTTTCTTTAATTCTTTGAAACGTCTCATCCTTATTTTAAGGGATTGATAAAATCAAATCCCCTTTATTATATCTTGTAATATTGTGTTTGATACCTATAAATATAGACATGCATTGTATTCTAAAAAAACAAAGAATAACCATTACTTCTGTCTCTGTCCTCTTTCTCTATTGGTTGATCTTCTCTTCTAGTTGGTATATTGAATCTTATTCTTTTTACTTAAATCTATAACAATAAGAAGTAAGATTTATAAAAGAAAAAAAAATACTTTGACAAGTTAGCTCTATTCGGAACATATTAAATGGAATAACATAATTATAGGGGATCGAATATACCATTATCAATTTATTCTCACTTATTCTGACATAGTTATACCTACATGTTTCTCGTCAATCCTTAAAGTGTGTTGTGCACAAATACAAAGGAAAATTGAAGGAAAGTGACGGAATTTGAGTAAAAGGGAAACTGATAGAAAATAAATTATTTTCTCCTTGACCCGTTTATATAGTGTTTGTGCCTATAATGAAAAGTGATGGAAAATAAAATCTAGTATTTGTGTCCGTAATGGAAAGTGATAAAAAATAAAAATTATTAAGAAAAAAAAACCCTAGATCTATTGAACAAATAAAAGAAACAAATCACAAAAATATCAATCTAGATAGATTAAGCAAAAATAATATACTAAAAAAAAACCATGATCTATTCAATAAATAAAACAAATCTAGATTCATCCAATAAATCAAATATGAAATAATAAAAAAAAAATTAAACAAAAATCACAAAAAAAAGATCTCAGGTAAATGTTGTTTGAATAATTCTTATAGACGTGGAGAGAAAATCACATACTCTCTAATTTTTTCTTATTTTCACTTATTTTTCTTTTTTTAGGGTGAAAGAAAATTTTTTCCCATAATTCTAATAAAACAAAAGAATAAAGGAAAAATAAGGAAATTTTTTTACAAACAACATATTTTTGGATAATCAAATAATTTTTTTTTTCTTTACTTTTTTTTACTTTTCACCTGACATAAACACACTTGTATTCTACACTATTTTCTCCTATTCCTCTACCCAAGTTGGAGGGATTGATGCATCTTTTTTCTCCCAGCTGTACCCACTTATTCCCTCCCTACAAAAATATAATATAGCTTTTGTTTTATTCTCGTGTTCCACTTTATTCCGCTGCCCCAATTCTAACGGAATAAGCATAAAAAATTCATTTAGTAAAAAAAAAGATTTTTAATTTTAAGTCCCCACAAACCATCATATTTAGTGATCGATCCCTCATTTTTCTGTATTTAGGTTTTAGTCCCCCGATTTAAAAGATAATTTATGTATAGGTCCCTCACAGGGACTAAAAAGTAAATTAAATAATTTATGGATAGATTTTTATCAGGGAATAAAAAGGAACTATCATTTAAATATGGGGACTAAAAGAGGGATTGATCACTAAATATGATGATTTGTGGGACTTAAAACTAATCCAAAAAAAAAAAAAAAAAAGACGTCTGCGACTCTCCCTCTGCGTCCCTCTCTCACTCTCTCTCCATCTGTTCCTCTCCAACCAACCAAACCCTCCAAAAAATGGCGACAAGCGTCGTCTCCTCGGGCGACCCCCCTCACCCGGCTTCGTCTCCACCGACGAAACCCTCGCCCCAATCGATCCCGCCCTACATGAAAGCCATCTCCGGCTCCCTCGGCGGGCTCGTCGAGGCCTGCTGTCTCCAGCCCATCGACGTCATCAAGACCCGTCTCCAGCTCGACCGCTCCGGCGCCTACCGCGGCATCATCCACTGCGGGTCCACCATATGCACGGCCGAGGGCGTCCCCGCCCTCTGGAAGGGCCTCACCCCCTTCGCCACCCACCTCACCCTCAAGTACACCCTTCGCATGGGCTCCAACGCCGTCTTCCAGTCCGCGTTCAAGGATTCCGGCACCGGTAATATATCCAACTCCGGGAGGGTCGCCGCCGGATTTGGTGCCGGCGTGCTTGAGGCGCTCGCCATCGTCACCCCTTTTGAGGTGAATCACTCGTCATAGCATTGGTTTGCGTGTGGTTTTGATTGAATTGAGTAGGATTATGTGAAGATGATGAGTTTGATTTGAATGTGATGATTGTTGAGTTTTTTTTTTTTTTTTTGGCTTCTTAGTGGTCAATTGTGTGGATTTTGGTGACGAGGAATCCCAACATTAGTTAGGAAAACCCCATATGCACAGAATCACCCACAAATTCTGTACATGTGTACGTCTGGTGAGACTTGGTGGATTCGAACTCGAGACCTATGGGGAGCAAATTCCTGACTTTTGACAAAGAGTCAATCTTGAATGGGTTGTGCATGTGTGTTTACATGTGTGTGTGTGTGTGTGTTTTTGGTGACGAGGAATCCCAACATTAGTTTGGAAAGCCCTAGATGTAGCACTTAATCACTCACAAACCCTATGCATCATGTAAGTCTGAAGAGATTCAAACAGAAGACCAATGGAGAGCAGACCCATGGCTCTAGCCGGAGAGCCAACCCTGTGTGGGTTGTTTGTAAGAAGCTGATGTTTTTTTCCCCAAACAATAGGGAAATAGTACAATTTTCAAGAACTTGGGAAAATTTATGCAGTTCCAACAACCCTCAACTCGGCTAATAGCAAATTTGGCCATGCAGTGAGCAGTAAGACAACTTGTGGTTGAAGCGATCATATTGGAATTTTGGTTGGTCAGTTTATATGATTGTGCACTGGGTGGTTCAGTTGTATAGAATTATGTGGTCATAGTGTCATTCTTGGACTCAGTATGTTACCATTTTAGATCAACTGTAGTTTTCTCCCATTGAGAAAAAAAAGCTCACATGTTTACAATTTGGTTGAAGTGTAAGTATCATATTTCTGATAAAAGTGTTCAATATATATATGAATAAACACCTTAACAACTCGTCATGATGATTGGGGATGCTTTTTAATTGGTCAGAAATTATCAAAATCGGCAGACAAGGACGGGATGTGACTTAGTAGGTGAACAGCAACACTTTTTTCCCGAAAACTCTTACCAGCACCCCTGATTGTTTCTTGGATATGTCATATGTGATATTCCATCCTTCGCTTCCAATTATTTCTTGGAAAGTTGTAGTTGTAGAAAGTGTGAAGTGGATTAGGTTCATGGTACTAAGGTATTTCTTCAACATCCTCTGGGTGTTTTTTTGTTCCTTCTCTTTAGATATTTTGGCTTCTTGTCCCACACAGGTTTTGCACTTCTTTTCTTCTCATAATTGGACCAATACTGCTGACCTTTCTTTAAAGGAAAAAATAATATTCTGTTTTCAGAGTCAATGGTAACTCAAAATGCTTGATTTCAGATAAGGAAACAAGATCATATTGATCAATAAAACCATTGCCTGTAAATATCCTGGAGATCCTCTATTGTTGATTGCATGTGTGACTTGGTGAGTGTTTGTCAAGACAATGCCAAAGAAGAAAAGCTGTTGATTCCTACAAAGACCTCTGCATAATTACTAGTTTTAGACATTAGTTTATATCTTTTGTCTCTCATGCTTTTCTTGTTACTGGATCCCAAAGTTGTTTTTTGTCACTAATTTCCCTGTGCATTTGCGTTTTTTCTTTTGTCATGTCATTTTTTTAGTATTATTCTCACTTGTTTCTCCTTTGGTCTGGTTGCTATGATTTTACCAGCACCATTTTTTGGTCGATTTTATGGAGTTGAATATGGCATGTATAACCTTTCCTTTTGATTACTTTGAATCAGGCATACAATGTTAATGCAATTTGTTACCGTGCATGTAGGAGCTATGTAACAAGCACCAGTCCGGTGCTGCCGGAAGTGCTGTTTTAGTTGGATGTGTCCTATCTTGTGGGGAAATACATTCTTAAAGTAGGACATGTAATTTCTTAGGGATATATGCTACGTTTTGTTTTGGTTTCTAATCAATCATTTAGATAACTTCATAGATCAAACTGACTCTCTTCCTCATTGATAATCAATTCATTCTTTGGGAGTTTGGGGTAGTTAATGCACATGATTTTTCTGTTGAAGACACGTTGTTTCGTTCTTCTTGGATGTATATCAATTTTAATGCTCTCATGTAACTAATCACCTTTTACCTTAAAGCCCTTCCTGATTTAACCTGGTTTCATTTTCATTTCATCCTGTTCTCTATCCTTTGGACCAGTTCCTCATGATCCAATCAGTCTTATCACTGGCTAGTTCCTGATGAAGTATTGATTGGAAAAACTTTGCCTTTAATTAGTTTGAACTAGGTACATGATTTATAGCTTGTCAATGATACCACTATATAAAACTATGCAATGTATTCCCCCAATACCTGTATTGCTGGAAAGATGCAAGAATTGTTATGCTACTAACATATGTACAAGAAATAGTTAGCTGCTGGTGCCTTTTTCAGTATCAATGTTGTTAAGGAATTCAATATGTTAAGATTTCATTTCATGTGCAATGCCTTTACATTATCTATACTGCCTTTGTAACTAATCACCGATTCACCTTCTATATTTTCTGAAAAAAAAAATTTCTGGTTTTTCTTTCATTTTTTCTTGTTCTCTGTCCTTTGATCACTCCCCTCGTGATCCAACCAGTCTTACCAATTGGTTGGTTGCTGATTTTTAATATATAGGAAAATGTTTGTTTTGTTAATTAATTTGTTTCAGGTAAATTATATGGTAGCTTGTCAACGATAGCTGTATAAAAGATGCGATGTTTTCCAGTACTTATACTGCTGGAAAGATGCAATTTTATTATGCTACCATCATCTGTACAAGGAATAGTTGACCGCTGAAGGCGGTGCATGAATTGCTTATATTATTGTGCCTCTTCAGCCAAAGCCCAGACACTAGAATTGTCCTGTCTTCACAGGAGGAAATAGAGATCCACTTTTTTGGGATGTGGTGGAAATATTTTTGTGGAGGAAATAAAATATTCAATGACATCCTTAAAATGCATCTGTATACTATTCCTATTTGTGTTTCCATCCTCTCTGTCAACAACAATTCTCTTTGGAATTGTTATTGGTTGAGTTACATCCATGGCCTTGATTTCATAATCTCAGATCTTTGGAAAGTTGATGTTATGTGTCTAAAACCATCAAATAAGTTGATATACTTGAGCTAGTGTTCAATTGATATAGTGTTATATGTTGTTGGAGTTGAGATATCAGTTAAACATGCATGGACTTTGTGAAAATAAAAATTATTGTGATGAGGAACTCTGATCCTATATCAGAAACTCCATATGCACAAAATCACCCGGAGACCCTGTGTGTTAGATAAGCCTAAGTGTATTACACTTGACAATTATGGGGAGCAAATCCATCCCATAGCTCAAACCAAAGACTCAATTCTGTGTGTGGGTTAACTATGTGAAATATTTCCATCTTAAGTTTTTTTATTTACTATTGATTTTTTTACAAGGAAATCCATTTCCTGAATCAACTCACTATATTTAAAAGAGTAATGTTACACACAGTTTTTTTCCTGCCACAATTCTAGTCTCATATGCGTCGATAGAAAATCAACGGAGCGTATACTCACACTAACAAGGTATATGCTTCGATAGCAATTTTTCACATATTCTAAAAATGCATTCATGCAGTTCATTAGAGTATATGCTTCATTTTTTTTTATACGTACCTCATTAGATGAGGTATATTGTTTTAAAAAATTCAAAACACATATAAACTGGAATTAGGGCTGGAAAATAGGTTGTACGTAACATTATCCTGTTTAGAATGATAAACATCACTGATTCCGACTTTTGGATGTAAGCAGGTGGTGAAGATCAGATTGCAGCAACAAAAAGGACTAAGCCCGGAGCTCCTGAAGTACAAAGGTCCCATACATTGCGCGCACACGATCATCCGTGAGGAAGGATTTCTCGGTTTGTGGGCTGGAGCTGCCCCAACAGTGATGCGTAACGGGACAAACCAAGCTGCCATGTTCACTGCCAAGAACACATTCGACATCCTTCTGTGGAAGAAAAATGAAGGTGACGGAAAAGTCCTCCTCCCATGGCAGTCCATGATCTCGGGGTTCCTGGCAGGTAAGCATCAACAGTTTGGATATGGATTGGATATCTTTACATCCACAACCTGTTCTAAATCATTTAGATACATATTTTAACATTTGAATTTGAATCTTTTTGGATACAGATTTTTTTTTCCAAATAACTGACATCTCTAAATATAGACACAAATTTGGGTGATCTGGTAATGTATTAGAGAGGTGTGAGAGTTAAAAATCGAAACTTCAAGATTTCTGGTTTCTTTTAGAAATCATGAAATAATAATACAATAATTACCTAAATTTTCAAGATTACGACCTATATATAATACACACATATATAATTTACAATTTTTGTCAGAGTGGATGTATTGATATCCTTATGCACTTTAGATTTTCGAATATCGCATAATTTTTAAATTTTCAGAGACATATCTTTCGGGTAATTAACAGTCTTACTGGCAGGGACTGCGGGGCCTATCTGCACGGGGCCTTTCGACGTGGTGAAGACGAGGCTAATGGCACAGAACCGCTCCGCGGGAGAGGTGAAGTACAGGGGGATGTTCCATGCGATCAGGACGATATTTGCAGAGGAGGGTCTGCTCGCGCTGTGGAAGGGGCTGCTGCCTCGGCTGATGAGGATTCCCCCTGGACAGGCGATTATGTGGGCTGTGGCTGATCAAGTGATTGGCTTGTATGAGAGAAGGCACCTGCATAGCGCGCGCTTATAAGTGGATTATTAGATGGAGATTTTTTCGATTTCATTGCGACATGGTTTATTCAGACTCAGAAACATTGGAGGAGTTTATAGCTTTCTTCTCCTCTATATTCAATTGAGCATATATTTTATTTTTTTTACATTTTTTTATTGATAATTATTAGAAAATTTTGTTGTAGAGAAATTTAAGAAGACTGATTCGGATTTTTTGGGGGGTAAGAAAAATCTATCATAGCCATGCTGTGGAAGATATTGCTTGTGATGGTGATATTTGTGCTGGGTGTGGTACCAGAAGTCAGAAGTTGAATTTGTAATGAATGGAGGCAGGTCTGTGTGTGTTTAATAAAGAGCTCTGCTATACACTTTTTTTTTTAACAGTTTTAACTATAATTTTATATATCTCATTAGTCTCTTTAACTCAATTTATCAAAATAAATGTTTTTTTTAAATTTTTTTATATTTTTTATAAATAATATTATTTAATTTATTAAAATATATACTTTATTTTTTTATAAAAATATATGTCTCATTAAATATATGATTTTAAAAAATAAAATCATATGTGATCTGTATTTTATACTGTAAAATAGATTACCTTAAACTTCCTTAACAAAAGACCTGTTAATTTGGTCACTGAACGAAGTGAGATGTCAAGATTTGGCCTAAGAACATGCGCTCTAATGATTGTTTTATAAGTATCATTATCTATTTTTATAAATAAAACATTATATCTAATGAGGGAAAAACATCTATGTAAATTGTTAAAGAAAGAAAAAAATCAGAGGAGAAAATGTCGTCCGTGGGGATTTCGAAGGGGGTGCTCGAGATCTGCAAATTCGGGGTCTATGTGGCTGTCCCGATCGCCCTCATGTACGTTTTCGCCAACAATTGCGACAACCTCAACAAATTCATGGGCAAGGTAAGTCCCCTCTCTCGCAATATTGCTCCCTTGATTCATTTGAAACCCTGGAAACCTTAGATTCTTATGTTCGATTCAATTCAACGACGGATTCATCAAGAAAGTAGGAGATTGATGTAAGGCACTTCATTATAGATGATTAGAACCCTCTAACAATGCTGGGAATAAATGATTGCTTGGTTTAGTTAAGTGGGGAAGGTGAAGGAGGGGCAGATTTTTATTGAGGTTTCTTGTTTATTGTGATTTTGTTGTGTCTTGTTTGAAAAGTTCTTTGGATTGCTGTTGGAGGCTCTTCTTGGAACCAATTATTGGCTAGATTATGCTTTTGCAAATCCACTTTGTCCCCTTTTGGATCGTGGATAGCTTATCAGGCGAAAAATAGTTATACAGGAACAAAGGAGATTAGTTGTCATTCTTTTCTCGATTTAGGTAAATTTTTGTCTTTTGTGTTTGTCTCGGTAGAATGTAGTTAGTGTGTTTGGTGCGCGATTGCAAAACTGATTCTACAAGAATTTGGGTTTCAAAACTGATTCTGCAGGAAGCTCACCTTCCCCAGCTTTTGGGTACTATTTGTCTGAAATCTATGTGCAGGTAGCTGCTACAGTAAAACTGTTTGGTTATACGATTGTGGAAGCAACTTCCTGCAATCGCAAAAGCTGCACAATCGCGGAACCAAACGCAATTTTGGATGAATAACCATGAATAAACAATATCTACCTCCCCTAAATATATTTCATCAAGATATATTCTATCAATGCATAGTTATCATAGAGCTTTTCTGAAAATTGGTTTTTTCTAATTGATGATTGGTTCCAAAAGGGGACTTTAGAATCTTTAATGGGAAAAGGTGCTTCTGCTTATGGCCTTATGTTGTATTTAAATTGATCAATGGTGGAAAGTTTTATGGAGGAAGAGAAGGGAAAAAGTCAGTGGGAACTTGTTAACCCTTAGCCTAGTAGTTAATGTGATATGGGTGAAGAAATGGTAAGGCTTAGAGGTTAATAACATGACCCTTATGTTACAAATTCCATGATTGCCTTCAATTGATCTAATAATAATGTATTGATGTTAAATCAAGTACTTTGCATTCCTATATTTGAGATGGATATTTGATGAGGATTCCATCGATCTGGAATCACTAGCTGGGATGGGTGGATTTTGTCTTTTGAGTTTTCCTTGGAGTATAAACAACTATTTGAAATTTCTATATGACACATAAAAATAAATAAATAAATTAAATTAATATATGCTTCCATCTGGTTATCATCCAACATGTTTCATAGAGTCTAATATTGTACTTCACTCGTTCAATCGAATGATCGACATGGAATAAACACAATCCATTACATCTATGGATTTTATTAGTTTTTGTACTGTTTGGAATTCACATTCTTTGAGTATCATGGTGCCAATGCACCTTTGAATTTGTTCATTCTTCTCCTTTTATGTTGCATGCAATATTTTAATTAACTATTACTGAAAATTTCTTCCTTGAAGTTATCGAAACCCTTCCTTATCCATATTCTCTTACTTGTTGGCTCATCCTGAAAGCATCTTATTCTTTTCTTAGATAAATAGAGCTGAAGAAATTTGACAGTAGACATTGGAATGCAGCTTATTGAGTGCTTGCATATGGAAAAAGAAGTAATATCATTAGTAAGTGTCGATGGGTCTTGTACTGTCAGTTTCTTAGAGACACTTCTGATTGATGTTCAAGTGTTACCGAAAAGGTGGGTTTGGCCTTAGGGTCAAATAGTGCTTTCAATAACATCAAGGGCATGTGGAGATAGTTCCGCATGAGGAGGAAATAAAAAGTAACAATAGTAATCTTGCAAAATTCCAATGGCTTGGTCCGCATGTAGTTTGTTGGAGCATGATATAGATGTCAGTAAATTGTTTGAGTGAACTCTTGTTGAAGGATGATGGCGACAAGCTTTTTCAGTTACTTTTTTTTTTCTGGATATAAAAGCTGTAACCTCCTGCACTTTTGAATGAAGTTCAGGTTTTGAATTGGTGTCCGAATATGGAATTAGCTTGCCAAGGAGACTAGGAGAATCATCTGGCATGTAGATGATTCTTTTTTTTTTCCAGTGCTGAGCCTGGTTGTTTGGACGAGTAAAAATGGATAGAATGCAGAAACAGAAATTGTTTTGTAGTGTCCAATTATAGTGAGGTGTGATGCCAAAAACTTAAAGAGCCTCGAATTAGTCTTAGTGCGGATGATGTAGAAAATCGGCCTTAGATTAGAGAACTTTAAGTGCTCCAAAGTATCACATGCAGAATCTACAATCTATATGATTGTGGCTACAAAGGGCCACTGGGGAGTTATTTGGTGTTTGTGTAGTGAATTTGTCCTTTAGGCTAACTTATACATATATCTGCCAACAAATCAATATCTAAAGTTTGAATCTGAATCTGATCAGTTCCATCTTCTCACAGGTATATATCAGAAAATACTGAAATCTGTTGATCCATGGCAATACTAGTATACTACTACTACTATCTATGAGTTGAAATGGCTTTTGTGAAATAAGTTGGTCATGGTTGTATGATATTTCTCGCTGATGTCCTGTAAATCCATACTCCATAAGGGTGTTTGTAGCTCCATTCTCCACATGCAATGGCATATTTAATTGATACCTATTTCTAGAATGAAGTTATTCCTCTTTTAGTGATACATCTTTGTTCTCCCTCTTTTTAGCTGAACATCTTGGTTAGATGAACTACTTATTCCCTGTGTCCTAAAACCTGAACCTGCTGTGTTCTTTTGGATCCAGAGGTCCTACGTGGTGTATCCAGAGGAGTTCCTTACGCCCCCACCTCCCGAGGAGCTCCGGGGAATGGCACGAGCACGAAAGAACAATCTCCGTCAATAATGAAGAAAAATCTCCGGGGAATGGCTCGAGCATGAAAGAACATATTTTTTATATTTTTATCGTAGTAAAGTTTTGGGAACACTTGTAAAGAAAAATAAGATCACAGAAAACTGCGTGCTTTCTTTTAAAAATGATCCCAAAATAAGATTTTAAGGCGGTTATGAAAATCATTCTGCATTCCCCGTAATTTTAGGATACATCCAAAAACTCTTTTTCCCGTAAAGTAACGCATGCAATGAGTTTTACATTAAAACAAATGGACCATGAAACTCTTTTTGGAATCAGTAAAAGAAAATGTCTTAAATTGATAAAAAAAAAAAATCAATTTTACAAAGAACCACAAGTCAACAATTTTATATGAAAATGTTAAAACACAAACATCAAATTCTCGGGGTGTATTTGAATAAAGTGAATTAAATAAACTTGATTATTAATAAATTCATTTTCTGTGCTTTTTTAAAAAATATTTTTTGTATTAAAAGATTGTAACTTATTTTTAATTAAACTTGCTTTCGTACAGGCATTTTGAAATACCAAGGGTGTTTTTCACTTTTCGAAAAAGTAAAATTTTGCTCAAATGGGTTTCCAAACGTTATCAAAAACTAAAAATAGAAGTTTAAAAAATATTTCTTTAAAAATGATTTTCACAAAAAAAAATTTCACAAAAAATTAATAATTTCATAAAAAAAAAAAACATTTCACAATTAGATTAATTTCTCTGGGTATAAATGGATAGGAGTGCATTTCCGACAGGTTGGGTCATGTTGAAAGTATGCCTAAACCCAACTCGTGATGTCTAGAGTTCAACTCGAACCCAATCTCAACCCGAAGAGTGCAACCTAAACCTACCTCAACCCACGGTTCAAGTTGAGTTCTGATTGAGCACATGCTTAAGTCGGGCTTGGGTTTAACCCTTAAAAGATCATAAACTATATATAATAAACAACAAAATAAACTCTAATTAACAAATCAAGAATGAGAGAAAGTGTGCAAACTAACTAAGTTACTAAATTAACCAAGTTTCTCTTTGAATCCTAACCCGACCCGAACTTGATATTGGGTTATCTCGAGTCCGGATCGGATTGAATCCAATTGAAAAAAATTCTAAATCAAATTCGTCCACGAGTCGGGTCGGGTCGGGTTCAACGGCCCAAGTTGGCCCACGGGTACGGTATTTTTTTAGATCTTATGCACGTGCAATATTCGCTCTCATCGTCACTGTGCAGGTGATTGTAACACTATTTTCACCTTCAAACATTGTTAAAGAGATCGAAAATTGAACCCCCCCGTTTGGAGGTGAAAACGAGTGCAAGATAAGGAAGGAGCGGCCCATTCGGAGCCACTCATCGGTTGATTTGTCAATCACATGGAATTCCACTTACAGCTCATCTCGTCGCGATTCCATCTCCCATCCGACGGTTACAATGGGTCCAATCCAATAACCACTCCTTTTCTTTATAATCCACCCGATCCAAAACCCTGTAAAACCACTCAGCCCTCCAAAATGTTCAAATATTTATAAATACTTTTTTTTAAAAGCACAGATTAGAGCTTGGCAATGTTAATTTTATAACCAAAATATATATTATTTTTTAGTATTAGTGGTTTTTTTATAATTTATTACAAGTTTAGGTACCCTATTTTCTACGAAAAATGATATTTAGTACAAGTTTTATTACAAGTCTTTTTTTCAACCCCAATTACAGTTCACACCATTTTTTTTAATTATATAAACTGGCATTGAAGTATATGTTGTTATATGAAATGAAGTATATACTAAGATACAATAGTATATTTTTTCATTTTGATAAAAAAAAATTACGCTCCTTTTTCTATGGTTGTTTCTGAATGTGAGGTTGAAAACTCTAAAATTCTTATAATCTCATGTTTTAAATACAATTTTTCAAAAGTGTTATTTTATTAACTTTTCAGCCACAAGTTTTTTTAACCTAAAAAGGGAAGGTAGTGATTTAAAAAGCTAAACATTGAAAATGTGTTTGAATATGAGTTTAAGAATTTTTAGCTTTTCAAACACATAATTTATTTATTAAATCCATATCTAAAGTGACCGTATATATAAAAAGATGCACAACTCCATGGTGAAGAGATTTTCTAATTAATTAAGTAGTTGATAATTCATTTATTTTTACATATTTCTAAAAGTCTATTATTCATCTAAATTAATATGATCTTTGTTAGAATTGCTTTAACTTTGTTAAAACTTATTATATATAAAACTTATAATGTCTTTGTATATTTCAATAAAATTTGAAAAGATATTAGATACAATCATGTTTACTATCTCCATGTGTAGTCCGCACATATTTTAAGTTTTGTTAATAAAGCAAAAGTTATCTACTAAGTTATATATTTTTTTATGAAAAATGTTTATAACTTATTAAGAAATTTCCAACGAGTATTGCTGTAATACTGATTTGGAAAGGATTCACTGAAAAACAATAAATTTTAAACCTATCATCATGTATAATTTTTATGAGATTTTATCATTAATGCTTTTGACAAATCTTTTTATTCAAATAACATGATCAAATAAATATTTTATAAAATTACATATAAAAGAGATATGTTACAATTGAAAATGAGTTTTTTTGCATATGTATCCGTCATTCAACCATACATTGTAAAAATACCATGTTTGAAACTCTCAAACCCACATTATCATTGGAATTGATATAAAAAAATAAACCCTTTTGAATAATATTATTGAAAATAACATATAATCATGGATATTTTGTTAAAATATGATTTTTTAAATGTATGTATTTTTAAAAAATTATATCAAGAATTAAATTATTTTTTTTTTTAAAATTCATAAATTTTTAAGTATAACTCTGATATATAATTATAAATGTAAAATAGCTGTTTTAAAAAATGATTATTGCATAATAAAAAGTGAGATCTAAAATCTCAATTTTCATGATTATTTCAATCTAAATCTAACAAAAAATATAAAAAATGTGATGATCCAGTACGATCACCACCATTCATTCAATATATCATTAATATAGATAGATAGATATTAAAAAGATAGATTGAATGAATATCTCACATTATCTTTTAAAATATTAAAAATATATTTTTTTTCCATTCTTACTCTTAATATAAAATTAAAAATTCAGATATAACTGATGATAAAATTGAAAATGAAAATGTTAGACACGAAAGAAGGATTGAACATAAAAACTTAAACACTTTTGCTTAGTAAAATAGATAAATAATATATTTAAATAATGATGCCCTTTTTAGTATGTCTTAGAAAGCAAGTTATTATATTCGTGGCATATAAAAAAATATAATTAACTTTTATAAAAAAACAACTTTTATGAATGAATAAAATTGTTATTTGAATAATTGATACTAAGATAATCAAGTGGTATATTACACAGACATGAAAATAAAAATCAAGATTGTATAGCCTATCCTTCTCAAAGAACCACACATAAAAAACCAAAGAGTTATTTGATTTTTTAAAATTGTGATTAAAACTAAACAAGATAATAAATATATAATATGTGCCATCAAATACACTGATATCCCATTTCGGATATGAAAAAAAAATTTCTGATTTTTTTGATGCATATTCATAACATATATATATATATATATATTATTTTTTTTTATAGGCTTTAGTTGTTGACCTGTTTTACCGGGTGTGGCAGGTTCATAAGGGTTGGACGTGACGATATCAGTCCCCCCCCTAAAAAAAAATTGTCCATTTTTCGTTTCTCTGGCATTGTGTTGTTTTGTTCTTCTTTACTCTCTCTCTCTCTCTCTCCATTGTTTCTGATCGCTCTCTCTCTTTCTCCGATTCGTTAGGGCCTGAGAGAGGGCCTCTTCGCCGCTTCAGATCCAAAGCCGCCGGGGCTTCCAAAACCAGGTCCTCTTGAAACCCTAAATCTTCTGGTGGAACCCTAACAGGGGGCGCCAGATCGGGAAGCCATGGCCGCCGCGAACGCCCCTATCACCATGAAGGAGATCCTCACCGTGAGTTCTCGTGTCCTTCTCTCCTCCGTCTTTTTTTGTTTCCCCATTCGATCTGGTTTTGGTGCTTTAGCTGAATTGGGAGGTGGATCTACTCGAGCGATTGATATTTTGTTTTGTCTACGTTTGATGTTTGGATCTGTTTAGATCTGTGAGAGATGATAGGGATTTATTGCATGCTTGAATAGTTCCAATTTTTCAAAAATTTTGTTCCTTTTTTTGTGATTCGTAAAGGTTTGATATCACGATCTGATGCAATGACTGATTTCGAAGAAGTTCTGATTTTTTTCCTTCTGATTTTCAGCTTCCTAGCGTAGGAGTGAATCCTCAGTTCATAACGTTCACGCATGTGACGATGGAGTCCGATAAACACATATGCGTCAGGGAGACATCCCCTCAGAACAGCGTGGTCATCATTGACATGAACATGCCCAATCAGCCGCTGAGGAGGCCAATTACCGCGGATTCCGCCTTGATGAATCCCATTTCAAGGATCCTCGCTCTCAAAGGTTTAAAAATTGGATCTTTTCTTCTGTTTGAATCAATGTTTTCTTTTGTCTGCGTTGTATGCTATATTTTATTGGATCTGGTTCGGTTCAGCTCTCTTTTTTTCCCATTGGGTTGTGTTTAATTTTTTTGGAATAATGTCCATTGGATAAGTTTTGGGGAACAACTTATCATGGGATGGGCTTAAAGTAGTCACCAATGGTTTTTCCATGTTCTTGTCAATTCTTGTATGAAAATCAAGAAAGACTCTAATTTGATGATTAATTTGTCCTTTTTTGAATGAAAGTTTAGGATTTGGAAGAGTTTTGTTTGGTATTTTTTAGTTTTGCATGCATAAATTCAAGAATTAGTTTTGCTGTGTATGAATGATGCATTATATGGAAATACTATTCCGTTTTTGGAACCTTTTGAAAATTTGAAACAAATGATTGAGTAATTCACATTCCTTGTTGACTCTCAAATAGTCCGAATGATTTGCATTCTGGTAACAGTTTTGTCCATCAATGAACTTGTTATGATACACCAGGAACATCTGAGTAGAACACAGCAATCTTACTACATGATATTTATATTTGTATCAGTATGTATCATAAGCAGACACCATTGGATGAAATAATGTAGAAACTGATATTTGTTGAATGTTAAATCTTTGAGTGCTCCAATAATCTTTCTAATCTTATATGCATGCGAGTCGCAGTTCTAAGCCAAATGTTACATATGCTGAATTCCTCGCATTTCTTTCTGGTGATTTAACAACTCGGTCAGCATGAGGGCTCTGCTAATATGACTTGCATTATAACTGAAACAACTTTTCATAGTATGATTTTTCTCATAAAGCTAGTGTAGTGTTCCTACTTCCTAGTGTAGTGTTTAGGCATAAGTTGACCAAGGTCACCAATTTCCATTAAATCCTATTGTTGTGTTCCTTATGTTTCTCAGGAACCTAATGTTTACTGTATTTTGATGCAATATACTAAGTGACTATTATATACTTTAACGGTAAATCGGGTGATATAGGTGGAGTAACCATATAAGTTGTATTGCTGCTTTAGGAAAAAAAAATTCCTGCTCAGAATTTGTCACCGTTTCGCTTCCTAGGATCAGTTTCACTTTTTAATGAAGTCTAATAATAAGTTATGTACATTATGTTCTTGAAGGATTTGGAAAAAGGTCCTACTTTGAGAGGTTTGCCTGCTCAGGAACTGCACTATTGCTAGCTTGCTGCCTAAGTACTTGTTGGTTGATTCATTATGCTTCCTGAATATGTTTTTTCTGAGGGATTCATTGTCTGTTTTTGTATGCAATCTTTTCCTGAAATAGCATTATAAGTCTTAAAAAAAGAAAATATACATTCTTTTTTCTTCCATGTTTTGTGGACCAGATGTGTTGTATGGTAAATTTTCCATGTGTACCTCACTGGTAGATGTGTGGTTGCCTGATTGACAAGATGTGTCTCCATATGTTGGTGCTTGTAGTATGCCTACTGTGATATTCTGACCTTTCCCCTCTTGTCGAATTTCTTGCTTGCTTGGTAATTATCATGTGATGTATTTTCCTTTTGGAAACAAAAGCTGCGCGCTAACTAAAAGAGTTATACATGCTTCATTCTCATTAAAGCTCAAATACCCGGAAGCACTCAAGATCACCTTCAGATATTCAACATTGAGATGAAGGCTAAAATGAAATCATATCAGATGCCTGAGCAGGTGATGGTCAACTCAATGCATTAGTAGCTGCTGTTGTGGGTTTTGAGGAAAGTTTGAAAGTATAAATTTGTCCTATATTCAGGTTGTCTTCTGGAAGTGGATTAGCCCAAAGATGTTAGGGCTAGTCACACAAACCTCAGTATATCATTGGTCCATAGAAGGTAATATTTGACTTCTTTAAGGATAATTGGAACCTGTTTTTTTTCACCAATCCCTCTTGGGGACTTACTTCACTTATTTGATTTGTTCATAACATTGTTTAAGTTCTGTATTGATGCATGTATATAGGTGATTCAGAGCCAACAAAAATGTTTGAAAGGACGGCTAATTTAGTGAACAATCAGATAATCAATTACCGTTGTGATCCCTCTGAAAAATGGCTTGTTTTAATTGGAATTGCACCTGGTGCTCCTGAGGTATGCATTTATTTTGTTTCACTTTTTTTATATGTATTGATCAACTTCTAAAGCTGAGCTCATCTTGATTCTTATATGTCGGTGAAAGCAGCTTTCTTGAAAATAAGCTGGACGCATTTTACTTTGGACTGTCTGACATCCAATACACATTCACAGTAGAGATTTATTAATTAATTCATTAATGGCAGTATGTCACACCCTATTGCGCTATTTGAATGGTTCAGATGAAACTGCTCCATTCCAGTTTTCTTTTCTTTTTTCAGAAGCACATTTAAGACATGTGATTGATTGCTAATTGTTGTTTCATCTATTTTAATTGTTTCTTTAATTATCTCAAGTGCTAAGACTAGAGTGGCATCGTTGTATGTTGTATGAAATCATTGTCATGTGGGAGTGCACAGGGAGTGTGATGGAGCATACAAGGAGAGTTAGGGTGTTTGATGAGTGATTTTATGAGCTAGGTTAGAATTTATATTCATCTGTGTCACATTATTTTTGGGGTTGCATCTGATTAGACCTTGTACTTTGTTATGTCGGAGATTGTCAGGGGCAGAAATCCAGAGTTCTGTTGTTCATAGATATTGTAAATAGCTTTTTTACCAGTTGATTCATTTTTACCTCTATCTCTGATACCCTGTTATTGGGTATACAACTTTGTGGGTGCAATGATATGATTTTTCTGAACTTTTAAATGTGCTTGGATTTCAGAGTTTTAACATATATTTGTACATAGTAGTTGACATGTTACACGAGTTTAAGCTCTAAATTTGTACAAAGTGGGCTTTTTTTGTGTAATGTTGGATTAAAGCTCCTCATGTATCCCTTATCTTCTCCAGTGTTTTGGGGAGCAACTTTACTTGTTTGTTATAAGCAAGCAGGCAGAATAACTTGGATAGCTAAATGATATAACAGGAACTTTGTATTATTACCATTATATAAATTAATTAGTATGGTTCTCATTTTCCACAATTTTTTGTTGTAGAGGCCACAATTGGTGAAAGGAAATATGCAGCTATTTTCGGTGGACCAGCAGCGGAGTCAAGCACTTGAAGCACATGCTGCTTCGTTTGCTTCTTTCAAGGTGTGTAATCAAACCCTTACATGTACACATATAACAGAAAGGAAGAAGAATCCTAATATGAAGCAATATCTTATGCTGTTATCCACTTGTGATATTTGAACATGGTCTATGCAGGTTGTTGGAAATGAAAATCCATCTATTCTTATCTGCTTTGCGTCAAAGACCACCAATGCCGGTCAAATCACATCGAAGCTACATATCATTGAACTTGGTGCACAACCAGGTTATATGCTTCTTTATGATATTTCATTTTTAATGTTCTTAGATGTGCTTTTCATGTATATCTTTTGAAATTGTACATGGTGTAGAAATGCTGTGTGGTTTGAGAGATTATACATGTCAAGATAGATTGTGGATTATCTGTCATTATTTCCTCGGCACCTATCAATGTTATACACAGGCTTGAGAAGGGTGGTTTTGGGGCTATGTAGCACCTCCGTCCTAGCTGGATGCTAATGGGTGCACAAAATGTGAGAGATGAGGTGACTGGCCAGAGAAGGGGAGGGGTTGATGGGGTGGACTGGTAGGAGGGAAAGACTTATCATTGGGCTGGTTGCCTGTAGGGAAAGGTGAGGAGGGGAGGGGAAAAAAAAGTGGAGGGAAAGTGAAGAGAAGCAGAAAAAATTGCCTAGCAATGGACCTTGAGTGATGATGGCGTCAGAAAGGAGGAAAGGGGATGTTTAAGCTTTATGGGTTTTTCTTGGAATGAAAGACATGCCGAGATCCGCCTATCTGGGTGCCACATAACCCAACCTGTCGCCAAGTCAGGAACAGAGACTCGAATCTATCTGGGTAGCAGCTTACGGGTCCAACAGGGCAGATGACTGGGTAAAAGCCTTGCGAGCGGTTGGCTCAATTTTTGAATTCATGGCATCTATCATTTGTATCTTGGTGATGTGAAGAATATCGAGCTTGAGAAGTGTTTAGATTTGGATAATTTCCATCAATTGGCTTGTGTCCTCATATTGCATGCTATCACTTTTTGTAATTTTTGCTGATGTGAATTGAACTTTTCTCACACATCAAGTGCTTTTTCGCTTCAGGTAAACCAGGCTTTTCCAAGAAACAAGCTGATCTTTTCTTTCCTCCTGATTTTGCGGATGACTTCCCTGTTGCCATGCAGGTAATATTGATACCCTTTTGATTGTGTATAGTTTTAGGAAGATTTGTTATTCAATATTAACTATAATCCATTGACTTGTTATTTTGCAGATTTCCAACAAGTACAGTTTGATTTACGTTATCACAAAGCTTGGACTACTTTTTGTTTATGATCTGGACACTGCCACAGCAGTTTACAGAAATAGAATTAGTCCAGATCCCATTTTTTTGACCACAGAAGCTTCTTCAGTTGGTGGCTTCTATGCCATAAATAGGCGAGGACAGGTGCTACTTGCAACAGTCAATGAAGCAACAATTGTGCCCTTCGTCAGTGGCCAAGTACGTCTATGAGCTTGAGTTTCTTAGTCATGCTCTAATTTCAAAAATTGACACACTGACGATTGTTGTTTTGCTTGTCTCAGTTAAACAATCTGGAGCTCGCAGTTAATCTTGCCAAAAGAGGAAACCTACCGGGCGCCGAAAATTTGGTAACTTGAAACTGCAGAATCTCATTGGTTTCAAATTCTAAGTTTTGTATATTCTAACGTCATTACTTAATTTTATCGTCTCTCATATCCAATTTCATCTTATATAATACAGGTTGTGCAGCGGTTTCATGAATTGTTCTCGCAGACAAAATACAAGGAGGCTGCTGAACTGGCTGCAGAATCTCCTCAGGGCATCCTTCGTACTCCTGACACTGTTGCAAAATTTCAGGTATTTATGTTTTTGTGTTGCCCTTCTTGTAGTAAGCTGTTAATTTTGTTGGCCTTTATTGAATCCAGTTGAGATTTCAGTTTTTCTCTTTTGTGTGGTGATATTCTGGTTAATTAATTGTCACTTTCAGTGTAATACATAAGGTCACGTGCCCTATCATGCTTATATGCTTTGTGATGCCACTTATCCAATTTTTTGCAATCATGGAATGCCATTTGTTAAGAGGAAGATCTAGAACTATATGACTGACATCAAATGTCCATTGGCTATCAATGCAGAGTGTTCCCGTTCAATCTGGGCAAACACCACCTCTGTTGCAGTACTTTGGTACATTGTTAACTAGAGGTAAACTCAATGCATTTGAGTCTTTGGAGTTATCTCGCCTTGTTGTCAATCAAAACAAGAAGAATCTTCTGGAGAATTGGCTGGCTGAGGACAAGCTTGAGTGTAGCGAAGAACTTGGTGACCTTGTGAAGGTTAGTATATTGCTTCAAATTGAAATTATGTTTTTAATCATGCACAAATTGTGCATTAAAATTGCATAACTGAGGATTTGCATTTTGATATTTGTAATTGGTTGGAAACTAAGAACATTTATTTCCTTGGATTTTGTTGTCCTGTTTCATATTTTGGTCTTTTAATTTTGTGATTAATTCTATTTTGTGCATGTTTTTCAGACTGTGGATAATGATCTTGCGCTTAAAATATATATAAAAGCAAGGGCTACCCCAAAGGTTGTTGCAGCGTTTGCTGAACGTAGGGAGTTTGACAAAATTCTTATTTACTCAAAGCAGGTATATTTTTCGTATTTTTGTGATGGTATCTCTTTGCCATTTCCGGAAACTACCTCAGTCCGGGGAATTGAAGTGATATTGTAGAATGTAGGTAATCAAGACCATAAGTACTCTATGCATTATTAGTATATATCTTTGCTCCTGGATGCAGGTTGGATACACCCCGGATTATCTGTTTCTCCTTCAAACTATCTTGCGGTCAGATCCTCAGGTATTCTTTATTAAATATGTGATGATCACACTTGTCTTAATTTTCTATAATCTGCTATACTTGAAAGTTTTTTTTTAATTAAAACGGTAGTTCATCACCTTCGTATTAGATATGAAGAAGAGAGCCCAAGTGGGAATACAAGAACATAAAGCATAAGAGAGAAAGTAGAAGAGAGCTCTACATAAAAGGACTCCAAACTCATCCTATTCTATGATAACTAAATGGCTCCCCACGAACTGAATTGAAGTCGCCCCGACACAGTGGCGCCCCCAGTCTTTAATGTACTCAATTGCCTCCTCCCACACATTATCAGCGTATGGTCTAACTCCCCTAAAGATGACATTGTTCCTCATGCGCCATATTGCCCATACAACAGCCGGAATGACTATTTGAGAAACCTTAGCTTTGGTGCTCCGATCACCCGCGCACCTCAACGCCTTGCCAGTCGCCCACAAGTCTTCAATTGTGGAAAAGCTATCGTTCATCCCATATGCCGCTTCCAACCGGTCCCAGATAGACCTCGCCACTAGACACCTGACGAACAAGTGCTCCGCAGATTCATCTCTGTTCGAGCACAAGACGCACCTGACGTCCAACTCCTTGTGCTAGTGAGCTAGGCGCACCTTTGTTAGGACCTTGCCATGATACATGGTCCACATAAAGGCTTTCACCTTCAATGGAACGTGGCAGCCCCACACTTCCCTGTACTTAGATGCTGTAGAGGAGGTAGCTGCCATATTCCTCCGCAACCAACAGTAGTCACCCCGAACCGAATAGCCATCAACCGGATTTGGACACCATATAATCTCATCTCTCTTCTGACCATCCACCGAGACCTCTTGTAGAAGCTCCAAAATAATATAATCTCATTTGGACACCGAATGCTATACTTGAGAGTTGATACCATAAAAGTAATATAGGTACAAATTGCATGATGCAGTGTATGCTGCTTCATGGTTAATTGTTTTTTTTTGCCCTGAGAGAATGGTTGGATATCCACCAACTTATATGAGTATGGCAAGCATCCAAAATAAATAAATAAAAAACAAGAAGATGATGCATCTACTAAGAAATGGAAAAACAATAATGTGACTACCCTTTTTTTGATTGGTTGATTAATTCTAGAAAGCTAAAGCCTATTCTGAGTTTCAATTACTCTGTATATTCCTTCTGAATTTCTGTTTGACTTCAACATGGGTATGCCTTTGGGTGCAAAATTATGCAGGGTGCTGTTAATTTTGCCCTGATGATGTCACAAATGGAGGGTGGTTGTCCAGTTGACTACAACACGATTACTGATCTTTTCCTTCAGGTCTGAATCACTATATTTTATTGTCTTAGTGATTTTTATGACTGTAATATTTTTCAAGTTACATCTTTATAGATGCTTATGCTGTCAGTTTATGATTGCACTATGAATTTGCATCCACATCGCTTAATTGTCCTTTGTGCCTGCAAATGATTCTTTTGGGCTCTTGTTTATTTTTGTTATATGGCAGAGAAACATGATCAGAGAGGCAACTGCTTTTCTGTTGGATGTTCTGAAGCCAAATCTACCTGAACATGCTTTCCTTCAGACAAAGGTGCCATCATCATCAACTGCAATGAGCTGTTCAATTGTTTGTGTTTTTCCTCCTGGCATGCTAATGTGCGCCTCCTGTACAGGTCTTGGAGATCAATCTGGTGACCTATCCCAATGTAGCAGATGCTATATTGGCCAATGGAATGTTTAGCCATTATGATCGTCCTCGGATTGCACAACTTTGTGAGAAAGCAGGCTTGTACATGCGAGCTCTTCAGGTGATACTGTGAAAACATTATATTTGTTACTTGATCTTTTTGTATGATCAAACTTTGAATCTTCTTCAACACCACAGTACTAGGCAGCACCTTTTTATTTTTGTTGTTGTCATGCTCCACCTGCATGAGTGGACCCCAGATGTTCCAAAAGTTAAAACCTTTTGCATTTTAATATGGCACAAACTATAATACTTTTTGTATTTTGTATTTTTTTGCAGCACTATACTGAGTTGCCCGATATTAAGCGTGTCATTGTGAATACCCATGCTATTGAGCCACAGGTACGTGGCCATTATTAATGGCTATACTTCTGTGTAAGATAAGTACATTGTTACTAAATGACAGTCCATGTTGCAGTCACTTGTGGAGTTCTTTGGGACCCTTTCTAAGGAATGGGCATTGGAGTGCATGAAAGACCTCTTACTTGTTAATCTTAGAGGAAATCTTCAGATAATTGTGCAGGTAAATTATGTAAATTTACGCCTTTTATTTTCATACTTCAGTCACTGCAGATGATAAACTTTTTTTTTTGTTCCACAGACTGCCAAAGAGTATTCTGAGCAGTTAGGTGTTGATGCTTGCATAAAACTCTTTGAGCAATTCAAATCCTATGAAGGATTGTATTTCTTCTTGGGATCATATCTGAGTTCTAGGTAAGTTCTAGAAGATTTTCTGCTATGTATTTGCCTATTTGGTGCGACTATCTATGACCAACTTTTCTGGTTTGATGTTAATGAAACAGTGAAGATCCTGATATACATTTCAAGTATATTGAGGCAGCTGCAAAAACAGGACAAATTAAGGAAGTTGAACGGGTGACAAGAGAATCAAATTTCTATGATGCTGAGAAAACCAAAAACTTCCTTATGGAGGCAAAGCTTCCCGATGCCCGGCCCCTAATTAATGTCTGTGATCGTTTTGGTTATGTTCCAGATCTCACTCACTATTTGTACACAAACAACATGCTCCGATACATTGAAGGTTATGTTCAAAAAGTAAGATTTAACCCTTATATTTTGATCATTCATATGAATGATATTAGACCAGCAAGAAGTTTTCTGTCAGAATTATGTGTGCTCAACAGAAGGAAGAGGAAGCATTGACCTGATGTTCATTGATGTTCTGTTGGCAGGTCAATCCAAGCAATGCTCCTCTAGTGGTTGGGCAGCTCTTGGATGATGAATGTCCTGAAGATTTCATAAAAGGGCTTATCCTTTCTGTCCGATCTCTCCTGCCAGTGGAGCCACTGGTGGATGAATGTGAGAAGAGGTGCGTGTAAAATTATTTCTATTATTTTTTTTCTAAATCATATTTATACCCCCTGATCTAACATTGCTTGTGGACCATAGGAATCGGCTACGGTTATTGACACAATTCTTGGAGCATCTTGTGAGTGAGGGGAGCCAGGATGTGCATGTTCACAATGCCCTGGGTAAAATCATCATTGACAGCAACAACAATCCTGAGCATTTCCTCACGACCAACCCTTACTATGATTCACGTGTTGTTGGTAAGTATTGCGAGAAGCGGGACCCCACTCTTGCAGTTGTAGCTTACAGGAGAGGACAATGTGATGAGGAGCTCATTAATGTGACGAACAAGAACTCTTTGTTTAAACTTCAGGCCAGGTTGGTAATTTTACTGTTCATTTGTTAACTGTTTTGTCCATGTAAAAGGTTTTCAGGCATAGATAATAAGGACCCTATTTGTTCCTCGTTACAGATATGTGGTTGAGAGAATGGATGCTGATCTTTGGGAGAAAGTTCTTCTCCCTGAGAATGAGTTCCGGAGACAGCTTATTGATCAAGTTGTATCTACTGCTTTGCCTGAGAGCAAGAGCCCGGAGCAGGTTTCTGCAGCTGTTAAAGCTTTCATGACAGCTGACCTTCCACATGAACTTATTGAGCTTCTTGAAAAGATTGTGCTCCAAAATTCTGCCTTCAGTGGGAACTTTAACCTGCAAAATCTGCTGATTTTAACTGCTATCAAGGCGGATGCATCAAGAGTCATGGATTATGTTAATAGGCTAGACAACTTTGATGGACCTGCTGTTGGAGACGTAGCCGTGGAAGCACAACTCTATGAAGAAGCATTTGCCATTTTCAAGAAATTCAACTTGAATGTTAAGGCTGTCAATGTACTGTTGGATAACATCCAGAGTATTGAACGAGCAGTTGAATTTGCATTCCGTGTGGAAGAGGATGATGTATGGAGCCAAGTAGCAAAGGCTCAACTTAGAGAGGGATTGGTGAGTGATGCAATCGAATCATTTATCCGTGCAGATGATGTTACTCAGTTCAGGGAAGTCATACAAGCAGCTGAGGATAATAATGTATATCATGACTTGGTGAAGTATCTACTTATGGTTAGGCAGAAGGCAAAAGAGCCACAAGTAGATAGCGAGCTCATTTATGCATATGCTAAGATTGATAGGCTTGGTGACATTGAAGAATTCATTCTCATGCCTAATGTTGCTAATCTTCAAAATGTTGGAGATCGCTTGTACGATGAAGAATTATATGAGGCTGCAAAAATCATATTTGCTTTCATTTCCAACTGGGCTAAGCTGGCCTGTACCCTTGTGAAATTGAGGCAATTCCAAGGTGCAGTTGATGCCGCTCGTAAGGCAAACAGTTCAAAGACATGGAAGGAAGTTTGTTTCGCTTGTGTTGATGCAGAAGAATTTCGATTGGCGCAAATATGTGGGCTTAATATCATCATACAGGTAATTTTACCTGATTAGATCATCTTTTCTAATTATTACTATGTATTGTTTTTAGATCATTCTGAATTTTGTAGTATAGGCTTTTGACATTTACTTGTCATCCTTCCGTGATCATTTTAGGTCGATGACTTGGAAGAAGTCAGCGATTATTATCAGAACAGAGGTTGCTTCAGTGAGTTGATCTCTCTCATGGAGAGTGGCCTTGGGTTAGAACGCGCACACATGGGCATCTTTACGGAGTTGGGTGTGCTGTATGCTAGATATCGTCCAGAGAAGCTCATGGAGCACATCAAGCTGTTCTCAACCCGCCTTAACATTCCGAAGCTTATACGTGTTTGTGATGAGCAGCAGCATTGGAAAGAGCTAACTTATCTGTATATCCAATATGATGAATTTGACAATGCCGCTACCACGATTATGAACCATTCTCCAGAGGCATGGGATCACATGCAGTTCAAAGATGTCGCAGTCAAGGTCGCCAATGTCGAGCTTTACTACAAGGCAGTTCATTTCTATTTGGAAGAACACCCTGACCTCATCAATGATCTCTTGAATGTGCTTGCTCTTCGTGTTGACCACACACGTGTAGTAGATATAATGCGGAAGGTGTGCACATGTCATTATTGAACGCCATTTAGTTTTGTCCTCTCTTCCATTTCACTTTAATTCTTTTCTTTTTCAGGCTGGTCACCTACATCTGGTGAAGCCATACATGGTCGCTGTGCAAAGTAACAATGTCTCTGCTGTGAATGAGGCTTTGAATGAAATCTATGTTGAGGAAGAGGACTATGATAGGTTGCGAGAATCAATTGATATGCATGATAACTTTGACCAGATAGGCCTTGCACAGAAGGTTTGCTGAATATTTGTTGAATTAGTTATTATCTGCCAATGGCTTTTTCTGGTGATTGGCTTATCTTTAAATTGTCTAAGCAGGTTGAGAAGCATGAGCTTCTTGAGATGAGGCGCATTGCTGCATACATCTACAAGAAAGCAGGAAGGTGGAAGCAGTCCATCGCGTTGTCTAAAAAAGATAATCTCTACAAAGATGCCATGGAAACATGTTCTCAGTCTGGTGACCGTGAGCTTTCAGAGGAGTTGCTCGTTTACTTCATTGAACAGGTACATGCACAATGATTTTACTTGAGTGTCACCTTTATAGATCATTTTTTTTATTGAGTGAAACATGTTTATATATCTCGTGTCTCGAAATCTTATTGCTGAATTGAGGAACTTTTACGATTGCTAAAGCCATCTGTTATGGCTGTTTGGTGTATCAAATGCTTTCTTTTTTGTATGTGCAGGGGAAGAAGGAATGTTTTGCTTCGTGTCTCTTTGTCTGTTATGACCTGATCCGTCCTGACATTGCTCTGGAACTTGCCTGGATGAACAACATGATCGACTTTGCATTCCCATACCTATTGCAGGTGACTCGCTGTTTCCGCAGATAAAATTTTGAATAATAGATAATCAAACTACGGTGTAACTCCCTTTTTGTGCTGTTTTGTAGTTTATTCGCGAATATACAGGCAAAGTGGATGAACTTGTGAAGGGCAGGATAGAAGCACTCAGTGAAGTAAAAGCTAAAGAGAAGGAAGAGAAGGACATGGTTGCCCAGCAGGTACTTATCACGCCCCTCCCCCACATTGTTGGTTACCTTTTAAATTGCGCATATATAGTAGTGTGTGTTTGTTTGAACTTATAAGTTGTAGATTCTGTCTTTTAGCTTAGAATAAGTTGTGGCATGCTTATTTAAACTTGTTGGAGATTATTTAAGCCAAAAACAGTTTTAAAAAATCACAATCTGAAAGTTGGGTTGATGATGCCTTTTGAATTATAGCTTATACAGAACCTTTATAACATATTTTTGTTGTGACACAAACTTAACCCAACCTATTTCAAAATAACCATTTTGCTTTCTTTATGTACAAAGCACGATCAATTCTCACTTTCACAACTTAAAAGAGTATTTTTGACAATTACATAGCAAAAAAACTTTTTTAACTGCTTATTCATGTCAACCATCCACTGCTGCTTATTTGTTGTTTCTTCACAGCTACAATAAACATTTATTGCTTGTTACAAAAGTTGAAATATACGATCTACAAGCTATAAAAATCTATAATATGTAAATTAAAATTGCAACAAACGTGGTCATAGTATTTCCGCCAAATCGTGTTACAAGACATTACAGACTAGATTCAATTTATATTATTTTCTTGCAGAACATGTACGCTCAGTTGCTGCCACTTGCACTCCCGGCGCCCCCAATGCCTGGAATGGGAGGACCAGGGATGGGAGGAGGTTTCCCACCCCCACCCCCGATGGGGATGCCCCCAATGCCACCATTTGGAATGCCAGGGATGCCACCGATGGGCTCCTACTGAAGAAAACCTCATCAGCTATAATACCACCAACGGGAGCGATAGAAAGAGTTACCAAAAATGTCATGTCTGGTTGGGGGGAGCGATGAAGAATAAACCGAAAATTTTATGTCAAATTAGTAGTTAGGAGATGGTGCTTGTAATTTCCCCATGTTTATAGATTCTTTTGGTAGCAGGCGATGGCTGGGCCGCCCGTTGAGGCCGAGGATTTTAGTTTTTGAGATTCGTCCGGTGACGCTGAGGACTCTGTTTTGTTGATGGTTGGGCTCCCCACATGTATATGCCCCCCCTCCTCTCTTCCCCCTCTAGAAACAGTTGAGAGAGTAGAACGGTTATATAGTTTATTTTTCTATTTATGTTTTTTTTCTTTTTTGGTTTTTGGTTTGTGTGTCTAATATATATTGATAAAACTTGAGGGTGCTGTTGGGCTGATTGTCACATTTTTTGTGTTTTTTTCTTCTGTACTTGAAACTCATTTCTTATTATATGTTAATTGTGGCATTTTGGATGATGTATTTGTTATAATTCTTGAACACCGAATTCATCAAAGTTATGTTCATTGGATAAGTTTGACATCTTGTTTGATTCCCTTTCATTTGGGTAAGAGTAGCTAGGCATTCTATGTTCATGTGGTATATGAAATCTCAGACAGAATTATATAAAATAAAAAAATTCATGTGGACTTCAATTTTTGTGAATATTGTATGTATGTGGTTGGAAGTGAATGAAAGATGAAAGTTTTTTCTTTGACAACTAAAAAATAGTCTGCTGAATGATATTTGTTTCCTCTACCCTTAATTTGTTTTGTTATAAAAGATGTGTACTTTTTGTTTTTTTTTTTTTTGGCGGGGTGGGGTTGTTTGTGTTTGCATGTATATCATCAAAAAAAAAAAATATTTATTTTTATACTATCACAAATGACATAATTATTTTTATACCATTATAATTTTTTTTAATAAAAAAATGTCCATCTTTTATATTTTTAATCAAAATAAAATTTAATCATAGTTAGCTTTTAATCAAGAAGTGAAAATAACACAAATAACTTCAACATAACATTTGTCCGTGTAATTAATTAAATAGATATTCTAATTTTAACCGTTTAAATAAAAAAAATTATTTCAAGTAATATTTTAAAATAATTACATTTGAATCAAATTGAAAATCATATTTAGAAAAATTAAAAAAATTAGAAGGAGAAAAGAAAAAATAATCTGAACTGTGAGTTATTCAACTTTATCCCTTTTTTCATTTTCTTCTAATTTAAATTTATTAAAGTAAGTATTATACATAATTTCTTTAAAATTTTAACTGTTTTAATAAAAATTTAGATAGAAGTTAACTATGATGGTAAATATACATAATTTTTATATATTTTTGTTTTTTAAACTATATACATAAAAAAAAATTCTTTTTTTATATATAGAAAAAGTGAAACATAATTTTATTACTTCCATTGCTGATATCCAAATTCTTTCTTCACACCCCGGCCTACTCAAGGAGAAAAATCTTAAAAACCAAAAATTCCCAAGCATTTTGTGCACCCTCCAATTGAACCTTGACATCTCAAACTAAAACCCGAAATACAAAGTCACATTCCATTTGTGATAACTGTCCATTGTTTGAAATTCTCTAATTATAATGCTCATTCAAAATTCATCTCAAGTTATAACCTCCAAGAGATGCATGCTCTTGATGTAACTTCTTAATTAAATCCACAGTTACGAATTTTCAACAAATGAAACCTCAATTACATTAAACATCAAAACATAACCCCCCCATCAAATTCAATTCCCCAACCAAAAAAAACTCACTATATAACCCCCCCACAACACAAACCTACCTCCCCAACAAAATCAAAACCCAATACAACTCTCCCAACTCTCTCTCTTTCTCAAGATGGCAATGAAGGCAATCACCCTCCTCCTCCTCCTCCTCCTCGCCGCCACCGCCGTCTCGGCGCAGTCGGCTTCGGCACCGGCACCGGCCCCGGAGGGGGTTGACCAGGATCAGGTGAAGGAGTGCTTCAAGACACTGAGCGCCGTGGGAGGCTGCGTGGACGACATTTTCAAGTCGTTCCTTACGCCGGACTTCGGCGTGGCGGCGACGTGTTGCGAGGCGGTGGTTACGGTCACCGACGAGTGCTGGGCGAAGATCTTCTTCGGGACCTATGATCAAGCCTTCGTTGAGAAACTCAGGTCCTTCTGCAAGTCCCTTGGTGTTGGGAAGAACTGAAGAGTGTGTGTGTGTGTGTGAAAATGTGTGGGGGTTGAGTTTGGAAGTACGAACGTGTGCATGGCTTGCATGGGGATGTGTTTTGAGGACCTGGTGTTGGCTGCGCTATCAATAATAATTGTTGTTTTTTTATTGATAATATGAGTATTTTTGTTTTTGGTATAAGTTTGCCTTTAGATTTAAAGGGTTGGTTTGGACCATGTTCTCAACCTCTGCGTTAGATAAAGCTGCATGTGGTATCGAACCATTCTTTTCCTGGTGTCTCAAACGAGAGTGTTTTTCGTTTAGATCCACGATGACATTTGGTGACTTTTCTGCTCCACTATTGATCTAAAGAGAAATTAAGAATAGAACATGAAAATTTTCATAATTTTGCGTTCTAAACTAAGTTTGAATTTCAAATTTGCATTTAAAAAGCATATGGATGAAGTGCGGATGTAAAAACAAAAAAAAAAACAACAACAGTGTTTGCAATTGCATTTGAGTCCGTTTGGTAGTGCGGTGTGGGAACCTGCGTTTGAAAACTCACCCCGCAATCCAAAAAACGTTACTTATTTCAGGACGTTTAAAAACTCATCCAAAAATATACATGTAATGCCTCCACCGACACCCGCCAACACCAACACCGACAGAACGCAGTGTTAAACACTACCTTAAAATTTTTACAATATAAACTTGATCCAAAGACCTTTGGTGGGTGGAACTAAAAAGTGAATGTGTTTTTTTTCTTAAAAAAGAGTAATTTTTATAAATAACTTTGATTTTTTTTTTTACTACACTTTTAATCATTCCCTTTAAATTGTTCATAGATTTCAATCCTTGACCAAATCAATATTATCATTTATGTTGAGCTATTTTTTTTTATGAAGGTTTTACTTTTGTTCACTGCACTAAGATATATACCTTGTTAAATTTTTTTCATAATGTTTATTAAAAACATTGTTTCAAGGCATTTAAAAACTCATTTAAAAATTTACATATAATACCATCACCGACAAAACGCAATGTCAAATACTACCTTAAAATTTTTAAAATTCTCAAATGCATAATTCACTTAAACGTAGATATAATCTGAATGCAAAGACCTTTGGTGGGTGAAACTAAAAAGTGAATGAGTTTTATTTCTTCTTAAAAAGAGTAATTTTTATAAATAATTTTGGTTTTTTTTCTTCTTTACTACACTTTTAATCCTTCCCTCTAAATCATCCATAGATTTCAATCCATGACCTAATCAACATTGTTAAATTATTTTTGTCTTAAGGTTTTAATTTTGCTCACTGCACTAAAATACATACCTCTCGTTAAATTTTTTTCACAATTTTTATTAATAATATCACTTATAATTCATTTGAACATATATACTCCACATTTTATCCGCTTAAAAATAATTAAAAAAAAACAAAAAACAAAATATCTTCTCATAACGGTACTTTTTATCCGCTCGAAAACCCTTTTTTTTTAGCGGAGCAGATGAGGCCCTTTCATGGCCACGAAAAACCAAATCCTTTGAGCGAGCGAGAGAGAGAGAGAGAGAGAGAGAGACCCTAACCCAATTAGAACAGAAAACACGCGTCTGCCATGGCGACGATGATCCTGACGGCACCATCGCCGTCCTCCGCCACCTCCCCTTCACTCTCCTCCCCCCTCCTCCCCCGCTTCAAGTCGAATCCTCTCCGCCGCTCCATCTGTAATCGGAAGAGGAAGCTGTCCTCGTCTCAGGTCGCCGCGGGTGGAGGAGGTGGAGAAGGACCAGGGGGGCTCAACGGAAGCCTCGTGAAGAACTCCTCAATGAGGGATACGAGGAGGGGCGACGTCGACCGGGGCGGCGGCGGCGGTGGTGGGGATGAATTGTCGTTATCGGGAAGGTCGCTGGCGGTTGCACCGGATTCGGTCTCTCTTGGAATCAGGGAGCCTATTTATGAGGTTTATTTGATTACTGTTACCTTTTTTTTGTAATTTGTTTTTGTTGTTTGTGGTTGTTGGTGATTGGTATATGGAGTGATTGAATTTGGTTCTTGGGACTGAATCATGGGTGGATGGATTATTGGATACACTATCTAGGTTTTTATGGTTAGAGGAACTTTGGGTCATTGCATCGTATCTGCAATTATTACATGCATGCATTGAGTTTGAAAGATAAGCAATGTTTTAGTCATTGGAGGTTTGTCTGGTTCAAGAAAGGTGTTTGATTACTAGAAATATGTATGGATGATTGCATGGAACTCCAATATGATTTTATTGTGTGGACTTGTACTACAGGTTACTAGATTTTGGTTTGGTTAACTAGACATAGAGAGGAAACAACAAATATATGCACTATGTTTGAAAAGATCATACTTTGCTAAATTGAGACATCCCCAAATATATGGGATAAGGTTTATTGGCGTGACATGGTTGGTGGAATATTAAAAGATAAAACAGTCAAGAGATTCTCTCTCTCTCTCTCTCTCTCTCTCTCTCTCTCTCAAGCTATTCTATTTACAATCACACATTTTATGGAATGTTTCAGGTGATTGAAGTGAAGGCTGATGGGATAATGTCTTCTAAGAAGATAAATAGGAGGCAATTGTTGAAATCAAGTGGTAAGCATAAATTCGCAATCAACAATTACTAATTCCATTTTTTGTGTATATCCATTAATCAATCAATTTATGACTTCCCTTTGCATATTTTGAGTAATTTTAACTTGAAAGGAAGTGATACACAATCAATTGTAATGCCATTAAAGGTTTTTAGTGTAATATCTCAGGATTACATAATAAAAAGTTTACTTGTCTATATTTCATAGGGTTCATGACTTTAAAACACATCTTAGTGTGTAAAAAGTATAACATATGCTATCCCCTGGGCAATGTGAGGCTAAATCATAATGTCGGATTTCACTTTACCCCTCATTCCACTTGGATCCATTGGGCTAATTAATCCAACCAACCATCCCCCTCAATAGGCCACATGGGCTTCTACCTGCTCAATGGTCCACATGTTCCCATGTGGGGTTGCACCCAACCCCCACTTTTCTAATAAGCTTTGCTACCAAATGTAAGGGTCTTTAAATTTTAATCTCCATTGCACAATTAAGAGGGGCTTAGTGTTGGTTGAGTACTCTTTGTCACTTTTGGGGGCGATGCACGTGACTGTGGGCATTAAAGAGTACGATGGGGATTTTTAGTTTGTGAGGCTTCCACTTCTTTGGAGGAATGAAGAATCATTTAAAAAACTATGGTGGGGGCTTTTGGGGTGTTGTTCATTGAATAAGTGGTGAAACAAGGGGAGATGTTTTTCGTGGTCAGGGAAGGGTCTTTCTGAGTAGAGTGGTTTTTCCTCCTAAATCTTGATATTGCTTGGTTCTCGTAAGCCGTATGGAGGTGTGGGCGGAACTGGGTCTGGGGCAAGGTTTTGGAAATGTGGCTTGGGGGGGGGGGGGGAGTGTGGTTAAGTGCTAAGACTGGATGTGTCGCAGCCAAGTCCTGATGGGTCCTTGGTCTGCTCGAGTTGTGTGGGGAGGTGTTTTCATGGATAGATGTTTTGGGTGTTCCGGGTCAGGCTATCGGGCTAGCTATGATTTTAAGTTACTTTTGTTAATCGTCTTTGTTTCGTTTATTTGGTGTAAAAGGACTGACGACCGGATTCAAACTTCCTTAGTTCTGAGTTCCTTGTCTCCCGTACTATATCTCGCTTTCCCTCACTTCTCGTTGCTTCACTCTTGACATGAGGAAGACAAGCAGAGAAGGCCAGACAAGACATAAATAAAAAACTTTATCTTATACGGATTGCTTTCTTTCTTTTGCACGGTCGTATTCTCTATTTCTGAACTCTAAGCAACAAAAAGAAATAAAACAAGTCGGTGTTGAGGATGGTGTCATGTGTCAGCTTGTGAATCGGGTGATTCAGTTTGAAACGGGGGTGGTTAGAGAATTTATGTGGACATTGATCCTTAAAAAATGGCATCAATTCTCACCAAGATAAATAGGGCCATCTGGGATCCTGATTTTTATTTCTTCTAAATTAAGAATTATGTAGCTTCATGATAGAAGTTTCTGAATATTTGTTTGTAAAGTGTTTGCTTAGCAGAACCATCTGTGTTTTGATGAATGCATTTGGGTCCATCTTATGCTTATTGGGGGGTTAGGGTTAGGGGGCAACGCCCCCAAAAGGCTGTAGGCTTTCTCATGGGTTTTTTTTGGTGTTTTTCTATTTCTAGGGTTTTGTACATTTTGTATCTATATAAGAGACCCTTTGGCCTCCGTTATTGAATATAATATTATTCCATTAGTTTCTTCTATGCTATGGAGTATGGAGTTTCACAGGCAAAGAAATCACAGCAGTAAAGCTAAATTCATCTCTATTCTTCCCCATGCACTGTATTGGGCTGAATGTCTGAATGGCTTACTAGAAACAAATGGAAATTTGAAGGGGAAACTCATACATTGAAACTACCTTGGCTTCTGCAATTTGCTTCTTAAAAGCATGGGCCACTCACATTATAAATGCTGATGGGTTTTAGAATTTGTGGAATGGATGTTTTAAAATTCAATGAGGCTACTTATTCAAATAAAAAAAAAATTCAATGAGGCTGTAAACTGTGTTTATTTTTTGGTAGGGACACCACCTGGTGTCTCTTCCTATTCTTGATGAAATTTTTTGTTTATCTTATGAATAAAATGGTGTACACTACGTTCTCTCCAAAATGTTTATTATATTCTGGATGGAAAATTTTAACTGTTGTTTCCATGTACTGTGTGATTGTGTCATGAACTCATAATAATTATTCCAATATGTATCATTTTATGATGCTTATACCTTGTATATATCTCTGATTTTCTTTCATTATTTTTCTTTTATACCAGGTCTTCGACTCCGGGATATTAGGAGTGTTGATCCATCATTATGGATGACAAATTCAATGCCTTCTTTGCTGGTCCTGCGAAACTCATGTTCTATGAATGGTTTTTGAAATATTGATTTATAATTCAGATTACTTTTTTGGCTTTAGATGGCATTATGCTTCATTAGTTCATATCTTGAATTGGGATTTGGAAATGCTTTAGATGGCATTATCCTTTATTAGTCAATCTATTTAACAATGTCATTCTCATAATCCCGTGTGTGTTGGTGTCAAATATGGACAAATTTTGGCCGCTCTACCTTCTAGAAGGTTGAATATTGTAATGAAATGAGATAAAGGCCACATCTATAAGTTTCTATCATGAACAAGGAGTGTTTGATATAATTATAAAACATTGACATATAGTGTTCTTACTCGTAGGCAATCATCATGGTTGATGGATCTTGGTTGTGTCATTTTTACTTTCATCTTCTTTTTTAATTGATAATGAGTTGCAGAACAAAATATAATATTGTGTTTCATTTGTGTGTGTTGTTTTCCAAAAAAAATATTTGCCGTGTGATTTCTTCATCATATGGTTTTATATTCTGTGTTATAATTTTTACTCTAGTGTCGGATTTGATAATAAAGATATGTACAATGATAACTACATTATCCATCATCAAATCCCTCTCTCAATTATGCTGTCATGATCCACCTACATTTATCACCTCTACTACCTTTTGAAAGAGTTACTCTCATTCAGACTTAAAAAGAAAACTCCAACATAAGAATCTGCCTTATTTTTATTTAGAATTGAAATGTATAGCTATTGATGCATGACAAAATTAGCATCATAGGTGTAGAGTCCATACTTATCTTTATCATGTTTTACATCCCTCGTGAGCTATTCCATGCAATCTGTCTATTCATTCTACTTTTGTTGGTATCCACGGTTTGATTCTACGGTGCTTCTACCTATATTCATTAATGTTCCCCTCCCATTATCTGGCCTTTCATAAGAACTTTTTTCTGCCATGTGGGTTGTGATTTGAAACTCACATATATTTGCATATGCCCGTCTTTGGCGCTTTTTGATTTTTTTATATTATAAATTTATACTATTGGAAGAGCATGTACTACTTTAAGATGGTGTTTTAGTTAATTAATAAATCCTGAGTTTGCATGTTATTGTGCTTTCTCTATTTTGACTGCATTCATATTGACATTTGCTACCTATTACAGGTCCGCGAGCAGGCTCTTCTATTAAATCTTGGCACTTTGCGAGCGATTGCCATGAAAGAACGTGTTTTTGTATTTGACTATAACCGGTATTTGGTCTTCTTGAAAAATATGTTTTCTATTGCTTTCAAGGGATATCGTTTTGTTGGCAGAATCTTAAAGTAGGCAGCACCCTTATTAAAATTATATTATCCTTGAACATCTGTAGTGAAGGAGGAAGAGCTTTTCTGAAAATGTTGTTGCCCCGATTAAACCCTAAAAATACCAATGGGGGTCCTGCTATGCCATTTGAGTTGGAGGTACTTTCTGATCTTTGAACTTTTAGCATGGTCCAGGAATCTCAAGGGCATAAAAATTTGATGTTCTTAGAAGATTCATTGTAGTGAATTGACTGTTTTTCTCGTTTCTCCTGTATAATCTTCTAATAACGTCAGTAAGCTCCCTCTCTAATTATTCTCCCTTGACACTGACCAATTTAGTATTGTACAGCTCAGTTTTATGTCTTTAAATATCAGAAAAACTCCACACAAATTAACTTCCTCTCTTTTGACTATGTAGCTCTTCAATCACTGGGTTATCGCCCTGAAATTGGCCTGGGTTAAGGAATGATAAATACTGAAATTTTACACAAAACTTAAGAAAAGTGGTAGACAAGCTAATCTGGAAAACAATAAACTTGGTTCAGTTATGAGCAACACATAGTCCCAACATTTTTTTTAAACCCTGCCATAGATTAAACGAAATAGTAAGATAAAAATAAGAAAGCATGGTAGAAACCAGAACCTCTTTTTTAATCCTGAGAAGAGGACCAGAAATTTCATGCAACCTATGGGGTGATGGAACTATTTTATTATCTGCTATATTGCTTAAATAAACTACTATATGAGGATAAAAATTAGAAATCATTTGTGGAATTTTCCTTCCCTTCATATTAACAAGAAATTTAGAGATAAAATTCAAGAGTTTGTAGATGTTTTGGAAGGCTAGCCTCTCCCCACATTTAAATATATTAGGCAATCATTTCTTGATTGTCATTATGCAAAAAAGTAGGCCAAAGTCATTAAATTTCATGGTTGCTTTCCCTGTAAAAAGGTGGCCCTTTGGAAATTGGAAGTACTTCTAAGCTTTTGTTGATCCATTGATCCATTGATGAGGCGAATTTTCTTTAAGGCTGTTGTTGTTGTTTAACATTTGAATCACATTTTTGCCCATGATATCTTTGCATTCTTAAAAGAAACAACTGTATTTATTTGTTTAAATTTTATTTTCATGATATATAGGAGGTGTGGAAAAATATGGATTCACTAATGTATTTTTTATCATTAAAATGTTGTAGGTCGTATTGGATTACATCCTTTTCTTTTTGTAGTTTTGTATCTGGCAGATGCCTCACCTCCTGGATTTTCTTTGGGTTTAACATATATATTTCAATTAAATCTTTGTTGTAGACTCCCACCTTATTTCAAAAATATTATTGTAGGTTGTTGAAGCTGCGTTACTTTCTCGATTACAACGTTTGGAGCGGAAGTTGATGGATGTGGAACCTCGTGTGAGTATGGGAACATAGTGAGTACAATTTGTTCTTTAAGAAGTAGAAACTTTGGTTACTTAATGGTTTTCCTCTAGATGTCCATGTAATTCTATGTAAGAAGGACAATCTGTCTCTTGAGTACATGCCTGTCAAAACTCGTGTCAGTCATGGGAATGGCATTGATGTGTAGGATTATTTTCTTATGGAAAAAACATATAGCATGTGAATAATCCATATCCTTTAAAACCTTCTGAATATTAATTTAGATGTTTTCCAGAATAATTATTTAAATTGAATATATTTAACACAGACTTGTTGGTGGATGCATTTTGGAGTCAAGTCAAATAGATGGTATCTGATAAGGGCATATTTGTTGATATTCACATTGGTGGAAGTTTTGCGTCTGGCTCATGAATTTCATTCTTCATGAAATTCGAATAATGTCAACTATCAGAGATGCAAATGAATCACTGTTGTAGATTGTGAGCATCTTGAATATTTTATTTCTTGGTGTTTTTTGCTCTTTTACTGTGGTTGGAACTCTCATTTCTGACACATACTGTTCTAAAATACACTTTTTATGAGTCATAGGTAGCAGCATTACTTGAAGTTCTGCCAAACCGCTTGACAGCTAGTGTGCTTGAGCAACTGCGACTCAGCAAACAAGCACTGGTATGCCTTAAAATGTTATCTGTACTTATGGTTCTTAGTGACACCCTTTGACAATATTGGATTCTTCACATGGAAGGTTGAACTAGGTTCCCGGGCAGGATCACTTAAACAAATGCTGCTTGATATTTTAGAGGATCCACATGAAATACGTCGCATATGCATAATGGGGAGAAACTGTACCATTCGGCGAGGAAACAATGACTTGGAATGCTCCCTTTCCTCAGACAAGCAAATAGCTGAAGGTGTGTTTTTCTCTTTTTTGGGGTTTTTTGGGAATATGTGTGTATAAATAATATAACAACTAGTATAGGCTGGGCTTTTTTTTTTTTTTTTTTTTTGAGGAATTATATCAGATGAGGGCTTATTACCAAAGTATATTAAAACTCATTCATATAGTTTCTACTTGTTTTCCATGATTGCAATAACACAACATGGATGAATGTTTTGAAATGCATTACCATTACCACTCATATCTATTATAGTTTGGATACTCAAAATCCTGCTAGGTCATTTTTTTTCAATTTCTATGAACTTGTGATGAAAGCTATTTTGTATTCACTTGCTAGATGCTGATTATTAGTAACCATGTAGAGAGGAATAATCTGCATCGTATAGTCTACTTAGAAGATCAGACATTGCCTACACTATCCATATTGTCAATTAGTTTGTAATTGGTCCCCGCTTTGTGCACTATGCTCCTCTTCTAATGTTCTTGGGTAACTTAATTGTTCCCTGCTTTGTGCATCATGCTCCTCTTTTTATGTTTCCGCTAACTTCATGGAACGACTACTCACTTGATCATCAGTTGTCTCTGTTTTATAAAATAGGGTTAAAAAATGGGGATAAAGTTTGTTCCACCTTTTACCCAGAACAAAATATCCCCCTTTTTTTTTTCAAAATGTGGACAATTGTCCATATGTTATCCCTTTTTTTCTTCTCATGCCATATCACATATGATTTAACCCAATTATTTTTTTATCCCAACCCCTTATCTCCATGCCAAACTAGGCCTTTATGTACTACTCTTACACTCGTGTAAGACCATAATGGTTATGGCCAATCTCCATTTTTACAGGATATTGCTCACATTCTAAGACTGAGCTTTCCTTTCACTTGTTTCTTGATTTGAGGGTGAAACAAGAATTTCAACTGATCTATATTCATCTTTAGGAACAAATGCAATAAACATTTTAGAGAAATGAAAATTGATTCATTAGGAATTCATATTTAGAAGTGGAACAACTGAGTTGGTCAACTTGCAAATTCTGGATTTCTTGCATATTTTAGATTGCAAAAATTCAATTGTGCATGTCTATGGATTCAGATATTATTTATGGCTTATAATTGCTTAGAATTGAATGTTAAAAGAGGGTCCACTTGTAAGGAAGAAATATATTAAAACATTTCATGTTTTTATGCATCATGTGCTTTACAATATTGACTAGATCAATTTATGGCTACTTAAACTGTTATCTGAATCGCAAGTATTGTTAATTGATATATTCTTTGCTTTTACAGAGGAAGAGGAAGAAATAGAGATGCTTTTAGAGAACTATTTGCAAAGGTGGCGTCCCATCTGATATTTATGTTATTGATGAATCTTGAAGAAATTGATTTCCATGTATTTTAAGTTCTCCTGAATATCGTACCAAAAAAAAAGTTCTCTGGAATATTGGTTAATCATGATTTCTTTCTTAAAATTTTAATGATCCCTGACAAAAAAAAAATGTCAATTTTTCCATTGACTGCCATAACTTTCTTGCACATGCTCCCTTCTTTGTTTTTAACGCTTGTATAATGATGGATATGGGATGAATTTGTTGGGATAAATTTGAAAAATAACACTACAAGTCAATCAGAAATTTTTGCTTTTTTTGTTTTCTTTGAGAACTAAACATCAAGCAAGAATATTCAGTGAATGCTTAATCCACCAAAGTTTACCCTTGTAGATCAAATCATATTGCTCCTCCTTGTATGACTAAATTACAGATTTCTAAATGTATTGCTTTGCAATCCTGAGGCAATGTGTGGTTAGACTGATATTTTTGTTACTCATTCCCTGTTTATAGAGACGGGTTAGGATTCTGAGGAACGTGCGTTGCATGGAAGATACCAAGTTTGGGTCTAGTCTCATTGTTTTCATGGGTGTCTTGCACAATACATGTACATTACCAGTTGTTAAATATATAAAGAATTAAATCCAGTTGGTCAGACTGTGATATTTTTATTCACTCATTCCCTGTTTATAGAGACGGATTAGGAATGTGTGTTACATGGCGGATACCAAGTTTGAGTCTAATCAAGCTGGGTCTAATCTCATTGTTTTCATGGGTGTCTTGCAAAATAAATGTATATACCAGTTTTTTTAAATATAAAGAATTAAATTCAGTTGTTTATGGCTTTATGCGTGTGTTTCATTGAGATCGTAGCATAATCTCATGAAGCCAAATTGTTATTGTTTTCAGATGTGAATCTTGTCACGGTCAAGCAGAAAGACTTCTTGATTCGGCCAAGGAAATGGAAGACTCAATTGCTGTAAACTTGAGGTCTGCATCATGCCGATTTTTAACTCAATCAGGAAAACATAAGATTGAATATTATATTGTAGAATGATCAATATAATGTTGTTCTTTTAACTTCTTAAATACTTGGATCCATGTGATTTCTTTATAATCTATTTAGCTCAAGGATTTCATGGGACTGATTAATATAAACAATTTACTTGTATTTATCAACATCTTTTTTCTTTTTTTAATTTTTTTGACTGGGTCAGCATAGTAAAAAGACAATTTGTAAAGATTACTTCCGTTGGAAGAGAACCAGTAGGGATCACAACAATTGCAAAGAAATGAACTTCGGGTACAATTGCAAAGAAATGAAGAACAGAAAGAAAAGGGAGGGGAAAAGACCACTACTGGAAGAGCGTTCTACTAGTCAAAATATACAAAACTATCATCTGCACCAACACTACACCTTGATTTCCAATTGTCCACCATCAAAGCACACTCTCGTTGTCCCTGTGCAATGTATTGCCCAATCTTTGATGAATCTAACAGTTCTCTTCCAAATGTTCCCTGCCAACCACACTTGCTCACAGCCTGCTAGGTTGAGTATCTGAGACACCTTGGCCTTAACGCTCCTGTCCCCTTTCTTTATATTTCTTTATTTCGCAGCTTTTTTAACCTAGTGGCTATGTACTGCTTTTTTAACTTAGTAATGGCCAATCTTCCATAAAAAAACCGCCCATGTCCCCTTTCTTCATCAAATTTTTACCACCTTCCCACATTTGTTCCAGGATGCTAAAGGCAACACTTGGCTCTATAGCTTTTAGCAAAATGGCAATTGAGAAATTTATGCTTCATTGTGTCATTGGCAAAACCACAAATAACACAAACTGTTGGTTCTCCCATGGCCCATTTTGCTCCATACATCTTTGTCATGATCTCCTGAAAGACCAACCCGAGGAAGGCTGGAATCTCCAATGGAATTTTTACTCCCCAAACTTCCTTGCAAGTTGCAGCCACTCGCCAATTCACTGATTGCTCTCTTCTCATCCAACCGTAGCCGGACTTGACCCGTGAATCCCTGTTTTGGATTGGGCATCTAAATCACACTGTCCACACTTTACTGTTCGATTAGATTGGCTGCAAAGGCTGGATCAGCAACATGAAGTCTGAAAACTCGTCCTCCCACAAGTTTCTTGTCATAACTGGGTGCCTCATGCATTGATTTTCAGTCCTCGACCTAAATTCCTTGACAAATCCTTTTGTTTTCTCAATATTATATATCCATTTTAATTCCTTGACAAGCTTCCTTGTTTTCTCTATATTATTGAAAACTCATCCTCCCGCAAGTTTCTACTTTATATTATATCCACATGCTTTAACTCTGTTACCTCTGACATGCTCTATTCATGTTCATTCACTGAAATCTTTTTTTATCATACTGTAGTGTGGAGAGTTTCACATTCTATAAATTAATTTGATATGAATGTTGACTGTAGATGAAGTTAAAGTGATGATGGTTAAATGTAACAATCCATGAGGAGTGCCGGTTCTAATAATATATTCACTTTTAATAGATTCCCTGTTCACATGTTAAAGACTGCATGTTTGATTCACTCCTAGTTAGTTAGAAGCTAACATGTGCAAGCATGCTCACTGATTGTTTCTTAAACTACCTAATATATACATAGTCAAACATTTGAAAACATGTGGGCAATAATAAAAGTTTGATTTATCTTTGTTATGACAGGAAAAATGCTTTATCTGAAACTTGTATAGGTTAACAAAAATTGTGTCTCGCGAATCAAGCTTTGATTACTTAGCTACCACCACCCCACCCCTCTCCATAAAGGAGGTTGGGGTATCAAACCCAGGGGGCCATCGATCTTCAAATAAAAAATAAAAAATTGTCTCATACATGAAAAATACTATTAAAATTGTTAAACATTTTGTACTTGGTGGCTTTCAGCTCGAGAAGGCTCGAGGTAAGTCGAGTTGAGTTGCTTCTCCAAGTTGGAACATTTTGTGTAGCAGTTGGTGCTCTTGTAGCAGGTATGGTTTTCCCCAAACTTCTTGGACTGATATAAATAGCTTTTCTGTGTTCAATAATTTTGCATCAAGTGTAAGCTCTCCTTCAACCTTATATGGAAGTTCCTTTTTCCCAAAACAATGCTCTTGGGAAGCAGGGTATTTAGTTTGGTGCTTTATGCCTCCCAAATCTGTTGTTAGTCATTGTTCTTACATATCTGAACTAGATTTATTAGTAGTTGTATGGTTAGAAACATTTATCTGAACTAGATTTATTAGTAGCTGTATGGTTAGAAACATTTCAATTAATAGAAGAATTTGGGAAGCTCGTGTGTCTATATTGAATGACATTTATTAGAATGAGCTGAATGAACATTCTTTTGAATAAATTTATTGGGGTTTATTTTACAAAAAAAGAAAAAATTGCTTTGTTTCCAAAGGTACATACAGGCACATGTTTCCTTTTATATTTGGGGCTAGCTTAAGTTTCTGATGGTTGCAGGTATATTCGGTATGAACTTGAGGTCCTACCTGGAAGAGCATGCGGTTTGTTCTCAACTCAATATCTTGTTCAGGAGGCTGTTTTCTTTTCGGCATTGTTTTATTTTTCTCAATTACAATCAACACCTATATCGAATCCCACTCTTTTTTATACTCTGCAGTGTGCATTTTGGCTAACAACAGCGGGGATACTCGTTGGTGCAGTAGCTGCATTTTTCATCATGTACTCTTACCTCAAGGCAAGGAAGATTTTATAGCTTTTCCAATCCATTGATTCTGGAGCATCGCATTCATATTGTTTTTCTTCCACGTCTGTTGAAACAAGAATTAATTAATAAGAACGGTTGCGATAGTGTTTTTTTATTTGTAGATTCAGCTCCACTACCAACAGTTTGTATGTGTGTCTTCTTTTTTTTTTTGGCAAAGCTCAGTTGATGCTAATGCATTTGCATTATTAATTATTATGTAATCTTTCTACACTTTCGACAACATTCATTCTTTTGATACTAATCTCAGTTGTTTCATAATTTGTGATATGATTACTTTTCTTGATAAATCATAAATATAAATATGGAGGTGTCATTATTGGGGGTAACTAAAGGCACTCCTTTGGTTGAGAACCCCACCATAGGAAAAAAAACAAAATAGGGGTGGGGTGCTCCTCAAAAAAAGAGAGAAAGAGAGAGGGAAAAAGAAAGAGAAAGGGGGTTGGGAGGTAGGCGGCGGCAGCGAAAATTGGCCACCTTTTTTCGTCTCTCACTTTCTCCTCGTTCTCTCTCTCCTTATCTCTCCGACCACCCCCTCCGGTGCCCTTGCCTGCCACCACCACCGCCGTTCCTCCGCCGTCACCGCCCGCAATCTCCACCCTCCACCTCCCTTTCTCTCTTTCTCCCTCCCCCTCTATCGTGTCGTCTCTTGTTGCAGCCACCTCCTCTGCCCGCCTCAGTCACCCTTGGCACGGCGGCACCCTTTCTCTCTCTCCTCTTTTTTTTAAGATGCAAACTCTACCCTCATAAAAAAATAAAAAACAAATACAGAGGGTGAGTTTACATGTTAAAGGTTTTTTTTTTTTTTTTTAACTCTCCTCATTTATTAATACTGCAATAGCCCTAGTAATATAGATTGCATGATTTTTGTGAGTATGCTTTTTCTTATTTCATTTTTATTTTTTACATTTTCAGTATAACAAGATTTTAAGGATAGTGTCAAACAAGATTTCAGTGACACCAATGAGCATTGTTACATACATACATCCAATTTAATTTGTAGTCTCATTTTAGCTTCGAATGTTGTATGCAGTCTTTTACTATATTTTTCCTCAACGAACTCTTTAAGTGGGAAAGAACATATCATTCCCTACATAATAATAATAAAAAAAAAAGACTGTATTGCTCTCTTCATTTTCTTTCATTTTTTGGTTTTGGTGAATCAACACACAGACAGAGACGGCCTCCACAGGTACAAGAAGTCTCTGCGATTCTGCTTACGTTCGTCGCATACGTAGATCCAATCATCTCCCCCTTTCAGAATTTGAGCCTATGATGTTTAATAATTTTCATTTATGTTTCATGTTTTTTAAATATTTTAATTTATTTTTAATTAATTTTGATTCATTAATTAATAATTTTTATTTCAAGTCAATATTCAATAAATTTAAGGGATTTTTAGTTTTAAGTCTCCACAAACCATCATATTTAGTGATCGATTCCTCCCTTCTTCGTATTTAGGTTTTAGTCCTCCGATTTAAAGGATAATTCATGGATAGGTCCCTCACAGAGATTAAAAAGTAAATTAAATAATTTATGGATAAGTCCTTATCAGGGACTAAAAAAAACTATCATTTAAATCTAGGGACTAAAACCTAAATACGAAGAAGGGAAGGATCGATCATTAAATATGATGGTTTGTGGGGACTTAAAACTAAAAATCCCTAAATTTTAAAATTTATTTTTATTTATTAAATATTTAAACATTTTGTAATTTATAGACATGATTACGTGTATTTTATTATTTTAAATAACGATATGATAATAATGAAGAGACATGTAATTTTCTTTTAAAAAAAAAAGTAAAAAAATATCCCAGCCGCGCTATATAGACCGTTTATTCTCCCAACATTAGCTAGGTCCACAGATTGAACGTTCGAGATTCACCGCCGGCCCCACTAATACAACACCTCACGTGTTCTCTACCGCACGATCGCGAGCGCCTCCCACTGTATAAATACCAGCTCAATCTCAGACGGTGAGGACTGATTGCATTGTTGCCCTAAACAGACAGCCACTCTGATCAGTCAAGACCCGCAGACGGCCCCCTCAAACCCTAAAAAAACCAAAGCAAAACCCCCAAAACCCTAACCCTAAAAGCCTCTCCACCCCCGCTCAATCTCTCCAAAGCAGCCATGTCGGACGACGAAGCGAAGGAGGAGAAGGAGCTCGACCTCTCCTCGCCCGACGTCGTCACTAAGTACAAGACCGCCGCCGAAATCCTCAACAGTAACACCTCTGACTACCTCCATTTCTCTATATCGCTGTCTTCTTTGACATATGATATCATCTATTTGTGACCGCATCGATTTCGTCGACAGAGGCGCTTCAGCTGGTTGTGTCGGAGTGTAAGCCGAAGGCGAAGGTGGTTGATATTTGCGAGAAGGGCGACGCCTTCATTAGAGAGTGAGGGAGAACTCGATCTGTGTTTTTTTGATGGAAAAAATTGGATTTTTGGCTTACTGAGATTTTGTTTCGCTATTTTGCGGGACAGGCAAACTGGGAATACTTACAAGAATGTGAAGAAGAAGATCGAGAGGGGCGTGGCATTCCCGACTTGTGTATCGGTCAATAATATGGTCTGTCATTTCTCGCCGTTGGCCAGCGATGAGACCGTATTGGAGGAGAACGACATTGTTAAGATGCAAGTGTTATTAGTATTTGATTATTTTATGGGTTGTGTTTGTATGTTTAAAATGAATTTTTTTTTTCTTGTAGAGATATGGGGTGCCACATTGATGGGTTCATAACAGTGGTGGCTCATACCCATGTGATCAAGGAGGGGCCCATCACTGGACGGGCCGCTGATGTAATTGCTGCTACAAATACTGCAGCTGAGGTAGCGCTGAGGCTGGTCAGGCCGGGGAAGAAGGTATATACAGCTCTTGGATGTGCAAATGGTTCTGTGACCAATTGTGGTTTTGTGGTGTTGAAGTGTTGATCTACTGGAATGCGTAGAATTTGACTATTGAGAACCTTCATTTGGTTTAAATTTTTATCTTATGGTGTGCTATGGATTCTTGTATAGAGAATACTATTGTCCGAGATAAGATGCGTGCAATATGTTTGGAAGATATTTGATAAATGGCTCTTGAAAATTGAAGTTTTGATATGAGATAAAAGATAAACTTTTGAGCAGCGGATGTAATTGAGAAATTATTTATTCTAAGCGATCATGGAAGTGCTTGAAGTTGTCAGGTGTGTGTTATTATTCGTGAGGAATTTTATTTTAAGGTGTTGTCTTTCTGCTTAATTTTTAAGAATTGGAAGACCATCTGCTAAAAAAAAATTTTCTGAAGGAAAAGCTAGAAGCATTGTTACATCCTTTTTTTGTGTTATCTATCTTGTCATGGGAATACTTTCATTTGCACACAATACTAGCCCTATGGAATGCATGTTGTTGCTGGACTCTAACCTCTTGATTGTTCCTTGCAACTTGCAAGTACTCTTTTCTCTTGAATTTTCATTGTTGATTAAGGTTGTGGGGGAAAAGTTGTATTTAGGACTTTGATTGTTTGAACATCTTCGATGGTCCTTCTTTAAACATTGCTAAAAGAAGCCCAAGACATTTGATTTGACAATTTACGCTTAGTGTGTTTTTTTTTTGAATGATGATGCATTTGGACTGTGTCAAGAGTTTTTATAGTGGCCGGTTATTTTGGGATTGTCTAAGCTTAGGTGTTGGAATTTTCTATATACAAGTTAATGAGAAATTTTTGCATGCTCCCGCTCCCTTCTTTATCTAGTTTAGTTTTCTCGTTCTATTGGTTTAGGAATTTTTGTGGACATGATATCCAAATGATGAAAATTGATTAAGCTATGGGCTAATATCCAATGATGCTTATGTCATAGTTACTCTGATGGGCATCATGTTTTTCATAATTTTGTTGGTTACCTCTGAATGCGCCTTATCTTAGTCTATTTATGCTTCTAGACGTTTGCCTTTTGAAACATCATGAACATATTGATAGTAATAATGCTGCTATATAATATTTTGTGTTTTGTTATTTATTGCTTTATGAGAATCCAGTTCTTATGTTACTCTCTTCACATAAAAAGCTTGTCGTGCTATACTGTGGTGGTTGTTAATGCAGCCATAAAATGGAACAATACTATAGGGACTACCTTTCATGTATTTTTATGGGAGAACTATTTTCAAGCATTGGGGGACACTACTTGATAGATGGTTTTTTACATAATCACGTAGGCACCATGTCAGTTGGTTATCCTGTTTTTTAATTTTTTAAATCTCTATGTGAAACCAGTAGTCAATTCCTGACTTCACATCTATTTTTTTCCAAACACATTTTAAACCAGTACTCTGGCTGATTTGAAAAAATAAACAGAAGTTGGTATTTCAAATCTCTGTTTCAATATTATTTTAAAAAAAAAAGGAGCTGGGGCTTCAAAGGTCCTTATTTATTTTTAATATGTATCCTGCCAATGCTATTTTAGTAGGATATTGTGGGTCATATGGATTTTATTTTATTAAAATATTGTTTATTATGTGGATCCTATTTTACTAGCCATGATTCGGAGACTCAAAATCTGATCAATTTTTGGACCAATCGCGGGTGACTATCATTTTTGGGATTGGTCCATGTCATCTTAGGTCATCAAATTGGTTAAAATTTTGGTTATTAGATTAATTACCCTATTTTATTGTATTTCTATTTTAATTTTAAAAGAAAAAGGTTGTCTGAAAAAAAACAAGGTAGAGTTTTCCAATTGATTTGGTGGCTTTATGAAAAACTATCTGATAAAATAAAATAAAAAAAACAGGGTTTTTGATGTGATTCAATTTTTTAAAATAAAAAAGGTCTTGGAAGACTTTCTGGTTTTTATTTATTTTGATTTATTGGATCATTTTTTAATTTTCACAAAGCCAACAAATCAGTGAAAAAACTTTATCTTGTTAGGGGGAATTTCTGGATGATGAAGCATGATTTGAAGCTATGGGCTACACCTATATGAAGCTCATGTCATAGTTACTCTGACAGATTACTTCTCTATAAATAAAACCTCGTGCTCCCCCTCCCTATTTCCAATGTACTTTAACTTGTTCATTTTATTCTCTTCTTGTTCTAATCTAACTAAAAAAATGCATCCCCGATGTTGCCGTTTTCAAAATATATGTCTAGCAAAAACAATGTCTCCTTGCATAATCTGGATATATATATATATATATATATATATATACATGTATAATTGAGAGGTTATGGGGTGTGTGATTTAAATTCTACTGCAACCATTCTGAAGCAAATGGGTATATGCTGAGATGGTAAATTTTTCATGACAAGTACATTTTAGCCTAGGCATGACGTTCATTCCCCATGTTGTGTAGGATTAATCTGACCCAAATTTTTGGAAGTCAGGTTGAGTTTTCTGAGTTGAGTGTGTTATTGAGTTTCAGCTTCTAGAATTTCAACTGGTTGTTGGAACATATGGGCAGAACTCGGGAAAATTGGACTTTGTTGTGTACTGTGTCACTGTCCTCACAGTGGGAGGAGTTTCCTTTCTTCCTTTATAGTGAAATACTATACTTCTACTGTTAAAGAGAAGACACTTGCTATTACTTAACATATATTTTTTGTGCTTGTTTATCTCTTTTGAGTGTATAAACGGTTATTTCTTTCTTAAGCATATTGAACTTTTTTTCCCTAAAAAAAAGAGAGAAAAGATACGAAAATTGAAGCTTTGATATTTACTTTGCCAATGATGCTTTTTTAATAACTGCTCCATACAAAAATTACGACTCTCTATCCTTATGTTGAGTGGGTTAATTTTAATTTATTAATTCTCTTAAATTTAATTATACATTTTCCGAAGATAATTTTTTTTATTGTTTTTGATGATGTGAGAGCATGATCTGAACTCTGTTTTTTTAATTAGGCAAGTTGTTTTTTTCCTGGTTAATTTTATCCCTACAAAAAGAGGAGTGAGACTCAAATCCAAGATCTCTCTGTGCCTCTCTGCGTACTTTCCAAGAGGTGGTTTGATAGCTCTGTTAAAATTGCTTGGATGATTATAACTCAAGATGCTTGGATAAGCTTATTCTGTTGACTTTTATATATATTTCAATTCATAGTTGATTGAAATTTTATCTGTAGTGTCCCCAGTTCACACACTTTTAAATGCACTTTCCGAGGATCAGAGATCTTTCTAAATACCAGAATCATGCAAGTTGTTTTACACAAGTGATCAAGTGGTCTAGATGGCTTGCATTCTATCAAGTGGTTGAGAGGGCTTGTGATCTTTGTTCTGAAATTTGTTTTTATTTTTGTTATTTTTTGTAATTAAGATTTGTTATGCTTGTACAACTCTAAAAATTGCCCTGAATGCAATAATTTTAATGTGTCCTTGTACAATTGCAATACACCAGGGTGATCAGAATTTTTTTTTTAGTTGTAGATTTTGAGTGCTTTTTTGTCGATTTCTTTCTTTATGACAGCTATCTCAATCAATCTTATCAAATCTTGCAGAACAAAGATGTAAGTGAAGTTATTCAGAAGGTTGCTGCTGCCTATGATTGCAAAATTGTTGAGGGAGTGCTCAGCCATCAAATGAAGCAGTTCGTTATTGATGGGAATAAAGTTGTACTGAGTGTGACCAATCCCGAGACCAGAGTTGATGATGCGGAATTTGAGGAGAATGAAGTCTATGCAATTGATATAGTCACCAGTACTGGTGAGGGTAAGGTAGGAACATAATCCGTTGTGTAGTTCTTCCTCATTAAGCTTGTTATTTTCAGTTTTTGCAAACAATCTTTTCCATCTAATCCATGTCGCTAATGATTCGCTCCCTTCATGATTCATTGAAAATTACAGCCTAAGCTGTTGGATGAGAAGCAAACAACTATCTATAAAAGAGCTGTTGACAAAAATTATCACCTGAAAATGAAAGCATCAAGGTTTATCTTCAGCGAAATAAATCAGAAGTTCCCCATCATGCCTTTTACAGCAAGGTCGTCATCAAGCCCTTATCTACATGTTTTATTGGCTTTCCTTTATCCATCTCATGAATTGTGATAATAATTTTTATTCATTTTTTAAATAAATTTTTTAGGGCTTTGGAAGAAAAACGTGCTCGGTTGGGACTGGTTGAATGTGTGAATCATGATCTCTTGCAGCCATATCCTGTTCTGCATGAGAAACCTGGTATGCTTTTTGACTGAATATCTTACCTTTTTTCTGTTTATGATATGATAATAAAAATGTTCCATTATGTATCAGAAAGCCATTTATTCTAAGCCACTCTCCTGTGCCTTGTCCTCAGCTTCCATATTTTACTCTCAGGAAGCAGCAGTGCACTATATGTTGCCATTTATGGAAATTTAATGATGTTTCCATTCTTGTTTGGTTATTTTAGCATCAGTAGTCTAATTTTCTTTCTAAAAGATAGTCATCTGATGCAGTTTTAGCATTATATTGTGGAGAATTCATTGGAGATTCTTCTACATGTAAAGCTAATTGAACTCACAATCTCATTGTCCACCACTTTCCATTGCAATTTGTTACATTTTGTTGTTCTATTGGTTTCATTTTTCTCTTTAAGATTATTTTTTGTTTTCTTATGACGATGCCTCAAATTGATTTTTTTTTTTTTTTGACAAAAAGGTAGACAATCTCAACTCCCAGCCATGCGGTAGCAGAGAATGCTATCCCAGGAGCCAACCACAACATCAAAACTCACTTGCAATGTTCAAAACACCATTAACAAACTCTACCCTTGATACACAAGCAATACACACTCCCGACTCTTGTATAAATCGTGTTCATGTATTTTGGGTGTTTACCACGTTAATAAAATCTGGTGGACATCTTACTTTCCCTCGAAAAACACAGTTCCTTTTTTTATTTATAATTGACTGATTTCTGCAATGGGTGGAATGAAGTGGAAAGAGTACCGATCAAGGGATTTAGTTTCAGTTGTACTCTTCAAAAATATTAAGCTATTTTATATTTTAAAATGCCTTGCTGGTTAGACTGATGATATAACACATGCATGATAAATTTGAGTGAGCATCACTCCGAATCCCCAAATTCTCCAAATCATAACCGTTCAAAAGCTATATAAAATCTTGGCTAAGCTTTTCTCTCTCACTTCCATCAGTTTTCCCTGATTCTTGTTTTCTTATATATTACTATTTTTCTTCTTAATTAACTGCCTGAAATTGCACGTTAGGTTTCAGCCCGTTTCTTCAACTTTTGTTGGTTGTGTCCACAGGTGACCTTGTTGCACACATCAAGTTCACGGTTCTGTTGATGCCAAATGGATCGGACAGGATCACTTCTCATCCTTTGCAGGGTTTGCAGCCCACAAAGACAATTGATGATGACCCTGAAATCAAGGCCTGGTTAGCTTTGGGTACAAAGACTAAAAAGAAAGGTGGAGGGAAGAAGAAGAAAGGTATCATTCATGCTCTTCTTGTTTTTCCATTGCCAACAACAAAAAATTGACCACCCCTTTTATAAATGCTGATTTTTTTTAGAGTAATATAGGAGATTATCTTATTTCAATAAACCCCCGAAAAGGAGAGGAGAGATCTCCTATTCTCCTTACATAAAAAAATGCTGATATTTTAGCTCTATGATCAGAATAAACGATAATGAAGTGAATATGACTGATGTATTGCTGATATAACATGTGGGGATGAAATGATTGATCTTTCACAATGCCATGTCTAGTTAAAACTTTAAAACCATATTCCTTGTACATATTCTTCATGCATCATACTTCACCCATAGTCCCAACCTATTTGCTATTTTTGTCCTGCAGGCAAAAAGGGCGAGGCCTCAGAGGCAGAGACTGAGCCGATGGATGCATCCACGGACGGTGCACCCCAAGAGTGAGTTTTAAGTTCTGTTTTTGTTTTCTTTTTTTCTTTTCATCCATCAAATTTACCATGTATTAGCTTTTCGGTATTGCTGGCAAAAGTTTTCTGAGGATCTTACAATCTCTTGAGCCCACTGTGGCCCCTTCCATGTAATGTTGTTTCAGTCTACATCTCCCACATGGGAAACAGTGTTGTGCAGTTCTCTTGTAGGACTGCATTCCTCTTTTTGAAGAGGAGGAAAATTGATTTATCAGACAGGGGAAGAGATAAATATGTGAAACATAAGTGGTGCTAAATAAAATGCTTAATCATGTGCCAAGGTCTTGATAATGGTCTAGTGTTAAATGGGATACCTGTCCATTGGGGGGGACTGCCTTGAGTCATTGGGACTAAAAGGTCTGGTTTTGTGGGTCTATGTGCAAAATCCTTGTTCTATAAATATTAAAAATTGAGTTTGAAAAAACAGATTTCACTTAAATGTGTGCGCTTTTTAAAATAATTTTATGTAATTTTTATTTGAATTGAGATCATTGTGCAAGTGATTGGCATGTATAGGTGTCAACCTTGGGATGTAGTGATGTGATTTCTCCATTAATTAATTCATTTTATTTAACTTTTTTTAAAATGCAATGAATGTAAACATTTTTTTTTCAATAAATAGAACACATTCAAGGAATTAACATTATACTTTCAATATGTGTATGTTAACATTAATATACAAATGTATAACTTAAAATAAAAAAAATAAAAAAAGCTAGTTTAAAATCTAGACCCTGAGGCCCTTATGTGGACCTAAAGCCCGGTCTGGGCCCATGGTTATTTGGCCCTGGGCTAGGGTCGGGGCTTGGGCCATGTTTCAACGTGCGGGCCGGTTTGCCCGTAGCCGAAATGATTGAGTGTGATTTGATAAGATGATATGGCGGTAGATCCATCTTCCTTTTTTTAAAATAAAAAAGCCCTAAAACTTATTTTTTTGGCTTCATAAACTAGGAACATATTGAATTGAATTTTTTATTAAATATAATTACTGTGAAGCAAAATCTACCCAACCTGTCTATTTCTTCCAAAATTAAGTGGCCATCTGACCTGGACACTGAAGTCAGATGACTATTTATATATATATATATATATATATATAGTCAATCATCATTTTTAGTTAATAAATATATATTTACTTGGTTATTAAAAAAGCCCTCAAACCCGAGCCCCTATCTCCATAGCGGAATAAGTGGGAAATAAGATGGTTCAAGGGTGAATAAGTTTGTTTTCAAAGGAATAGGTGAGTATGGTTAGAATAAATGAGAGCAGGCTGATACTGGCATTCACATACCATTTGAATTGTGTTATTTTAGTTAATCTATTTTAAGTGTATATAAAAGAGTTTACATGTCATCTTTTCACATATCATATTATTTTTTCATATCTTATAATTTATTATCTATACTTTATTCAAATTTTATTCAAACTTATTTATGGTCAATTAAATAACAAAAAATTTATCATTATATTTTTCAACCATAATAGCTAGAAATACAATTAAATAGATTTGATTTATTCGTTATTTATAATGAAATGAGTATGAATAATGTAAGGAATAACCTCAAATGCAAACAATCTTCACATGTTTTAATTTTTGAAAAATAATAAGCTCATCTAATAAAATATATGTTTTAAAGAAAAATATACATAACTATTTTGAATTGAATCTATCTATTTTCAATAAGCGTAATAAACTTAAGTATATATCTCATTAAATAACTACGCCATATGCAAATCAAGCTTTGCAAAAATCAATTAACACCCATCGGTGTAAAGGATGAAATGATCAAATAATGGTAGTACCAGTATTAAAAATAATAATAATAACTTCAAGATATATGAGACTGCATGTATTAGTGTTCAATAATTGTGTATAACGAATATGTTTTGTAGCTAGCAAATGAGAGTCTGCATACTGATCAAGCTAATCGAAGCCAATTATAATTAGATCCGTACTCAACAAATGAGGGCTAATAATAAGCCTATCAACAAGTCATGGGCTGACCCGGATATGATCTAAACTAGCTTGATAAAAGGTGTAACTATTTAATTAAAAGGATCCAACAATTAAAACATATCAGGTTTAGGTTCAGTCCGACCCGATCTTATGGACCCGATTGACGCAATTTAAATACCATGTAATTTTATTTACTTACGATCCAGCTCAACACCGATGATCCAATCTAAAATTTATAATTAAATAGTGAATAATCATTTAAAATTCTAAGCATTTGAAATATTTTTACGCCCTATTTGATTTCACGTAAAAACATAATAATCCAAACCGTATTTCAAATGTTCTGTCATAAAACATTAAAAAATAAAAATAATAAAGAACTATTTATAATACACTATACTTTATTAAAAAAATAAAATAAAAAATAGACTCTTAAAAAATTTATCGACCTCTCTTGATTAGATCTAGTTCCTTTTCAGTGGATCAACCTGACACAGGCTTAATTAAAAAAAAAAAAAGTTGCAGCACAACCCACGTGCACCTCGCACGTGCAACAACCCCTACCCCATTCTAGGGTTCCGAACCGTCCAGACCCCCTCCTCCCACAACATCCTCTCCACTATAAAAGACACCCCCTTCATCGTTGCTTCTCTGACACGCAACTCTCACTCTCTTCACATAAAAATAAAATAATAATAAAAAACCCTCTCTCAACCTCTCTCCGATCAACAATGGCTGATCCCGAGCACGAGACACCGACGGAAGTGGCGGAGAGAGCCGGCGAGGAGGAGGACACCGGAGCCCAGGTCGCCCCGATCGTCCGCCTCGAGGAGGTCGCCGTCACCACCGGCGAGGAGGACGAGGAAGTCCTCTACGACCAGTTCGGTTTCTTCTAGGGTTTCGTTTCGAATCGATCCAGGGTTTCCACCGCCGTAGATTTCTTTATGTACGGTCTCTTGGTCTTGTGCAGGAAGGCGAAGCTGTATCGATTCGACAAGGAGGGGAACCAGTGGAAGGAGAGGGGGGCGGGGACGGTGAAGCTGTTGAAGCACAGATCGACGGGGAAGATCCGGCTCGTCATGAGGCAGGCCAAGACGCTCAAGATCTGCGCCAACCACCTAGGTTTGGATCTCGTGTTAGTGACGGATCTTTTTGAGATTCGTTTTTTTTTTTTTTTATTCCTTGTTTGTTTTACGCGCGTGTTTTATTTTCTCGGGCAGTATTTGCGACACTGTCAGTGCAAGAACATACCGGGAATGACAAGTCGTGCGTGTGGCACGCAACGGATTTCTCAGATGGGGAGCTGAAGGACGAGATGTTCTGCATGCGATTTGGCTCTGTGGAGAGTGAGTTTCGGAAACCTTGTTTTTTTTCCTCCCGGATATGTTGATTTATTTGCCGATAATTTGATGTTAGGAATAATGGTATCCTGTAGGATATAATTTGAGCTGAGTTTGAATATGGGTGATAGGACTCAGTGATAGAGATTAGTTCTGTGTATGTATATGATGAAATACAGAGAAATAGATGAGGGCGTATCTGTTGCCTCATATGTTATATATGGAGAAGCTTGAGCTTGCAAACTATGAGGTGAATTGAGGGTTCATGGTGGACAATAACTGTGGTGAACTATGTTTTGGATATCTGTTGGAAGTGTCCCTTTAGATGATAGTTTGGATTATATGATGGGGTTACATTAAGCTTGCAGTTATGCTCATTAGAGTCATAGGTGCATTTAGGCATCATAGGAATTCTCAGGCTAAATTTATTTGGTTGACATTGTGAACTGCAAACATGCAATATGCTTATTTGGCTGTTTTGTTTATATCTGCTGAATGTTCTATGGTAGTATATGCCATGGATTGCTTTTTGAGATTTTGGGGGTTCTCTATATATTTTTTTGTCACAGAAATTGCTGTGATGAATTTAATTTCAGATGTTGATTGGGGAAATAGTTTGCGCCCTTGTTTTGTTGTGTTGTGCTGTTTTTATCAACTTTACTGATTTTTAGTCACTACATGGCTTCATGCTGTTTGTGTTTTTACGTGTTTTTAATTTGCATATGATAAAGATTTTTTCATCGTGGCTCCCAAAGATGCAAAATGTCAAAAAAAAAATAAAAAATATTACACTTGTACATTTTATAGCTTTAGGGCCTGTTTGGGACCGCAGCGCAAAAACTCCGCGTAAGCGAGGAGTAGTAGAGAAGCACTGTTTCTACAGCTTTTCAAACGCTGGAAAAATAAGTCTAAAAATGCTGTTTTTGTTATGCTTCCGCAGACGCCGAAATGTTGTTTGGATATGTGCGTGTAGAATCTGCCCCACCACGTATTCAAACGGGGCTTTAATTACTTTTATATATAGGTTATATTGGTAATATATGATTTCATGATTAGTTATCCTACATTTTCTAATCAGCTGTTTGAGTGCACTATTTAAAACTTCCTTGTTTGTTTTCAACATCCTTATTTGATCTGTTTTGTTTTGTAATCTTTGTTTCTGTAAGGTGAATGAAGTTTTTGTTATTTGGTATTGGGTATCCTTTTTATCATATAATTATCAAGAAGTTGGGACATTTTTTGTTATTAATATGAGAAAGCATTTCATTGTGGTCCACGAGAGCGACCTTTTTGAGGGATGCATCAGATGTCCTATCAATCATGTCCAAATTCGGTTTAAAAACCAGGGGTTATAACTGTGCTAAGGGAATTGAATAAAATGGCTTCTAGGTCTATGCAAACATGCTTCGAATGGAAACTTGGACTGATGATTGTTATTATTATTGGAGTTTAACCCTCTTCACTTTTATTTAAATACAAACATCAGAGTTTCAATTACAATGTATTACGATTGGGAGATGGATCAGGTTTCCTGCTTGGACATTGTGAAGTTTTTTCCTAATATAGAGCACTATGTGTTATGATAAATTTGTGGATGTAGAGGCCTGTGGTAGGGTTTTGTCTGTTATAATTTTGTGTGTTGGAACTTGGAAGACATGCACATAATATTGTTTTTGTCACACCAGAGATCATGCAGTGCTTGCTTGAATTTGTTTATTGATGCAAACCACCTTTCACTAATAGATATCCAGGGTACAGTTCCAAAAGCTTGCTTGAATCTGTTGCAGTGCATACAAGCTGATTTTTTTTGTGTTTACATAAACATAGGTTTTGGTTTGAAAATATCTAACAAGTTGACTGAGATGTTGGCTCTGAGGTCTTTATGGCTATCGTTTTGGTTGAGTAAATTCTTGCTTCTCATCTGTGTTCTTGATCTTACAATTTTTCCACATGATATTCAAGCCTCAAGTGTTATCGTACAGTGGTGGCATCTTTAAGGTGGTGGGGTCAGAGAATGCCAGTGTTCAACGGCTTAGGAGTGTAGACCGATTATTATTATTTTTTTAGATTAATTGCTCTTAGTTTTTTCTTTTGAATCTTCTGTGTCTGTTTCTTTTCCAAAGTCTGATTGTGAATGTGTTTTGCTTGCACTTGCCCTCCATTTTTTTTTTAAAAAAAATTCTAGTATACTCTCACTCCTTCTGTCCCCTTGAGCTTGGTTTTACCCAAGTAATATCCTTCACATCATTATCAGTTCTAGGCAACCTTGGATTTGTTGCCTTTTTTCTCCTCCTCAATCCCAAATCCTAGGTATGTCTGAGATTACAATAAAAGGAAGTAAATTGCAACATTCAGTACTTTACATGGCTAGGTTGTAAATTATTAAAACTAACTTATGTAATGTTTAATTCTCACATATAATGTTTAATGTTCTTTCGAACATCCAATAAAATTTAAACAATGCAGTGAAGATTAGCATGGCCCTTGCACAAGGCAGACCCATACAAATCGAAAAGTGGTCCAAAAAAAAAAACAAAAAAATTAATGTTTCTATCTAATTAGTTAAACACTAGCTCATAGTTATCTAGCTAATTTAGGAAGAGCTAAAACAATAAATGAAAGTTACATGTTTAGATTGTCATGGCATGGCACTCGCCACAAGTAAATCTGCTACTTAGTAGATGTGTGTTGTGGGACCTCCATGCCATGCCTCACCAAGCCGTAATTGTGGATCTCCATTTGAAATTGGAAAGTTGTGGAATGTTTCATTGCATTCTTCTTCTTCTTCTTCTTCTTCTTTCAAAAAGAGTATATGAGCAATTTATATATAAAATGTTGCCCCTCGAACAGAAGGAGACGAGGGAAGACGAGGGATCAGCAATCAAAGGATAAGAAAAGAAAAATAAAACAGACGTATAGGGCTTATTGTGATTCTCATGCATTTTGGTTTAACCTCAATTTGGAAGGTTTGGATCGGTGGGCTTGAAGGTGAATGCTAGCCCAATCTTGATTCTTGAAGATCAGTGATTGCAAGAAATTCAAAATTTGTTGATATTAGACCTCTACCATGTGTCCTGACTCCTGAGACACTTTTTAAATTTCCATTATATAGGAAACTATCAGGATTTAACCTCTTATGCGCACATTTTTAATCCTATGGTGTGAAAATAATTTTTAGCCCACATTTTTTTCTTCCACTTGTTTCCTTTTGTCTTTCCTCATTGCCTTGTGTTTCCTTGTTTCCAATTTTTCTTTTAGTTGAAGTTCATGTTTTCTGTTCAACAAAAGGGATAATTGTTCCCATAAAAAAAAGAAGATAATTGTCACCATGCATATGACCTGGAATTTAGCAGAAACCATCTCCCATCATAAAAAAAGGCCGTCTCCCAGGGTAGTCCCACGTATAACAGGGTACTAGGAGGGGAGAGATTGACTACAGTCTTTTAACCTGTGGCATTCTTTTCATAAAGTGGTCAGACCCGAACCCAATATTGTCCTGCTAGCACTAGCACTTTAATATTACTCCAACAAGGGTCCTATCTCATTTTCTTGACCCAATTTATCAGATTTCCCATCTTTTGGTTTCAAAAGTTTTAAATATTATGTCCGTTATTGTAGGCGGCTGACACTTTGACTAGGTTTCTGAGTCGTGTGATGTGTCAACTACTCTGCATCTATCTCCTATGTGTGCGACATATGTCTATCTTGGAAATGCCATGTTTGGATCAAGTGTGCATAGACAATGACCTGAACCTCCCTTTCATATTTTTTACCTAGTGATCCTAAAGGTAAACCTTATACGTTTATGCAGGTTCATTGCCTCATTTGTGGATAGTCTCATGACACATTTTGATATACTATATATTTTTTGATATATTTGACTGTAATTGCCATATTCAGCATCCATGAAGATTCTGGTGTACACATTATATGTACATTACTTTATATATTCTGATGCCATTGGTTGGTGTGAAACTTCTTTTCAAATGGAAGAAATTGTGAGACAACCAAAAAATAGTTAAGTGGTAAGAAGGAAAGAGTGGAATTATCAGGATAGGAAAATAGTGGAGTTTGACATATATGTTAATATAGAATGAAGTTGTCATTCCTAATAATTATAATGGAAGTTCTTGTATTGTTTTCCTTGAATTATGGTTTAATTTAGTATGTATGGTTTTATTTCGTAACGAACAACCAAATAATGATTAAATGTTATTAGATTTTCATGTAATCCAATTTGTTAGTGGCTTGCCACCTGAGAGGCTCATGTTCAACTCCTTACAATTGAATTCAATGATTATTAAACAAATGCAACCTTGGCTCAGTTTCAAGGAGCCAACTCTTTATATATTGATGTAGATCAACTACTGGGAATGTCCTAAATAAGACGGCTAATTCTGAGAATTGAACACAAAAACGGAAAACGTTGAAAAAAGAGTTGGACAGAAAATTAAGAACTATGTGCTTCAATACCAAAGATAAGTTGAGGGTGTTGAAAATCTCACCAAACAACTAAATAAACACAAAATAATAAACTTGAAGCTTCTTCTCTCGACAAACGAGTTTATATATGGGCCTCCAACCGTACAACGTCCGTGAGATTTGGTACAATCTAATCTAAGGCCTCATTTAGAACTACTTGTGAAACTGATTATTTTTTTGCAAAATCAATTTTCAGACAATCGGTTCTAAACAGGTTTTTCAAACTTAGTTTTTGGTTTTAAATTTTGGTCTTTACATGTCAAAAGTCAAAACCGTTCTTTATGAAAAAACAACTAATCAAGAATAACTCTTATGAAAATTTGTCAAGCTGAGAGTAGATTTTATGAAAAAAGTTATTTTTAAAATTAGTTTGAAACGGGGCCTAAGACGGTTAAGGAAGACAGTTAGGGTGGTCTGACCATTAGAGGATTCATGGACCATTGTCCATGATGGTGATCCATGTCATCAATAATCAGTGAAAATAATGTGTTGGGATTGAATTGGTTTAAGACAACTGTTAGGATGATCGATGATCCATGTTGGTGACTTGCATCATAACTGTTGTTTAACTGACTTATATTTTTAGTGACACTTCCTTGTCTAATCCTAACAACTCCTAATAAATTATTGTCAATTTCGCAATTCTGCAGCTGCAAAAGGATAAACTGACCAACTAATTATTTAGACTAAGAAAAAAGGAAAACAAAACAACTTGTTTGCAAACACCAGGCTGTTCGTTGCATTCTGTTGGGAAATCTCGGGATCCCCTTACTTATATCTCAATCTGCATCAGATATCCTTAGGTTGCTGGTTTGAGCTCGACAGGTCAGAAAGTTTTCTTCAACTTTAAGTAAGGTTTGGATTGTTGAAAGCCTTCATTCAATTTCTAGAACTTGGATTGGATTGATGCCTAAATATTTGGGTCTTAGGAAGCATTGAAATTTAAGATTTGGATCAAATTCTCGACTATGGATGGTATGTGGGAAGCAGGTAAGAGGATAAGGATGTAGGAGGATAGGATTGCAAAGGTGGAAATCTGCCAATCCTTTGTTCTGGTGTGGTTAATTTTGGTAATGCGTAATTAAGTTTCGTTCAAGAGAAGCACGCTTTACGTGGTTAACATTTGGGAGATGGTTTGATTCGTCAAAGATTGGTGTCGTTTTTGTACTGGGGTGAGTAGAGAGTTGTATACAGGGGGGGATGTTCGTTACTGAGGAATAGTGTGAGTGGCCCCAAGTAACCGGGCTGAGCCCACAGTTATCCCTCTTCTACTGTAGATACTGGTAGTGTGTTCTTTTTGTTTCTATTGTGCTATGTTTTGAGTATTCTCTTCTTTTAATAAAATCATGGTCGGATATGTCTACCATTTGATCAAAAAAAGAGTTTTGGATCAAATTACTTGAACAGTTGACTAGGCAATTTTTCAGAATAGCTTAGTTGCTGGCTCCATATGAATAAATGAGATGTAGTTTCCCTTTTGTATATGATGATAATTGCACATGCTATGTGGGGCTATCTGGATGATGATGGACAGGAATGTGTGTTCCTCATGCACTTTGTTCCTCATGCACTTTCCCTTTAGTCTGTTTATGTGCATAATATTTAAATGGTGCCAGTTGTTTTAGCTAGATACCGATAAGAGTTTGATAGTATCATAATAAATTTGTTTGAAGTGTTATTGAACTGTCATATTATCAAAGATTTGGATGGTTATAGACTTAAAGTATGAGATTGTGCCATCGAAAAGGTTTTTCAGATCACGGGCGGTGCTACCACCCATTATTTGTGAGGGTACCTGGTACAACCATATGTTTAATAAAATGAAAGTCATCCTGGATGTGCTGTGCTGATGTAGAGTTGAAGGATAAATTTGAGAATTATGGCTTTCCACTTTTGATAATATGAATCTGCATATAATTTTCTCTTAACAAATCCGTCACAGCTTCTAAGAGCTTTAAATAATTACTGGTTCTGTGCTTTCTTTGTTCTTATTGTTTGTTTTGATTTCTGATTTTGAGCATGCACTCAACAAATGTTTTGTTTCTCTTTCTCCTCTCAGACCGCAAGGGTTTCATGGAAATGATTGAGAAAACAACAGCTTCCCTTGGAAGAAATGAAGAAAAAGAGGACAAAGAAGTTGACGCTGCAGCCGAGGTCCTCGGTCATCTGAAAGTTGGTGGCAATGCATCTGGAGCAGCAGCCGAAGAGGCGGCCCCCCAACCGGAAAATCCTCCCGAGACAGAACAGAAGGCAGCAGCTGAGCCAGCCACCGAGAAGGAACTCTAAAACATGTGATTTTATCGCAGGATTTTGTCTGAGGTCAGTTTTATGATGGGGTTAAGCTGTTAATGCTGGGGTTGTCATTGTGACACCTTTATCATTATGTGATCAATATCGGTCTGGTCGAGTCGGAGTCGGTTAGACTGTTTTTGAGTTTGGTTATGCATTATTATTGGTCGGTCGGTCGGTCGTGTTTATGATGGGTGTGGAAGCTTGGATGGTTTGGTATTGGTTTGGGGTTTTGTCTGTGAGGGATCTGTTGATTTTGTTAAGATTCTCTCAGGGGAGGTTTTAATTTCTGGATATGTTTGTTTTCCCAGAATAGAAAAAGGTCATTTGTCTACCTGTTTGGACATTTTATCTGAGGTCGTTAGTTTTTGGTTTGTTTTTTGTTGTTGACAATAAAATTTGCAAATGAGTTTTGGGCATCTGTTACCTAAACTAAGACACTAAAAAAGGCAAGGTACTTGTCAATCCGTGAGTCTGACTCATCTTTTAGTAAGAAAATGTTCTAAAAAATTTTTAATATGAAAATAAGGATATATAAAACTCTTTTCGTTTGTATTCAACGTTGTGTTGAGTGATAAAAATTAGGGTTAAAGACATCTAAGTCTTTATAAACATGGAAAAATCTATATAAATTTTTACTAAAATTGGGACAGACATACTAGTCTCTGAAAATTAAGAAAAACTCAATTATCATCCTTAAGTTAAATTTTCATTTAAACTTAACTTAACGGAATATTCCTCTATCACATAATTGTGTAGACATTGAAGTCTTTATGAACAGTTATAAAGATAAATTAGTCCCTGAAAAAAGATAAAATTATCCCTGAAAGATTTTTACATTAAATTGTATACACATTGCAGTCCTTATAAACAATCATAAAGATAAATTAGTCCCTGCAAAAGATAAAATTGCCCTTGAAAGATTTTTACATTTATTTGGATAGACATTACAGTCCTTATAAATAATCGTAAAGACAAAAATGCCTCTGAAGGATTTTTACTTTTAATTATGTAGACATTATATTATTTGTCTTTACGATTATTTATAAGGACTGTAATGTCTATCCAAATAAATGTAAAAATCTTTCAGGGGCAATTTTGTCTTTTGTAGGGATTAATTTGTCTTTATGATTGTTTATAGGGCTGCAATGTGTACACAATTTAATGTAAAAGTTTTTCACATGCAATTTTATCTTTTACAGGGACTAATTTGTCTTTATGACTATTTATAAGGACTTCAATGTCTACACAATTATATGTGATGGAATATTTTGGGAATATTCCATTAAGCTTGGATGAAAATTTAACTCAGGGATGATAATTGGGTTTTTTCTGAATTTTCAAGGACTCGTACACCTGTCTCAATTTTAGTAGGGACTTACATGGATTTTTCTATGTTTGTAGGGACTTAGATGTCTTTAACCCTAAAAATTAAGTTTTGGCGGATGCTCTCAAATGTTAATGTTCCACACTTCCACGTATTATAAACCAAACTACAAACCTTTATATTAAATTCTTCTATGTAGAACAAAAATATATATATAACTTATTTTTGTAAGATTGTGGTTAACTATGATAGGCATAAAATATTGTAGTATTATGGTGTAAGTTATTAAAATTTTGTAATATTACAACAGATAAACAATTCAGGTGCATATCGAATTCAATACGGAATTACGGATAGTAGGGTACGTGGCATTTACTTTTGCAGTGCTGCTACCCAGGCCCCAAAAATTAGGCCCCATTGTTGAGCCCCAATAGGTGGCATAATCCTATTGGTCCAATGTTTGACTTTTTCTAACCACCAAAAGGCCAATTACACAACTACCCTTATCATTAATATCCTCATTAAAATCGTAACCGAATCCCACAAATTGGGGCACCATTAATTCCTCTCCCCAAAGTAACCGAATTCCACAAATGGGGGCACCATTAATTCCTCTCCCCAATAAAATTTGAATGTTAGGGTTCCGATTTGGGCAAAGCCATATGAATGAAAAAAAAAGAAAAAATTAGGCGATCAAGATTTCAATCCATCTAATATCAGATACTTGTATCTGAAAATCATTTTAAGATACAGTGCTGTATCTTAAAACCAAACAAAAACCATGTGGATTTTGAATTATCAAACATGTTAATTAGCAGTACATATATTTTAAAAAAAGTCCTTCAAGCCTTTATATATATATATATATATATATATGACAATTAGAAATTAAATATGAATCAGATAAACTTTAATCAATTCCATGGAGAAATAAAATGTCAAACTTCAAATTGTGCTTGAAACAGGTTTTAAGATACACATTTCACATTCAGACACACCTCAATAGTTATTATCTACTATGCTGGAGAAGCAGCCAATTATATTTGATTCATTTTTTGAGTTAAGGTATACCTAATAAAAAGTCTCACATACACATCACAATAGACATACATTCCACATACAATTTGACATTGATTTGCATTTCACATAGATGTCTAATACAAATTTCAGATACACCATCAAATTCAGATACATCTATCACTGTATCAAATACAATGTTATCTCGTCCACATTTTGCTGATCAGCCAAATCAATCACTTCCTTTGGTAAACTGGTTTCCATTTCACATGAATCGTAGATGTCTTCCAAATAATTTGATTCTTCAAATGTGTCATCCATATAATCCTCCTCACTGCCTGTTGAAAAATAGAAAAGAAGTCACATGTTATAAAATTAGAATTAAGATACAGTGCTGTATCTTAAAACCAATACAAACCATATAGATTTTGAATTACCGGACATGTTATTTAGCAGTACATATTTTCAAATAAAGTCCTTCAAACCTTTATATGTATATACGTATATGACAATTAGCAATTAAATATTGATCAAGTACACATTAATCAATTCCATAGAAATAAAATGTCAAAAATTCATTTTAAGATACAGTGCTGTATCTTAAAACCAAACAAAAACCATGTGGATTTTGAATTACCAAACATGTTAATTCCTTTGGTAAACTGGTTTCCATTTCACATGAATCGTAGATGTCTTCCAAGTAATTTGATTCTTCAAATGTGTCACCCATATAATCCTCCTCACTGCCTGTTGAAAAATAGAAAAGAAGTCACATGTTATAAAATTAAAATTAAGATACAGTGCTGTATCTTAAAACCAATACAAACCATATGGATTTTGAATTACCGGACATGTTATTTAGCAGTACATATTTTCAAATAAAGTCCTTCAAACCTTTATATGTATATACGTATATGACAATTAGCAATTAAATATTGATCAAGTACACATTTCAAAAATTCCATAGAAATAAATCAAACTTCAAGTTAACCTGGAAACAACATCAAGATACACATCTATGTATCTTAATTTAAGATACACATCTAGGTTTGTTTTAACTCTCACCAACAGAATTAAGATACACACCATGTATCTTAATTTAAAGAATATGATGGTTCAAAGGGACAGTGAAAAAAATAGTATCAAATTGAATTATTCAGATCTAAAAACAGTCTAACCTGAATGGATCGCCATTGGTTCCACCACAACCGTGTAAATCTTATATTTTCGACCAATCAAACTGAAAAATAAAAAACAAATACTAGGTAGGCTTTTAACTCTCACCAACAGAATTAAGATACACACCATGTATCTTAATTTAAAGAATACGATGGTTCAAAGGGACAGTGAAAAAAATCGTATCAAATTGAATTATTCAGATCTAAAAACAGTCTAACCTGAATGGATCGCCATTGGTTCCACCACAACCGTGTAAATCTTATATTTTCGACCAATCAAACTGAAAAATAAAAAACAAATACTAGGTAGGCTTTTAACTCTCACCAACAGAATTAAGATACACACCATGTATCTTAATTTAAAGTCAAATGAACTATTCAAAAATCAATACAATGTAAATTATTCAGATCTAAAACAGTCTAACCTGAATGGATCGCCATTGTTTCCACCACAACCGTGTAAAAAATCTTATAGTCTCAACCGATCAAACTAAAAAAAAATTACGATGTTTGTTTTCAGTTTCACAAATAAAACTGGATCTGCAAATTCTAAATCGTCAATTTTTGGGGGTTCGGATTGGCCTAACCTGATATTTTGCACCACAAACAGATCGCACAGAATAAAAAACAAGTTTCTTTTTTGTCTTCTCTTCTCCGCCGATAATATACGAATGAAAACAAAAATTTGATGTTTGTTTTCGTTCCCACAATCCGTTGATAAAAAATTTGATGTTTATGAGAGAGAAGAAGTGATTTCCGAATCGTAACTAATCTCGTAATTATAGGACCGGTTATGGGATCCTTCATTTACGGGAATTAAAGAAGGGGGGGTAATGTAGGAAATTCACACTTGCCACCTCATGGGGCTTAGTATGGGGTCTACCAATTGGGGCCCAAGAATCATTATTGTTACTTTTGTGGGGATTCGTTTCATCTTTTTCGTGGATTTGATGAAACTTAGCTTTTACATACCAACTATGTGCATGCTGCTTCTTCTTATTTATTTATTTATATTTTTTAATAAATTTTGATTTTTTAAAAATATATTTATTTTATAAAACATAATACTATTTCTATATTTTTAAATTATTATATATTTATGGAAAGAAACCAGTGTCCCAATAGTCAACCTTGAATTCTATTAATCCGTGTTCATCTCCAATAAAATAAAGGGTTTTTTATTTTTCAGTTCCCTACATACTATCATATTTAGTGATTGATCTATTTTTTTTTTCGTATTTAGGTTTTAGCCCCCAGATTTAAAGGATAATTCATGGATAGGTCCCTCTCAAAGACTAAAAAGAAAATTAAATAATTTATGGACTAAAAAGGAACTATTATTTAAATCTGGGGACTAAAACCTAAATACAAAGAAGTGAAGGATTGATCACTAAATATGATGGTCCGTGGAGGTTTAAAAATAAAAAATCCTAAAATAAAAAAATCGACATGTCATGTCGAAATTTAAACATTAGTTTGTGTAATAATTTTCATATACATCTCCCATCTAACTAAAATCAGATTTAAAGTTATAATTTAATTTAATTTATCTGTTCTTCCTTTTAAAAAAATGTCGTCCATCTCCAACAACTAACAAGTCCCCAGACTCACCGACTCGACCGACTCGTCGAGTTGGACCCCCCGTTTCAACCCCTCCAAATGATTCAACCTCATCTCATGCACCAACGAATCCCAACCTCTCCTTCTCTTCTTCTTTTTCTTCAATGGCGCGTCTGAAGATGGCTCTCACTTTGGGCTCTCCCTCCTCTCTCTCTTCAGCACCCGTATATCCCTCTAACAATTTCACCCGTTTTTATGTACAATGAAAAAACGATTGCTTTTCTTTGTGTTTCTGTCAATGAATTCATATTTCATCCTGAATTGGATTGGTTGATTGGTTTTTGTTGTTTGGGAATTATTCATTGGGTGTTAAATATGCAGTTTCTGGAGGATTTTTAGGGGGGGAGTTGTAGAATTTGAGGGCCAAATTTCATGTTTGTCACTGAAGTCACACCATTCAGCCTTATTTGGATCGCTTGATTAGTTTTTATTGGTAGTGTGTGAATCATTGGGTATTAAACATGCAGGTTGTGCAGGGTTTTAATGGGTTGTAGTATTTGAGAGTAAAATTTCATGTGTGCCCATGGATGTTTGGGATAGAAGTATCTGGTTGGACTCAAAAGAGGAATACCTATTTTCATGTCATTGATTTTTCATTCACCAGTATTTGAAGAAATTTGGATCCACTGGCCTAGGTTCGTACCTCGAACAATATGTTTTATGTGGGTTTTATTTTAATTTGGTAGGAAGACAGTTTAGGATTGTGATTTGTTTAGTTAGTTAGGATATGATTTATTTTATTATTTAAACACATGTGTACCCTTCAGGGGATTAGTCAGAATTATGAAGAATTTGAAAGATGTATTATTCTAGCTTCTAGTCTTCTCTCCTTTTCTCTTCTTCTTCCACTTCTTCCTCTGTCTTGCATCACATTGGGTGCATCTAATTGGATGTTATCTTTTGGTATATTGCAGAATGTAAGGAACTTTTCCACATGGGAAAGAATGATGTTTCCCTTTGCAATTGAAAATGCCTTTACCCATAATTTACAAAAGCATTTAGGGGTCCATTGCTTGTAGCAATGGTAAAGTGCCTGAGCTTAGCAGGACAAAGTCATAGGTTCAAGTCCTGAGAACAACCATTTTATGAAAAAAAAAAAATTGTCCAATTCTAGGATCACATTCCAGCACCCTACTATATATGGACCACTCTGCCTTGATAGCCTTTATCAACTAAGACATTTCTTTTTGTTAAGTTGCTCTCCTCAAATGACTTTCCGCCTAAGTAGCAATTTTGCTGTATGAATGAGAGGCATGTTTTTTCTATCTAGTGCCCTTCTAAAGATCACTTTGTATGAAAATCTGACGTATCATTTTATGGAGTATGAAGTTTTATTCCTCTATCCATTGATCAAACCAGGCAGCGCTAGAATAAACTTCAAGCAATTTATGCTCTAACTTGGGAGTCTTTATAGTTACTCAACTAGCATGCCAGCTCAAACTCTGGACATGATTTAGGTTCCTACTTAGTGCACAAGTTATCCAGTGTTATTTGCATTGGCTACTCTATAAATTTTTGAACAAATGCCATTCCTCAATGGTTTATGCACTCTATAATAAGCTGTGTTGATTGTTGCAGGTGAAATTCCAACATGCTTCACGATGTTATGTAGGAGTCAATTTATATACTCTGGCCAAATCTCCTGGTCAGAAATCAAATGTTTTTGCAATTCCATTGGGTCTTGTACATCGTTCGAGGAATTATGGTGGGCTTGTCTTGGCATCAAATAACGATAAGGCTAGCAATATGGATTCTGGAAATGCTGAAAGACCACTTTCCAGTAATCAATTGTCAACTTTAAAAATCAAGCCTGATGTGGATGCTCAGGAGGAGACTGCTTCCCAAGCACAGAAGGTAACTGATGACCCAGAGAAGCTGGACAATGTGCTACCTTCTGCAAAACAATCAGTGGTGAAGAGATCATCTTTGACAGCTCGGGAAAAGTTGAGAGCAGCTCGAGTTCTAAGTAAATATACACAATCCAAACCATCCAAGTCGGAACCAGGTCGCAAAATTTTGGATGCTCTACGAGAAAATGATAAAGGGAAGTCAAGATCTGGTCTCCCAGAAGCTCCCAGTAATATGTTTGATGATGGTAAGCGTGGGATGCCAAAGCAGGGACTAACATTTGACTTTCCAGGGGGATCCGAGTTATTTGTCATTGTTTTCTCATTTGTCTTCATCAGCACAGTGATGTTTGCAACGACTTATATAGTCTGGAAAGTAGGTGCAATTCATTTCAATGAATACTAAAGGTGCTGTTGTTGATTCTCATCAAATGAATGCTGTGGCTCATCAGGGAGGGCAGTAGTATAGCCTGCAGTCTTCCCTTTTGTTACAGAAAAGGAAATTTTTCATTGAATGAGATCAGTTTTGTTTTTGTTTTTTTAGTATCCGATGTGTAATTAAAACACCCTTCTGTGCAAGGTAGTTTATTTGTCATCTACATATATGTTAATTCGAATTTGTGGTCGTTTATTGTTAGTATTCATAAATATTGATCTTTGGTGAAGGGAGCTCTGTGCAGGTGAATTTGTACACAGTCTTCAACATTGTGAAGATTTCCAGGTGATGCGTGAAGGTCCTCTACCAGGTTCGTGATCAACATCATGTTAGTTCTGGCAATTTTATGTTTGGTCTCTTGATTTCTGTTTTGTGACGCAATGAGCTTGCATCTTACCCTGAAATTGCCCCATACACTTCTGTCAGTCATCTGTCTGAACATTGCTGTATCATCATTTTTAAAGGTGGAAAGCTTTTTTTTTTTTTTGGTGTGTGAAGGAAATGTGGGCTTATCTGTTTTGAAATATTAACAAAATAGACCATGTCCGAATGGGGGGTGAAAGGAATAGAGGATAAAAAGAAAAACAAACAAACAACACACACAATCAATGCATGTTTGCCGGTAGAGATGTGAAGAAATGCCAACTGTGTTGTGCGTGGCAAACAAATATTAGGCTAAACACAAATTCTTATAATTATCACATCACGAATATAAACATCAAATATATTAAATGATGCATACTCTAAAATATATAGTAAAAGCATGAAATAAAAGAGCTAGAGATTAGAAAATGTATCCGGAAATGTGGAAGCGAGTGAAGACACTCTGTCCTCGGTGAATAAGGCCCCCTCACGCACAGGGTTGAATGGCTCCTACCACTGAGAGATACGACCACAATAGGTTTTGTTCTTCCGGGGTGCGAGCTACGGAAGAACCACGGTAAACAGACTGCGATCCTTTCAGATACCCAGATCAAAGAGAATAGCTAGAAATTGAAAATAGAATATTGGATGGACACAACCTCTCACTATTTTGTATTTGATGGTGGAGATGAAAACTTATTAGTGTAGTATATGTTTTTTATGAGAATGCATAAGCTCTATATATATACATTCACAACACATAGGTGCTACCAAGTAATTTTCATTAAATGCCTCATAAAAGCAATGTGGCGGTTTTGAACGTTTCAAAAGACCAAAACGTTCCACAATAAAGCACCTATATAATGTTGAAATTAAACATTTATAATGAAGTTATAATTCATGCAATTATACGAGGAGGTTACAACTCATTATGGAACACTGAATTATGTATTTTGGTCAAAATACCAACAAACTGTAGTGATGAACTACTTTATATGGATTTAGTTTTGATTTTCACATTTTTCACCTCATATTTACAGTCAATAATAGGTCATGGTGAGATAACAGCAATGAGAAGTGACAGAATTGATAGTTGTGCCATCTACTACTGCTTATCCATGAAGGTATTATAAGCATCGTAGAAGTGAGTGCCAGTGTTATTCAGTGAGTGGATACCCTTCACTTTGGTATTCTTTCTTATTCTCGGCTTATTTCTCACCCCATCGTAGAATTAGATTTCTATTGAAGAAGAAATTCTCCTCCTTCCCACGTAATCTATCAGAATTAGTTGATGGATACCCTTCACTTTGGTTCAGGATAATTTGACCATCCAAGTTATTCAGTGAGTGGATACCCTTCACTTTGGATTATTCCAGACGCTAATATATTCTATCTTTCCTGATATGGGATGAACAAGAATACGTAATTGGAAAATAGGAGTAATCTAATAGGCTAATTGGCATTCTTTTTTTTTATTATATAGCTGACTAGAAATGGTAACAAGAATATCAGCAAGAGAATCTAGACCAGGAGTGGAAAGGGGATAGTTTAGGTCCAACTGCATGTTCGGGAGAAAGGAAAAAGATATTCACAAGAAACAAGGCTCCTATCCAATAAACTACATCTTGACTATCTATAGGGATATAAAATTCTTCCACACTCCTCTATCCTGTAGATTTATTTAATGCTTCTGAGCTTTCAATGTAGTGACTAAAATGGGTTGTTGTTTATGTAGCTATCCATTCTGTTTTTCTAAAATGATACCATCATCCGTGTAGGTAGAATGAGTCAGTGTGAAAGGGTGTTTAAAGTGAGATTCAAAAGAGTTGCACCATCATTTAGAATCAGTAAGTTATGGGTAGCTAACATGTTCTTTGAACCGAACTTTCTTTTGATAGGATAGTAGAGGTATCCCTTCTTTAGTGAGATAATTTTCTGGGTTCGAGTTTTGCCCCTGCTAATAGGAAAAGATTTGATCAAAAAAAATATTTACCTACAAAAAAAAAAAAAAACATGTTCTTTGAAATCTTAAATTTTTTCTTTGGAATATCAAAACCTAGCTCCCGTTTGCATCATGAATAAAGCAAATAGATAAGGGAAGAATAGGATTAATCCTCAAATAAACATGTCTATTTGGTATGGATAAACTATAATAGATATGTCTGGATAAATTAGAATAAACCCTGATAAGGGAGGCAGGTATAGTTTAATCATGCTTATCCATTCAAAATTATAATTATATTCTAATAAGGCAATAGGCAAAAATTTTCTCAAATGGAGAAAGAGTAGCAGCCAAACAGAAAATTATCTAATTCTCCACTGTCTTGATGATTTTGTTCTTTCCTTTTCAATCTAACTTATCATAAGGTTCAAAGTGGTTGGATTGCATATGTGATTTATTGTTATTGAATGGGCATTCAGAGTCTAACCTCTGCATGCCATGTGTTTTATGGTAAGTCCAACAATCTAGTTGGAATACAAATTGTATAAGATAATATAGTCTTTGAAATAATTCACAGGCCAACAAATCAAGCGAAATCTTGTGTTGCACCCCAAAATCTGGTTTTCTCAATAAAAACAAAGTGAAATCAGCAGAATGATTTATTGATGCAGGCCAAACACAGGGTATGGTGTTTCGTGAATTTTTTGTTTTACTTGGCTTGGTTGTCGTTCTATGTTCTTTAATGTTTAGGGTATTTCTATATCTTTTAGTCTTATTGGAAAATAGAGATGTTTATTAATTTGTCAAATTTTTATGTACTTTTCAAAGTATTAAATTTGGGTGTTTAGAAAGACCTTATAATAAGCATAGTGTATTTACTACCATTCAATTTAAGGATTTGAGTTTTAATTTCACAAGTTTATTTATTTATTTATTTAAAAAAATGTTACTGCAATCAATTTTTAGTATATATGCTTAGCTAATGAAATTCCGTTCTTTCATTACAAAAAAAGTGACATATATTGTGTCAAGATGATTTTATATTAGGGTGTAGTGTTTGCAAGAGTTTCAAAAGTGTTTTGAGTGTATTAGCTACTTTTTTTTTGCACGTGGACACGGTTATATGAAGATAGAGATCCATATTTTATAACATTTAGGTTCATGTCATTCTGTGATGGAATTTGATTCTATGTGAGATTACCATGAAAGTGTATAAAATCCAGTGTTTGGTTGGTGGTAATCTTGATGGTAATCATGGGTCCCACTGAAATTAAAATCATGGGAAAATAGGGTGGAATCAGATTTCCACTCTTTGTGGTGGTAATCTCAAATTCCACCAAAAATCATAAATTAAATTATTATTATACCCTTTATAAATTAATGAAATTACTATGTATATCCATTCTAAAATAAATAGCCTCTTCTTCTTATTTTTCACCATCCATATAATGGGTTTATATAGTCATTTAAATTTTTTAACTAAAAAATTCTTTTATAATTATTATATGTGATGTGAAAAATCTTAATTGTGTATTAGATATTAATTTATATTTTTAAATTTAATTTTTAATTTTGTAGATGGGTTTAGATATTATTATAATTGATATAATATGTGATGTGTGATGTGGGTTTAGGCCTAAAACAATATCTCCGAATCCTAACTAATAAAATTCGTTATTTAATTTTTAGGGGAGTTCATAATATTCAACTAATTTAGAAAAATTATTATTATTATATGTTTAATTACATAATTGGTTATTTTATTTATTTGCATTCATTAAATATTTATAAAAATACTTCTAATTTTTTTTATTATTATTGTGATATAGATAAAGAAATAAATTTTACAAGTATATATACAATAGTAAGGGTATTTTAGACATTTAAATCAAATTCCTTATCATTTTCTATATATCAACTAAACACTCGAAAATGTTTCATTGGAGAAATCTACCAGCGAACCAAACAGTTTGATGAAATCAGGATTCCTGGTAAACTGATTCCTGGTAAAGTAATTCCACAAAAAAAAATGACACGAATCAAACGAGACCTTAAATATATATGTATATACCAAGAAAGAAAAAAATCAAAGACTACCGGGGGATTTCATAATTATCAATTTTAGTCCCCAAGGACTCTATGGGGGTCTTCATTTTGAAGACTCCCGTTGGAGATTTTAGATTTTTAAAGACCCTGAACTCTAATGGGATTTTTATTGTGAAAATTTTGTTGTTTTGAAGATTCATCAACTCCAATGGTGGATCTTCAATTTTTTGTGTGTAGGTCTTCAAATCACTATTTTGAATTGTTAAAATTTTCATTCTACCATTTGTCTCTTTTATCTTTATTGTTTATTGACATTTATGTTTTAATTTAAATGTAAATATCCCAATTATATTAACTCTATATTTACATATAACAAAATTTAATATATTCTTGTAAAGTTGTAAGTGGACTTGTATCTAATCCAGTTGTCTGACCTGATAAAATAAGACATATATGTATTGTCATGTCTCATTATTTTGAATGTTTATTCGAGAATTATATAAAAGAATCTAATGCTGGTGGGATAAAACAGTTCAGTAAACAGTAGAATTCAATAAATAGTTCGATTTTGAATATTTTTTTGAACTTTAATGATTCATTTTTTGTTATTATGTCGTGATAATGTTACAGTTCAAATCCGGTTACCCGGACAGTTGAACTGATGATTCTTTATCCCATTCATTTTTCCAGTTCAGTGAATGGTTTGGTTTTTAAAATATCGCTTTTGAACTTTACATGAAATTTTTTTGTAAATTGTTTTTTTTAAATTCCATATTTTTATTAAGTATAAATGAAAAATTAGGAATTTATAATTTTGTAGGAATTGAATGTCATTTATCGAAAGTTGTTATAAATTAATAAAATCATTTGTGACATTACTCAATATTGATATAACATATGAAGATCCAAATAGTGAATCTTTAAATATATATGCAATCTTCATTTTGGTGTTCGATTGGAGTCAGACGTCTTCAAATCTTTATTATAGAGTATGATTGGAGCTGCACTTAGCCTGTTGGATAAGGACATTCTCCTATTTTTGGGGAGGTGCATGTTTTAATCCTGTTATATGCAAGAGCTCTTGGGTCTTGGCTATGTCGACCTCATTTAAAATCTGATCCAGCTACATAGCCTTCAAAAAAAGAAAAAAAATCCAGGATTAAATTTTAAATGAGCACAAAATGTAGGTGTGTAGTTAATCTCCTACCTCTCTCTCATAATGAGATTGTATGGTCCCCTCATGGATCTGTATTTTTATTGTTGGGTTAATGGTTGTCTAATCATGAACAAGAAAAATGAACTGAGGGGGGACCTCTGATGATAACAATAATGAAGAGTTTTGAAGAAGACACTTTGGTAGGTTTTTTTTTAGGAGGATTGATGATGGAAATTGGGATGTCTTGTCAGTTGTCATTGCCTTTTTTTTCACAATTATTTTTTGGCCAAAGATGTAAAGCCATTCCTATGTAGAGTACACCTAAGGTTGCACATTTTTGGTGCCCATGGTTTCAAGGCGATATGAAGTACAACTTTCTTGCAAGTTGTTGAAAACAACATTTAATACATATATACTGATTTGGTTAATCTTAGATTCCATACAAATCTTACACAAACCTATTAAAAAATGCCAATTCAAGATACTTATTATACGAGACATTCGTAGATAATTCAACCGAGGGAAAAAAAAACAATTGGAAGTTGTGAAAAGGGTGAAAACTTCATTGATATTTCAGAAAAAATAAAAAAAACAAAAAGCTATGTGTTTGTGTGAATTTATTTATACACATGTACATATTATATATATTTGATGATTTAGTAAACTAGTAGTCTGGTGGGTTCTGACTTGTGATGCATTATAGTTAAGTTTAATTGGATTTTTGGATAGAACCCATTAAAGTTGAATTTCTATATAAATTTACATCTTCATTGTATTTATATTGCACATCATAGATTTATCTTAATTTTATACAATGTCCACCTTCAATAACGCATCATTAAACACCACGAGGGGTAACCTGTAGATGTTAAGATGATTATGTCACAAAATTCATATTATTTGTAAGTAACACACTCTTTGTATGTGAATAATATAATATGGAAAAATTTGTCTAAGTGCATAAAATTCGTTTAGTGTGAGTTTAATATATTAAGCAACAAACCTAGCTCACTAAATATCTGTCCGAATTATTCTGTCTTCGCCTCAACAAAAAAAAAAAAAAAAATTCTATGTAGTTCCCAAAATTATTGTGAAAAATTAGATGAAAATGAGCTCCAAATGCAATACACACGCTTACAAACAATAGTATCCAAAATTGAATTCTAAAAAAAAAAAAAATTCAAAATCAATGGTAGCAGTTGCTTCACAAAAAATCTAGATCCACCAAAGGCATTTAAAGCTATGTTTGATGGCACGATTACAAAACTGATTTTAAATAAAAATTAAATTTAAAATTGATTTTATAAGAAACTATCTCTATCGTCGCTAATATATTTTTTTATATAAATTTGTTTATAGTTTTTTACTCCCAATCTACCTCTGATAAAAGACAATTTCTTCTGAATCTGAAAAACTATTAAAAGCTCAGTTTTCAAACTACTCATAAAACTTATGTTTATCAAAAACCATGAAGTGGGCACTTTTTTTCCCGCACTTAATATGCTTTTTGTCCTCTACCGATTTGACGTTTTGTTTGTTCACAATGAAAAATAAATCACAAACATGAGAGAGATGGTTTGGGCATTCAATGAAGTTGACTAAAAGGTACAATGCCTTACCTGTCATTTGTTATCCAATCTTAGTTCGTACACAATTTATTTTTTAAATATATTTTTATAATGTTAACACGTATATTTATAAATATTTATATTTTTATAATTTTATATAATTGTATATATACTGAGACAATCAGATAATGAAATATGTAAAACGGATAAGTGTACATAGACCAAATCTTGAATGTGTCTATCACCCTCAATATAAAAAACACTAGCTTTTATCTCTTGGACCACCAAATCTTCGAAATATCATGCACATGTTCTCTATCAAATCTTATGTTCTCTAAAACAAATATTTAAAAAAAAAAAAGTTCACTATTGGATTTAGATTTTATATTTTGAGAATGATGCATTATTTTTACTTTAAATCTTTCTTTAAATGAATCTAGATTGTTTAAAGAGGTGAAGTAGATCACTTAACACACAAAAGTTGAATCAACTACAAGCATAGAAATACTCAGTGCACAATCAGAGAGCTCGTTTGAAAAAGTTCAAACTAAAAATTCATTTGCACTGACTGATTCAGATGGGGGAACCTATCTTCCTTGTTATTCAAATTGAACATCTATTCATACCTGTTAATATGAATGGGTGTTGAAGTTCTCCAAACAAATCAATCAGGATGAATGGATTTTCAATTTGTATCAATAATTGAACCAATTTGTATTATACGAATGTTTTATCAATTTGATAACATCAAAATAAAAATTCTCCACTCATGTTTCCCAAAGTAATATAATCTCTATTGTAGTTATCTCCATGATCTACCTCCAAGAACACAACAAAAAAAAAATTCCTTTGAAAGTTTTATTGGTATCCATGAAGACAAAATTATTTTCATATCATACTCCTTTTGGCAAAAACTGGTGTCCCTTGCTAGTCCATTGGCCCACTCAGTCTCAATCCACCATTATAAAGGAGCCCACATTAAAAGAAAAATGTTACACACTCTACTTTTCAACCCCAAACGACAGTTTGCACAGTGTTTTTTTTTTTTTAATCATATATCTCATTAAATGAGATATGTACTTTTATAAAAAAATGAGGTTCACGTCCTAATAACTTGAATAATATCAGTTTTAAAAAATGTAATTTTTTTATATTTTAGTTATTTAAATTTCCGTTTCCCTTTTCCACTTCGAACATTTTTATTAATGAAATAGAAATGACCACATTTTCATTAAAAGAAAATGTAAATTTTTTTTAATGAATATATCTTATTCCACTAATGAATAAGACTAACTATGTAAATAAGACTACAATTATGACTATAAAGATGATTGAGTTTAAAAACGCACAACAAGAAAATATTACAACAAAAGAAAAAAAAATTTATTTATAGCAATTTTTAGTCCTTTATTTTTTTAAGTCTCAACTTTTTCAACATCATCAAAACACCAAGTTAACCATTGATTTTTGGGTTTTTTATTTTTAAGCTCCTGTAAACTATATGATTTAGTGATCGATCCCTCACTTCTTCATATTTCAATTTAAATCCCTAGATTTAAAAGAAATATTTCTTATTAGTCCCTGGGAGGGACCTATCCCTAAATTATTTAGTTTTCTTTTTAATCCCTAGGAGGACTAAAAAAGAATATATCTTTTAAATCTGGGACTTAAATCAAAATATGAAGAAGTGATGGATCGATCACTAAATCATATAGTTTATGGGGACTTAAAAATAAAAAACCCTTAATTTTTTTAGGTCCTTCCACCTATTTAAAGACCAATAACAACATACACATATTGCATAAAATAAAAGGAAAAAATCCAAATACCCCCCTATAAACTGCCTAAATCTATATAACCCCATGACTTTCCCTAAAGTCCATATAACCCTTTGAAAACATATATGTAAATCTAAATAATCCCTAAGTTAATTCTGTTGATATATGAGAAATATTATGTGAATATTCCATTTGGTTAACTCTGACTGAAAACATAACATACCAAAAACCCTCCTTAATTTGTTAAAAATGTAAAAAAAACCCTATGCAAATGATGATTTTATCCCATTGATAGATTAAAAAAAACCCTATCCAGAAGGATAAACTCATCATTTACAGATGATTTTTCATATTTTTAATACACTATGGGCACTTTTTGGTATATAAGATTATCGGTCAGGGTTAACCAGATAAAAATATTCACAAAAATAATCTTAATCTCTCAATAAAATTTAATTCAAGAAGCTATTTAGATTTATATAGATATTTTTAAGAGGTTACATGGATTTTAAAAGAAGTGAGGGTGTTTTATAGATTTTGAACAGTTTATAAAAGGTTATATGAATTTTTAAAAAAAAATAAAAATTAGATACTTTTCCCAAAAAAGCATCTGTACCAAGAGAATATACATTACGTCTACAAGACTCTGATCCCCTATCACGGACTTTTATCAATGACACCAAATGCTACAAAACAATAACTATTCACTGTTCCCTCCACAAAGGGCGTCTAATAAGGACAAACATTATTTTTGGATCCACATGAAAGCTAGTGCTAGTGCTAGTGCTAGTCACAATAATATGAGTGTCAAAAAAAGATGCTAGTAGAGATAAGTACAAAAACCCTAGTTGGTCACAACCTCTAGAGAGTTTATATAGTTTTTATGTTCAATCTCTGATGAGCATTTGATTTTTTTTTTGTTTTGTTTTTTGAGGGTGGTCCTTCAATTTCCTTCATGTACTCCAAGAAGTGCACCCACCTTTCTTGTTCTCCTTCTTCTTATTCTTCTTCACATGAAGAGGCATTGGTTGTTATTCCATGCCCTTCACAACAAGGTTCTTCTTCACAGTGTGGAGAGGAGGCGGCGGCATTGTCGGTGGAGGAGGCGAGGGCCACCGCCAATCTGAGGATCCATCGGCAGGCGGAGAGGCGGCGGAGGGAGAGGATCAATGGCCACCTCTCCACTCTCCGGCGGCTCATACCTGGTACGACCAAGGTCAGTCATACAACTCTTCTCTTTAATTTCCCATCTCAAATGTACATATAGGATAGTAATAAGTTCTATTTTTTTTTTGTTATAGGAGTCTTGTATTACTGCACTTGCGTTCACTGGAACCAGATATATTAATTTTTTATATATATTTTGCAAATAAGTTTGTATAATTAGTTTATGACGCTCTCAGGTTAGATGATTCTTCTACCTCCTGGGCCGGCCTGGTTAGACGGTTGTTTTTGTTTTTCTCTTTTGTTTTTTATATTTCTGTCTTCCTTTCTTTTTTCTTTTGAAATTTGTAATTCCATATTCAGTAATAAAATTGGGTAACAAATATCTATCTCCAATTTAAAAAAAAAAGTTCATTTAATTAGTTGGAGTGAATATCTAATCTTTTATGAATTTTTAAACGTAGATGCATATTATTTTAAAATATATAAAAAACAAATGTATATTACATTTGAGGTTAGAAATGAGATTGAGCGTAATTTTTTTTAAAGAGCGACACACACATTTCCATATAATGACAACCCATTATTGGTACTAAGCGTTGATATATTCGATCCATTTTACCGTACGTTTTACAACTCTATACACTATGATAACATAGCATATATTGTGTTATCATAGTATACAGTGTTCTATCATAGCATCTGAACATATTTTTTTTATTTGTCAATGTGAAAATATGCGCTATTGTATATTAATATATGCTTCATTTTATATAAAAACATTAATTTTAATGAGATAATTAAAATTAAAATATACCCGATGGGGTGCGCACGGTGCACCCCATCGTGCGCCCCTAACGTCGACCGTGTGATCGACGTACTCGTCAATCGCACAGTCGACGTTTTTTAAAAAAAAAAACGAACATATTTTTGTTATTTGTCAATGTGAAAATATGCACTATTGTATATTAATATATGCTTCATTTTATATAAAAACATTAATTTTAATGAGATAATTAAAATTAATATATATATATATATATAAACCACAGACAGGGTTGCAACTTGCAATGGGCTGTATCATTTACCTAGTACTAAGCAGATTTGGACCAGCATGGGCTTTGAACAGCCCACTGGAACCAACCTAACCAGGCTATGTGACTTTTTTTTTCCTATAGGAGACTCCCAGTGATGGTTCTCAAATATAAGAAAAACCATCAATTTAGGATTTCAATTAATACCACATTGAACTTATTTATAGTCACAAAGAATTAAATGTTTAGAAAAGTATTTCAATTGGATAGCACTGTCCATATCAGTCGAACATAAACTGTGCACTCAGTTCATTCAATTTGTGTATCCATTTTGTTTGTACATTTATCTTAATTTTCATAATTTTAAAAATTAATCTTCATTGTCATTCTTTTCACATCTAGCTAACATAAAACATTTTACATATATTTTTCATAAATTTCATTGTATACTAATCTAGTATAATTTATGAACACACATCAATTGTTCTAACAGAAGAATAATGGAATATCAGTCATACATGAACTTGGTGACTATGCTTATGATCATTTCATTATGATCACAATGTAGATGGATAAGGCATCATTGTTAGCAAGAGTGATAGACCATGTAAAGGATCTGACGAGAAAAGCATCAGACATTGGAAAAGGTTCGACGGTCCCCTCCGAAAACAACGAAGTGCGTGTCGAATGCGACGGTGAGGACAATCTCATGATCAAAGCCTCAGTGTGTTGTGAGGATCGCCCCGATCTTTTCAGCGATCTCACACAGGCGTTTCGCGCGTTGAAGCTGACGGTGATCGAGGCGGAGATCGTCTGTGTGGGTGGGAGAGTGAAGAATGTGTTCATATTGTGTAGCAGAAGAGATGGTGAGGGGAGTGTTTGTTTAAATTCATTGAGGGAGTCCATGAAGGAGGCTCTGGATAAGATTGCTTGCTCAGGTGAGGCATCTGGTGTTGGCTATTCAGGAAAAAGGCTTAGGGCCTTGCAACAACAACAATATTCATGTTATGACTTATGATTCATAGGTTAGATTGAAGGCATGTCTTATTTCATGCTCTCATAACAATGGTTGATATCTGATTTTTCAGCCTAAGATATACGGATAATGGGTAGCATATACCAAATTTGGATTTATTAAGAAGTTTATTTATAGGTTGATAAATGATGCAATTCAATTATATGTTACTCTCGTAACACAATTATGACATTTAATTGTTACTGGTATAAATTTTCCCAAAATATTAGGGAGAAACTGAATTGTCGGATTTGTCATACAAATTTAAAAATTAAAAATGGGATAAAATTACTTTAATCTCCAAAAGCCCAGCCTTTCTTTTGGGGAAAGATGAGTTGATATGTAAAAGGTCATTTTTCTTTGACATCCAAAAACCTTATCATTCTTTCTATATTATTATTTGAAATCACCAAAAACTCATATCATATCTATTAATTATAAATGTCCAAGCATAAAATGATAAAAAACATGAAATGATTAAAGCCAAACATGATTCAAATATTAACTCTCTAACAAAGTATTCAAATCCATAGATACATCTCTCCAATAAATCAAAATTGCCTACATTCCAAGTTTCCAACTATTATAATAGATTAACAATGAAAAATATATATATATATAACATATAAACTCACCCAAAATTCATCATTCACCTCCCAGTCAGTTCTCCATACTATACCTGCAATATCAAGAAACAAAATCCACAAAAACTATAAAAGGCTCCCTATTTTTGAAGAGAATTTTTTTTAGGAGTCTTTTAGTTCTTGGCTAAAAAGAGTTTTTTGAATGTTTTTTTAGTTTTTTTCTATCTCTATCAAGTTATAAGTAGTATTTTAAAGATATTCTTACAATCAATATTTTTTTCCAAAATCAATTGTGGGTCATCATAATCATCACAAAATAGAAAGACAGGTCTACTAAAGTGGAAACCTTGGTTTCTTCCAATATCTTACGTCAATAACAATATTTGCATATAACCTTATTAGGGCGCCGATCTCCGCACCCCGAGTTACAAGAAACCCACCCCTTTTTTTTAAAAAAAAATAAATAAATTATGTACTATAGCAGTAAACGTAAACCCACCCCGAGGTCGTCATTCCCTCTGACGACGGTGGTGAATGATGGTCGCCAGAGGTTCTGGCGAGTGTACCAACCCAGGTCGGCATTTCTTCTGGCGACGGTGTTGAAGTGTGGTCGCCCGAAGGCCCGGCGAGCTAAAGTAAGAGAATAAATTCACATTTTTACAAGTTTCAAACCAAATAGACAAATTTCACATTTAAACACATATAACAGACAGCCATAGCAGCATTTAAAACACATCAAAATATGACGTTCGCATTCCATAACCAACCATTCACGTGACTACACAACAAAATACATGTTCAAATTCCACAACCATTCATGTGACTATATTGATTTTTTCATATATAAAAATAAATAACCAATCCAATAAAAACAATTACTCATTTTTTCAAAAAATAAAAATTAACATAAAAATAATTTGAACATGTATTTTGTATTGTAGTCATATGAATGATTCGTTATGGAATGCTAACATCGTATTTTGATGTGTTATAAATGCTAACATCATATTTTGATGTGTTTTAAATGCTGCTATGTCTGTCTGTTATATGTGTTTAAATGTGAAATTTATCTATTTGGTTTGAAACTTATAAAAATGTGAATTTATTCTCTTACTTTAGCTCGCCGAGCCTTCGGACGACCACACTTCAACACTGTCGCCAGAAGGAATGCCGACCTGGATTGGTACACTCGTCAAAACCTCTGGCGACCATCATTCACCACTGTCGCCAAAGGGAATGGCGAGGTGGATTTCCGTTTACTGCTACAGTACATAATTTTTTTTTAAAAAAAAGAGTAGGTTTCTTGTAACTCGGGGTGCAGATATCCGCCCATCTTATTATCGATGGAATTACATTGGAGATTATTATATCCCATTAGCATCACTTATTTTTTCATTATACATTGAAGGACATGACACCGAGAAAATGATATTCGTCATAACAAAAACATTTTAATCATGCATTATTCATGTAATCTAATCATCAAAATCTGTCTTTTGAGAAAACCATATCTAATTATTATTATTATTGAAGGTCAGTTTAGCCAACAATATAAGGTTTATATCCAGCCCATATATAATAAGTAACAGTAAAATCCCAACCCATCGAGTGAAAAGAAACTGGAGCATTATTCATTCATTCTGTTTTGCAACCTTGTTTGTATTTTAAAAATGATCCCTAACCACTTATATATTATGATAGTGCAATATATATTTATTATGGTATTATATACTATACTATCGTAATGAATAAAAAAAAAAAAATGTTTTTCAAAAAAAAAAAGTACACTGGTACATTGGTTATCGTAGTGTATTCTTTCTTAAAAAAATCGATGAGAACCGCACATAAGTTGATCATATCATTTTCCTTTATGTTTCTCTCTTCCTGGTATTTGGATAAGAGATTATACATAAAACTGAAATATTACTACTAATAAAGCTACAAGCAAACCGTGTCTTTAGGGTACATCTCGTTTTCTAGAAAGATAATGTTACGTATGACCCTTTTTTCATTCTCAATTCCAGTCCACACACATTTTGAATTTTTTTTATAAAGTAGTATACTTCATCTAATGACATACATATTTTTTTATAAAAAATTAAAACATATACTCCATTGAATGCAGGAATATATTTATAAAAAATTTCTATCAAAACATATATCTTATTAATACGAGTACATACGCAAGGTTGTGTAACAGCACTCTTTCTAGAAGGTACTATGTATACATACTCTCAGAGATAAGAAGACTAAAAATGGGTTTAAAATGGACTGGATGTCTGAAAGCCCATTATATTAGAGGCCCACTGAATCAAAGGCCAACAAAACACCAAGAAATCAGAACATGAAACCCACCACCACCCTCCCCCACATGTTTAATACAGTTTCCATCCCCCAAAATCACAGGGCTCGTTTCCCCAGCTTGATTGATGATGGAGGAGAACCCTGCTGTCCAAATGGATGCTGATTCCTCCAAAGGTCTCTCCATTCCTCCTATCTTCATCCATCTCTCTCTCTCTCTCTCTCTATCAATTACACTTTTGATTTGATATCTGTGATATGCATTATGAACAGAAGTGGAGGGAGGGACTTTGGGCAAACAAGTTGTGGTGATGATGGTGGGTGCTCCAGGCAGTGGGAAGTCCACCTTCTGCAATGACGTCGTCTCCGGCGGCCCTCACCGTCTTTGGCATCGTGTCTGCCAGGTCTCTCTCTCTCTCTTTCATTTATGCGCAATCTACCAAATTCATTGTTTTGTGGAATTTTTTTTTTTTTTTTTTTGGTTTAAAAAACTGTTGGGGTGGATCTAATTAATTATTATTTGAGGTAAACTAGTAAAGTGGATGTTACACACAGTCCCTTCTACAGCCCCGCTTGCAGTTCCACATTTTCTATAAATGGGTCCATATAATTTGTTGAAGTATAGAATTCATTTTTTAAATAAAATTGTATACCTCATTAGATGATATATATATTGTTTTTAGAAAAATCAAAATGTTTGCAGACTGCAGGTGGATTGTAAACGTGGTTTTGTCTAACATTTTTTATATTATTGAGTGAAATTGGGAGTTACCCAAATTTTATCTCTGTAAGTATAGATAAGGAAGCTGCCCGTCACAACAATTCCAAGAAAACAAGATTACGAGACAAGGGGAAAAAAACATAGAAAAGAACGAGAGAGGTTGTGGCCAAAGCTAAAAACCAACTCAATAATATGAGAGAACCACTATGGGGTCATTCTCATTCACTCAAATATACTTCGCGTGTGTGCAGTGAACACTTTGGTATCTAATGAAGGCAATGGTTCCCTTCCATTCGTATTTGACATAAAATTAGGAGGCACTATTTCAAATAAAGTTTTATATTTGATGAAGCGGATAGAGGTCATTGCTTGGAGCAATGGGAAAGTGTCGAACTAATATGGGAAAGTGCTTGGTGTTTTAGTCCTGAGAGCGGACACTTTCTAGGGAAAAAAAGAGAGGTTAGGACCATGCCACCTACTCTGGGAGATGGCCTTTTTATTTGATGAAGCGGAGTTGTGTGCTAGATGCAAAAGGTTAAGGGGACAATGGTTTATTAGGAAATGGGGAAGGTCTAAGAGGACAATGGGGATGAATGTTCCACCGATATGAAGGATAATGATTGTGATGTAGTATATTTCTACAAGGTTGAGTTTAGCATCCTAAAGCAAAATACTTGAAGGGAACATTATTAAAATTTCAATTATTTTCTTGGCATGTTATATCAGATGGGTATGGATATATCCAATGTTTTTCTATTAAAATATATTTTTGTTAACTTCCTGAACTTTTCTACATGACGAACCTATTTCTATCTAATTTATATTTGTCCGAGACAACTCTCATATCACACATAAATGACATTGCCCATGTCAATACATGCATGTTTACATATGGGTAAATATGCTTTCTATTATCACAGGACAGCATTGCAAATGGCAAAGCAGGAACAAAATTGCAGTGCTTGAGGAGCGCATTGGATGCATTGAAGGATGGGAAAAGTGTTTTTATCGATAGGTGCAATTTAGACAGAGAACAACGTGTCGAGTTTGTGAAGCTTGGTAGCCCTCAAGTGGATGTACATGCCGTGGTTCTTGATCTTCCTGCCAGGGTCTGTATATCTCGCTCAGTAAAACGTACCGACCATGAGGGGAACCTGCAAGGTGGAAAAGCTGCTGCTGTTGTGAATCGCATGCTACAGAAAAAAGAATTTCCTAAGCTGAATGAAGGCTTCTCTAGGATAACATTCTGCCAGAACGATAACGATGTTCAAAGTGCTGTTGATACATACCGTGCACTCGGGCCATCAGAGAGCCTTCCATCTGGCTATTTTGGTCAGAAAGGTACAGATACAAAAGTCCAAGTTGGAATAATGAAGTTCTTAAAGAAAGTGGAGGCCCCTGAAGGAAGTGCGTCTGATGGGGTTAAATGTCAAAATTCCACTTCCAAGGAAGGTAGTAAAGAGAAGGATACCCAGTGCATGGAAACTGAAACAATACAAATCAATAACAAGAAAGCTGCAGAAGGTGGAAAGAGGGGGGACTCTGTTGGTGGTGGTATTTCCTCAAATTCCCTACATACATTGGCTTTTCCATCCATCTCGACTGCTGATTTTCAATTTAACCATGAGAAAGCATCTGATATAATTGTGGAAAGCATTGATGAAGCTTTAAACAAGTTCAAAAATATCAGACTTGTTATGGTAGACCTGAGCTCTGGGTCGCGCATTTTGTCCTTGGTGAAGGATAAAGCTGTGAAGAAAAAACTTGACCCCTTAAGGTTCTTCACATTTGCTGGAAATATAACACTGATCAATACTGAAGGCAACTTAGGATGCACTGTAATTGCCAACGCCACAAACTGGTAAGTTTTCGTGATCTTATGGAGTGCAGATTGTTTTGTTTTCTGTTTGAAGTTAATATTGATTATGATCATTGGCAGAAAGCATCACTAAATCGACCTATTCTGTACCATCTTATTCTTCAAAAGATATTTCATTTGAAAAGAGTATCATTTCTGATCAGATAAATTCTTTAGGAGCATCAGCTACATCTTAATCACTGTCCAAGTAATTTATTCCCAGCTTGGGTTTAATCTCATGTGCATGTACCCATGTCCCTAATCCATATATTTTCCTAAACATGGCAAGTATGACGCATCTATGCAGGCGGTTAAAACCTGGAGGTGGTGGGGTTAATGCAGCCATATTCAATGCCGGTGGAGAGGCACTAAAACTTGCAACTAAGGAACAGGCTGGGACTATTTCACCAGGGAAATCCTTGGTTGTTTCTCTTCCTTCAACTTCTCCTTTGTTTAAGAGAGAAGGTATAACTCATGTCATCCATGTTCTTGGCCCAAACATGAACCCAGAAAGACCAAACTATCTAAAAAATGATTACGTGAAAGGCTGCAAGATTCTTTGTGAAGCTTACTCTTCGCTTTTTGAAAGTTTTGCATCGGTCGTTCATGCCCAGAGGTTTCAGAAGGAAAGCTGCAACAGTTCTGAGCCGGGATCTTCATATTCTCATAAAGATCACACACAGAGGAATTATTTTGACAAGTTGTTTCGAGTTGACCCAAAAAATAAAAGAGAGGATTGTCTTGAATCTCTTGATTCTGTCAGAAATAAGAAATATAAAGCACTTCCACTTGAATGTGGTTTGAATGATGGACGTGATATGCGACATAATGACTTCGCTGGATGTGGAAATCATGGAGACGAGTCTGTCATATTAGAACACAATGAGAACATGACTAGCTGTTCTGATATCACCAATAGTGCGCCGCAGGGAATGATCCAGAAGAAAAATAAGAAGATTAGTGACAGTTCAAAGAAGAATTGGAGTTCATGGGCTCAAGCTCTTCATCAGACTGCCATGAATCCTGAGAAACACAAGGATGATATCCTGCATATTTCGGATGATGTTGTTGTGCTTAACGATCTTTATCCTAAGGTTCATATCATTTTCACTTGAAACTTCTGTTATGCACTTTTTTTGGTCAAAAAGGAATGAACATAAACTACTCATATATGCAGGCAAAAAAACACATTCTAATACTATCTAGGCTGAATGGTCTTGATGAACTCAGAGATGTTAGAAAAGAGCACCTTCCTTTGATGAGGAAAATGCACTCAATAGGGCTGGAGTGGGCTAAAAAGTTCATAATCGATGATAATTCTATGGTCTTTCGCCTTGGATATCACTCTGTATGTTGCATGTATCATCATCTTAGTATTTTTTCTTCATTTGTTTGTTTTTAATCTTATTATGTTAGTTATTACTGATACTACCAAGTTGCAGGTTCCATCGATGCGACAATTACACCTTCATGTTATTAGCCAGGAATTTGACTCAATACATTTGAAGAACAAGAAGCATTGGAATTCATTCAACACTGCCTTCTTCCGTGATTCTGTTGACGTGATCAAAGAAATTGATGAGCATGGGATGGCCATGGTAAATGACAATGAAAACTTACTGAGTACAGAATTACGATGCCATCGGTGCAGAAGCGCGCATCCTAATATACCCAAGCTCAAATTCCATATTGGTGTTTGCAAAGTTCCCTTCTCTGATACTCTACTTCAAAATGGTCGTCTCGTATCAGGTCACTTGAATGAAACATAGGTACGTGCAGGATTATTGTGCATGTTGTATTGCTTTGCTAGCAACTGTTTTGTCAATGTGTGCGTAGTAGATATTGTACATTTTGCATTATCATAGTTTATAATCTGCAGAGTTTTGGCTTCACTATAGGTCAGTGCTTAGAGGATAGAGGAAGTAAGAGGAAATAAGATACTTATTGACAATATTTTTGATGCTTTAGTGGGAATAACATAGTTCTTATGTTTTTATCTGATCTCGTCTTTTTGGTTCATACAAAAATTAAAAAGGGAAATTTACATGTATACCCATGTTAAATCAATATTTTGGTATTATACCCCTCTTAAAAAGGTAATTGCATCTGTATTGAAAAATTTGTTTGTATTGCAACTATGTCATTCCATCTGTGTCTCGTGTCTCTGATACCGTGACTGACCTAACCATGGTTACCCACCTAACCATACCCCATGAAATCTCCCTCTTACCCTGACTAAACCTAACCCCAAAACCCTAAACAAATGCCTCTCACACCTTCTCTTCCCCAAGAAAAGTTTCCCCACAAAAACTCTTAACCCTAAAACTAGATTAACACCTGAAATCCCCCTAAGTTGCAATAAGAACAAAATTTTCAGGGGTATAGATGCAATTACCTTTTTAAGAAGGGTATAACACCAAAATACTGATTTAACAGGGGTATACATACAAATTTCCTTTAAAAAATCCAGGTTTCTAAAAGTCTAGGAATTTAAATCCTATGATAAGATGGCCAGGTAGTAGATACACAGAGAATGAAAGATGAGAATAACAGGGAGAAAAGAAAAAATGGAAATACAAAATTTTTCATAATGTACTGTACTGGTGATTCGCACAAGTGAAAATCCAATGTTAATCGTGCAATCTGATTCTTCATGGGTTCATCAATAATAACTGATTCAGGGTCCTAAAAGTGGAAGCATTTGTTATATAATTCATTTCATAAGGTTATGCAATGCATCCAGTAATGGAAGCATTTTTTTTTTATTTGTGTGATCTTATCCTTACCTAGTTTTAGAATTGTACTACAAATTTGTGTTTTTTTTTATTTTTGCATTCTACTCTTCCCATTTCAGAGTTTGTAATTCGAATTCAAAATTGAGTAGTAAATATCTACTTTTCTTTTATAAAAAAAATATATTTAAAGACTTTTTTTTTTCTGCAAAGAAAAAGTGTTATGGGCGCCTAGGCGTCTACAGTATTACGGGTCATCAAAAAGCCCGCGGCCTGAAAGCACGGCCGGCCCGGCCCGTTTTCAGGGCGGGCGGGGCTTGGGCCACCTTTTTGGGGCCCACCCCGGCCCGCAGGCCCGCATGAAGTGGGCCCGTTGGGGCTGATCCACAGGCCCGCCCGCGGGCCTGGCCAGTAGGCCCATGGGGGGTAATTCAATAAATGAGTAACATGTAATTTTTATTTGAATTGTGGTTGAATTATACAAATTATTGACATTTATGTATATGCTAATCTAGTTAGGTACATGTAGTTATTTATTTTTTTAAATAATTAATTCATTTAATATTTTTATTTTAAAAATTTAATAGATATAAATATATTTTTTAACATTATACTTTAAATTTTAATATTATATATAAATGAACAACTTAAAATTAAAAAATAAAAAGAAATAAGATGTTTAGAATTTCAGTCTGAACCCGGGCCCGGCCCGTGAGGCCTGTTCAGGCCCAGGCACGTGGGCAGGGCCTGGGTCCTGTTTTTTGGCTCTAGCCGGCCCGGCCCGTTGCCGACCCTAGTCTACACTGCCCAAACCGTGTGTGCCCGTGGATTCCTCCACTAATCACAATGCATTCTCTCTTTGGATTTTGGAAGAAATCAGAGGTGTCAGAGTATTGATTTTAATTTTGTTTATTACACCATTATTTAAAATAATATTAATATACAGTACGTTCAATTATATATATAAAAAATTGTGTCGCTTGAACTGTAATCATTACTGACAAAAGAAAAAAAAGAGTGAATCACATGTTTACATGAGGTTATTATTTGAGCCGTACATTCACTCCACTGTTGTGTATATTGGGACAATGCATTGTATACTATTAGACATTTAAATATATATATATATATATTTTAAATATATATTTAAACTTTTTTATTTTTTTATAATAATACATATTTTAATAGACAAAAGTATAATTTTTATAAAAACAATAATCAACATGCGCAGAGAAGAGCTGAACATATCAATTTTCTCACCCCCAATATTCTTTCTTTATCAACTGAACAGTTTTTTCGTTTGTAGAATATTATGTTTTGTAAAAGTTGGAGATAACTTTTTTTGTAAAATCAGTTTAAAAAATTTACCTTCCGCAGAAAATCAATTTTGTGATCAGACAATCAAAAGCATCCTTTGTCTTGAGTTGGCAACTGCCTATTGAAAACCAGGTGACCTAAGGTTTTTAACCACCTTCTTTATTGTCCCCTTGGTTTGGACCACTTTGATTTTAATTAATACTTAGGGGAGCAAAGTTTAAATGGGCAGCATTTTTGGCAGCACAGATAAAAATAAAAAAAAGTTGATTCTGGAACGGAACCCTTAAAAAAGTGTGGCCACCACACTACTGACAGCTCCCTTGTCTGGTAAATGAAAATGTTATGGGCACATCTACTCCCACCAACCAGTTCACTCTCCCCACAAACCTAAAAAACAAAAAAAATCCATTTATAGAATTAATTTGAACCTCGTTAATCCTACCAACCATTCGACAGTCACCCTGTCAATCTTCATTTAGAACAATCGACAGTCACTCTGTCAACCTTTATTTGATACATTCGATAATTGTCCTGTCAACCAATGTTTAAAACATTCGACAGTAGTTCTGTCAATCACTGTTTACAATATTCGACAGGGTATCTGTCAACCCTCTTTTACAACATTCGACAGTTGGTTTGTCGACCTTGGCGGGCTTGTTCGATTGTAGAAGAACCGGATATTCAAAATACATGGATACCACTCTCACCATAACCTATGGTTTTAATCAAATTTTAAAAGACACTAAGTATCATTTCACCACCACCACCAACTCAGTAAACTTCCACAATCACATTCACATAGTAAATTCTCAATCTTCTTTTCCTAACATGCAAATCAAATCCAAATATAGAAGAGCGAGCATGACATGAAATTTCATCACCCCAACCATAGCCTTATTTATCTGTCTTCCTCTTTTTCTATTGATATATATATATACATAACATATTCATAATACTCTTCTTTTCTTTTTGAATCACACAATGTCATTCTTTCTAACTTTATCCAATTCAATCAGGTTGACTAAAACCCACTCGACCACACATTAACCCAATCGACAGACTTTTTGTCGGTGTAAACCCAAAACCTATAAGTCAATGCCCTCACCTCCCCTCCGAGCCTCTGCACGAGCAATTGTAACCCGTAACAGACCCCGAGAACATACATATCGTTCGCCTTGGCCTAGCCCAGGAACTCATCGGGGAATCACAGTGCACCGGGTGTGGATGGAGTGGTGTCTGCCGGAGAGGATGACGACCCTAGGGCACGAGCGGGTGATGGAATCAAGGGAGGTGGTGTCGGAGAGGCAGAGGGAGAAGACGGAGAGCTTCCAGATGCGGCGAATGATGAGATGGGTGTACTAGAAGCCGTAGTCGAGGATCAATACGAGGTTGGCGTCATTGGCGTTTCCATGGTTTCTCGGTGGGGGTTGGGGGGAGGGGGTGTTGGGTTTTGGAGACGGGAGAAGAAGAGAGGGGATACTAGGAGAGAAATTTGTGTAATGGAAATGATGGGGTGTGGGTTTAGTGATTCAATATTTAAGTATTTATAGAATGGTGAATATAATAAGAACATAAATGATGGTTGGTGATTAAAGTAGGTTGGGGGGGGGGGGTCAGCCAAAAAGGTGTGTGGGGATAGACATGCTCAAATGTTATTTGACTGTTTATAGTTTGAATACTTTTAATTGATTTTTTTTAAGTACGTAATTGACCATGAAATAGCTTGTAAACAAATAAAATTATATTTTTTTATATTTTTAATTAAGTAAATGTTCAACTAATATGGTATATACTTGATTAAGATTGCAAAAATAACTGCACAAGCAGCCCTTTGTTTTTAATGTGTTTCCATCAGGTCCAACTTATTTGAATCATGTCATAGTCAAACAAACTTTTGCTTTGGTCGTGACTCATGAGGATGACCTTTCATTGAATTGAAATAAGAATAGCTATTCCCCGCAATCATTTTCATTCTCAGAAGTGTTGAATAAGACCCCTATTCATTGTGAACACATTGAATAGGGTTTTTTAGTTCTGGATCCTCAAAATTTATTGATACATCTGTTCATTTTATTGGCTGTGTTTTGAACCCTCATATTAACGTATATTATAGTTTATAACATGTTAAACACTTAAACCAAATTTTGATTTTATGAAGCCATTTTTTTTGGTGAGAGCAATCCCAACGAGAATCCAATTATGATTTTAATCCAGATTGAATTCAGCATAGAGACTGGATTTTTTTTTTCAAAAAAAATCTAAAAATTGGTAGTGACTTTGGAGGACTCGCCTCCCAATAAAGAAGATTCCTTGGACCTTACACTAAAAACCTTTTACATATATATATATATTACGTATCTCATGTAATCATCTAGACTCTAGTCCCCAACATTGCAAGGAACTACTTGCCAGCAAAAAATAAAACATAAAATAAAACAGTGAAAGGACCTCCTTTGTCCACAGGTCAGCTTAGGATTCAAAAACCATACATTGTCAATTTGTCATCCATGAGTCCTTGACAGCCTTTGAAAGCGATCAAACTCAGAATAAAAATTTTCAAGCAGACGTCAAGCCTTAAACAATGAAATAACAAACAGAAAAACCTGAATATATTTATGAGCAAAGACTGCATATAATTGGAAAATCATGATGTGAAAAAGTGGGTCATTTTTTATTTTCTGAACATCTAACCATCTGTTCCTCCACATCCCCACCACAGTAATGTTCTACTCAAATTCAAATGATACTAAGCTATAAAACTTTATATAAAAAAAATAGTTGAGAACAGGAAAACTGGAGACCAAAGTCTCTACAAACTCAGCTGGAGCAAACATAACTCACAACAAAGATGGGGAAAATACAAAAACAAACAGCACAACAGACATATTTATCATGGAAAAAAATAGGAACAGGAGGGATGTTCTACTGAGGATTCGGGGGCCTGCTATTGGCTGCAGAGACCCTCGACCCCCACTCGAGCAACTCTTTGCTCGTGTCGTCCTTGTGAGCAATCACCTCAATGAAGCAGAGGCTGTCCTTCTTTGGACCCGTCGCGGTCTTGATCGCCTCTGTCAGCTCCTCCTCGCATGTCACCTACACAAAAATCGAAAGCCCACTATTGGAGATCAAGATAAAACAATAAATATGAACATGAATGATAGGATCCAACATAAGTCCGATACAACTTTGGTATGCACATTGACCCAGAAAATGTTAACACTAAATTATTCCTGTGAAACATGTACTGCCTGATGAAGTACATACTATCACAAAAGGGAAGTAGAGTATACATTCTATTAGAGATTCTACACACTGAGCCAGGACTACGGGAATGAGTGAGTGCCTCAATGCCCACTGCCCAATTGAATCTATTCATTTTTCAGTGGGAGATTGGCATATTGATATTTGTTTTCTGATCATTATAAATAACATTTAAATGGGCTATATTAGCAAATATGAACACACCTTGGAAGTCCAGCACTTGCCGTCGCCATTGTGGATGGCATCAACGAGGCCTGTATAGTTCCAGTTCTTGATGACATTGTAAGGACCGTCGTGGATCTCCACTTCTATGGTGTATCCGCCATTGTTTATTAAGAAGATTATGGTGTTCTGCCCACACCTTATCATCGTCGAGACATCCTGCGCCGTCACCTGAAGCAGAACAATTTCAATCAGCCCAACCATCAATAACAAGATGAACCATACAAGAATCAATGCCCAGTCGATTCGTACCTGGAAACTACCATCACCAATGAAAGCAATCACACGCTTGTTCTTCGCAGCCTGAGCATACCCAAGAGTCGCCCCAACAGACCACCCAATCGAGCCATACTGCATTTGGAATTCATACCTGCAATAAAAAAATATATTATTCACATCAATAATCCATTTAGGCATGTAGAAAATGTAATTCAATCATCAAATATGGGAAACTCACCCACAACCGTCAGGGAGTTTAAGCTTCTGACAATTGAACCACGAATCGCCGGTCTCTGCAATCACCGCAGTGTTCCCTGAAAGCATTTTCTGGATGTGCTTGAACATAACATTCACCCTCAGAGGCTCCTTTGGCTGCGCCTCGAGTGGCTGACCATCGGGGACAAAGATCCTGTGATAATTCTCATATGCGATCGTATTCTTCTTGAGTCGCTTTGTGAGGGCACGGAGGAAGTCCTTCATCAAGATGCACCCAAACGTAGGTCCATTCGCAACTATCACGCGATCGGGCTGGACTATGATGGCCTTCTCCTTCTTCAGGAGGAGGGAGTAGCCGACGGAGCTGTAGTCATTGAAGATTGGTCCGGCGAACAGGTAGGCATCTGCAGATTCGACAATCTCCGCACAGAATGCAGTGCTGACAGCACCCCAATAGGTACCAATGAAGTGGGGGATGGTTTCAGGGACAAGGCCCTTGGCAGAGGGCATCACTGCCACAGGGTAGCCACATGCATCAGCCAGATCGACGAATGCTTCGCCTGCCTTGGCCACGCGGATCTTGGGGCCACCCACCAACACAGGCTTCACCGCCTTGTTAAGGAAGTTTGCGGTGGCCTCCACTGCTGCTTCAAGGCCCATTTTGTTGCTCAGCCTGTAGGTTAAGTGGGGAATGGGTATCCCGATCAATTCGATGACTTGAATGCAAATCAACACATACATGAAGGGTTTTTTTTTGGTAGTTGAAAAACCATCATTTGGTTTCATCAACATTCAAGCATTAATTGCTAATTTAGAGGTAGAAGAACCATATGTTAGTAGAAATCTAATCATAGCTTAAAAGGTGAAACAATTGCGGATTGATATAATGAAATCCATAAGAAACAGAGGACTTGCCAAGTTATGTGTGAATGACTTGTCAATCAACATAAGTAAACTAGTATAAGAGATCAGTGAGCCAAGATATTGATTTGATAAAGCATTCATATACTTCATTTAAACGTAGAGAAGATACATTTTGGATAGTGTTTGAAAGTTTGGTTAGTTATGCTTTTGCAGAAATCTATTTTAACCCAAATTTGTTTCCAAATTCCCCCAAATGGTTACAACTTTTTGAGATACAGAAAACAGCTTTTAGTTGAATGAATAAATAGATAAAACAACCACCTTTTCCAGAATCTAATATGCTTCATGGGAATCTAATTTCAAAAGCAGCTTTTTCAAACGTTTTCCGAATGATACCTTAACAGAATATACATTTTTAGATTCAACGATATTGCAGTTTTACAATGTGCATGATGAACAATGGGATGCATTGTGAAGAAACAATTGGGATGCAATTTAAAGATGAGTGGGATTTGGGCTCACTCACCTAGGGGAGAGGAAGAAGGGTACAGGCTCGCGACTGAAGGTGGGGTGGGGAACCCCAGAGAGGTTGCAGCTGATGCTGATGTAGACTGGTTTGCTCTCTTTGAGAGAAGTCGATATCGCCGTGTCGATCTGCTCGTGCGCATCCTCCAAGTTGTTCACCACAGCCTAAATCAACAGCACAAACATCAAGATCAAGGCTTTATAGCAAACAAGAACCAAAAATCACTCATTCAGTTCCAGATATGAAAAAGAAAATCTTCTTCATTTTCACACTATTGAGTTATATTCATCAAGAACAGCCAAATCAAACAACAAATACATTGAAGGATTAAAGAGCTAAAAAATTAGAGAAATCAACACAAAGAAATCCAGAGATCAAGGTCTAATTTCTCCCATAAAAAATACAATGCCTGTGAACATAATAAATTAATAAAAGAAAGAAAACCCAGAAATCAAGACCCAAAATTGTCTTCAAAAAATAAATCCCAATAAAAATAGACCAAATTCCCTACACAATTCCCCAAACGGGCCAATGAAACATTCACAATGCACATAAAACCCCCAAAACATTAAAAAAAAAACAACTAAAACTTACATTCTCATAAATAAATTAAAAACAACTTGAAATCAAAATCCAGACAATCCATAAAAAACCAATTCCCCAATTAAGAAATTTTATCAAAACCCAACTAATCTTCAAAATAGGTCATAAAAAATTTCACCTGATAAAATTAAAAAAAAAAAAACATTGAAATAAAAAACCAAGCAATTCCAACAAAACCCACTCACCTGATAACAAGTGACGGTCTGAAAGCACCGGAGCTCCTGCGAGAAGTCCGGCAACCCGATCGTGTGGTGGAGAATCCGATTCGTCCCGTAATCGTTCGAGTTGGGCCCTCCGACGATGAATATCACCGGAAGGTTCTCGCTGTACGCCCCAGCCACCGCGTTCAACACGCTGAGCCCTCCGACGGTGAACGTCACGACGCAGGCGCCGACGCCCCTGGACCTTGCGTAGCCGTCGGCGGCGTAGCCGGCGTTGAGTTCGTTGCAGCAGCCGACGTTGGTGAGCCCGGGCTCGGCGATGAGGTGGTCGAGGAGGGTGAGGTTGAAGTCGCCGGGGACGGTGAAGACGTCGGAGACTCCTATCTGGACGAGGCGGCGAGCGAGGTGGCGGCCGAGGGTGGCTTCGCAGGTGGAAGCGACGGCGGGTTCGATTGGGTGGGCGGGCTTGGAGGGTAAGTAGCCGATGTCGCCGGTCGAAGGCTTGACGGGGCCGTCGACGGCGCCGATTTTGGTGTCCATTGATGAGTAGTGGTTGTTGTTTTTGGATCTGATTTTTCTGATTCGACGAAGAGCGAGAGAGATATGGAAGAGACGATTGAAGTAGTTTGGGTTTTTGTATGTGAAGAAGATGTGGAGAGGAGGGAGAGGGGGGGTGTATATAACGATTAGGGAGTGGTGGGGTTAGAGGGGGAGGGTGGTGGGGTTGGGGCGGGCCGTGATCTTATTCTGTGGTTGATGGAAAACCGGCGGAAGTTTTGAGAGGGGGGCTTGACTGGTTTTCTTTTCTGTCCCTTTTTATTTTTATTTTATTTTATTTATACAAATAATCTTATTTTTAATTAATAATGTATTTATACCTTTGTAATGTTAAGTATTTACTCGGGGGCCGTATGGTGTGCATGTCAGTCTGAAATTTCTGGGGGTTGAGATAATATTGTTTTGAGAGTTTCTTAATTTTATTATTAAAACACATAAAATGACTCTTTTAACTTTTATGGATTTCTCATCACGAATTTAAACAAACCCTTAATTCTCTGTTTGAAATTAAACATGTTTTGAGATTTTAATAAAGTACGTGTCTTTTATATAGTTTATGTTGGTATATTTTGAAATCAAACATGTTTTAAAATTTGTTTTTTTTTATGCTTTATAATATGGTATATGTTGGTATATTATGTGATTTTACATAAATTATGCTAGATGAAGCGGGGTTTATAAGAATGGCTCCTACTCGAGCACTGCCTTGTTTGTTGTTTTTTTGATGTTTGTTATTTTTCACTTTGCTTATTCCTTTTCTTCTCCTTTTTTTGTAAAATTCAGATTTTTATCATTTCAGTAATTCAATATCAAAGTAAAATAATATTTTACTTTGAAAAAAAAAAAATGTATTTTTTCTCTCGTATGGTGGGACTCAGTCTCCCACATTAAATTTTAAATATAATTAATTTAAATTAAAAAAATTAATAATGTATTATTGTAGGAGCCATTTAGAGAGTGGTTAGAGTTGGTACATTAATCAAGACTCATTAACTAGGTATATGTGTCATACTCCATCAAATAAAAGAGGCATTAGTGAAGTATGGTTGGAAATGATCTAAGTTTCTGTTTGGATATGAGTTTAGTTAGGTAGATTTTCACGTTTAAAAAATTAAAAATTCTCAAACTCAGATTTCAAATTTTTAGCGTTTAGTTTTTCAAACCACTATGTTTTCTTTTTAGATCAAAAAAACTTACGGTTGGAAAGTTAATAAAATAATATCTTTTAAAAATCAAATTTGAAACATAAGATTCTAAAAAATTTAACATTTCAACCTTACATTCAAATACAAGAAAAAACAAAAGGTTTGATTGTATTGTATTCCTCATGTTTGTTTATGAGGTAAGAGAGTCCAAGGCTCCTTCTTTAACATAGTAGAATAGAAAAACAAAACCAAAACAAAGAATCTTTGAATCCACGACGAAAGAAAATTCAAAACAGAGAATTTTATTGTTTCTAAAATGTTGATTGGGCAAATGAATGTAGACCTCATATATTAAAGACATACGTATTACATTTGTTGATGATGGAAAATGTTAAACATGTGTGGATGATGACTTCTGAATCTATTTTATTTCATGCTTCCCACAAGAATCTGATATATCTCAATTTAGAACCGTGTTGAATAAAATATGATAATTTAGTGAGTATATGAAAAGTATCTCCTTAAATAAATTTAAGTAAACAGTCAAAGGTTTTAAAATCAAATAAATTATTTTTAGTGATTCAATGGGTCTTCCACCTTGTGACTGTCATTTTCAAAGTAATTAAAAAAACAATATCTCGTAATATTATATTTTTCCCACTACGAAAACATTTATAAAAATGAAAAAATTCATATAACCCCCTTATAAACTGTGCAAAATCTAGACAGATCAATGAGTTAATTTTTGTTAACAAAAAAAATATATATTACGAATATTCTGTTTGATTAACCTTGACTGAAAATACAATAACGTGTTAAAAATGTAAAAAATCTTATATAAATAATGGTTTTATCTTTCTTAATAAGGTTTTATAGTTTATTCAAATAGATAAAATAATCATTTACATATGATTTTATGTATTTTTAATACATTATAAGTGTTTTTTACATTATTCATATAAAACATTTATAAAATATTTATTATCTATCAATTAAAAATTTAATTTAAAAAATTATTTAATTTCGAGGGTTACCAGACTTCCGAAATCACGTGAATTTTAGACAGTTAAAAAGGGAGGGCGCTTATTTCGATTTTTCTCATAAAAATAAAATAAAATAAAATGATTAGATGATTCCTAGAGTCACCGGGAGATATCCGAAAGAACATAAAGAGGTTCACCAATCAGACGGTTATGGATGGAGGTCCATCACGTTCGGAGAATATCCTGGAAGGTTCCGCGACACGTGTGTTAAAACAAAAGAAACAACAGACCCGGGATTGCTGGTTTTTCACCGGTAACAATTAATAATAATAAAAAAAAAAAACAGTGAAAAATACGGGACCGAGTCTTGGGCGGCATGTGTGTCGTACGATGAGCCGCGCAGCACAATAACCGGATCGCTTAAAAGAAGTGGAGGTTCACACGTGTGTGGAAAAAATATAAATAAAACCAACGTGAAAAGGTCACATGAGGTGGTGTTACACATGCGTTGCATGGCAGCATGGGACGGGAAGGAACCCATGTGAACCAACCCCCTGTATTTATTCTTTTTTTAATTCAGGTGGTAAATCCGGGGTCAATAAACCATGGAAGGAGGGACTGGAATTGTTGTTCGGTGGTATTGGAATAGAGAGAGAGAAGAGGACGAAAAGCGGAATTGGGAGAGTATTCCAGAAGCGACGCTGGGGGTAGATAATTTTTTTTTTTTTAAGGGTGGGGATACTCCCACTACCTATTTTACTTGGCCCACCACCTCTCTTTTTATTTTTTTCCAAACCCACGATCCTGTAAATATAACTACACTAAAACATCAAACCCACCACCCACCACAAGTTTTACACCTCTCTCTCTCTTCTCTCTTTGCATTCTCTCCTCTTATACTCTCATGTCGGTAACCTATTGCACACCGTCGCTCTTTTTCTGTCGGGCCGTCGATCCTCTACCTCCGTGACCTCTCGTTGTACTGTCCCTCCCTTACAGTCGTGCTATCACTTTCTTGCTAACATGACACTCTTATCTTTCAATCCCTAATAATAATTTTAACATTTTAATTTGATAGTCGTCACCTGGTCAAACAAATGATATATATGGACTGATTAATAAAGGTTTGAAGGCGGTTTTTTGCGGGTGTCCGAATCTTGAAGTATTAAGATTGGCTTACTCTAATAATGGGAATTTTTCCTTTTTATTTTTCTCACTCACTTTAGATGACATTCTCACGTTGATCCAAGGGTGTTTGATCTATGTGGAAACCCAAGAATGGCCTATGTAAAGCCAATGTGTTGGTGATGTTAAATGCTTGTTTTGAAAGAAAGAAAAATTACATTTTTCCAGGTTGACAGGTTCAGTGTCGACTATCCTTTTTCACACTCGACAGAGTGTCTGTTAACTAGTCTTCTTCAAACTTGACAGAGAGTCTGTCGAATAGCTTCTTTCACACTCGACAAATGGGTTCATTGACCAGACTCTTTCACACTTGACAAGAGCTCTGTCAAACTTTGATGTATTTGGTCACACTGAATCTGTCGACCTGGGGTTTTTCACGAGTTTGTTATAGAACTTGAACTCCTAAGCTCAGAGGGTTCAAAAGATATACATAATCTTAATAAAAACAATTTTTACATAGCTATATATTAAGTTTACGAAGATCATATATACATAAATGTACATTAACCAGAACATCATATTTAATCATCTCTTGTATGATAGGATAGTAGTCGAAGCTTCGTCGAAGGAGAGGAACATCGATGGTGATTAACTAGATCATCTGCATGGACAACAACCTTGAACTGTAAAGAACAATTGCAATATCGCATGCAATGACGAAGAAATGGTTGTGGTTTTTATTTTTATGTAGGTGGTGGGTATAATTCATTTCAAAAAAAAAACATAAATAAGATTTTTTTAATATTAGATATCTAAAAAAAAAAAGGAATTTGGGCATGTATGCTATTTTCAAAATCTGAAGCCAAATATTAAGAAAGGTTGTGCCAATTTGATAAGCAAGTAGAAAGTCATTCGAAGTATTTTCTAAAAACTAGCATGTGTACAAAAGATTTGATTGTACTAATTAATGAAATATACAGAGAATATGCAGAAAGTGGGATATGTGTGTATATATATATACATATACCATAAGAAATGCATAAAGAAAAATGTCTTCTTAAAACAAATCTATAAAAGAATATAACGACGCATAAGTATATTTAATTATGTAGCATAGAGTAAGAAAATTCATTTTTCTTTATCAGAAAGAAAAATCATAAAATTGCCCATCATGTTGTATACAAAATATAAGATAAAATCATGATGATTTGAGCATCATGAACCAACCAAAATACAAACCTCTTTAGCGAATTAGACAAGAGCGTCGTCGTGCTGATAACGTGTTGTAAACTATATAGAATATGATATATAAGAGTATATAAACAAAGCACACAAGTATATAGAGAAGAGAAGTAGAGAGAGATTGTTATTCACTATTTTGTTGGTTGAATACAAGAGAGAACCCCTCTATTTATAGGGTGCATAGAGGAATCCCAAAGGTGGAGAGTTACAAGTCTATAGAGGTGAGGGGGAGATAGTGGGGCAATAATGGGAGTGTTATGGAATAGAAGAGTGGAAGAGTGGGGGAGGTTATGGAGTTGAAGAGTGGGGGAGGTTATGGGTTAGAGAAGTGGTGGTTATCCACCATATTCACAACAATATAGTGAATTTAATGAACTGGTTGGTTGGAATAACCGCATCCTTTTTTTTTGTTAATGCGAAACTGATGACGATACCGTGGGAGCTTCGGGTACCGTACACGTGGCAGGAACTTTCCACGTGGGTCTAAAAGGGTAGCTCGAGTCGGTGATATATATTGCTTCTCGACTTTCGCTCGTGTTACACCTACACGGTATTTCTTATTTTCCTATGGCAATTTTCACTTTTAACCCCCCAAAAAAAACTTTATTACACGTTTGGTCCCGGGCTGGTTACTTTTAATTACAAAACGGGCTTATGACCTACCTATTCGGCTATGCACACCGTTTTTGCCGTCCACACCCCTTCTTTTTTTTTTTTTTTTTTTTTTGGATTTTTAGTTTTAAGTCCTCACAAACCATTATATTTAGTGATTGATCCCTCCCTTCTTCGTATTTAGATTTTAGTCCCCAGATTTAAATGATAGTTCCTTTTTAGTCCCTAAGAGAGACCTATCCATAAATTATTTAATTTACTTTTTAATCCCTGTGAGGGACCTATGAATTATCCCTTTTTAAAACCTAAATACGAAGAAGGGAGGGATCGATCACTAAATATGATGGTTTGTGGGGACTTAAAACTAAAAATCCCTTCTTCTTTTTTTTTTCTAAAAATCATACACTAATTCACTGAAATACATACGATTATAGAAAATGATATATATACTAAGATATAATAGTTATTTTTTTTCACTTTAAGAAACTAAAAAAAAAAAATTTATATATTATGATAGATAATGCAGTATATATTATGTTATTATATGTATAGAGTTATAAAACGAATTGAAAGTATCAGCGCTCATGCCTATTTTTTAAATTAGATACTATGACACTCATTTTTTTTTTTATATTCTTATATATTTCATTAAAAATTTATGTAAAATATATACTTCATTAGATGATTTATATACCTCATTAAATATTTATTTACACTTATTAAAAATGAATTCATTTGACTTGAAATAAATGATTTACAATTTTTATCAAAACACGTATTTCATTAGATGGTGTTTAATATTTTTTAAAAAATGAAAACTTATATAACGTGGGTTTTGAATTATAAAAATGACTTGATCAAACATTTTTCAAATTTTATATTTTTCATAAATAATCTCATTATGTAATTTTAAAAAATATCAAAATGGAGAAAAACTAAAAACGGGACAGAAAAGGATTGTGCGTAAGATCATTCATTAAAAAAAAAAAAAACTATCATATGCATTAACAGTGCAGACAAAAACTAATCAACCAAACACACATTGATCTCAAAAATCACCAGTCCACAACACCACACACACACACATGCAAAACTCATGATCCACACTTCGAACTGTTCATAATTTTGAATTCATTTTCACTTGCGAGTCTGAAACACGCATCTGCAGCGTGAGATTTTTCCAGGTTGTTAGGCATCTCAAAAGCTTCTATTCTATGAAGAGTGTCGCCTTTGCTTTGATCGCTTTCTCGTCTGATTACCCTTTATCTTCCACTTCTCGATCCCACTGGGCCGATGCTTCTCCTCAATCTCCCGCACCTTACGCTTCCTACAAGAGTTGATAAATAACATCGTCGATCAGTGACAGTATGTAACAAACTGTTCAGTTGGTTTATGTCATGGCTTCAACTACAAAAACAAGATCACTTTGTAGTAACTCACCTGTAGGCATTGAATGTACCATCAGACAGCAATTCATCAGCAAGCGTTGATTTCCTCTCTTTTTTAGTTAGTCTGCCTGAGAAGAACTCTGAAACAGGTTCAACTATGGTGCCAACCTGGGGGGAAAAATTGATCTCCAATCAGAAAATTATTCAATTGCAGGCCACATCAGTGATTTTTTTTTTTTTGACAAGTGATGGATTTTTTTTTTTGTCATAAAATATGCGATGCTTGCCTGATAGTACTTGGGTAAAGCTTTAGATCCCTCTTTCTTGTAGTGCCGCTTCGGGTCAATAACGCTTCTCAACTGCAGTAACATCAAATGTTCAAATGAGAAGTAAAACCAGATGTGCACAGGTGACCAACTTTTTCAATCACCAACAAATGGCAGGAGGGAGCATGTCAAATTCAGTACCGTTTGTTTCGCAAATAAGCAAGTGGATAAGGAAAGAATAAGATCAATCCTCCAAAAAAACATGTTAATTTAGCATGGATAAGCTATAACGGTTATACCTTGATAAGTTTGAATAAATTGTGATAACTAAATAATTTCTACTTATCCATCTAAAACTATGACTATATTCTTTTTCCACTTCTTCTCTCTCTCTCTCTCTGTTTTTTTTTTTTTTTTTTTTTTGGGGGGGGGGGGGGGGGGACAAGAAGCAATCTTATTGATAAAAGTTGCCCCTAAACAAGAGGGAGATGATGGATCTTCAAAACAAAGTTAATAAAAGAGAAGCAAAAAAAAAAAAAAAATTTAGACAATTCCACAGAAAATTATAAGACCCCTAAGTGAAAACTATAACTATATTCTAATAAGACAAATATAAATGACAAAAATTTACCCAGATCAAGAAAAGGGATAGCAACCAAGCAGAAAATCATATAATTCTCCACTATCCCTGCATAACTATTTTATGCCCGGATAAGTTATCGGTGAACCAAACATAGGGTCAATGAATAAAAAGAGAGGGATAGTATGATCACACCTTTAAGATTTGGAGATCCTTCTTTGCCTCTGGAGTGACCTGAGGGGCTGGCATGTCAAACCTGTGAAGAAGAGATCCTCTTAGAAAACTAAAACATGAAAGCAAAAAAAGAGAGCCACCCAACATTCACATACCAACTTCCGCCACTAGTATCTTTCACTTTATTCTTTAGCAATTTGTTCAGCTTCTTCGGGTCCCTTGGTGGAACAAACAAACCGTCTACGAGTTCACTGTCATGTTTCCAGACAGAACTTTGAGGTTCTTGTACTTTCTCCAAACATGGTTTTTTTACAGCAATAAGAGGGGCCAGATTCGGGGACCAAGAAAGGCCAATTTTGGACTTGTTCTCTGACATTGTTTTCTGAAAATTTCATGCAACGATCTTGTTAATTATACAACTAAAGATTGACCAACTTAAGCACAGGACAGAGCACTTCAATATGATAAAAATTAATTAGAGTAGGGAGGGTGGTTGATAAGGTGACATGTTGGCCACAGAGCTTAAGAAAAGAAAACATCCCAACTGCATCAATGCTAATGTAAGAGTATCAAAAGTTTATAAACCAAGGAAGGCAATGTTGGCAGACAGGATATGTGGGCAGCTGCAACATAATCATAGTAATCAACAATAATGTGATATAATTTCCTTAACAAACTCTTTTTTACTTTTTTTTTGTGAATGAGAATAAGACTCCCTGATTAAATCAAATAAAACGGAAGTCCTCAAACAAAGGAGATGAGGGATCATCATACATAAAACTAGTAAAGAATCAGAAAGTAAACTAATAGGTTCCAAACCCCCACAAGTAACAAAAAACCCTACTCACTTCCAATACTCCTCCATAATGCTAGAGAATTGCTCCACCCCAGAGATAAACTTCACCCAATTATGCAATAATAAGGTGATGTTCGTTCAATTATTCTCAATGTATACCATCTTGGCCTTGAAGATATTCATTACGTGAGAGCCAAATACCACAACAAACTGTGTGTGGGATAAAAGTTATAGATTTACTTCAATCCCTTTTTTCTCTTTTTCCTTAACCACTCCTGAATTGTCTAAAAATCCTTCAAATCGTCATGTGTTTAAAGCTGATAATACCTTGACCCATACCACCCTACTTATCCTGCAATAAAAAAATGCTCCATAGTTTCCTCCCCTACACCACATAGCTCAATAGAACATTGCCATCGTTTGCCCATTGTTTTTCTGCAATCACATAGATCAATACATCGTTATCCTGAAATCACATAGAACACTGCCATCACATATAACATTGCCCACATAGCTCACAAGACAATATCTCTCAACAATTATCTTGGCAGCTAATGCTTTGAACAGTATGTGTGATGTGGGCACATGAAAATGGGTGGTTTTGTGGTAACAGATTTGCGCATCAGTGCCCATTGTCTTTCTTCTACAGTATGCAAATGACAATCTTTTTCCATGTGATAGTAGAAATCATCCTTGGGCTATTGGACTTTGTTTCTGGTTTGAAACTGAAATTTGCTAGGCTAGGATCCAATCCAACTGAGGCAGAAGTTCACATGTGCAAATATCCTGCAGAATGCACTTTCCTATGAAGTACTCAGGTCTCCCTCTTCACGATGAGCATATCAAAAGCTGTGACAGGAGGCCATTAGTAGAGGGTAATCGTTGGGTGGAAGGGCAGGGTTTCAAGTCTTGAGGGAGGATTGTGCTCCTGAAAGCAGTCCTCTCTTATCATCCATATTTCCTCACCATCTTTAGCATTCCTAAAGGGACGTTAACCGTGTTAGGGAGACTAAACATTCTTAAAAAACTGGTCCATGGCAGGAGTAAGGAGACAAGAAGAAGAGCGAACACTGTAAATTGGGGGCTAAGTAACTTGCAAAAAACTATATGGCATGGGGGCTTTGGAACTGCAGGTGGTATGGGAGGTCGCAATGTATACTCGATGATTTATCCCATTTTCATGGATTCAATTAACAATCTTTGTGGATTTAAGGAACAAACTGTCAAAGGCATGGTGAGACATATGCTTGCCCCTGCAGTATATCAAGGGATGAAGTGGGATGGAAAAACATGAGAAACCACAAACAAATAATCCATAATTATGATAAGTAATACAGAAATAGATGGCATTCAACTATCAAATGTGATAAGATTTATTAAATTAGATCCATATATCTAACCTAGATAACTGTTTGTTTGATTAACAATACATACTGTACACAAATGATAAACCCAGCATACCCAATCCATCCAATTATCACAACATGTGTTTCCACTTCAAGCAAAAAACAAAAAACTCAAACTCAAAAACAACATCTTTTTAAACAGAGAACACAAAAGGAGACATGTGAAGTATTCCCACTCAACAACTCCCAAAGCAACAAAGATGAACCCCATCTCCCAAAAAAAATTAAAATAAAAAAAAAAGATGATGATCAAAGGAAGATAATTAATCAAAAATTACAAAAAAAAAAAAAAAAAGACACCTGGGATTTGAAGAACTACAAATGATAAACTGATGGAGCTGGTGGTGGCGATGGTAGAGCCGACGAAGGTGGTGGGGATGGTGGAGCGGTGGATTGGTGACGACGGTGTCGGAGGTGGGGATAGTGGTGCGGTGGATCGGTGACGACGGAGACGGTGTCGGTGAAAAGAAAGAAAAAAAAGGTCAGAGAAACCCTAATGTTGTGGCTGGACTAACACTTGCAACTTTGAGTATGATGAGATCCAATGGCTCATATTAATTCAGTAAATTTTATTTTTTGTTTTTTAGTCATACACTGTATTCTGAGGGGCTGTTTGGCTAGGAATAGGGGTGGAATAAGGGTGGATTAGGCGTTTGGGTAGAGGGAATAAAGGGGTACAGCTATAGAGAATTAGGAGAGAATAAGCTGGTATTTGTATTTCAAGTTCATCCATGGAATTGTGTTATTCCTCCACTGGAATAAAAGGACCCACATATTAAATCATACGTCATCACATCAAATCATTTGTCATCACCTCTTATACATCAATGAGACCCACATGTCAAATCAACTTTTTACACCTTATTCACATTTTATTCTTCATCAACCAAACACTATAACTTTTATAATTACGTTTCCTCAACGAGAATAACTGAAAACACAACCAAACACAAAATCTCTTATTCCATTCATAAAGTCAACAATTCCTGGAATAGGTATAAACCCTAAAATAGCTTATGTCTCTATCCAAACGGGCCCTTAATGAAGTACATACTTAGATACTATCATGCAAAATTGAATATATAAATAATATATTTTTTTACTTAAAAAATATTCCCCATGTACACTATGATGAACCCCCAAATACTATAATACCGCATTATATAATGTATTTTCATAGTATATAAGTTGCATCCTAAATTGCAAAACAGTCTGAGTGTATTACACTATCAATGCTTATTAATTAATTCTATTATATATATACAAGTTTAAAATACTAAATATTAATATTAAAATGTTAAATAAAACTAGTTTTATATACATGCTACGTATATGTGAACCTAAATGTAAAAGATCTACTTATAATTTTGAAATAAATAACACAATATAAATGAAATCTTTATAACATATTGAACCATATATCCAGCTCATTCCATTTATCATACAATGTAATAAATTTGTATATCATTTTAATATATATATTTTTACATTATAAAAGAAATAATAGAATAAAGTTTTATAGAATTCAATTGAAATAGATATAGTGAATATTTTTAAATTTGAATTATTAATATTTGAATATATTAATATGATTTACTTAACCATGATTTTAAAATCTTAAATTATATATTCATGATTTATCCAAATCTGATTAGAAATTTTAAGTAAATAAATATAAGTAATAATTAAATTTATGTGAAGGTGAAAACGAAAATAAAATATTAGATCACTTTCCTTTAAAAAGTAACAGATTAAAAATATTGTATATTTTGTGGACTGTATACAAGAATATCAGTATTCCATTAGAAAAATTTTGGATATATTTTTTTTAAAATATAGATACGGATATCCAGATATTTTAAAAGATTTGAATATAGTCCAAGCAGTATCAACCCCGTGTGCGCGCCTCGTCAACATTTCCTGTTTGCACCATGTTTAGTCGCCCGTGCTTTGTTTGCGTCGTACACTTAATTAACAGGTTATAAATTTTTCATATTTTTTACAAATAAATTCATATGATACATTAAAGTATACATTTTATTTTATTTTTTATAAAATCATATATATTATTACATAAAATATGCTATCATTTTTTTAAAAAATCAAAATATGCGTGAACTCGAATGAATTATACTTAACATTATCTTTTTTTTCTTTTTGAGCACTACTATTACACTCAAATCCATTCTAAACCCCATGTACAGAGGTATATATCTTGTTTTTTTTTTTTTTTTTTACACATTTTATAAGTCACATTTTATAAGTAAATACATATAATTGAGTGAAGAATTGACTTTTTTTTTCACATATTATACACCTTACTAGATGAGACTATTTTTGAAAAAAATTATAAATGATGTGGAAAAGAGGTTAAGTCTAACATTTTCAATTTTTTTTTTTTAAAAAATGGAAAATAATGCATCCAAACATATGCAACACCATCCACAGCCTCTCAACTGTTTTGATTTTTTTAAAATATATTCTCACCTAATTAAGTAGGTACTGATATAAAAAGTGAAAAATATACCTTGATCAATTATTATGTATATTTTTTTCTAAAAAATGAAAAATTTAATTGTCTAATATATCCATAACAATGGTTAAAGGTGTAAAACAGACCATGTCAACACAATTAAGATTTATAAGCCATGTCCGGCCAGCTTTGTGACACATGAATCATTTTTGACATCACATGTTAATAAGCACGACACAATAGACACATCACTGTACAACAACTCAGTAGACCAAACATATAATATGTTGAATAAATGTCTCATCTCATTATTTTATCAAGTATAGATAATATTTTTGTGTGTATATATATATTATGTAATACATTTATATAATTTTGTGCGTATAATATTAAAAAAAGTAAAATTTACAATTAAAGAAATTTAAAAATCTATTTTTAAAAAAATCAAGGGATGACCAGTTAACCAGGCGGGCTAGACACGACAGGTCAAAGTTAACTGGCAAACACGACACTGCCTGCTAGCCTGCTTCCTAAATGGGCCGCGCAGACACGGCACAGCCCATTTTACACCTAATGGTTTTTTTCGGTTTTATGTAAATCTTGTACAATCATGTGAAATGATTTACATAGGGTAAATAATGTAAAATGTTTCCGATGTACCTCGATAGAGCAAATGCTTGACCAAATATTTGTTTATTGGTTATTAAATTTGTCAAAATTATTCAAAATATACAATGATTAGTTCGTAAAATAACATATTTATAAAACCATTCGACAGTTGTCCAACAAACCTTCTTTCAATGAAACTCAACCTGTGCTTTATAACATTTAATAGTCATCATGTCAACCAATTTTACTCTACGACGTATCAACCAATTTTAATTAGGTTGACACTGAACCAGTCAAACTGCAATTTTCACTAAAATATTTACCTCTTAACATTATGAACTTCTAAATTCACTAACACATTACACATTCCATCAAAATTGAACAACACATTACACATTCAAGAATCACTACACATTGACAAACACATTCGCATTCACTACATTAAAAATCACTAAAACATCTACAAACAGATTCACATTCACTAAAACACATTCAATGCATCATAATCCATCCACATTAAATACCACATTCACATTCATTAAAGCACATTATTTTTGGCTAACAACAAAATAACCCCAACATTGTCTTCCCACTTGTCCTCCTTCCATTTCATGTTCCTCATCCTCTAACACAGTTGACTGAGGACGACACGGTGATGAGGAGACACTGGATGTCACCATGACAGTTAAGGGAGGAGAAGAGCACGAGACAACCAATCAGAGAAGGGCGTGTCTTTCCCCCATCAATCATTTCCCTTAACCCAGCAATAATAATAAAAAAAACGATGTATTTTCTATTCTCACTTATCTGACTAGTTCAATCAGATTTAGTCACCACTTTAAGTTTTAAACGACCGAATTTAATCTTTATTTTATGTTTTAGACGACCAAACTTGATCGAACAGGGTTTGTGATAAAGTTTATAATTTTTTTCTTGAAAACTTAAACCCATGACGTGTATCCTCCTTGGATCCTTTATATCACTCCAAGTTTGAGTTATAATATAGGAAGAATTAATCATTATTTTCAAATGTAAAATATAGGAATAATTTTTTTACATAAGTGAGGGATAAATTTTCAAACATCAAATATAAAATGTGTTTGAATTAATTGATAGATTTTTTTTTTAAACAAAGAGTCCACTTAACCACAAATTTAACCGAATCTTAAAAATAATATATATTTATCTAATAAGATATTTTTTATAAAAAATTGAATTAATTAAAAATATACCTACTTATATTTTTCTTCAGTCCCTTAACTGTTGTTTAGATAAAAGAATAAACGTAGTATATGATGGATTAACCCAAAAATTAATTTTTTTATAAAAAATAGGTAGATAGAGTTTTGAACCCTGTTCGACCAATTTCGATCACCCAAAACCTGAAATGACGACTAAGTCCGATCGCCCAAAACTTGAAATGACAACCATGTTTAATCGTCCAAAACCTGAAATGGTGACCAAGTTCAGTCGATCTTAATGGGAATAGCCAAACACTAATTTTTTTTTTTTATGGTGGGTTAAAGAAAATGTTTGGTTGGGATAAACAAGCCCATCAGGGAGAGAACAAAGTGAGATCAACCAGAGAGACGATCATTACAACACGGGGAGAGGAGAGTACGGAGGGAACGATCAGAGGCAGAAAGATGAGAGAAACCCAAGGTGGTACAATTAGTTGTCCATATGTTTTATTTATGTTCGAAGAATAGTAGGTTTAGGCAATGTTTGGTTGTCCGATTGGATAACTTTTACGTTTATAAGAAGTTGCTTCTGCAATCATGCAACCAAATGATTTTATTATAACAGCTTCATGCAGACAAATTTCAGGCAAATAATGCTCAAAAGCTGCGATTTCCAAAAGCTGTAGGGAAATAACTTCCTGCATAATCAATTTTAAATTCAATGTTTGTAGAAAATCAGTTTTGCAATCCCGCTATCAAACGCTACCTTAGAAAAAAAAATAGTAATGGGATGAAATGGATGGTGAAAGAGGATTGAACCCAAGTCTAAACATTATATAGAATTCTTTTTCAATAAATATTGTTTTCTCATATAAAGCAACTAAAATTTTTCATTCTGACATTCTTTTTTTACATATTGTGAATTGTAGGATGCCATGTATATTAACCTCGGGTATTTTTTCTCATATAATGTCATACACTATATGCATCTAGTGTTACATGTACGTAGGGAAATCGCATGTGGGGAACAACTCAAGGGATATATATTTTTGAGGGAGATTATCCCCACAACCAAAAAAATTTTAGGTGGTACAATAGGGGGGGGAGTAACAAGTGGTGGAGGAGGGTGGTGAGCACGGGGAGCGGTGGATGGATGTCACGGCAAAGTAGGCCGGACGGGGAGAAGGAGAGAGAGAGAGAGATGCCAGAATGATGAGCAGAAAATCATAACACCCAACACCTAAAAAATGTTTAGAAAATTTTTAGTCACAAGATTAAGATCAGGACTCTAAAAAACAAACTCTAATTGTCATCCACTCATCCCCACCTTCATAGAAATTTTTTGCATGTATTCTCATAATAATATAAGAATACGTCTAGAAACGAGTTGGTTATCTATGAATGTTTACAGTAGTTGTATCATTTACGAATATGTACCTGTGTTAGTGAAATAAAGAAAAGATAATTGACAAACATGGAAAAATAAGATGGTTGGAATCCAAATCATCAGAAAGGTAGTTGCAACCTAATGTCAACTGAGTCAATATATAGTAGAATTACAAACTTGATATTTGTAAAACAGTACCATTTGTAATCACACAAGGATATGTAAGAGCCACAGAATGCAATATTTAGTCATTCAATATTGATAAAACGAAATCAATCAAGGCCTAGAATTAATTAACTGCAAGACTAATGTCATCCTAAATTATGGTGCATTAGCATCATCATGGAAACACAAAGAAACATATGGTGGAAGAGAGAAAAGGAAAACAAAGATAGGGATTACGGGTCATCTAGACTAGGTGAATTTAGTGAGATCTCCCAACCAGAATTGCCTGCTAAAACAGCCACCTCAATGGCTCAATCACAGAAGCAGCTTTTAAGTAAAGCATAAAATATTTCAATAATCATGTAACTATGTAAGATACTAAGATCTAAGCAATCTCAGGCACAAAATCAAGATATTGAGTATTGAAAGACATTGATCATTGATGGTTTACCAGGGGAATAAGAGATGAACATGACATGCTAATTGCTTAGGAGAAAAAAGCATACCTTGGAAAGAGAGAACAAGTAACTCAAGCAGGAAGTTGCCCATCTACGGTTCCAAATAGCATTAATCAAGTCCCAAAATGCTGATTGTAAATCCAACCTGTGCAAGAATATAAAGACTACCACCAACACAGAAAATAGCACATCACAACACAGGCAGACAAGCACAGTAAAGGTAATGCAATAAACAAAGTTTGTTCACCATAGAGACAATAGGAACTTCAGCAAGTCTTTAACTTTTCTCAATCTGGTAAAATAAGGATTTAATGATTTATTGACCATCACATCTTGTCCATTTATGTCTCCATATTAACATTTTTCATCGTCCAATTATCTTAATGACTAAAGCAATCAAATAATTCATCTATATAATGATATTAACATATGCTCTAATGAGTTATATGACTAGATTCTATTTAAACAAGAATAGACTTTCTTGTAACAATCCCATTGATCAATGCATGGCACTCACACCATGAAACAATGAGCAATTCTAGAGATGCTTGAAACACAACCCAGATAATTCACATTTGGATCCATATCCAGCTACATTCTTAAAATAAACATATGCATTTTCAATTGACCATTCAGATCATTCCATTAATTTGCAATGGGCAAACATCTTATTTTTTAAATATACATGCAAAAATCCACTCCAGTGAATGGTAATACACATCCAGAGCCAGCCCTGACCATAGGTGGGTTAGGCAATTGCCTAGCGCCACCTAGGGAGGGCTCCCAAATCCTTTTTTTTTGTTTCCTGTTATTGAATTTTGTGTATGGGGCCCCATTTTAGGAGTTCACCTAGCACCCCGCCCAACCCGCCTACATTTAGGGCAAACACCGTGCACAACTTGCACTGCAAGGCAGTGATGGTCCAGACCTAAACGGCTAAACCAGCACATTTAGATATTGGCTTAATTTCAGGAAGAACCAACATCACATCACGATGAAACGTACATCTTACACTACCCAAAAACATTAACTGAATCAAATACAGAATCATGATTTTCACCCCAACAGTGCTTTATCAATCTCCAGATCCTTAACTTTTTCATTCAAAAGAAGGACCAAGGAAGATTGATAGATTACATCAAGATGTAGATAGAGACCCGAATGCGTGCACATTGCGGCCTAGTTTCATAGAAAGTAAGGCTAGCCCTGAATGTAGGTGGGCAAGGTGAGGCCCTAAGCAAACTCCTAAAATGGGACCCCACATATATCTTTACACATTTTTGTTTTTTATATACCCACAATTTTTATTAACGGGCTCTAGAAAACCATGGAACCACCTATGACCTATCCCACCTAGGGTAAGGAACTAAGGATTGTCCTAATAATAGAACACGCAGCTAAAGAACATTTTATCCTATCATATAAATCTAGGATAAATTTTAGAAACCTTGGGATAAATACAAAGTCACCTCTTGACAAGTTCATAAAGGTACCCTTCTTTACTAAAGGGTCACGGTCATGGTCATGCTTACAGGATATAATAATTTAACCAGGGAAAAAAAAATAAATACAACTACCAAAAGAAATCAGGATAATGTGTGGAAAATAATTTTTGAATAAAAATGCGGATTTTTTGTTCCACATAAAGAATGGATAACAATTTATCCTTCTCTTTATCCAAAATTTAATAAACGTGAATAAGGATAAAATCTATAGATTTTTTATCACCTAAAATTTAGATAAGTTATCCTCAAAGTCTTATACCCTTGCCAAATTACACCAAAGGAGTTATATTCCTTGGGTAACACAAGTTTGAACAAGAATTTTATTAAATAAAAAGGTTTTGAAACAATAATGCACAAAAGGCAATTCAGATAGTACTATGTCATAAGGCTACCATCACACAATCAAGAAACAAATTTTGTGATATCATGAAAATTTATGAATCTAGAAATAATAGACCCCACCAAAGGAGTGCCCCTAAATCTAAAATAATTTCTTTAGTTTTATCATTTTTGGGTGGGTATATATATCATTTTTTTGTGAATGCATATGGGACCCCATTTTAGGAGTTCGCTAAGAACCCCGTCTAACACGCCTACATTCAGGGTAGGTTCTATGCACATCTTGCAGTGCAAGGCGGCGAAATTTCAAATCTAAACCTACACATTTAGGTATTGGCTCGACTTTAGGCAGAACCAACATCACATCCTGGTGATCTATACCTCTTCGACTGCTCAAAAACCATCTGATTTATCATAATACCACAAAAAGATGTTCAACCCAACATACCTATCAATCTAAGTCCACTCCCTTGTGGACACCAAATATTTAACTTTTCATTGAAAGAAAGGACCAACGAAGATTGTTAGATTACATCAAGAAGTAAATAGACACCCAAAAGTGTATATTATTGCATAGTTTGGTAAGGATAAACAAACCCTGAATGTAAGTGGGCTAGGTGTGCCCCTAAGCTAAATCCTAAAATGGAACCCACATACATGTTCTCACATTTTTTTGGTTGACAAATACCTTTTTTTTTTCATTTGGGCTGGCTCTCCCTGTGTAAGAGCCATAGGCAGACACCAAGTCCACTTAAAATCAAAGTCGTCCCTCGCAAGGTGATAAATGATGTTATAAAAGGATAAGTCATGTGACAAGTGATTAAAGAACATCTTATCCTATTTTGATATGCAAAAAGAGGGATACTTTTAAAAAAATTGGGATTAATACCAAACCACCTCATAATAAGTTTGCAGAGGTACCCTTCTTCACTTAAGGGTCTTGGGTTTCTTACTCATGCTGATATGACAAAATTTAACCAAAAGTAAATAAATAAATAAAACATTTCCCTATATAAAAAAAAATCAGGATAAAGTGTAGACAATTAATCCAATTTGAGAATAAAAAAATGGAGCCTTTTGGTTCCATGTAATGGCTGGGATAACATTTATCCCTTCTTTTTAAAATGATCTTAACAATGTTAATAATGACAAAATCCATCCCCTAAATTGGGCTAAATTATCATGAAAAGCTTATCCCCCCACCAAACTTAACCTACAAAATTATGTTCTATGGATAACACAATAACAAGCAAAAATTTAAACAAAATAGATTTTCAAAAAACTAGGAATACTTCACAAACTGTTGCGAATGCAAATTTAATATGCATGACAAAAAAAACAGAAACCAAGATTCAACATACAAAATTAGATGTCACAAGCATCGCTCAATTGCTCAACATCACAACTAACCTCAACAAGAAACAAAATTAGGTGATAATATCAAGATTAAGGAATCCATAAACAACAAACCAAACAAGATCCAGACGAAAATTGAAACAAGAGACACCACCAGAACGGTTTCCAAAACATTCCAAACAACATAGAGCTCAAACAGAAATCCTAAGACGATAAGATCAAAACGAACTCATTCAGCGGAGACCGCGATCGAGAACCACCACTACTTCGATCTCTGCCTCATCTTTCGTCGCTTCCTCTTCAGACGCCTCATACGCTTCTTCTTCCACTGAAAAGTAACGATAGAAAAATAGGAGATGATCAGAGGAAGAACGAAAGAAAGGACTGACGGAGAGGATCGAAGTGTGTTTTCTTCTACCTTGGCTCGCATGGCGACGGAGAAATCTCAAACCCTAGAAGACGATCACGAGCGCCGCAAGATGAGATGACGAGAGACGAATTTCTTTTTAGGGTTTTGAAATGGGAAAGTTGAGTGTGAGTTGGATTTTATATAGAGGCCCATGATGAGAAAATAGGCTTTGAGCAGATACCCCATTTATAGCTCCCTGTATAGTTCACACATGTTTCGTTTGTATACTTAATTTAATGATATATATATATATATATATTTATAAAAAATAAAATATATACTTTAACTTAATATGTTTTTTCATTTATAAAAATTATGAAAAAGATTATTAAAGATATATATCTTATTGAACAACAATAAAAATTTAATATGTTGGTGAGACTACAAGCACCGTATGAAACAACAAACTTCAAATTTTAAAATATGCTAGAACTACTATTAAAGTTGTAATTTGTTCATGACACGTACATAAAACTAACATATTTTATTATGAAACATATAATTTTATTATTCCTGAGTGAGTACATATAGTTCTAGTTTCATTAGAGTAAATATTTAACTTTTACAAAGGTACATTCTTAATGTAACAAATGATTAGAGTAAAAACTCATAACAAGTTTACAATAACACTGTTAAATACAATTCATTTTGTAGTCATATTTATAACTTCAGTACCATACACTTGTCAATTGTGAATGGATAATTTATGAAATGTTAGATTAATATTTCTAACAAATTGACAATGACATAACAGTGGTAACTATTATTGAAGAACAAATGTCTTATCTTTCAGTTTGCATCGTTTTTTTTTTTTTGACAAACACCAATTACACCACCCACTTAAGTCACGAAGGTCAAAAATTGGTTAACCATCCCACTTAAGTATGCAAAGGAGACCTTTGCTTTCACTCATTAAGTTGCAATCCTATCTTATTAAAAAAATTATTTTTTTATAGTGGGAATTGGAGGAGAAAAAAAAGAGGGAAAGAGAGGAAGCCGAAGCGGGGAGAGCCGTGAAGGTAGGTGGAGGAGGGAGGTCTCCCTCTCTACCTACTGTCGTCCTCTTCCCACCTCCTCCGCTCACCATCATTATCATCATTGTGTCCCCCCCCCCCTCCCCCCCAAATTTTTCATACTTATTGTAAACCTATGAACTAGCCAAAAAAGAACATGCATCTGAATCCAATATTTTAACTTTCTTACAGCTACTAATACAATTATTATAAATGAAAAAGTCTCATTTACATGCACGGTTGTTTTTTTTTATAAATAATATATCTTATTTAAAGAAATATATATAGAAAAAAATAAAAATACATAGTTCAAAGAATTGTATGGATATATTCAAATAAAATTATAAAAATTTCCTAACAAAGTATACATGACAGGATTGTGAGATATAAATAATAAGATTGCAAATGGAATTGTAAACCGGATTGTGTAACAACACTCGTCACACATATATATGAACCAGATGATTCATATAATTATCCCACTTCGTATATTTGGGTAATATGTAATGAATAACAGTGCAGATATATCCATTCCACATTCATTCCCTAGACAAGCGTATCATATAATACAAATCCCTATTCTGGTGTCAGGGAACCATAATATCAAAATAACAAAACTAACCCCAATTTACAACTAGGGAAAACCATCTGACTGGCATCACATTCCACCATAGTTCAGAATATGAAAAATTCATTCAATACATCTTATCATCCCTCACAATGGGAAAAAGAAAAAGAAGGGAAAAAAAGAAGCACTGGCTTCATCTCTTTCAGCATTCCACTTCTTTCCACTACAACCATTGTTTTGATGACCCCCCTTGACATCTGCACATATATAAAGAAATGATATTTGCAGAAAAGACATACCTATTATGTATATTTTGGGAGAGAGGATAGACCGGGTGGCTAACCGCTTAGAGATGGAAAGCATCTTCAGCAAAAAAAATCCAGAACCAACTGATGGATAATCTCCTTGTGTCCAGAAGGATCTCTCTCAAGAATCCTGTTAATAGATTCCATGGGATGGAAATTTTGCCCAAGTCGCCCGGGAATAAAGGAAATCCAAATGTCATATTTCCTAAGTGCTCCAGCAAAAGGAGAACGAGAACTTTACCAAACTGGCCCTTAGTATATGGATGAATGGGGGACAGGCACATGAGCCTTAAGGGATGCCAGTCCCCCTTCCTGGACCATTGCTGACTTGTTAAGTTCATGCTTGTATCGCTTCAAAACAGAGAGCAGATTTTCCTTTCCCTTGGGGAAGGCAACATCGCCAGCAGCAGTGCCTCTTCGTCCCTTTCGGGAAGCAACAGCAACTTCCACGTCCTTGACAAGGTCAAGAATCGTGCGTGCCATTGTTGGCTGTCCTCTGCTGGATTTCCCATGCTGGTGTGGAACCCCCTCTGTAGCCTTTTTGATATGGCTCGATGAAACGTCAAGGCATGAACATTTAGAGAGGAGTGTCCGTGGCTTGGAGAACGCTGAGTCACGAATTCCCTGCAAAAATATTACACATATATTATAGCAATGTAGTTTGATCTTTGGGTAAATTAACAATCATCAGTGAATTGAAAATAGAAGCCATATTAGTATCTCTGGCACAGTGGGTGTATCACAGGGTATATAAGTTTTGTGAAATTACAATGGAACATAACAAAATCTTTACAGATTAATTCAGTAATAAAATTCCGCAATGAATCATGGAATTTTAAAGTATAAACTAATGACATCCACCTCCATGCATATTGATCTGACGCATGAACTGATTCAAAGTGTTTGATTCTTTTTGTTTATCCTTTGAGACATAGAGCTTTTGTATATTAAACTTCAAAGTCCGAATCAAATCATACTCTGAAAATGAATTCATAAGTGTCAATACTTCATTCATTGTCATCTCAAGATGAATCAATAGCCTTCTTCGCTTCGGTAATATAATGTCACCATTTCCCCCCAAAAAAAAACTAACAGTTCTTCATTCAATAATATTTTTGTATTCATTATTTAATTGATCGATATTGTAGCACTTGATCATAGTTCAGTCAATTAAAGTTTCAGGTTGAGAGCATATAAAATATTTACCTGAAGGCGATTGAGAACATAAGTATATTTGCCCCACAGTTCTGGCCGGCTCTCCATGAGCGACAGCTCCAAGATCCTGTGGATACACCACACACCGAAGCTCATAATCAGACCAGCTTGCCACACACATCCATCTCCACAATGAGGCACTAACACACCCAGGAAACCAGCAAGGTTGGCATCTTCAGACTTGTTCATTGAAACAAACTCAGATTTGGCGGACAAGGCATATTGAAGCTCCCCAGTCGAATCCACTACACAGAGATACCTTTCTTTTGCAAACACCAAATCAATGAGTTCCTCATCATACCCGCCATTCTTTCTAAATAACCATTCTGATCCCTCTAATTTCAAGAGCTTCATTATACATAACCTCAATGAATGCAGCAATCTGGATTCTGACTCCATAAGAGAAAAACTCCCATGTGATAATCTCGCACTTGCCCTGTCCTCAAAAGCTGGGCATCCTCGATTTTGAGCTTTAGCATCCACACCAAATAACTGCTCGAATGGTTGTTTAGACCATAGAGACTTCGTATCCAGATCGGAGCTCAAATGTTGAGGAAAAATATTTCTATATAATTGTGACGGAGACAGTTCATCAAAAGCCAAGGGAACTCCTTCGACCTTGCTGACGGAATTTGGATATCGAAACTGTTCATATCCTGCTCTAGTTGTGGATGATCTAGGAGCAATTGGACCTTCCTGTTGAGCATTTTTATTGATCGAAGAAGCGCCCCTATTTGCCATAATGAGCCGAGAAATGTCGGGTGAACTATGATATTTCTTACTGTACCCTGATGAAGAATCAACTGCTTCAATGCTTGCAGCTGGAGGATGATTGTAATATGACCTTTCAGTATGCAACCGTGAAGCCATAGGTATTTCTGGGGTTTGAATACCAGATGACTGCAGTGACCCAAATCCATTTTGCCCTCTAGAGTATGCAAGTGGGTCCCCATAATTTGAGGCAAATGATGGAGACTTAGGAGCTGAGTGGTCCCCTATGAAGTTCAATAAATCAGAATTTCTACTAAGATAGGAGGACATTTTATACCCATGTATGGTTAATGGCTGATAACTTTTGCCCTCTGCACATTGAGGCACATGCAAACTCACATACCGTCTTTCACTGGAATCAAGGATTTTGCGAGAAGCACTTTGGATGCAAGCATCCAGTTGCATGTTTGGATTTGGACCCCAAGATGAGGATACCATTTGGCTCCCATATAAAGAATGCAAGCTTGGCATCTGGCCCCTTGGGGACTCATAGTCCCTTGAAAGAACAGGTTTCCTTTCTTCCTGAAAGAACTTGGCAGATTCAGAATACATGACATCATCTTGTTTTACAGAAGAGGATCCGGTTACTGTTGCTGTATCCAAGCCGAGAATCACATCAAATTTACCATCCTTTGCATCTTGTGTAAGTTTTCCATGGAAATCAAACAGCTTCCCCCAAAACTCATCAAGAATTGCAGCCAATTGGCGACGTGCTGCTCGGCCCAACCCAGATAGCTTTGATAGGCTTCCACTGTCATGACTCACATCATCATGATTTGCACCGAGGCTTTTAAGAGATGGTGGGCCCTCAAAAGTCATAGCAGCCACAGCAACAGGACCTCCCCCATCCTTATCCTTCTCGGTCTGCACAACAGCTGCTATTCCCACATCTTTTTCGACAGCCACGTCTACAGTTGCATCATTCCGTATAGGACATACTTTCAGCAACTCAACAGATGAAAATGTATTTAAGGATGGAGCATGATTCTGTGTAGGACATGCTTCTAGCACCTCACCAGACGGAAATTTATTCAAGGATGGATCATTATTCTTTATAAAACATTCTTCCAGCAACTCACCAGAAGAAAATTTATTCAAGGATGGCTCATCAATTTTGATAGGACATGCTTCAAGCAACTCACCAGAGGAAAATTTATTTGAGGATGCCAGTGTCTGCCCAGCTTCAATTTGGTTTTTCAACTCTGGATTTGATGTTGGGGAGGTGCAAGACATGGTACAATCAACTTCAATAGAACGAGATTGCTGATGATCAACATCAGGATGAAGAACTACTTCTGGCAGATCAATTTCACTCTCTATTACTGAATTCTCTGTTTGGCTGGCCATAGACCTATGCAAAACTGGTTCTTGTGCCGCTGTAGCTTCAACAGCTTTGGCACCCTCATCAAATTGCGTTTGATTTACTTCAGCATCATCATTTCCACTATGAGACAACTCAAGTTGCGTCTTTTGCAACCAGTTCCATGTCGGCACATCTGATCCATCACTTGCAGAGTGCAGTGGTGTAACCAATAGATAAATTGTACTCACCAGTGATACACATGACATTACAAGAAGGACAAAATACAGTAGTGCTGTACTTGTTCCCATGTTCTCCCTAAGGTTAATTATCCAGCTGCTCTCTCCATATAGCAACTCTATTAAAAACATACCATTTGATGTAAAAATCCCCAGAAAGGCACACACAGAAAAAATTTCTAGAACCAAAGGAATCTTGAAGGGACCCATTATCGACTTTGATGAAGTCACTCGAAAAAGGGGAATAACAGAAGAAGGAAGCAGCATTGCCAACAAAACCTGACACGAAATAAGCAGTTGATAAAGTCCCTCGGCATCAGAACTCCATGCAAAGTTGAGAGCCACAACAGCAACTAGAGCTTTCATAGATACACGAAGAACCCACCCGGGCAAGTAAATGTCAAAGAGATTGTGCAAGACTACTTGCCCTCCAAAAGTCCAAGTTAATGCCATGATTTGACTTGACAAGAAAAGGACCAGAAAAATTATAAATGGTACCACAGGGCTTCTAAATATCTGCAAGAAGACATCACAAATAGATATATGAATAAACTTGGAGATAAACATAGACTAGTACCAATATACCATATCTTAGCATGCTATTACTGTATTCAAAAGACAGCTTCATTTTAAATTTCCATTAATGGATGCATATTTCGTATAGAAGAAATATTGAGGTAAGTTTTAATATTTACCAATAGAACAATAAATGAAACAACATTAAGAGGAAAGAATTTAAAAATAATTGCTTGGATGAAATTATAGAAAAGAACTGCATGTGATCCAATTATGTTCAAGGGCCCAGGTTTCCATCAAGGAAAGTGTATTTCAGTGGCAGCTTATTTCAAGAAATCACATCAAACTATCCCAAAATATCAACTAGACTGACACCCCCACCCAAAAAACACCAACAAAAAAGAACAGAAAAACACACACATGCAGCATGGGGACCAAAGGATAAACTATATCACAACTATGCCTGATGCCTGCAAAACACTGAAGATATTGATCATTCCACTTCCTATCTCAATGCTAGATATATTAGTAGAACTCATCAGTAACCAATGGGGTCCACTGAACTGAACTTCATTCAAAATAATAAATGATAATGAACATGTAACAAATACATAAATGTTTTTGCATCCGTTTCCTCCCATCCAGGCACATGTACATATATCTGTTTACACATGCAAATTACATCTCAAGATCCATAAACACTTGATGAACACCAACAAAAAAGAAGAAAAGAAACACACACACATGCAGCACGGGGACCAAAGGATAAACTATATCACAACTATGCCTGATGCCTGCAAAACACTGAAGATATTGATCATTCCACTTCCTATCTCAATGCTAGATAATATTAGTAGAACTCATCAGTAACCAATGGGGTCCACTGAACTGAACTTCATTCAAAATAATAAATGATAATGAACATGTAACAAATACATAAATGTTTTTGCATCTGTTTCCTCCCATCCAGGCACATGTACATATATCTGTTTACACATGTAAATTACATCTCAAGATCCACAAACACTTGATGAACAATGAAAGCTTACATGTCAGGATTTGGGTGTTGGAAAGGATTTGGGTTAACGGAATCTAAAGATATAAGACTTTAAAGATAGAAGAAAACCATTGGAGGAGGTTCACTACTTTTAAATCATTAAAAAACTTCAATTCAATTCGCCAAGACTTAAGTGCATTGGACAATCACATCTATATTTTTCTACACTAGAGTATTCTAACAAAAGTTCTCTATAAAGATGGAGGTGAAGCAGATCCCAAATGACAGGCGAGAAAAGATGGAGGCCCATTTTTCGGAACTGGAGGTGAGGGTGGCTATTTTTTGCATGGATGGAGATAAGGCTCTAGCGTCTGCTGGTTTCCCTTTGAAGTTACGTCCAAACCATTTGGGGAGTGGTGAAGGAAGATATGATGGAAATGATGAATCTTAGGCTTGAGTCATATGTATCCTCATGGAATGGAGTGGATTCAACTTGAAGGCTCAAAGCATCAGTTCTGAAAGAGATGGAAGGTTCCTAGTCGAATGATAAGCCACACCTGCATCATGGGAAGAGAGGAACTCTTGATCTGTATGTGGGCTTGAATACCACTGGCATCCTGCTCTGTTTCGATCTGACTCTTAATTTCCCTCTCTTTTGGGCTCTCTCTGTATCTTTATTTTTAATCTCTGCTTTTTCTCTCATGTAGTTTATACAGTTCTTTAATGAAATGAAACCACATTTAAAAAAAAAAAAAAAAACACAGACACACACACAACGATAGACCATTAAAACAGACACAAATTATTTCGCCCACTAATTTTCCATCTAAATTTTCCCAAAAATATTTCAAAAAATTACTAGTAAAAGGAGAGAAAGACCCAGAATTCCTGACTTAACCAAAAGACGAACATTCCTAAAAGTCTAAAACATATATTGGCCATTTTTTAATCAAAGGGTGAGATGTCCACCAATTACATTATGAATGGTAAACATCCAAATGGAAGACAAGCTGTCTCCCAACAGAAATATAGTACTTCCCAAAATCCCTAGATTCCCATAATACACATCCCTATTTCACACAAACACCCCCTCCATATTCACACTCACTACACTCACATCAAAGATGAGCTTACTAGAATATTGCTCCAGGTATTTTCAACACAACATTCTTTTCCTTGATATATTTTCTCATTTCTCACAAGCTAAATGGATCTGCACTGCAGTGGGATAAGCCAAATTTCCTTTTAATGCTTCTGTTCTGCTTCTTTTTGCATTTAATCCCTCACTCGAGTAGTCCATGAAGGGTTGGCTAGGTCCAGTTAAGATGTAGTTATAAAAAGTAATCCAAGGCCATAGTGAATAATAGTTGATATATATACCCGATCTTAAATTGATGGGTTGGGACTTGTTGGTAGTAATTACTACTCCGTCACAGTATACCGTATACCTTGATATGTTTATAATAATTTATATATTATTTTGGTTCTTATGTTTATGATTAGATCAGATAATATATATGGAAGAAAATTGAATATGACTGATGTTTATCAGATGATACTGACATGTCAAACAGATGGGAGAAAGCAAAGTTTTTCTGCAGAAATTCACAATGTTAAAAGCAACCATGGCACAGAAACTAATCCACCAACAATTAAATGCTGTGAGAAAGAGCAAATATTGACCAATTCATGTTCACATTAAAGGAAACCAAAATAGTGGCCTATTGATGAATGTCAAAGTGAGTGCATGAGTAATCATTTCCAAAGGCGAACTACTCATTGAATTACATCCTACACACATTCAAAAATTTATATATATATATATATATATACACACACATATAGTGACCCAACTACAAAATACATTGCATGCCAAAACACAATAAATACATTTTCATAAGCAATCATAGTGTGCAGGACAAAGGAAGAAGAGGGAAGAGAGGGAAGAAAGAGAAGAAAGAAAAACTATGATTCTTCAAAAATTCTTACACCCTTCCCTCGAAAGGGTAAACACTTGTTTAAATAATAAAATAAATGAAGTCCTAACCAACTAAAAAATATCACATCCTAACAAATCAAATCTAAACAAATCCTTAAACCTAATCAAATCATAAAATAAAAAAATATCCTAATTATCCACATCACATAGTTACTTATAAAGTTAAGGCATATACCTGGTCCATTAAAGAAAGTGCATCCTGAAGAGTAAGCACATCAAAACTTGCACTCTGACAAACATTAGCAGCTGAGATCATCACCCCATAATTCACCAGAAAAATGCCACTAAAACCCAATATGAGGGCAAAAATATGATCCTGACACATGGCACTCATGGACATATTTGGCTGTCTCCTCTGCTGCTTGAAAATGAATATACACCAAAATTGAGAAATATTACACATTCTTGAGCACATAATTCATGTAAGAGATCATAGATCAAAGTAAAAGTTCATTAAGAAAATGGACACTTTCAAATAAAACCAGAGGTTTCTTCAGTTAGGGTTATGGCCTGAAAGGAAGACAGAATGTAGGTCATCTGAAATTACCTCATGATTTATAGTAGGATACATAAGAGGGGAAATCATGTGAATAAAATGCTACTTCTCCATAAGGATGATTTTTTAATTTAATCAACAGGAGTCAGTGTTAAAGAATGAATGACTAACAAATAATGTTGGAAGTTTAACCAGGAGGTACAGTAGTACCTGTACAATAGAAGAGTAGACATAAAAATTGTGAGGCATGATATTAGCACCCAGAAGAGCCATAAGTGAGTAGGCATTTTCTCGAGAGAACCTTGGAAAAACCCGGTTCATGAACAGAGGAATCTCTGGCAGCCAAACAAGCATTCCAAGTATATAGACAAACAGAGTGAATCCAGATATGCTTATATAAGCAACTACTGCCCCATATTTTTTCTGATTACAATGATCAGCAACAACAATTTCCATTTAGAAGACTGATAGGTTAAAATTCCTATCCAAGAGTGTATTATTATAAGGTAAAAACATTCAAGACAGAAAACCCTACCATGTAAGTGAAAAGAAATGGAAGCAGAATAGCATCAAGCGCAGCCAAAAAGATGCATGTGGAATATTCAATCCCAAGGAGAAGATTGAGAGCATGCGCGATACCCAAAATCTGCCAAGAAGAATATGAGCGTATTTAAAATACCAGTCAACCATACTAGTCAGTTATAATGTTCTGGACAAGTTCAGATGAATGAAGGATTTCTTTCCGGTGAATACGGTAAGCAAGAAAATGGACGAAATATTGTTCAATAGGCAGAAACTGCATCAACCAATGCCTGACTAGAAAAAGGATAAGTAGGCAATTTTAATCATGAATTGCGACAGTTTTGCGCAGAAAATACTAAATAGAGTGGTACCGAGGTCAGGTCTGAAACAATCATTGATAGCTCCACTTGAACTCCCAGTACCATGCATGTCAACTTGCTGTACTCCTCGCTGCAAATCTTAAAAAAAAGAACAGGCCTCATTATGCCCCCACATCAAGGTGGAAAATAAAAAAATTAAAGATCGAGATCTTTTTTTTACCTGTGCAAGATTCTTTCCAGTGACTACAGCAACCCGAGCTGCAAAGTAGTGACACAAGATTGCGGCACAATTGAGGACCAGTACCAGTGATACAAGGTCATACCCAGAACGGATGCCACCATCAACTGCCGCAACCCACTTCCCAAGGTCAATATATCCCATAGAAATCAAAAGTACGGGACCGAGAGAATGGAATTTCTGTGGCACCAGACCCGACATCCAGTTGGCAGCACCGGAGCCCTCTCTCTCCATTTCTATCCAATTACGGCAGAAAAACGAAAGTGGAAATGCCTTATCAGTAAAGGAAGATACTCACTTATGACTTGAAAGTTATCTTAACCATCCATTTTCTTAGAAGAAGGGCAAAAAACAGCGACCTGGAAAAACACTTGAGGTTTCAAATATATAAGCCCATGTATTCCCTCTGTGTTGCTTCTCCCTGAACGACATTTGTCAGAGGAATAAGTCAACTTCATCAACAGATGTCTCCACTACCAAAACCCATTATCGGTGACGCTCACAAATCACCCAATCATTAATACAGGACCAAGCCTCTTTTCACATGATAGGTATCCTTTTATTGTCTCAACCTCAAGCAAGCCCAAGGTGGAAAAAACAGACACACACAAAATCGTTGAGGTTTCAAATATATAAACCCTTGTAGTCCATCTATGTGGTTTCTCCCTAGAGCACACATACATCAACGGATGTCTCCATTACCAAAAACCATTACTGGGTGATGCTAATAAATCACCCAAACATTAATGTAGGATCAAGATTAGCCTCTTTTTACATGATAGATACCCGTTGTTGTCTCTACCCTGGCACAAACACAACCACAGAAGAGAAATCACCCAAACATTGATATGTGATCAAAATTAGCCTCTCTCTCTCTCTTTTTACGTGAAAAACACCCTTATGTCCTCTCAATCCCAATCAAGTGCAAGCCCCATCAACCAAAAGCAGCATGTAAAAGAAGTTCACATCTGAAAACTCCCACTTCAAACACCTATCACAAGGTGGAAACAAAAAACACCACAACCACATGAGAATTGGAGTCAACTTCATACAGACTGAGTCTACAATAATCAACACACATACAAACACACTCCTTCACATTCTTAATCAATAATAAACATAAAAACACAACATTTTAAAGTTAATTATGAAGGGATTTAAATCCCATTTTGTTTCAGCAAACCATTCTACTTGTTAATTGACAATAATTTCCATTATAGCATCTCAACTGAGCTCAATTAATTGTACTTAATGAAATCTGAATAAACAAAACAGGATAAAAACAACAGCTCATCAAGATTAATTAAAAAATAACAACAAGGATCGAGAAGACGAACCAATTGAGAAGCTCAAGAGCAACGATTCCCTCTCAAGCCTTATCTAGCACGGATCGAGAGATCCATCAAGCAAACCCTAAATAGCAAGTTCAAGCTCCTCCCGGAGTCGAAAGGCCCCGCCGGCCGGCAGAGCCACGCATGACCGTTTGTCTCCCTCGAATGGTGGAGAAGCCGAGCTGAGGTCGGTTGTCGTAGACCGTCGATCGGGAGAAGCCGCCGGTGAAAATTGGGTTGTGTTTTTCAAGTGTGTCTTTTGTTGGTCAGTGATTTTCAACGGTGGTGTGGTGTGTTGGCTGTGAACGATATGTATATAATATGGAAAGAAAACGATATGTTTCAGTCCCTTTCTTTTCTTTTCTTTCTTTCTTTCTTTCTTTCTTTTTTTTATATGATGGAAATGGTGCGCTTCTGTCTTAATATATTAAAGGTCAAGTACGCATGATCTAGATAAAAGATATGTCTATATAAGGACCCATAGGTCGAAGCCTCCGAACACATTAAGAAACTACAAGTCTATTATATTGTAAACAAATTCCCCCTGGTCTCACGTGAACATTCTCAACAGTCTCGAATAATAAGACCTTGGTTAATTCTTGCATACCCAAATCGACCACACCAAGGCGGGTACCAACAATTGTGATACTTTAGCTTTCACATACTGATCCCTTATCCCCCACCCTTTTCATCCTCTGATCGGCTGCCCATGTGCCCTAGAAGTCAGTTCCATCTCCAAAGCCACATTCATCTGCTCCCACGCCCATCTCACTTTTTGTAAATGGACATGTTTTGTATGTTTAATATGCAAATAACACGATATGTCTCAATCTTGTAAGGCAAATCTTGCCTTTTTATATATATTTATAAAATAAATATTGTTTTAAAAAATAAAGTATATAGTGGCATATATAAATATATTGTTTTGAAAAAATTAATTATTGTGTTGTATTGCACTATCGCAACGTATAGATGACTGTGGGCCAAGTTGCAGACAACGTTGCAAAACATATATAGTGTATAATGCTCGTATAATTTTTAGATAAAATGATATGCCCAAGACTTTTGCAGCTTATGCAAAAAAAATTTTAAATGATGATGTGTATATTCATACAAACAGAATACATTTAGTTTTATGTTTTTTTAATAATAAAATATATATTGAGATAATGTAATATACTATAATAGGCGATTTTATATCTATAGATGTTTCAAGTGTAAATAGGATTGCAAAACAGATTGAACACAGTCATCTTTTGTCGCTCTTCTCTAGCTGAGTTATGCGTTTTTTTTTTTTTTCATCACCCACGGAAATAAAAAATACATGAGCACATGTCGTTACATAACATCACTCATAATGTTAAGGTCAGCCACAAAATCCCTCCAATTAAAAAAAAAAAAAACTCATAGCCCATGTTTGGTTGAAGAATTAAATTATTATGAGATTTATGACTATTCTAGTATAAATAAAGATAAAATAATTTTATGTTTAGTTGTATTTTGAATTATTCCCATTGAGAAACGTAATAATAAAATTTTTGTTGTTTAGATAAGATATGAATAAAATGTAGATAAAGATTTATAAAAGATAAAAAATGCTGATAGTTGATTTATAAAAGGTGATGACAATTGATTTGACAGGGGCCCACATATTCGTTTGGTTTAAATAACTTAAAATAACTTAATTCTAATGGGTGAATGGAATCCATATACCACTTTATACTAGTTAATTCTATATACAGGTTTTCATTTATTCTAGTTATCCAAACATCCATAATAAGATTATTTTAACTAATTCTAATTAATTCCGGATTTATTTTTAACTAAACATGGGCATAATGTTTGGGAGGCTGAAAAGGAGGGCCCCAATGCAATGAAACGCAGTCATTCTAGTCGTTCTTACCAGCATAAGTTCCAACTTTAGATATATTTTTCCTAACATTATATATTTAAAAAAATCAAAATATTTGCATTCAATGCATCCCAAATAATTTTTTTGTTAATATATGTATAACAGATTAGGTAGCACACATGTAAAATGGGACTACAAAACAAATTAAATATATCAACATTAAATTAATAAATTAATTTGTAATAATTTGATCATATATTTCCCCAAAATCCAAGGGGGGCCTTAGCCCCCCCTACCTCTAATAATATTTTTTTTAGTATAGGATTTGGATACTTTTTGAATAAAAACATTGATATTTGAACATCAAGTAATTTTTATGATTTTTTAAATACAGATTCAGTGTCAAGCTTGGTTGGGTTAGACAAAAAAAAAAAAACAAAAGGAATTGAACATTAAAAAAAGTTTGAAATATTTTTTAATTATGGTTGCATTTAGATCCGCATTTGCATAGATTTTATAGTAAAAAAATAACAAATACGCAAATGCAGATTCAAATGAGAATCCAACTTCCCGATTCAGCCAAAGTTGTGGTTTTTTGAGACCTATGGCTTTTCTTATTTTATTTTTTTGCTTCTATGTTCTACTTATCCCCCTTCCTCACCTTCTCCGGATCCGTTCGGAGTTTGTAATTCGATATTCATCTAATGAAAATCGAGCAGTAAAGGTCTAACTTCTTCAAAAAAAAAAAAAAAAAAAAAAAAATCCTGTTTTACTGTTTATCTATGCTATTTCATATCATTTTTCTTCGCGTTTCAACAGTTCTAGACAGATATAATGCTTGTCAAACGATGCATTTGAAACCCCACGATGTGGATTTGCTCACCACATCCAAATGCATACCATTCTCATATGATGCACTAATAAGATGGAAAATGTTACACTCATTCCTTTCAACAGTCACAAACATAGTTCCCGTATATATACTTTTTAAATTATATACATCATCTAATAAGATATGTACTTTATAAAAAATGAAATATATATATTTCAGTGAATTGAATGGTATAATTTATAAAAAAAAATATAAATTTTTTAACAAGTATTTACGTCATTATGATGATCATACATGACTAATAAAATATATAGATTGCATATGACACTACAAAAAAGACAGAGCGGATTACACAATTTTTTAACCGAACTACACAGTTAAATGTTGGGTATATGTATGACTCTCCTATTAGATGCAATCAAACCTGAGTTTGGTACCGGTACCATTAGTATCTAATAAGAGAGTCAACCATGTATCCAACAATTGGTTGTGAATAAATCACACGCCAAGATTGCGCGTGTGGGGATGCTGTTGATGGTGGACTTGTCAAGCCCGACCGACGATGATGGCGGGTGATGGTTCGGTGCGGTTGCGTTGCGGTGGCGGTGGCGGTGGTGGACCCACCTCGAGTAGAGGAAGAAGAGGGTGAGGAGGAGGAAGGAGGCAGAGGACGGGGAGGAGGGTCCGGCGAGTGAGTTTGAAGTTGTTGTCGTCGAAGTTGGTGTAGTGGAAGTGGAAAGAGTGGTTGGGATGTTGTGAAGTGGTCATTTGTCATTGAAGGTCATGTGAGCTTGCCAAAAGTGGTTTGTGTTTTGTTGGGAGCGTTGGTTTCAGCACTGAATGACTGTTTTGATTAGGCGGTTGAGATTTAATTTAACCATCAATGCAATGTATGTCACGGATAGGAACTGATTGTGACCTAACTAGGGTCTAGACTAGCACACATGAAAAGCTTAGCTACTGTTCATTTCATGGGCTAGTCATCACTGCAGCATAGGGAGGAGGTTGGGTTGATGAATGAATAAAAATACCTGGTCATGAATTCAGGATAGCTGAGGTTTATGTTTATAAGGATAATATTAAATACAACCCATTCTTCATTCCTAATTCCTGGCTACATGTTTTTAAAATTTTTTAAAAATAATATACATCATCCAATGATGTATATGTTTTTATAAAAATAAATTATATAATGTATTTATAGAAAATATAAATTTTTTTAATTGAAGCATATATCTTATTAATGTGAATATATGCTCTGTTGATCTTCTATCGATGCATATAAGATTGAAATTGAGATTGAAAAAAAAATAGTGTGTAACATCACTCTTATATCTAAAAGGAAAATGGAACAAATCATTTACTTTTTGAAACTATTTGCATTCAAGTTTTATCTTACAAATAATAAGCTTCACACAACCATCTCAAGAAATTCATATAAAATATCTATAAAATATTATGTTTATACCATCAACTCTTTTCATTTTCATAAAATAGTTTAAAAATGATTTTTGTAAAATATAAAAATCATCAATAGTTCTAATCAATATTTTATGTAACCACACAGGACACCATTTTTAGAGAGATGCTGGTCACAATTTTGATATTTCATAAAAAAAGACTGCTTTTATCAACCCATGGAGGGGAGCCAAAGATTTGGGGGACAACAAAGGATGGTAAATGGGAGGCAATGTGCATTAGTAAATAATAACAATATCCACCGTGGAAGAACCTCATCGTTTTATTATGCAATCTATTTCCCCACAAACACAAACACTGAAACACAATGGAATATTAGAAAATTTGGAGCCAAAATATAAATCTTAATCATCACTTATAGTATCCAATCAGGCTTTGGAAATGATTTCATGGGAACTTGGAAATCTCATCCCTCCAAAATTGAAACTTTCCATCCCTTTTTTTTTTGTTCATTAACCAAACCCCAAAACCATCCTTTAACATATCAAAGTTGCACCACTGATCAATGCTGTGTGCGCGAGAATCTTATAACACTTTTCAACACAATAAGAAGACAGATCTAATTAAGTATATATTCAGTTTTATTTTCAGTCCAAAACATAGACCTTATATATCTCGTTACAGATTTAATTAAATATATACCTCGTTAGATGATGTATATACCTAATTGAATTTTTTTTTTACACTTGCTAAAAATGGATTCATTCAATTTGAAATGGAGTAATATGCATTTTTTATTAAAGTATATATCTCATTAGATGATGTTTATTATTTAAAAATAAAATAAAAACATGTGAGGTCTGAGTTTTTGTTGATAAATGTAACTGTGTATCTTTTTCCCACTAAGAAAGGTGGAAAGACAGACTTGGGCCACCAGCCATACTTAAATAGAATTATTATATTAATTGAAATACACATGGTCAAGACAAGGGCCACACATGTGGCCGTTACTGTAATGATAATAATAATTAATGAAACGTGACCTATGAAACATGCAATAAAAAGGTGTGAAGAGAAGAGACAGACCTTCCGAACTGCAATTGATGGTCCAACCACCATCAGGTGCTCTCTCATGGTCTTCGAGAAGATCCCAACCATTTTTTAAAGGTGTATTTTTTTTTTGCAGATAACTCCCTAAAGAATTAGCATTATTGGATCAATAAGGATATTCCCAATCCACAGTGGTTTCATTTGGTTTATTTAGAAACCTTCATTATAATTTTTTTTTATTTTAGAAGATAGAATTAAAATTTATTTTTTAAAAATAAAGAATTCTTTTCTTTTGAACACCAAAACTATCGTCGTATTAATTGTAAAAGATATCATTTATACTAAAAAAAACAATACAAGAAGAATTTTACTAATGCTGATGTATAAGTTTCTGTATGCCTCTTCCAATCAGTCCTTTTTGTGCTTTTGTGTTTACTAACTTAGAATTATACTTTTATTAATGAAATCATGGTAACAATGTAGATCTTTTCTCAAAAAAAAAAAAAAAAGAGTTTCCATATGCCTCTTGAATATGAAAGTAGATAAGAAAAGAATATGTTTAATATTGAAAAATCATAAGCTGTAATATTTATTTCTTTTAAATTTAAAAATAAATCTTGATAGTTGTATTCGAAGAAGTAAAATTTATTCTTATTTATTTCATATAAAAATCATAATTATATTTTTATGATACAATCACCAAAAATAAAAAATTATTTTTACAAAAAAGAAAAAATGAAACTGAAAAAGTTATTTAATTTTATCATCGTATAATTATTTTATGCCTGAAAAGAGTCATTATAAACCAAATGGTGGGGGGGGGGGGGGGGGGGTTCAAAAATATAAAGATTATATTCTTGGATAACAAATGAATTTTTTTTATTCAAGGGCTTTAGTGGGATATAAAATCTGACGAAGGGTAGGTGTACAATGTTCACTTCGAATCCAAGTGTCCTGCAGTAGTTATCTTTGTCTCTTATTTATCTTATCTTGAGTGCCGTTGCATTCGGTTTATTTTATAATTTTTTAATCATATTAAAACATCATGTAATTTAGAAAAAAATATAAAAAAAATATTTTAAAAATTAAAAATATTCAAATCAGTCACTTTTTAAAATTATATTTAAAAAAATCATATTTTATAATTTTAAAAATACAAAAGGCCAATTTACCTTTATGCAATTAGATTCTTAATATATTTTGTACTTCTTTAACTTTGTTAAAATATTTCACTCTGTTAATTTTGTTAATGTATTTCACACATTTTCATATAGATCAACTTTTTTTTATTCTAAATTTTTTGTTGTTAGGTAGATTTTGTGAAATATGTATCAATATAATTTGAGTTTTTGATGATGAACTCCAATAAACGTTGATGCTTCTTTAAAAAAATAGATTTTTATTAATGACGTCATAACAATATGTGAATAGCAAAAAAAATATAAATAATGATTTAAAATATTAAATATTATCTGTTGCATTGAGGCACAACACAGATTTAGATTACATATTATGATTATATATAATGAAAAATGATAAATAACATCATATAAGATATATATAGGAAACACACAATATGATTTATAATAATAAAACTTCTAAGAGAATTGATTTTGATCATGTATAAAGAGATTGTTGTTTTGTAGGAAAAATAGGTTTTTTGTGTGGAATAACTTAAGAGGGTTAGATGGATGTTAATGATTTAATTACATAAAGGTGAATTAGTATTTTATTTCTTCAAACGGTGAAATGAGACTTTTTTAAGTATAATTTTAAAAAGTGGCTGATACGGGTATTTCTAACTTTTAGGAGATCTTTTTTTTTTTTTTTTTTTATCATTTTTCCTATAATTTATTAGTCATTTTCATTTAAAGTATATACATTATTAGAATTTTTTTAAGAGTCATGATACCGAGGCCCCAAAATATAAGCCCCACTCATAAGCCCTATGAGGTGTCATCATCTCATTAATTGACTTGTTGACTTTTCAAAAAGGGTAAAATGACAAAATATAAATATGTACTTCATTAAAAATCTGTCTCATTAACCTAAATCTTTTTTTTTCTCTAATCAGTTACTAATTTTTCACGGTTACACTAAAATTTATGTATTTCAAAATTTGAATTTTGAAATCCTTACCTAGTAACTGAATTTTCTATTTCAGTTACACCCAAATCTTACCTAAATTACACCAAAACTTACCTAAATTATTTTTTTTTATTAAAATCCTTCAAACTGCTACTCTTTTTTTAAAAAAATTACATCCGTACTATATACATTTTTTTTGAAGAATGTTATTAACTAAACATTATAGCATTTGACAAACATATAAATAAATAAACCATATTTGAAAATGCAAATACATTTCTTAAATGTTTACACCTTTACAACTATTTGTTATATTTACATAAACACTATTACATTTATATAAATGTAACATAGCAGTTACATTTACATAACTGTTTCACATTCCATATTATATTTAAAGGGTGCGGTTATTACCACCCCATTAGTTACTCACTCCACCCCTTAAAATATTTGTTTTTAATTTTTAAAAGGAAACCAACACCACTCCATCCCATCGAAAATAGGGGTGTCGACAACATGTATTTTTGTCAACAGACGTGGTATCGATGGTCACTAGAGACTTACTGTAAGGGTGTTCGACAATAAGAGTGTCGACAAATATTGGTTCCACCGATATATTAGGTGTCGAAGGGAATCAAGGATTTCTGTAAGGATTTTTGTTTAATTCGACAAGGGTAGTGTCGACCGAGTTTACCTCTATTGACAAGTTGTGTGCGGATTCATGCACGGCGGGGCACACTTCGACTTTATCAATATTTCTCACAAGCGTCGTGTACTCGGCGACGGAGGAGCCCATGCAAATGACCCTCACCAACTTAACGATAACGGAGGGTCTGGATGCGAGGATGTGGAAGAGACAGGAGTGGAGTGTGTGCACGAAGTAGGTGTAGATGTACTTGATGGAGGAGAGGTAGTCCATGGTGACGAACCCTGTGCAGTGAAGGAGGAGGTCGAGGAGATGGAGGGCGTTGGATTCGGTGGGGGTCATGGAGAGGGATGGGTTGGTGGTGATGGTGGGTTGTCGCTTATTGGGGTGGGTGTTATTGTTGTCCGCAGAGGAGGAGGGGGAGGGGGAGGTCATGTGGTGCTTGGGGTTAATGGAGGAAAATGTGATGAGAAAATGATCTCGGTGGGGGAGGAGGAAGAGCAGAAGAGGTGATGGGAGGAAAAGCTCGGTGGAGAGGAGGAAGAGGTGGTGCCATGGTGGGAGAAGCTCGGTGGGGGAGGAGGGAAAGAAGAAGAAGAAAAAGAAGTCGGTGGAACCAATATCTGTCGACATCACGTCTGTCGATAGAAATACACTTTGTTGATACCTTTATTGTCGATGAAATGGAATGGTGTTGATTTACTTTTAAATAATAAAAATAAATATTTTAAAAGATAGGGTGAGTATCTAACAGGATGGGGTGGTAATAACCTCACCCCCATTTTTTAACCATGAGGCCATGATTTTGTTTTTAAATATCACATGGCATGATATTGTTGTTTATATTTGCAAAAGAAGAAGCTTATATAATTATATATACATTATTATTATAATAAAAAATTGAAGTCCAAGTAAGGCATCACAATGAACCCACAAAAGCAGTTGTCCTCTATTATTCGAGAGAGAGAGAGAGAGAGAGAGAGAAAAGTTGCTCCTGAACTTTCCTAGAGACAAAACTTGTTTCCATCCCCCACCCCCCAGTCACTGGATTGTTCATTCCTTCCCTTCCTGGTTAGAAACCACCAAACCTCTCTCTCTCTCTCTTGTCTTTCTTTCTTTGGAAAAATATTCTGTTGGGTTAAGATGAAGAGATCATCAGGAAGGCTTCCAAATGCAGCTGCAAAGAATGGTAGTGTTGGTGGTGGTGGTGAGAAGGGGATAGACTGGGAGTTGAGGCCAGGTGGGATGCTTGTACAGAAGAGGGAGCTTGGGGGGCTCAAACCAGCAGGGCCCATGATCATGATCAAGGTCTCCCATGGCTCTTCCATCCATGACATCTCTGTTCCTGCCCAGTCCACTTTTGGTAACAACTCGACATTTTATTCTTTTTTCAAAAATTATTTCATGTTACTGGGTGATTACTTCTATTATGTGGGTTTTTTTTTTTTTTTTGCCCCATTGTTATGTGGGTTTTTCTCACATTTCTTATTTATGTGGGTTTTTCTATATGGGTTTGTTTTATATGCATGATTTGACTAAATTTCCTTTGAATCCTATGATCAGCGTTGTTATATGGGTTTGCTGTTATATGGTTTAGATAAATTATTTGTATTGTTAGATGGTTTGACTAAATAATTTGCCGTTAACGGGTGATTACTTTTATTATTTTGGTTTTTTTTGTCCCATTGAATCCTATGATCAGCACAGTTTTATGGGTTTGTCTGACATTTCTTATTTATGTGGTAACAGCTTATATGGGTTTTGCACACATTTCTTATTTATGTGGTTTTTTCTGAATGATTTGTTTTATAGGCATGTCTCAATGTCTGACTAAATTTCTTATAGGCAAAGATGATTTTGATATTCCGTTTATTTATTATTCCAGTGTTGCAGGGGAAATTGGTTCTTAGCTTAATGTTTGTGCATTCGGTTTATCTTTTGTTTAGTTGAAGCAGGTTTAATGTTTTGGCAGTTATTTAATTTAATTTGGTCTCCAATTTCTTTCTTCAGTTGTGGTTTTATTATTTATTTATTTATTTTATTTTGTTTCTGGTGTTTGTTGGTTGGTAGCTAGACTGAGTTCGAAGTACAATTGTCTTTTCATATGTTCTCTTTTTTCTTGAGATTTTGGGTTTAGTTTTATGATTTTCCATTTAAGCCCCATTACTCAATGAACCATGAAATCAAAACAGATATTATAACTTTGACCTTGTTTGATATTATTCCATGATTCACATTCTTTTCAATTCTTGTTAATGGAGCTTGCTGGGAAATTTTGTTATGTTTACATTGTGTACTTATAATGGTTCTTGCAATGTACTTTCACACTTCATATCATGCCCCTCCTATTCATTTATTTTTTAACATATTTGGTTTTGTAAACTTATGTCAGCGTGGTTTGGATTTCAATCTTCTATTTGGGTAAGGATTTTTGTGTTGTTTTAAATTTTTTGTTTCATTTGATATACCACTATTTATATCTCATCTTCATTAATTTTCTGAACCTTTTTGAAACCAAAGGGGAGCTGAAGAGGGTTCTTTCCCAGGAAACTGGGTTGGAACCCAAGGAGCAGAGGCTTTTGTTCAGAGGGAAGCAGAAGGACGATGATGAGTATTTGCATATGGTAGGTGTTAAAGACATGTCAAAGGTGGTCCTTTTGGAGGATCCTGCAAGCAAAGAAATGAAGCTTCAGGCTTTGAAGAGAGATCATGGCATATCCAGGGCCTGTGAAGCTGTTGCTGGTGTGAGGGCTGAGGTTGATATGCTTGCTGCGAAGGTTCGTAGTTTTTCTATTATGCAAAATATATTTCCTAGCAAGAAATAATGCAAAATGGGGTTCTCATAATTTGATGGTTGTATAGGTTTCTGCACTGGAGATGGCTTGGCGTGGGGGCACAAAGGTTGCGGAGAAGGAATTCATTGTGTCAACTGAATTGCTTATGAGGCAGTTGCTGAAGTTAGACAGCATCGAAGCTGAAGGAGAAGCTAAAGTACAGAGGCGGATTCAGGTTGATCTTCCAGTATATCCCTATTTTACTTTAATAGTCTATTCAGATGTATCTTTACAACATCTAAAATGCCATATGAAATGATTATTTAATATTGTTCTCTTTGGTAGATCATGATTCCATGTGTACAAGACTAATGAGCTATTGTTTCTGTATTCGATACCATTGAGATTTTAAATTTGTGCCCTATAGTTATACCCTTATCCAACTCATTTACGGAAGGTATTTGAGAACTGCGTTACAAATATCTTGGTCCATGTAAGTTAGGAAATTTGGGATACAAAGTACTTGTAAGCATGTGAGTAAGTTGGGTCAATAGGATCGGAGGTGGATAGACCTTAAAAATGAAGAATGTAGTTATAGGCATATGATCATTGTGGGAATTGTGTTGGACACAGTTCTAGTTGGAAGATGTTGCATCAATCCTACCCTAAACAATTGAGTACATAAACGAAAACAGATTTTGGTGTTGATGATGCGTCTGAGTCTGAACATGGATAGTTTTTGGGATTTGTAGCCTTTGTAATTTCTCAATGAGGTGTTTTTTTTTTAACTAATCAAGGGCTACTCTGCTTGACCTTATGTGCTTAAAAATTTTAATTTCATGACTTGATACCCCAATTACAAGATATTTCACCCACCTCACTTATGAAATACAAACTCCCTATTTGTCCTCAAGGACTGAAACGTGTCAGATTCTTCTAACATCCTTTAACATGAATGATGTCCTATTCAATAATTAAGAAGTTTAATTGTTGGAAGCTGTTATCTTAATTCTTCATGTTTCTCATCATACTACTGAGGTTCAACTGATTCGGTCAATATCATCCGATGTCCTAACCTGACCTGATCCAGTAGGCGAATTTTGTATGGAGAAGTGGGACCCTGTTAATATGTGTATCAGACTAGAGTTGTTACATGATATATTGGTACAACTATCTAAACCCGACTTGTCTCTTATCAGTTAGGGCCTTTGTGTTTCATTAAATTAGTTGTCATCCATCTTAACCTTATCTAAATTTCAGTTTTTCTGTATGTGATACTGATCTTGTTGAAAAAGTAGACCTGACCACTTCAGATTATGCCTTTGTAACACCTGAAAAGGGTCTGCAGTTTACCAAGAAAATAGATTTGGACCTCATCCATTATATTGATGGAACGAGTCCGGATATCCTTAAACCTGACCCAATCTGACCCTGTTACAGTTTTTTCCCGCATATATTTGTCATGACATACATTTTATTCAGTTTTGAGTTGGAAACCTTGGCGTTACCAACCATTTTCGACTATCTGCAGCCAATGCCAGTTATAGAAATTATACTGGTTTTACAGACAATGTATTGGGTATTCTACCTCATTTTTTATGCAGTTTCTATGCTGAAATACATTATTTTTATTACCTCCACAGGCTACTGGTGGTTCATGCTGAGGTCTTCCTGAAACCTTTTCTTAATGTTCTTCAAAGAATTGATTCAAGGTTCAATTTGTTGAAAGAAATAAATTATAATGACTTCTTTTATCTTTATCTGAAAAGTTAGTCATTAAGGTCTTCTATTATAGAATGATGATTGGCATATTTAAATGAGCTTTTTTATGAAATTATCGTACTATTAATTAGTATGAACAATGAGTTAAATTCCGTATGCCAAGATGTTATTGAAATTATGCAAGTTAATGCTATATAAGAAATTCCTTCAGAACACACAAGTAACTCTGCTTTCCAAACTGCATTTCAACAAGACAGCTATTTGTAATCAACTGGACAAATTTTTTTGGAGGATTATTGCATCTTAGCAGCTAGAAAACGAGTTGCAAGTGTCTGAGGTGTATTTGTGTCTAATTAGTTTCTAGCACTTTAGTCCTCAGAAATGATTATGATGGTCAGTTTTAGTCTATTCCCCGGTATATAAATATTGGGTGTGGGTAAAACAATAATGTCAAGATGATGAATTATAGGAGTGACAAGGATGTCTATGATTAAAAATGAATGCACAGAGAATGTTAGGGAGAAGAAGACTCCAAATACAATGGAGAATATAATTTTTAGGAGATTTAACAAGTATGGAGCTGAAGCAGGTAAAAAAAAGTAAAACTGAAAACTGTTGGGCGGGGAGGGGGGTTGTGTGTTTTGCATAACTATTACAATTTATGCATGGAAAATATGCTTTTTTTGAGTATTAAATATTAAATATGTTCTTCCCTTATCCACTTATTCTAAAAACAAATGGGGGAAAGGGTATAAGTTAATGATTGACTCCTAGGCATATGTAAGAAAGCTTTGGAAATTTGATGATGACGATGATTGCAAGGCTTGTTCCTCTTTAGATGCCCATAGCAAAACTGAAACAAAATTTCCTCTGGTGATATGTCTACTGTATTATATTCATAGTAAAATCACAAAAAAAAGTATTGATCATGTTTTTTTTTTTTTAACTTCTGACAGGTTCGCCGAGTACAGAGCTTGGTGGAGACACTTGACCTCTTGAAGGCCAGAAACTCCAACCCATTCAGTGGCTGCAACAATGCTGTGTCTGTGTCAACACAGTGGGAGATGTTCGGGTCTGGCGTAGGAAGCCTGAGCGCTCCACGCCCCACGCCTTCCATGAAAGAAACCCAGCGTTGGGAACACTTTGACTAGCGTAGATTCATCGAAGACTTTCATGGAATTCTCGTTATGCTCTCCGATGGCGGTGAAGAGCTGTGCCTTGGTCTTTCACTCCTGTAAAGAGAACAGCTAGAAAAATTAGTAGAGTTTAACTGTTGTGAATGTTTGCCATTTTGTGTGGACTCTGTTTCCTTGTACAGGCAGTGCATGTGTGTGACTTGAATGGATCTCAATGAATCAAAAGAATGTGATGAATTATTACGTAACATTGAGGATGGTTTAATTATTGCCCTTGCTACGTTGTAATCAATGTATGAAAGACATTGTTGAGGATCACTATTGAATTAATATCATAATCTGATGTTCCTGTAATGCCATTGTTGATAGACATGGCAATGGTATAATTTGGTAGATTTTTTTATTCCCCCCTAAAATTAAGATCCTCTACCCTTAGCAGACCAGTCCTAACTCCTAAAAGACATTGGCATTGGGCTCACTGAACACACCCAAGTTGTCCAATGATAGTTGTATTTTGTTTAAATTTTTTTACATTTTTTAAAAAATGGGTCTATAAAATTGTCAGAGTATATATTTCATCTTTTTCACTACATGATGTCTTCCTGTTAAAAAAAATCAAAAACATTTGTAGACTGTCGTCAATATAATGTGATTTTGCTATCTCGTGGTCCCAGAGAGTAATCGAATGTCTAGATTATTGAATTATACTACTCATATTTATCAATTGATTCGAAAAACAATCACATATTCACATACCAGTCCACTTTTCTCATTTGAGCAACGACATAAATTATTTAAAGATATATAATTATGCTTGTACAGATAATAAATAAATTATTTTTTATTTAGCTATATTTTTAATCATTCTCGTCGGACAAATAATAATGAAATTTGGTTGACCATGGATAAACTATAGATAAAATGTGAATAAAATTTACATAAGATGTGATTAAAAATTATATAAGATAAAAAATAATTTGACATGTGAATCCTCTATTTATAAAAGGTGATAAACTAGTAATTTAACATGTGATCTCTCTTTAAAATAGAGTGGGTGAATAACACAGTTACATAGAAAATGTGGAATACAATCCGGGCTCATTGCACATATTTTGATATATCTATACCTATTTATTATGTTTTTGGTTTATTCACATTTATTCCCCACTATTCCCCAAACTGTTCTTCTTCCAGACGGGTTATTCCCGAATTATTTCAATTTTTATCAACCAAAGATAGAGACTTGATTAGACCAGTGTATAAAAAGTGACTTGAACAACCATGTAACATTTTTGGATTTTTTATTTTTAAGTCCCCAGAAACTATTAGTGATCGATCTCTTATTTCTTCGTATTTGAGTTTTAGTCTCCAGATTTAAAGGATAATTCATTTTTAATCCCTGATAGGGACCTATCCGTAAATTATTTATTTTTCTTTTTAGTCCCTGATGGGGACTAAAAAAGAATTATCCTTTAAATCTGGGGACTAAAACCTAAATACGAAAAAGTGAGGGATCAATCACTAAATATGATGATTTGTGGGGACTTAAAAATAAGAAACTCAACATTTTTTTAAGGTACATAATAAATGAGAAAGTGCTATTCTTTCTCTTATAAAGAAGATGATGATGTGGCCGTGACTGGGTAAGGATTCTGTCCCCCTCTATTTTTAGGGTTTTTCAAGTTCTTGTTTTTTTTTTTATATTACATTTTGGGTTTTGTTGATTGATGTTTGTTCTATTAGGGCTAGTTTGACGATGAGTTAAGGTTTTTATGATTTTTAATTTTGTTCATATTTACATTTATCGAAATTAAAATAAAAAATGAGAATAAATATTATTTCATCCTTTAGATGGAACAAAAAATTCCCACTTTCATTTTCAAAATTAGGATAATTGTTTGTATTTTATTCTGATTATTTTTTATATCAAATGAGATAAGTTGTCCTCCCCCTTACTTATCCCCACTATTACCTATCATCCCAGCACCTGTTCTCTTGCCAGCCTAGCTTAGTGTTTGGAGGATTAGATAGCATCAGATTCTTAATGGGTTAGGTTGATTGTCCAGTTTTTTATAGTGAAAATTTTTTGATTTGAGAAAGTTGGGGGTGTTGGATTATAGCACAATTTGAAAGCAGTACCATCCCAATGCCTCTTTGATTGTGTTTGTATAATCTCTCATTCCCTATGAAGCCATGAATTTCAAAATTACATGTTGTTTTTGTTTAACAAATCACAAATCAAAACAGAGAAGAACAAAAAAAAAACATTCACACAAACCACAAAAATACAAGATTTACGTGGTTTGACAAAAGATTACATACTTCCATGAAGAGGAAAAATAGGTTTATTTTCTTTAATTTTTGGATTACAGAATCTGTGGGTGACCGATGGCTATCTTCAACACTAACTCAAATCTATACTCAAATTTCACTTATAATTTAAACAAAATCTTTATTTGTTATGGTGTTTAGTTTCAACGAAGCTCCGATGTTTTTAGCTTACAATTTTTTTTTATAAAAAAAACTTTGTGTACAAAACTATCAAAATCGATATTCTGGGGGAAAACATTGAAAATAACTCTTCAAAAATTAGATTTTAAGTGGCTTTAAATGTAAACAATATTCAATAATGGGCTCCAGAGGAGGCAGTTGACCACTGACTAGAACTTCATGTCTCTGTGTCTCACATTTTCTGCATGTAACACTTTTTAATTAATTCTCTCAGATTTTCATGTCATTGTGTGTGCATATACATGTGTTCTTAGTTTCAGATAACCGTCACTTACACGTTGCAACCATAATTCAGTCACCTTTTCAACAAATGCTTCCATGCATTAATGTCTTTTGTTGAGCTCCTCTTATAAAATGAAACCTCCAAAAACTCAATGGCATGTATTTCTTCTTCTTCTTCTTTTTCTCCTGAAAATGATGCTTGCTTTGATTTTCATTAAGATGAGAATTCCATCAGGATTTCTGCCTATACAGTTTTAGCAATACATGATGGGTAATTTGTATTATTTCATACTTCCTAATTAAGGCATTCTATTAAATCTTTCTATTTCAAGCCCAAAGGTTTTGCCCAACTCTGATTTTTCAGGTATTGGTGGTATTGGAAAAGAATCGTTTCTTGTTTGTATCAAGAGAGGGCCTTACAATAGAGAAGATTACCATTTCAGCCAGTGTATTTACAAGGTATATTTTCCTAACACGTATGCAGGATAATTTTATCCACACAAAGGAATGATTTACAAGCATTGAAATTTCAATTTGAATCTTCTGAGTATCACAATAGCATTTATTCATGTCCTTTTCATGTAAACACTTTTTTTGCCTAATATGGCGTTTTGAAAGTTTTAACAAAAAAAATAACACTTGAGTTTTTTTCAAAAATAATCAATAGAGCATCCTTTTTTTTTGTCTTGTGTGTTAAATGCTATGGAGCATAGATGCAAACACGAATATGGGCACCACAAAATACAAACAGTGACACAACAAATCTTGAAAAACTATAGTACACATACCAGCAAAAAAAATAAAAATAAATAAAATATATGTTATTATTATACTTATTTGAAAAAAATGTAGGCATCCTTAAACTATAAAAATTGTGTCAACTATCAACTCCATTATGATTTTTCCATTTTCTAACACCTTAACTATAAACTCCATTAAGATTTTTACCTTTTCTAACACCTTTTGGATTCATGTAAGCAAAAAAATAGTATCAAGAAGAAAAGAAAAGAAAATTATAATTACATGTTGTATAAGTGTCCTTTGTCCATGCCCGTATTCATTGCATGTACGTGTTTGCAATTCAATAAATTATTTTTGAATTTCGGATAGATATGACAACTGTCCGACACGTGTCTAATGCGTGTTATGTTTCGTGTTGACACTAGCATGTTCATTAAAGTGTCTGTGTTTCCAAGATAAACATGGTTTTGTTGCTTGAGTTGTTTGTTAGAGATCTCTAACGCGTTTTCTTTGTAATAATTTCATGCCACTTGTTTGGTTTATATGAAATCATATATTCCGAGTTTTATAACTTATGGGTCTGAAATCATTTTTTTGGTACAGGATACGATTCATTGAGGATACAGAATGTAACCCTAAGTCATGTGGGTTAATGTTAGGACAGAAGGGAAATGAGAAGAGCCATGTGTGCTGCTAAGAGAAGAAATATTGTTCATCACTAGACACAGATATGATAATTGCTTCAACTACTACACTGGAATTCATGGTGATGTTTCCTCGGATACTATGATAAGACGACCATTTGCATTTGCAATGTTTTGTGGGTCACATATTCACAGACAAATACAAAGATAAGACTGTCGATATTTATATGTATTAGATTGTCAATATGTAAATTAGGGCAGTGATGTTTTGTTAGTGTATCATCAATCTTTTATGATATCGACAGATCATGGAATTTATTAGCTGGCACTGTTATTGGATTTTTTTGGAATCCAACGGAGGATATAAAACTCTTTTTTTTTTTTCCCCCTCAAAAATATAAAATAGTACAATGTATCATATTCTTATTATCAAACTGATTATTATGCTTCAGCAATATTAGTTATTAGATAATCTATTCTAAACGAGAGTTTATATTACCATGAGTTGGTTTTATATGTTTTTATGATGAGGAACCAAACATATTTAATAGTTATTAGATAATCGATTCTAAAGTGGTTTATATAAATATTTTTTAGATTTTCTTTTGCTATACAAATAATATTGGGTTTTTTATTTTTTTGGTCTTGTAAACTATATAATTTAGTGATCGATCCCTCACTCCTTCATATTTTAGTTTAAGTTTCTAGATTTAAAGGTTATGTTTCTTATTAGTCTCTGTGAGGAATAATTTATTAAATTATTTTGTTTTCTTTTTAGTATCTGGGAGGGACTAAAAAAGAACATATCATTTAAATTTAAAGACTTAAACTAAAACGTTTATGAAAACTTAAAAATAAAAAATCCAATAATATATAAATATTTTTTTAAGGATTGTTCTCATTTTCTCCTTCTATGTGCGAGACAGCCTGTGTATTTAGGACAATTATCTTACAGTTACAGGCCTAATAGCTATGTCAGGCCAATAAACATCATAGCCATTTAGATGTTTTTTTATAATTTTGAAAAATATAAAAAACATTATTTTTATTATTTTGTTCACTTTGAATAAATTAAGATAAGTGAGTCGTAGATGACTACAATATGACATAGTACAATTTATTTTTTGATATTTAAATTTGTTAGAAGCCGATAGACGATTGCTACCCCCAATTTCATTAGATAATCGAAGTAACAAGATCTGAAATTAGAACAAATTTTTTTATTTTTGTTGTATTGTAATTTTTTCAATAAAAATTTAAAAAATCATTTGCTATTTCGTTCACATTGAATAAATTGAACATAATTTATAGATAATAATTTATGATTTTTAAATAACAATTTTGTCCTTGTATTAGTAGCTTGAGAATGTGTGAATGTATGAGAGAGAGGTATGTAATAGATGTAACAAACATATGTGACATTTTTTTAAAACATGTGTGTGATTGTTACGTGTGTGTATGAATGTTAGATAATAATTTTTTTTTATCAAAATGAGAGAAGAAAATACTTTAATTAAATAATATATATAATGTAGACAAACGCTTTCAATCTCATTTGAAATTATTATCAGAAATTATACTATAGTTAATTAGAAATAATTTTTTTTTTTTTTTTTTTTTTTTGAGGTAAACAAAGCTGAAGTTAAAAGGTACAAGTGAAAAACAAATGTTGGAAAATAAAGGGAAAATTCCAATATTTATGAATTGGGAAAAATCTATACAACCCCCTGAAATCTATATAACCCCATGCCTTTTTTTTAAAATCTATATAACCCCTTGAAAACACCTAGTAAATCCAAATAACCCCTTAAATAAACTTTTTGTTAATAGATGATGAATATTTTACACATATGTCGTTTAGTTAACCCTGACTGAAAACACGATATACTAAAAAACCACTACAATGAGTTAAAAATGCAAAAAATCATATGAAAATGATAATTTTACCCTCTCTAGATATATTATAAAACTCTATATGAAAGGGTAAAATTATCATTTATAGAAGATTTTTCACATTTTTAACACATTATAGGTTTTTTTGGTATATTATGTTTTCTACTAGGGTTAACCAAACATAATATTCATAAAATATACATCATCTATAATTGTAAATTTTTTTCAGGGGATTATTTAGATTTACTAAGTGTTTTCAGGGGTTATATGGATTTTAAGAAAAGTCAGGATGTTATATGGATTTCAATCAATTTACAGGGGGTTATATGGATTTTTCCCTTATGAATTATGTCATTTCCCCGAAACACCAACCTTGTCACAATGTCCAATTAGGTGTTTCCCATGAAAGAACAAATTATCAAAACAAATCCCTTTCAAGTGCCCTTCCATCTCATATCCTCATCCACTCAATACATTCCCCCCAATTGGCCCACAAAAAACCTATGGAGAATAATTGCATCCCTTCAAATTTCCCCCCATCCACACATTGCATATCTACATGACTAAACACACATAGAGATGTGATGCAAACCTAAGAGTAATGGAAGAGCAAATGTTACTTGGTCTCCACCTTCATGAAGCCACAAAAAATGTTCCTCCTACTCCTCCTCCTGCCATGTCTGCCTCAGGACCTCCTCCACAGGAGCTCCTCCTCTTCCTCACCGCCGACCACCACTTCCTTGTGAAGGGGAGGACCATGACGCTCGTCTTTGTCCTCCTCTTCGCGCTCTTCCTCTCCTGCCTCCTCTTCCTCTATATTAGACGTGTTCGGAGAAAGACCGAGCGAGGAGATTCCGGCCATGACCAGTACTTCCCGAGCCTTGACGGACTGCCGGAGTGGCGATCTACGGCTGCCGGTGAGTCTAAAAGGATTTGAAGAACATGAAAACCACAAAGCCATGTAGTATTGAAGTCTTTTTCTGTGAGTATAGGTTTATGACACATTAGAGTTTTATTTTATTTTATGTCTGTACCTTTGATGTTGGTGATGATATATTAGATCTTGTGAGAAATATGGATCATTTAGAGGAGAAGGACACCTCTGCCAATCTGTCGAAAGATGATTCAATTGAAACTTTACATATTTTGATCTAGTCTTTTTTTAATTTGGGTAAGAGTCACACTAATTATTGCTGATACAACTTCTGTATTTTGCATAAAAAGTAATCTAATTAAACAGTGAAAGTATAGAGTACATTGATAAAATTCACATCATCTATACATAAAAGTATTCTGAGATACACTTTTGGTTTTGAGCATGCACAACATGATATACATAAAGAGTGATTTTGAGCTTATATGAATATCTGCAGATATAGCTAAATATATATCTCCATTTATAATTACTGAATATTCATATATGAATCCTGACGATTATTCAAATCAGGGATATACGAATCTAAAATCAATTGAAATATTTAAATTCAATTATTATCTCAAATGGCTGTATTAAATATATTTATATTATTTTAATATATTTCTTTAAAATGTCATTTAATTTAGATTTTCTAATGGTATGAAATGATGATATTAATAATAGATATATATCACATAATACTCATTGGATGAAGATATTTTTTTTTTGGAGCGGACACCTCAATATTTGAATCCAAACTGAAATCTGTAATGGATGTTATATATGACATTCATATTTGTATATGAATCCAAATATTTGGCTAAGTAACAGAATTAATTTATATAATCTAACATCTTTAGTTCGGAGTTGAATCAAAATATTTGGAAAATTTATAGGTCTAATTTCATGCTGGTCGAAGATGACTTTCTTTTTTTCTGTTTTTTTTCTCCATATCCATTTTGGATTGTAAATTTTAGTGATGGTTTATTATTATATATTTATAATAGGGACGGAATCCAAATATTTGGGAAATTTATAGGTCTAATTTCATGCTGGTCGAAGATGACTTTCTTTTTTTCTGTTTTTTTTTCTCTATATCCATTTTGAATTGTAAATTTTAGTGATAGTTTATTATTATAATCCTATTTGCAATCTCATCTGTTCTATATACACTGAGAGAGAACTTTAGACAAAAGTTCATCAGTTAAATCTTACATGATCTAGAATGTACCGGACATACATAAATGAAGGAATGCCATTTAATAAGGGCTGGTCAGATGGCGTCCCCACATTGTTGGGACCAATTTTGAAAAATGTAACAAATTGCCCTTTAAGGTAAACTCTTTTATAAGTAGTGAAAAGAATACTACTGGTACTAAAATTTCTTGAACCTAATAATTATGGACAGGAAGATCACGAGAATTAGCCAAAGAGGGCTGTACACTATTTTTTTTAATGAAAAAAATGTTACGCTCATTTTTTTTCATAGTTCAAAACATAAATTATACATGTTTTAATTTTTAAAAAATAAGAAATATTATAAAAATGTATATTCCTCTATTTTGAATTAAATGAATCTATTTTTAATAAATGTAAAAAAAAAAACAATTTAACGAAGTATATACATCTTCTAACAAACTGTAAAAACATCTGAGTGTAACAACACCCAATTTTTTTTTTTTATACCAAACTTGCTATTTGCAAGATTTGAAACTGAGTTCTCCCCCTGAGAGAAATGTCCCTCCAACGAAGAAGTCCTTATTGCAAATAGATATATTTCTATTCATCAACTGGATCGATGACTCAAGAATGTTTATGTTAGGAAATGAATTCATGGAAGCCAACAATAAAACACTTATTGAGGAAGTTATTTATCTATATAAATATCATTTAGGATTTCAGGGTAAAACTTGGCATGGTATAGGCATACAAAATCCACTATAATAATTGAGATATAAAAAGCCTTATAAACTCTTTTATGGAGTTACTCTCTCTGAATCTTCTCAACGTGGATCTCTACTATTTGTGTTTGGCTGTCTGCCATGCCAAGTTTTGTCATGAAACACTAGAAGATGAATATATAGATAAATAACTTCCTCCTCAAGTAATCTCCTAACAGTCAAATCTGTTACCCTGATTTTAGGAGATTTATTTTATATCTTAATTAAGATAAAATTTTAATTAATCAACCAATTAAGTGTCCATCCTAATTTAATTTCATCATGATCATCTTATATTAATACACCGGATCAAGACATAATCCTAACAATCTATATTCTCACTAATTCATACTTTCTTAATTAGTAGCGGAGCTACAACTCATTTTTTCAACAATTTTGTAGTATGGGTTGATAAAAATTTACTAATTTCAAATGGTCAACATTGTTATTAGCTATTTTTAGTTGTTACTCTATTTCTGTCGTACTGGGTGGAGCTATTAATGCAGTTTCATATGCCATTCAACAAGTGCCCAACTTGTCAAGATAGGATATTTTCAACATTTTTTTTTTTTGGTTAAGATAGGATATTTTCCAAAAAAAAGAAAAAAAGAAAAAATTAATATAAGTCCCTAAAAAGTTAGTAAAATCGATTTTAATCCTTATAAAATTGAAATATCGACACAAGTCCCTATATTATTAGAAAAATATCGTTTCAGTTCCTACGGTTACCCCAACTAATCAGATACATAGTTAATTCTAACTACACATTAAAAGTTAACAGAATGCTCACATCCCTTATTTTGAAAAATTGAAAGAAATCCCTATAAAATTGGTAAATCTTCTCAGATCTCTATTTTATCAAACAATATTTATTTTAGTCTCTACAGAAACCAAAACTAACCGGATCTATTATTGACTCTAACCACACATGATAAATTACTATAATACAATTTTAAAATTTACTTGATACTTTATTGTTTTACTGTAATACACTAACCAGATTTATGATTGCTTTTAAAAGGATTTTCTGATTTTACGGGGGACTTTTTCGATTTTCATAAGTTTACAAGAAATTAAATTGATTTTTCATTTTTTTTTAACGTTGGTGAGTATAAAATAGTTGAAGAATTTTCAGGGATAATATGGGCATTTTTGTTATCAAAAGAACGAAATTGAATTTTTCATATTTTGTATGGACTTATTTGAATGTATTTATTAGAATAATTTAATTTAGAGATTAAATCTATCAACTATACATATTTTTTGGGGGCTTGGTGGTGATTTTTAATTTTATATGAATTAAAACTGATTTAGCTAACTTCTTAAAGAGTAAAACCAACTACCAATATGGAAAGAGGTGACTATATAGTATGTCCAACAGAAATGGATTGTACATTAAATTGCAGTCAATCTGTTAGATAAAATGTGTTTTTTTATTCATTATTATAACAAAGATATATAAATTTCATAGAACATATATTTTATTTTCATGTAAAAAAAATATAAATCATAAAGGCTAATAAAAAAGTTGTTCTTGACATTATTCATATTTTTGGCTCTGAATTTTTGGAGGGACGTTGCATGGAGTATTCAAAGAAAATTTAATAAGTAAGACTGAGACAGAGAGATTTTGATTTGCTTACCAACCCTTCTTATGGGAGAGGTTTTAATTTATTAATAAATAAACAATATAGAAGACCGGCTTGAGAACACTTGTTTTTGAAGACTCATGAAACTTCAACCTAGGATCCAACACATGGCAGCCGGCCTGGGAATTCTCCACTTTTCAAGATAACATCCAAATATAAGCAGACAAAACAGTGGTTTTATTTTGATCAATTGTACATCTTGAGGAGATTAGTTTTGTTAGTGCCACCTCCTCTTATTCTGAACACACACTCTTTCCTTTCATTCTCTATAATTTATAAGTCAATATCATGTGTGACTGAGGGTAGCAAAATAAGATTTTTTTTAAATTTTAAGTCAGTGTGTTGTTTTTGCACATATATGTAAGAAAATCTCTTGTCTAGCCAATGTGTATAATATATGGATGTAATGCATTTTTTTTTTCCCACAAAAAAGAGAGAAATGGAATGTGATTATGTGAGTGGAGTCTGAATATTATAAAACATCGATCAAGAGCAAATAAATATAAAAAACTAACCAATTTCAAGCTGTATTATTTTATAACCAATAAAAAAAGAAATAACAAATATATAAAAGTAAAAGGTGATTGGGGATATGGTATAATTTTTTTTATATTAATTCAGGGATGTTAAACTTTTTAGATAGTGATTTATTATTAAATCAAAATCCTATTAATTAAGAACTCTATCTTTAATAAAAATATAAATTGACACGCACATAAAGAAATAAGAGAGAGGGAAAAAACCTACTTAAATTATGAAATATTCCTCAGAGATAAAAAAAAAAAAGAACTCACAGGAATTCCACCTTTTCATGTACTTTTGTATTTTTGTACATAGTCTTTCACATGTACATGTACAAAAATCTTTAGAACCCCCCCCCTCTAACTACCACAAAAAAAAAATCACGGACAAAAGAAATAAATAATTGTTTGTAGTTTTAACATATTTTAATTTTTGTTAAAAAATTAATATATTTCATGTTACAGAACATTTATTTTCGTAAAAATAATATATAGGAATATATATGAATAAATCAAATACTTCTTTATGCAAAAAAAAAAAAAAAAAAAAAAAAAAAAAGAAAAACACTAATAAAACATATACATGCAAGTTAATGAAATGTGACTATAGATATCATAAATTTTGGGGTGTGACAATATCAACACCCATTGTTAAACAAAACAACTAAAAGATAATTGTGTATTAGTCCAAGCAACAACCCAAAACCTTAGAAAAGCATGATAGCCATACCATACCTAATGAATGAGAACAACAAAAACAACCACCTCCATGCACTAACAAAAAACCCAAAACCAAAAATTCCAATGGAGACCCCCTCCCCACCACCACCATCTCCACCACCACCTCCTCCTCCGCCACCCATCGCCTTCGCTGGCTTCCTCCCCCCCTCCGCCCTGACCGACACCCTCCTCCACCTCTCCAGGGAGGTCTCCTCCATCTCCGACGACCTCCCACCTCTCCAAACCAAGAACATCATCTCCATGATCCGGCGCCTCAACCTCCTCTCCTCCCTCTTCGAAGACCTCTCCGACGCCTCCTCCGCCGCCTTTGCCACCCCCCTACCCCCTTCCATCGTCCTCTGCATGACCGAGCTCTCCATCACCATCCGCAAAACCAAGTCCCTCATCGAAGAGACCAAGCAACGCAGCCTCTTATGGTCTCTCATGCAGACCGAACTCGTCTCGCAAAGGTTTCACGTCTTGGCTTGTGAGATCGCTCGCGCACTCGACATCCTCCCCGTGAGCCTTCTCGGTCTCTCGGCGGACGTGAAGGAGCAGGTCGAGCTCCTCCACAGGCAGACCAAGAGGGCCTCCATCTTCGTCGACCCGCTCGAGACGCGCATGCGGGAGGAGCTTCTTGAAGCCATGGCGGCCTCTGGCGGGGGAGAGAGGACGATGAAGGCCATTTTGTTGAGGCTCGGGATGCGTCGCGCGGAGGACTACGCGGCGGAGATTGGGCGGCTTGAGGCGGAGGTCGAGAGACAGGCCGGCACGGGCGGGCTTGTTGCGGTGTCAAACGTGAAGGGGCTGATCGGGTTGGTTTCACGGGCCATGGACGCATCAGATGACCAGAGGTAAACATCTCAACGAATCGGATACAGATGTTAATATCTTTATCCTATCCTAATCATTCACATACACATTATTATTATTATTTTTTCTAGATAGTTGACATGTTTAAATATAAACACTAATTTGAATAATCAAACATATATAATCATAATTGTAATTAATCATACAAGATAACAAATATGAACAATATATAATATAAAACATATATAATTTTCTAACATATATTATATTCGAATATTTTTTGAATTGAGATATACTCATATTCATATATGCACTTCAGATATTCGAATATTGAACATTTTTTATTTTTTAAGATAATTAACAAGTTTAAGTATAGATTTATGCGGAGATCAGCGACGGTGCGGGAGGAGTGTTCGGTATTGATGACATCCGTGCCGGACGAGTACCGATGCCCGATATCGCTGGACCTGATGAAGGAGCCGGTGATCATCGCGTCGGGGCACAGCTACGACCGGAGCTCGATATCACGGTGGATCAACTCGGGCCACCTCACGTGCCCGAAGAGCGGGCTGAGGCTCATGCACAAGGCGCTCATCCCCAATTACGCGCTCAAAAGCCTCATCAACCAATGGTGCCACGAAAACAACATTCAATTGTCTCCGACTACAAATGCGGGCACCGACGCGCCAAGGTCTATGGACCATATATCGGCGGCGCGGGTTGCGGTCGACGCTGCGCGGATGGCGGCAGAGTTTTTGGTGGGGAAGCTCGCGATGGGCGGGCCGGGGATTCAGCGACAGGCGGCGTACGAGCTTCGGCTTCTCGCGAAGGCCGGGATGGACAACCGGAGACTCATCGCCGAGGCGGGGGCGATCCCGTTCTTGGTCACGCTCCTCGACTCGCCCGACGCGTGCACGCAGGAGAACGCGGTGACCGCGCTCCTCAATTTGTCGATTTTGGGGAACAACAAGAACCTGATCATGTCGGCGGCGGGGGCGATCGATGGGGTTATTAGGGTTGTTGGGGCGGGGAAGGCGGCGGAGGCGAGGGAGAACGCGGCGGCGACGATATTTAGCTTGTCGATGGTGGATGAGTGGAAGGTGGCGATCGGCGCGCGGGAGGGGGCGTTCGATGCGCTTGTGAGGTTGTTGCGGGAGGGAGCGAGTGCGGCCAAGAAGGACGCGGCGTGCGCGCTCTATAACCTCGCGGTGTATGTGGGGAACCGGCCGTTGATCGTGAAGGCGGGGGCGGTGGAAGTGCTTGTTGGGGTGTTGATGGATGACCGAGCGGGGATCACGGATGATGCGCTCGCGTTGATGGCGGCGCTTTGTGGGTGCGCGGAGGGGGCGGAGGAGATGGGGAGGTGTAGGGTGGCGGTGGCTGTGTTGGTGGACTTGTTGAGGTTCGGGACGGCGAAGGGGAAGGAGAACGCGGTGGCGGTGATGCTGGGGATGTGTAGGAATGGAGGGGAGGAGATTGCGAGGCGGTTGCTGATGAACCCCCGGAGCGTGCCCTCACTCCAGGGGTTGGCGGCGGATGGGTGCTCGCCGAGGGCGAAGAGGAAGGCGGAGGCGATACTTAGGTTGCTGAACAGGTTCTGCTCTCAAGCTCAACGGAGTTAGGTTTATTCAGGTAAATGATGTTTGAAATTCTTCACTTTTTATGATCATTATTTCTGAGGAGATCTATGCAAAACTTCTTTGATTTCTCATTTTTACGGAATTTATCAAAACTGAATTCCTTAAAAAGAAAGAATTCAAATTGGTCTTTGGTCTGTGTGTGTGTGTGTGTGTGAATTTGTACATGTTAATTCGTTCATGTTCTTGTTTACATGGAGATGGTGTGAGTGATGAAGTGCCATTTTTCGGTGATTGTAATGAAACATTGTAAGAAGAAAATCATATAATGGTTGGTTTTTTTTTTTTTTCTTTCTGTTACACTGCGAAAATAAATACATAGAAAAGGTCTCCATGGAACTTTGTAAGCAATAAAGCACGTCACATGCCATCCGAAGTTGGCATTTGACTTTGAGAAATCATTTGTCATTAACACTCCACTATTTTCTATTGAGTAGTGACATAAATCAGTATAAATAACCATAGAATAAGCCATTTTATATATATTATATATATGTTTGATTGCTTTTTAATTATTCACATGGTCAACTGAATAGAGTGTAAGGGATTTTTGTTGTTTGGTTGATCATGAAAAAAATTATAAATAAAAAGTAAATACAACGTGGATAATAATTAATAAAATGTAAAAAATAATGTAAAATGAGACCGTAAAATGAGATGGAATGAGTGTATCAATATAAAAAAATAAAATAAAAATAAAAATAATGCAAATGAACTGGGGCCATTTTATAGGTTCGCACAGGGCCATCTATAAGATGAGTCGTGCCTGGCACGGCCCAGTTTTAGCTTAAACGGGCCGGCCCGTGTGCCACCCGGCCCGACCGGGTCCCTCAACGGCTTCAGACAATCGAAGGGGGTTCGGAACCGCATTTTATCATGAATCATGCCATGCATGAGACCAACGAAAACATCAAGAACCCAATCTTCCCTTCAAACAATCTTCACTTCAAAACATCCCGAGCATCTCCTCCTCTCCCTCCTCAACAACCACCACCATCACCACCAACAAATCCACTCCCAAATCATCACATCTGGTCTCCATCACCACATAAACAACAAATCTATGCTCCTCTACAACACCCTCCTCAAACACTACTCCCGTGGGTCATCCCCAGAAGACTCTCTCCTTCTCTACAACCACCTCCGCCGCCTCTCCGCGCACCCCCTCCCCGACCAAAGCTTCACCCTCTCCGTCCTCCTCAAGGCCTGCGCGAACTCCTCCCGCCCTTGCTTCGGGACCCAGTTGCATTGCCATTCTATCAAGGTCGGGTTTGGGTCCCACGTTTACGTTCAAACGGCGCTCCTCAACATGTATGTTGAGTGTGGGTCCTTCTCTAACGCCGTCAAAGTGTTTGATTTTATGTCTGTAAGGAATGTAGTCACGTGGAACGCTGTCTTGACGGGCGCCGCTAAGTGTGGTAGGCTTGAATTGGCTCGGGACTTGTTTGATGCGATGCCCGTTAAGAATGTTGTCTCTTGGACCGGACTCATTGATGGGTATACCCGCGCAGGACGGGCGCTGGAGGCGGTTGGTTTCCTCCGTCGTATGATGGGTGAGGGCGTTAAGCCATCGGAGATTACCGTGCTTGTGATTATTCCTGCGATATCCAATCTTGGCATGCTTTGCCTTGGTGAGTCGGTCCATGCGTATGGCGAGAAGAATGGACACGGCTTGTTCGATGTCCGTGTGAGCAATTCGTACATCGACTTGTATGCGAAGTGTGGGTCTATTGGAAATGCGGGTAGGGTGTTCTTTGGGTTGGGGGAGAGGAGGAATTTGGTTTCTTGGACTTCGATGATTTCGGGGTTCGCGATGCATGGGATGGCGGGGGAGGCCGTTGAGTGGTTTGGGGAGATGGTGGTGGAGGGATGGAGGCCGAATCGGGTGACGCTTTTGTGCGTGTTGAGTGCGTGTAGCCATGGCGGATTGGTCGAGCAAGGATTGAGGTTCTTTCATGACATGGTTTGCGAGTACGGGATCATGCCTGAAGTTAAGCACTATGGGTGTGTGGTGGACATGTTGGGGCGGGCGGGGAGATTGGCGGAGGCTGAGAAGTTGGCAATGCGGATGCCTGCAGAAGAAGAAAGTGTGGTTGTTTGGAGGACTCTTTTGGGCTCTTGCAATTTTCATGGGAATACAGAGATGGGTGAGAGGGTGATGAGGCGGATAATGATGATGGAGAGGCGGTATGGCGGGGATTATGTGGTTTTGTATAACATGCTTTCTGGAGATGGCAGGTTTGGTGACGCCGAGATGGTGAGGAGCTTATTAGATGAGAGGGATGTTTATAAAGTGCCTGGCATTACTTTGATTGGAGGGAAAGAACAGGATTTGAATTGCCTTTAGAAGTTGAATCAAAGCAGTGTGTGTTACCTCTTTAAACTAACATGTTGGTAATTTCTTGTATCTTTTTTTTATGTTTCTTCCTTTTTGTTTCTATAGGTGATGCTAAGTCCCCCTTGTTTTTACTGATTGGCCATTTTATCCAGGAGTTATGCTTTAATTGTTATGCATTCTTTGACGTTTAGAAACTCTATCTCCTTTCATGATATATTCTTTGTTTTTTCCTTTTAATGATGACCATTCATCCTTTTTTGGGATATTTTCATGCACCATTGTTCAAGGATTATGCTTATATATTGACTTTACTGCTGTTATTCATTCTTCTTATTTTTCTGAGCTAGGTAAGTATTTTTTTTGGTTTTTTATTATTTTTCCTGTTTATATCTTCTTCTACTTGAACATAGAAGTCCTCGATAAAGATGGGGTACCTTTAACAAACTTGGCTGACAGAATTATCATATGCTTTGATACCTTTCCTCTATTTTGCAATGGAACTTCGAAATAAAATAGTCCTAGAATGTGAAGGAAACCACATGCACCATTGCACATACTTGTAACTACTGTATCATCTGCTATCTGCTCTTGTTACATATTTGGGTATATCTGAACTCCTATTAGATATTAAACAAAATTCTTTCATGTTGTAGACACATTCAAAATATTTATGTAATATTCAATTATTATTTCTTTTGCAATGGAAAATCTTCATTTGAGAGAGAGTATAGTGAAAGAAATGTACAAGGAATTGTGATTGTTTTAGTTGAACTGAAATCTTTCCCTTCTTATCAGGAACTCTCGTGGATGCAGAGGGCGAGCCATCATCTTCTGGGATCATGAAAGGTGATAAAGAGGATATGTCCGAGTGATTATAATGAAAGAATCTGTCAAGCATCTATCAAGATTATTACAAACAGTGGATGGAATGTGATACTTGTGAAAGCTCCTTCAGCATATAATGATACACTCTCAACGCTTTTGCTGTCATTCCTACAAATACCACATCACCAAATGAGCCATGTGAAATCAAATGCATGCATTCAATTCATACAAGTATTTAATTTATTTTTTGTAAAATAATGTATTTCATTAGTGAAATATATATTAAAAAGAAAATCAAAATTTGTGCAGTTTGTAAAAGTGAACCACAGAAATGACTGTGTGTAAGTTAACATTCTTTCTTTTTTTATATTTAACCTGAGTCTTTGGATGTGTTGAAGACATTGTTATGGATCAAGATAGATAATCTTGCATATTATATACATGACTTTCATTTTGAGGCAAATTTTATACACTTGACTTGTGAACCACCTGAATCTATTGATGTCTGTTGATGTGAAGAAGCTCTCAGTTTCTATAGCTGAAGACAAAATATTGTAAATATTGTAGTGACTGCAGAGTGTCATCTGAATTATCACTGTTGTATCCCACATAATGTTTGAGGGCCAGGGAATTCCCTTAAAAATGATCCTTAATCAGTAACTTCTGAAATTCAATTTTAAACATCAAGCACTCTTTCATCCTTAATATGTTATAAGATCACCCAGCAGTGTCAAACTAATTATCTTAAAATTATTTGTATCTATTTTGAATTAAAAAAAATTGAATACAAATATTAATATTCGCATATATGAATATTAAGGTATACAATTTTGCAAAGATAGCGTACGAGGACCACTTGTAGTAGCTACATTAACCAAACAATAACTAAAGTGGAATAGAAGGAGAAATTATTTCCAAATATTTATTTTAATTAGTTATTATTATTATTATTATTATTTAGCATATCAAAACACCGGAGAGTTAACAATTATATGTTTCTCAGTTCTTTCCTTCTAAAGTTGTTTAGATGGAGGTTGGTTAATAATAATGTACATGATCGATATAACAATACTCATGTGATGGATAATAATATTTGAGTTAATATACACAGTATATTTCAAAGGGTAAACAACATTGATATCCAAGGATCTAAAGACACAGAGATTAAAAAATGCTTTGGAATTAATTTCCAAAAAAATTCATTGAAATATAATAAAAATAGAGTTTTTGATATATCTAGTCCTAAAAATTGCTAATCTTTTAACCTCTCATTTACATTTATCTGTATTTATGATTTAAAGAAAAAATTTCCTTGTAAATGGATATAACTTCAATGACTTCAAAAGATATAGAATCAAAAGTTTGATGATATTTTAAGTTCGGATCTAGATAGGTTGAGCACCATTAATATCTAACTGCACATAGTTAGACACAATTTGTCACTCTGCACAATTCAATTGCCATATAGTTTAATTTATAAGCTGTCGTGATACTATGATATTAGACCTGACTGTTATGATAATAAGTCTGACTGCATCCATCCTTTATTCCAGGGCTTAATGTAACATTTTCAATAAAAACATGATTTATTATAATATAATATATATAATTTTAAAAACGACTATAGTCCTTTTGGTTTTTTAACGTGATTTCAAACGCAAACCTAATAAAATCTGAGAAACGACGACGAAGAGAGATCCGGAGAGCGGTGTGCGCTTTATAGAGAGGGTGAGAGAGATTCATCAATCGCTTCAACCCTTTCGATTTTTCTCAGATTTACTTCCTCATAAAGCATCCCAATCCAAATACACACACAAAAAAAATCCTCTGTTGTCGGCAAATCGGTATGTTTTTCTAATTGGGCACATCTGTTTCTCTTCGATTTATACCATTGTAAAACTTGATGTCATGAAAGCATCGATTGATTTCATGTGGGTCGAATTTCTTTTATGTGCTTCTGTATTGGGTACTTCTAAAAAAAGGTTATTTATACTTCGTTTGACAATAAAATAATTTTTTCTAAAAATCTGATTTTTTTTTTTGGTTCATAATGGGTTAGATTTTATTTGGGTTTTAAAGTATTGAATTTGCATTGTCTTGCTATGTCAACCAACATCAAAGAGGCCTCTCTGCCTCATGCATTCTTATTTTTATTTTATTTTATTTTATTTTGGGTGTTATATATGCTTGCCCCTTTTGATATCATGAACTGAAAGGTTTAGTCTTTTTTTCAATTTATACAGGCTTTGATCACGTCGATGTCGAATGATGATAACTCGTCTCCTCACTCGCAGGTAATCTTGAGTCCCAATGTTTAATTTTCTTGCAACCTTAAACAGTTTGAACTGGTTGAGATTTGAGAACCCAAACATTGAGGATGGTTGAAACAAAACAATCATTTGGTATATTTTATGAGATATTATTGAAATGCTACAATCTCATGCAGAAAGGCACTATAATCTAATATACTAGATAAACATGAATACATATAACATCCTATGCTGTCTCTGAAGTTGGGTATTATGAATATATGTGAAGATGTAGTTCGATTATGATGGAGTAACTAAGTTCTCCCAGATATTTAAAGTAGGATTGGGCAAGGTGAGCGTGCCTTTTAGACAGGATGAGTTGGATCACCTTATATTGGCTGATCGTCGGGTAAATTGGATGGATGATGATGGAGTTGTATGAGTAATGACAGTTTTCATACTGGTGATTACATTGTTCAGTAAAGTAAATGTGGCTTTTTATGTGTTCCAATAATAGTTTTTCAACAAATTATATAGGTATAAGTGAATGGAACTCTAACTCAATCTTTGTCTTTAATAACCAAGCTTAGCATGCCCATCCACAAGTTACTACAAACCACACTTGTATTTTTTTTGTTTAACCATTCTTCACCTTTTAATTTTATCTTATTTTCTCTAATTAACTCTTACATAGTTTTCTCTTTCCAACTAATTCTTGGGCATTCATTTTTTTCTTTTTTTTGGTCTCTCTGCATTTGCATCTAGTAGTATATCTGATATCATATTTATTGTCTAATATGTGGAGAGCTGATGCGGGATTTCTTTAGTGGCATCTCAGAGTGAGCGACAAATACTATTATAACCTGACATGCATTTTCCTTATGGTTTCAAATACAGATATCATCACATGTATTTGAAAACCTTCTTGATTCACTAGTAGTGGATGTAGCATCGGAATGTCACAGAATAATTAGATTAGGCCTTGATCGTGGTTTGGAAGAAGAGGACGAAGAACTTAGACTGTCGGCACAGGCTCGGACAAGGGTTGCAGATCCAATCAACAGCGGAGAAACGAATGGCAGGCATGTGGTCGACATATTTGGACAAACACATCCTGCCATTGCCAATGAGATCTTTGACTGCATGAACTGCGGGAGGTCAATCATGGCTGGGCGTTTTGCTCCTCATCTCGAAAAATGTATGGGAAAGGTAGACATACTCTGCTCATTGGAAATACTCATAGCGTTGTTGGTCTTGTATCTTTTTAAAGTCCAGTAAATATGGTAAATATTTACTGGCTTATTCATCATACAGAGCATAAATCATTGTTGCCCAATTATCATAATTATGTAGAATTAATATATCAGTAACAATACCAAACCTCATTGGTGATTGATTATAATAGTCATATAGATAATATGTTTATAGCATTATTGAACCACTTTTTGGCAGGTTTGTAGAGATATCCATGTTCATAATATTGTTCTTAGGAGAAAATTTAACCAGGAAAAAAATACCTATCTAGCAATGAATAATATCAATTTCATTGTGAGGCCACCCCATGTAGATGCACTGCTTGTATTTTTTTTTTTTTTTTTGTAGAAGTAGCAAAACTGATTGATTATGATGACAATAATGTATGGCCTTGCAAGTTGTTCTTGAAGATTTTATTGAGGCAAATTAGGATGATTTTTTTTTCTATTGCCATGGGTAAAATATATCGTTAAGTTATTTTATGTCTTATTATATGAGACAAAAGTTTCTTCTTTTTCTTGTCCTAACGAAGGAAGGCAACAATTCAGCTTTTTTTTTTTTTGCCCCAGAAAATAAATTTACCTTGATTAATTAACTAGACACCAGTGAGATCTCTAACTGAACACAAAAGACATTGTTCATTTCATTTATCAAGTATTAAGTGCATTAGCTGGTATAATTTTCCATCTCATATCAATTCTCTTTTGCATATTCAGGGTCGAAAGGCTCGCCCGAAGTCGACAAGGAGCAGTTCAACACAGAATCGACATTCTCGTAGCAGTCCTGCTTCGATCCATGCATCTTATTCGAGCAGGACTACCAATGGGACTGTGGATGAATACGCCAATGGGAGCTTTGAAGATTCATGAATGGTGTAAGGAATACACAGGTTTCCTTCTATTTCTAGAGTATATCTAGTAGTCCTAGAATGATGCACAATTCTAACACGATTTGTTGTGTGTGGATTTTTAATGTCATTTCTAGGATATAAAAAATAATGGTGCTGATAAACTCAGTCGCAATATGTGAGGATATGCTGTGTTAAAAAAATATGTAAGAAGAGATGCATTCAATTTATATGAAAACATACTTCATATTTTTTTTTTATGGAAGTGTATATTTTGTTAGATAATTAAATTATGTTGGGAACGGCAAAGTGACTACAGAATCATTAAGTGTAACATTTTCTTAAAATCATTTTTTGTCGTATTGTCCTTTAGAAAATATATTTTAATATGGTAGTTTATATATAATTTTTAATATCTTTTCTCTGTATAGAGAAATAAATTAACATAATCTTTTATTTTATAAAGTTATTTTTGTTTCATTTTTAATTCCTGATCTTTGCATCAGATAAGTTTTTCTTTAGTGCAGTTAAGTGAAGAACTGTGAAAAATATTTTAATTTTAAAAAAATGAAAAGTAAATTAAAAGGTGAATGATTTTAATCTTAAAAAAATGAAAAATAAATTAAAAGTTTGCAATATGAACTTAGGGCATCTTCAACCCTCCTCTTACTTTCTCAGTGGTTGTAAAGAAAAACTCACCCCACAACATTTGAAGAAAGATTTTTAAATCATTTGGGTTATATAACAATACCCAGGATAAGTAATCACACTAATGGGATGAGTGTTTTCTGTTTGGATTTATTTAGTTATTTGCGTTGTGAAATATTGTAAAGACAAAAAAAAAAAAAGTGCCAAGGCCGTAACGGGCCTTCTGAGCCCTGTCAGGGCAAGGCCCATGATGTCCTACTGAGCCCTGTCCTTCCAGGGCTCAAATTTGGCCCTGCCAAGGCAGAGAACAGTTCGACCCTGTCGAGATAGAGACAAATTATTAAAAAAAAAATAAAGTAAAAAAAAAAAAAAAAAAGAAAAGGAATTAGTCAAATTTAGTTAAATCAAATCAAATAAATAAATAAAAAAAAGTAAAAGTAAAAAAAAAATTCCTAACTATCCAAGCCCCATAAAACTACCCATTACCTTTTATAACCACTCCTCCCTTCCTCTACAAATAGGAGGGAGAGAAGGTGGCGGAAGGTGGAAAAGGCAAGAACAAGAAAAAGCCAAGAGAGAGAAGGAAGAAAGCTAAAGCAAGAAGAAGAAGAAGTGTGGGGAAAAATTCAAGGGAGAGATATATAAACTCTTCCTCGATTCCACCTTCTTCTTGAAGAACCCACCAAAAGAAGGAGAAGTCAAGAAAGTCAAAGAAGAAGAAAAAGAAAAGTATGGAGAAAATCTAAGGGAGAGAAATACTAACTCTCCCTCGATTCTAACTTCTTCTTAAAAAAAAGTGTGGAGAAAATCCAAGGGAGAGAAATACTAACTCTCCCTCGATTCCACATTCTTCTTGAAGAATATCTTCACTTTGTTCACGAAGGAGAAAGTCCAGAGAAAAGAAGATCAAGAAAAAGCAGCTTCAAATCAAATCTCAAGTTCAGAAATTCAAAAAAGGTGAAGAACAAAGCACCGCTAGTTCTAAACAACAAGGCTCAAACTCAAAAGGCTCGAAGGATTACGCACCGCAAGCCTCTTCATCTTCCTTTTAAATTTTCACAAACTTGTAAAAATCACTGAAGTTGTAATTCTCGAGACACTCTTTAAAGGAGACCGAGGATCAAAAGATCAAGTTGTACCCACGTCATCTTTTTATGTATTGATTTGCTCTCCGAGCATATCATTGTCTTTAAAATTTGTAAGAGACATTTTTGTTCGCTACAAATATAATAAGATTAATTGTGAATAAAAATTATATAACATATAAATAATAATTTATAAAAAATTAATTGAACTCCCATCTATATCAGTTGAATATTATATGGGATAATATGATTTCAAAAAAACTTGGAATACTAGACATGTCAACAGTTCGTGTTTTGACTCGGACCCAACCTAAATAACCTTACAATCAAAACGGATCGAGTTTGGATCCACTTCGACCCGATCTTATGAACCTGATTAAAATATACTAGACTTAATTAAAAATTTCATCAGATCCTATTAACAGACCTATTAAATCCCATCAAACAAATCCAATCTTAATTTCACTCTGTTGATTATTATTATTTTAATTTTTTGACCAAAACTAGATTTCCAATTAAAATGTTTGATTTGGAGAATTATAGGATCATTCCCATGGGATGACCCTCAAAAATTAAGCGTATGCCGCTTTATAGTGACGAGCACACGGTATTCTTTAGTAAAAGGCGAAAGAATAGTTCGCTTTGTGCTCACCACGCGGCTTCGTGAGTCCGTTGTAAATGTGATGGGCCTTCTTATATAGCTGAGAGCTGAGACCGGTTGGCATTCTATTTTTTAAAACCGATGTGGGACTAAAATTTATGACTTTGGACATTTGCATTCTACATATAAAGACAAAAGTCCCTCTTTTTATAGCAATTATGTTTTCAGATCGTACGGTCTGGATGTGTCTTATTGAAATGATATCACTGTGTGTGAGAGTACGAATCGGTCAATGACGCTGAGTCTAATGATGCGCAAAGAGGATTGTTAACAAAGTTGAACGGTGATCGAGCTGTTCGGTCAGCTCGCAGGATCTTGGGGCAGCGTCCTGAAATTTATTTTTTTAGATGTTTTTCGTGTATTGATTTTTTTTGTTTTTAATGAGATGTCAGTATAAAAAGACATCTCATATTTTTCATTATGCTTTAGTATTTTTATCTTCGGTGTGACCATTATAAAATTTTTTTTATTGATAGTGGATTGATATCTGGTGTGTTCCGTGGACGTAAGCAAGATTTGCAGAATCACGTAAATTTTTGTGTCTTTGCTTCGATTTGTTTGTTTATTTCATTTGATTGATTGTATCACAAGATCCAAAATCGTAACAGAATCTAGTCAGGTTTGGTTATAGTTAGTTTATTAATATCGAACTATATAGTCTTATAAATTGAACTGCACAATCAATTGTTGGATATGAATAACAAATGACTGTGCAGTTTGATTTATAGATTGTGTATTTTGATTCATAGAATTGTGTAGTTCGATATTGATAGGGCTGATTTGAAACAAGTCATTGGATCCGGACTCATGAAAGTATACACATTATACTATTCTGCTTATTGTTACAATTTTTGGAAAATTTATAAGGTTTGTTTTTGCGGTGTGTAGCATGAAAGGAGTGATTTTTCATTACTCTTATATGTGAATTGATGAATTAAAAAAAAATTAGTTTTTGGTTCTTTCCGTGTGGACTCGAGATGTTATAGAAGAAAGAAAAATGTTACACTCAGATTTTTTTTACAGTCTCAAATACGATTTTCATATAGTTTTTTTTTTTTAAAATATATTATCTAATGAAGTATGTATGTTTATAAAAAATGAATATATTCCATTAAAATGAATGATGCCATTATTAAAAAATGTAAGGTATATATTTATTATGATGAGTATATAGAGTTGTTAATGTATATAAGATTGTACTTAAAATTATAAAAAAAAACTTTAGTGTAATAGCACTCTAGAAGAAAAGGACATGATTTCTTTTTGGTTCTGTCACTGTTCTGTCACTGTTTAGCTCAGAGGACAGAGTTCTGTTAAGAGGCTAAACATTGACTGGCACATCTGCTTGTCAACAATTTAGTTGTTGGTTTGACAACACTCGTGTTTGGCAAATTCTGATAAGCATAAGCATCACTAATAAATGAAGACAGAATTTATCTATGATACTATGTATGAAGCATATATGTTCAACAACTACTCTTGACTTATGGTACCAGTGCACATTTATTTTCCTACTGTTAGTTGCTACTGGTGTTGAACTAACACCTGCTCTCTAATAAGACTTGGTCTCTTATAAGACTTTAACGCTTATTTGACGTTCATTCTCATTCTTTTATCACTGGAACTTTCTAAAAAATTGTGTTTAGAATATTTCATTCTTGAATTTATTCTTCAATATCATACACAAAATTTCTCATTTCACATAATTTATCATAACTAAATTATTGATTGTAAAATAGAATTTTTTGATCCAATTTTCTCCAACTTGAGATGGAATTTCAAAGGACAAATATCAAAGATTGGTTGGAATGAATAGGGTTTATTATATTTTACGTGTGTTGTTTACGGTGCATTAAGATCTTTTTAAACACCCTATCAGAATTGTATTTCGAAATAAAAAATGAAATCGTGATAGCTATTTCTACATTTTTTTAAAAAAGAAAATCTTTTCAAACACATGAACTCCTTTAGAGTTAGAGTTGAATATGAGTGCAACCTACTCATTGAACATGACAGGTAAATAAATGTTATTATTGGTAAAAGAAATGATCAAATAAAAAAAAAAAATATTTTGTGAACTAAACTGACATCTATCCGTTGTCACAAAAATGATAGCACCCATTGAATTGAATTGGGTAATATGTTTTCTTGTATTTGGTCCTGACATTGAATTGGTTAATTTTTTTAGAATAATGACTCAATTTGTAAACCTTAACAGGATGATGGCGAGTATGCTAAATAAGACACATGCACATGCCAACCTGCCATGTGCTGATTATTTATCTTTGGATAAAAATAATGATGATCCAAATATATACCATGAGTTCAAAACTCATTTTTTTGATATAGAACTAAAAAAATTTAGACACTTTTTAGGAAGAAAAAAAACAAGGTAAAATCAAATATTTAATAAAATATTATTTTGAAATATTAGTTTTTATATATGGATAAAAACCCAATAGTTTCATCAATAAGATACCTCGCTGGGAAGCTAAGCCAAGCGTACACATTCATGCAAATATTCGAGCTCTTCATATAATATTTATTTTTCACTTATATGAGAATTGAGAATTGTAAGTAACCAAAGAAAACAAACTATATAACAATGAAATTATAACTATATGTAGGGTGTGACAATGAGCATGGACTAATCTCATAAATATAAAATAGCATGGAGTATTACACCACTACCCAATTATAATTGACATGGCTTGATAGAGAATATGTATTGTGCCAAACTCAAACGATTAATGGAAAGAAATTAATTAAGATCTAAGGAGATCAGCAACTTATATATAACTCTTACAAATTAATTAAACAACATGCATGGAAGGTTGAGTGGAACATATTGCACAACGATGATTTTGTTAATTAGTATATATGTTACAAATTATATAAGAACATGACTTCATCATATACATATAAGAAGTGAATCACATTTATGAAAAATCAATTAATGTTAGACATCAGAAACTCATGATGATGCATGGTTAATCATTGACCAATGAATTATGGAAGAAACCATATCCTATTGAGATGAACATATTTTATTTTTTCTTCATGAAACAACAAATCCCAGATTTTGGGCTGATAAAAAGGGTTTCGGATAATAAAATGTAATATGTTTTGCATTTGAAGGGACATGGAAACATGGAACAAATGTAAAACATAATATATAATAAATGGAATAAAAAAATAAGTTCATTATCAAGCAGCCTTTATTAGTGTAGATAGCTTTAGCTTTTAATTTGAAAATGTATAGAGTAAAATGAGTGCCAGCCAGAACCCTTAATTAAAATGAGTCTCATGTACATAGTAACACAAAAATATTTGTTTAAGTAACCATACAATTTCTTTCATTGTATGTACATATACATAAAAAGAAATCTGGCCGGGATCCTATGTGGTAATAAGCAGCCACTCAGCCTGCCTAAGGTTAGGACCGACTCTCATAGCCTTAATTTATATTTTGAACGGAACTTTTATGCAAACAATTTACATTATATAAACTCATCAAATTTGTCAAAAATATTCTAAATTTCATCTTTTTTAACTAAGAATGACTCAAATGTCATGCATTGACAATTCATTTTTGTATACTTAAAAAAAGGTTCGGAGTTTCTATAAGATGAGCCTTGCATCAATTTAATGTGTGATTTTCTTTTCCAGATGATTTGCATTCATTAATGAAACACTGGTTTATTGCCATGTTTAATTACTGTTCTATAAAGTTCAATGCTTCTATATGTGATCATTCAAAAGCCTAATAGAAACACAAATCATTTTAATTAATCTGATAGGAGATGACAACTTTCTTGTCATCCAACATATATAGATTCGTTCAATATTATAAATAGTGTATTAGAATATTAACATCCAATAAAAAAACACTTATTTGGACCCCAATGCCCAGTACAGTTCATGTTAAAAAAAAAATGTGTCCTAGATATCCTCCCATATTATCAGAAAAAGCATAGCAAGGGAAGCCATGGATTTCTCCTTTCATGTGCTTGCTTACCCAATGCGACAGAAAGAGTCAGACTCTGTACATATTTTATAACCTATAGTTATTTATCTGATGGAACCTCACTGACATTAGACAGAATTAAGTCAATGTCACATGATATATAAAAAACATCCTTCAATTTCCATATATAATGATTTATATAAGATACTGCACAAGTGAAAACAGTTTAAAAAATGTATATTTTGCAGTTAGTCACATGTGCAACAAAGAAAATAATATCTATGGATGTGAGTCAGGATCCCATCAAATCTATTTTTGAACACTTCTCATGTTTAACATATCAAATTTTACAATTTATGTCATGACCTTAGATCTCATTTTCTATATATATATACACACATATATATATGTCTCAATGCATGTGATCAATGATACTTTTAAAAGAAAATCACCTTGGCCTATGACTGGTTTGTTCAAATTTGTCTGATTTAGATAGTTAATTTAGACACAATGCACACAGAAAAAAATCTCAAATATAATAATTAAAGGCGAAAGAGGAGAAACAAATGAATACAAAGAACAAGTGTTGGCTGTTACCTTTTGTATATGTTGTGAATACACATGACATCAGTCCAACAAAACCCTTTTTTGAATGTGGGGGTGGGAGACAAGTACTTCAAGATCTCACTACTCATATAGTCAGATAGTCAGATCAAGAGTACTTGCCCACCCTCCATGTCCACTCCTCCTCTTCTCATCTCCTCCTCCTCCTCCCTCCTCAAACCTTCCAAGCTTAGGAGCTCTATCATGACAAGGAGATGGAGGAAACAATGAGAGGGTCAAGCTCTCTTTCCTCTTGTTATGTCTTGAATCCAAGTTTAAAGACAGATTCAAATCCAGTTCTTGATCCGTCGTCTCTTCGAAATGAGGCTGAATTGAAGTTTGTCTTCGATGGTTTCGATCGGAGAATGCTTGATTGTTGTAGAACCATTGAAAATCTTGACAAGATCGTTTGTTGTAGAATGCGACCGGGATTTTATTCATTGGAGAAAAACCATAAATCCCCCAAGTTCCATAGCCACTCCATGGAGCACTGTCGAATCTGTGTGAACAAATTTTTTTTATATGAATATAAGTAGATTGAAATCAGTGATAATAATGCTTGACGAAGTTTGTAATAGCAATATATACCTTGGTGTGTTTAAAGGACCATGATGAGGAGCTTGTAACATATGAAGTTGATTGAAGTTGTACATATGGGAATCACCACCATGTCTATGCTGTGCTAGAACTGTATTAACACAAAAATTAAACCATTATTAAAAGGGAATATGTACTAGATTTTAAACCTATAAGAAAATTCGGATTTACCTCGTCCCGAATCATCAATCTTCTTGCTTCGATACATCTAATAAAATCAAATCACACCCACATAAAGTTATGCAACCAATCTAATCAAAATTCATATAAGCACAAACTGATCATAAGTAGCACCTGCAAGTGACTCTTGACATGAGCTATGTTGAGGCCTTTGATGTTCATCAACTGAAGAACAAGCTTAGGTGTAGCTCCTAAACCAACAAAAATCAATCTATTAGTACTAAAAAAGAAACCTTAGAAGATTGGGGGGAGTTCGAACTCACGATCCTGGCCGCCAAGCCTCTCGATGGCGTTCACAAACCGGTGGTGGAGATCAGTAGTCCAACGAAGCCTAGGCGTCTTCGACCGGATGTATTGCCTCACCGAAATTGACTTTGTTTGGCTGTTGTTGCTGTTCTGTTCGATGGTGCTATTGCTCGAGCTCCCGCCGTTCTTCGCCTCTTCTTCTTCTTCTTCTTCTTCTTCTTCTTCTTCACCATCTTCCATGGCTTCTTCTTCTTCTTCTTCTTCACCATCTTCCATGGCTTCTTCTTCTTCTTCTTTTTCTTTTAAGCATAATTCGGTCCCCATATGTGTGATCCCCACCTTATGAAGATGGTTTGAGTCTATCTGTCACTGGCCTTTCAAAGAGTGGTATAAATGGTGAGGTAGACTTTGTTGTCTTTGTGGGGATAAAATTGATGATGAGGTTTTGGGGAACCCTAATTCTTGACTAGGAGCCAAGTCTGACTCTCTCTCTCTCTCTCTATTTCTCGATCTATCTCTATCTTTGGGTGCATGTGGACAATTCTGTTCATGCATATCTAATGCATGAGGTGTACATTTGTAGAGTGTTAAACCATGTATGTCCATGCATGCATGGGTGCATGCATGTATTTTTGGTTTTAGAGAGAGAGATATATATGTCACGTATGTACTGACTCTTTTTTAATTAATACCACATCGAGAATCACGGAGTTACGTTGTCTCAAAATATAGGAAAGAAAGAAACGTAGGAAACGTTTTTTTAAAGAAATTTTTTTTTTAAGAGACTGTTGTACGTAGAATATATATATACATTTTTTTTTTTTGTTGTGCTTGTTTTGTATTTAGACCAATTAAACTATATAAAATTAAGTGATTTAATTCATCACACATGGTAGAACTATATAATTTAGTTAAGAACAAAAAATAAACTGAAGATTTATTAGTTACGTGGTCTAGGGTTCATATATCAAATCATTTCTTATATTTTATAAAAAATTATTTACACATCTTTTATTTATTTATTATTTAAATCAACCAAACAACAAAAAAATGCATTTTTATGTTTTTTAACTAGAATAATTAAATACACAATTAAATAGAAAATAATTTATTATATATATATTTTTATTGGTAATCAAACTTTTGTATTACTATAAAAATTGAAAACTTTACAAAAAGTGTCACCCAATATATAACACAGGTTTAGATTCTATGTCAAGTTTGTCTTAAGTTCAAAGAGGAACAGTCCAGACCGTTCTGAATCCCTTCAACCCAAACTTTCTCTACATAAAACCGCAAGTTTGTCTAAGGGTGCGTTTGAATGTGAGGTTGAAACTCTAATATTCTTAAAATCTTACGTTTCAAACTCAGCTTTTTAAAAGCTATGTTTTATTAGATTTTTAACCACAAGATTTTTTAATCTAAAAAGGAAGATTGTGGTTTGAAAAGCTAAACGCTAAAAATGTGTTTGGATTTGAGTTTCAAAATTTTTAACTTTTCAAACGCAGAATCTACTTAAACTCATATATAAAAATACCCTCAATATAATAAAATAATTTATTATATTAATATGACTTCCCTAGATTATTAACAGTACAAAACAAAATGTACGTTTGGATCGATGTACATCATCGGAGGATGAAAAGCAATTCCATCACACGTAACAAACAAACAAATAGGTGACCTAAATGAGATGACACTTGCGAACTCGATAGAGAGATGCTGATGCCTTCATTTGGCATTATCAAAAACTAAAATTCTAAATATAAAAATAAGTGGCTTCAACATTTATGTCATGTTTTACAGCAATGTACATCTTTTATATTAGTCTGTCCCCTGTTAACTTTTATTTTTTTTTATATACGGTTAATGTTACATTCAATCCATTTTTATACTTGAACTTATAGTAGTACATTTTTATTTATCAAGAAAAAACAGACAATGTCATTTTTAAAGAAAATGATACATCCAGTCTCCATTGCAGCCTTATTGCAGTTCATACTATTTTTCTTTCTTAAAAAATAAATCATACACTCTCCCATTGATATACTTGTTGTTATATATATGAAATGAAGTATATATTGAAATACTGTATTTTTTTTTTACTTTGAAAAAATAAATTAAAATAGTTTATATACTATATGATAGAACCATATATACTATGATAACGTAGTATATGCTATATATACTATCATAGTGTATAGGACTGCAAAACGGACTGAATGTATCTGCGCTCCATCTTTAGTCTTCCAAAAATTAAAATTAAGATATCCATGGGTTTTTTTTTTTTTACTAAACATGCTCAAGACATACATACATATCATTCATTCTTCCGGTCTTAATCAATATTAATTTCTGATAGAATATATATTTTACTATTTAGATATATATATTCTATTAAGAAAAATATAAAAAGATACACACTTCTTGTATGCCATTTTGAAAGTATATACTTATATAAGTATATACTTAAAAAAATAGCAAAGGGGTTCACCTCAATTTATTATTTATGTTGTACATGTTCCCTAGCTGGCTAGCTATTTTAATTTTGTTTCTCTGTATCTTCTCTCCCTTATTTATGTACAATAATACTTCGAATTCAATTGTGAAATCATGATAGCAAATTAAATCTAACTTCACTATAGAAAAGGGGGGGAAAAAAAGAAGAAGAGTTTCATGATATATATAGAGATAAGTAAAACATCCCTCATTCACCTTCAACAAAAACTATATATTCTTTAATTTCCATACCATCAATGGGAAGATCTTGGAAGTGAACAGAATAATAAAATCCTAGATGAGAAAGAATAATGCTTAAGCGAGCTACGTGGACATTGGAGCTTTATATGTATCTCTGGTGGATTCACTAGTATATATATTAAATTAAATTAGTAGTGCATTCAACGCAATCAACTGCCCTCTCGCGCTCTCGTGTAAACTCGCGGCTCCTCTTGCACACCTCTGCACATCTCCTTATGGCATCAACCGCCCTCTCGCACTCTCGTGTAATCTTGCGACTCCTCTTGCACACCTCCGTGCAACTCTCTATCTCCAGCTACCTTCTCATTTTTTCTGCAAACTCTAAAAGTTCTATCATTCAAAGTTTGGGAGGGGGTGTTAAAGAGTCATTATTAGAAAAATATTATATCTTTATTGTCATTATTGTGATATTATTAGTTTCCTAGTTTTCCTAGTTTTCTTTATTCTCCTATTAATGACTCTTTAACAACCTCATTAAACAAAATTTATTATTTTTAAAAAGATAAATTATGTACCGACTGAATGTGGAAATGCATTTGAGGATGTACATAACATTATCCTGTTGGGGTGCTGTAAACATAGCTTGATAGTGAAAATTTAAAATGAATCTAAAAACAATGGTATTATATTATAAATAGACAAACAAGTGTACTTAAATGATGTGGTGTTGATACAAGCAATTTGGTATGCATAGAAGATGCATATTCCACAAACATTAACCCTGGGGGTGTGATATATAGTTAGGTGAGATAATATTTTAAAATAACATATAAA